>CM070771.1:174003388-174633991 GCA_036346955.1 Dipus sagitta | reverse complement strand
CCTCCCCAACCCCCACTTGCCTGAAAACAGTTAAAAGGCAAAGCAGTAAATCAGGAAGTCTCCAAACACAGCAGGGTTCAGTTTACAGTACAGCAGGGTTAGGGTTGAAATCCCAAGTCATCTAATTCCATTTTCAAAGTTGAACATCTAATAGGGGATTATCATTAATGACAGACAGCATGGTGTCAAAGGGTTGTGTCAAGTTCCAGACCTTCTCATGCTTTAAATTCCTATGTTTAATCAAAGGTTAACCAAATCATTGCTGGTAGCAAACTGCTGTTTCAATGTACCCGTGGGTGGCCTGTCTATGGCACCGAGTCAGCCATCACTGATAAGGAGAGGAAACCCCAGTTGGTACACACACTCAGTCTGCAATGCTAGCCGCTTCTCAAATTCATCTAGCTCAGGAGAAATTTAGGATGAAGAGGCGATGCCATTTTATCTTCAACTGGAAACTAGATCACTTGCTATCATTTATAGTTATGGATTTTTTTTTAAGTGATCTCTTCAATTCCTTGGGTTAAACAAGCATTGTTGCATCTTGGACACTTAACCAGCACTAAATGGCTCCAAACTATTCAAAGTCAAATATGAGATCCCGCCATTAGGCATAATTACTACCAGTTAGGAGTCAACATTCTTCTCTCTGCGTTCCCTGACTGAGGGTGTTCTGTGACTCACCGGCTGAAGTTGCCCTTGCCATGACTTCCCCATCACGATGGACTGTATCCTGGAACTCTGAGCTAAAATAAACCCTTCCTTAAATTGCTTTAGTCAGACATCTTGTCACAGCAATAAAAAAAAAAAAAAAGGTAACTTATGCAATGTGTTAACTAGCTTCCTGTGCGGTCAGGAGTCACGGAATACTGTGAACGTGTCTATGGCGTGTGAACGTTCATGGGGCTGTGTGTCAGGCTGGAGCAGAAATCGAGTAAATTTTAAAAGGTTTGGAAAATGACCAAGAGCCTTGTAAGATGTTCTAGGGAGTCATAACCTCATCCCTTAGGTCAGTAGATGTCTCCTGTAGCACTTCCAAGAGCCACCTGGTTGAGTCTTTGTGAAACAGATTGCTGAGTAGCACCTGCAGTTTCTGATTAAGCACATCTGGTACGGGGTTTGAGAAAGCATTTGCAGGGGCTGCAGAGACAGCTCAGTGGTTACGTGTGCTTCCTGCATAAGCATGATGGACTGAGGGGGCCTGAGACCACTCAAGTTTGAATCTTCAGAACCCATGTAAACAGTTTGGTGTGGTCTTAAGAAACCCAGGTACTGTGAGGAACAGAAAGAGAATCACTGGGGCTTCAAGTGGCAAAAGTTCTAAGACTAGTAAGGAAATACAGGTGAGTGAGTGATGGGGAAGGACACCTGATGTTCTCCAGCTTCTACAGGTGAGCTCACAGAGAGTTGCATCAGCACATGCATGTGCATGCACCATAAACACCGTCACCACACACAGCACATCACACCTTTCAAAATACATATCACACACCAAAAAAGAAAAAAGAAAAAAGAAAAATAAAAGCAAGAAAGTAATGCATTTTTTAACAAGATTACAGGTGATGTTAATACTGCTGGATAGAAGATCACGCTTTATAAAACACACTGCTGTTGGAGGCAGAAACATTCTTTTAAACACGAATATGTTAGGCTTTAAACTATTCAGAAGGTGACATGGAGAAATTACAAGAGAGGAAGAATCCTTTGTGGCCAGTTATGACAGGCAGCCTTCTGTGTTAAGATCTGTTTGCTTTTAATTTCTCATTTCACATAAACTACATAATTGCCAAACTTTGACCAATGGGCATCGATTGGACTAAGTGTTCCAATCATAGTTAGCCACCTCCTGAGGAGATAGGGTGCCAAATAGGGTTCTTCCTGGCCCTGGCAGAACCACAGTTGTGGAATGAAGGCAAGGGAACATTCCTCCAGGGGTGAATGACTCCGCAGCACAGCCAGCTCTTCGCTAGCTGTGTGGGAAGAGTGACCCAGCCACCACTGCCTTGCGGAGGCCCCATCTGTCCTCTAACTCGGATATGCAGGCAGTGGCAGCTGATCCTGTCCTTCCAAATGCAACGTTAGGAAAGTCATATTGACCTCTCCTACTAGCTTTCCAGGTTCTGCCCACCTAGAGCACTTTAAGCCCCACCGCTTCAAGCATGTGTTTACCCTTGAGAACTTGGTTGTTTTACCAGACCTCAAATATGCTATTGCAGCCCCACCTTCCTGCCATTTCCCATACCAGAAATGCCATTCTCTTTCCCTGTCCAGTCACTTCCTAACCATCTTTAAAAGCCTAGCTCTCAGTTCTCTTCTTAAACTCATCCTTTATTTTTCTAGTCTGTAAGGATCCTGTTAGTTTTCAAAGTCTACCACCACAATTGACTTATAACTCATAATTTAACATTCAAATAGGCATGCTTCTGTCCTCAGTTCTTTTCTCCAATGGTCTTAAGTCTCTCAGCTAGACTGACTCCTTGAAGCTTCTTCTGAGGCAGAAACATACAAAGGTGCTCTGTGCAGACTAGAACACTAGATTCTCAAATACCCACCATTCATGTCAATCTTTAAAATCTTTAAAAGTCTGAATCAGCCATAGATGTCCAGCAGCACAGTAAGAAGTGACAAGTTACCTAAAGAAAAAAAAAAAATGAATGGCTGGAGGGATTTCTCAGTGGTTAAGTTCAATTCCTGAACATGAATGAAGGTTTGAAGGGGCCTTAGACCACCTGAGTTCAGATCTCCAGAATCCACATAAGGAAATGGTGCGACTAAGAATGTTTGTAACCCCAGTCCTAAGGAAAGCAGGGACAGCAGAATCCCAGGGATGAACAGAATCAGTAAGAGACTGTGTTGTGAAATCTAACAGGTGGGTGCATGATCGAGGAAAACATCTGCTCTTTTCTCTGGCCTCTGGCCACCAGAGGTGAGCCCATGGGCACCACAGGTGATGAGTGCACATGGGAGTCCCAAGTCAAGTCAGCAATACACATGTGTACACAACACCCATGTAAGATGAACGCACAGAAAGAAAGAAAAAAAAAAGCAGTGTAAAATACCGTGTGTGTGTGTGTGTGTGTGTGTGTGTGTGATGAACATTCCATTTCCATCTTCCCTGAATGTGGACTAAGATAACACTCTAATTTACTGATTCCTTGGCCCCACTGTTGTATGTATTTCCCTTCTGTTGTTTGTTTGTTGGCTTTTGTTTTTCGAGATAGGGTCTCACTCTAGCCCAGGCTGACCTGGAATTCACTATGGAGTCTCAGGGTGGCCTCAAACTCTGTTTCTGGTGGCATTAAAGGCGTGTGCCACCACACCTGGCTCTCTTCTGTTTTAAATGCTTTTATTTTCTTTTGCTAGTTTTAAGCTGCTGAACTGTGACCTACAGGGAGCAGCAAGAATAGTTTAGTAACGGAATCTTGACGCTTTTTGACTCCAGGGAAGCACCCTGTGCACACCCACCTCAGCCTTCCTGCCCTAGGACTGACTTCAGTGTGGCTTGACTGCTTGATTACATGATGTCCACGGCTCCCTTTCCTCACAGCTGGACAAGCGCCCATCTCCAACAGCTTTATTTTATAGATCATTTCCAGACTAAGCCAGCACTGCCACTCCCTCTGTCTACAATGAGACATTAAGCTTGAAGATATTTTGGCTCAAAGGCTTCATAGTCTAGAAACTTATCATCATATAGACAAGCGGAAAACTGCTTCTCCTCCCCCAGCCCATGCTCCTCGCGTGGTATCATGGGTAAGCATGAGCATCAAATCACTGCAGCTCTCCCAAGCAGCCAGTGTGGGAATCTTCTTAACTATTTCTCTTCGTTCATCTCTGTGCCCATTCTCTGTGCATAATTTTTGTCCTTGTTTATCACAGACAGAGAAATCAATGCCTGGCTCAGCCCGTGGAAGAATTGTGGGAACACTGCTATTCCTTTCCTTTTGTTCACATCTTTTAGTCTGGTCTTTCTGTCCACACCTAATGTGGTTGTCAAAGAATCTAACATAACTGGATTCATACACACCCACATACACCCACACACCCGTTTTATCAGAAGAACTGGAAACTCTTAAAAGATGGTGTCTCTAAAGTTGACCATATGTGTGTCCTAATTTATACTTTTTCTTCTTCCTTCCTCTGTCCCAACTCCTCCCTGGAATCAAGCTGCAGGCTGGCTTGCCTTCAACCTTTTCATTCCGCTTACTTTTCTTTACCTTTATGGTTTTCTGACATCTGGTACAGTCTGTTTCTTGATGTGAAAACTATTTTAGGACTCCTTGTCCTCAATGAAGATCAAGAATTGGCCAAAACAGCCCACTTGTGACTCAACCTTAAAATGAAACAGAGCATTTTATCCATTTCCAACTTTCTATTAATCATCTGTGTAAATGAATCCATTCATTCATTAACCTTAACCTTTTTTTGAATTCTATTCCTTTAGAATCTGGGGATGGAGGGAGAACAGACAGACAGGCTGAACCATATAAGAACTTAGAAGTAAGACCTGGAGGTAATGGGAGAATTAATGGATAATGGCAAACATGAATTTTTTTCCTATTTCTCTTTTGTGTCTTATGTGTAGCAAAGACTAACTGAATATTTGTAAAATGAACACATTTTCATCAAAATAATACACAAAAGGCTGTAGCATATGGAAGTGTTCCTATTGATTTCCACGTTTCCGTATTCTTGAGTCAATATACATAATTTCATTTCTATGTTGTAAAAACATTGCCAAGGATGTGGTCAAAATACATTATGAAAGTGACATTGTGAACATCTTGTTAATTTGTGTTGCATTGTAGAACGGAATTTCTAATTTATTTCTCAGAATCTTTGCCTAAGGGGTGGTATTGATTACAATGTTTTACTTATACTTTGGAATCTTACAACATTTTTAAATTCAGTGTAAAAGAAGGGTCATGAGTTTGATCTTAAGTGTAAGGTAAAGCTGATAAGACCAAGTATCGTTAGCATTTACTGCAAAAATAACACTGAAGTCATTTTAGGTAGACAATTGGCAATGGCTCCCCTGAGTCCTTTTAATAATTTTATATCCTGAAATCTCCAAAGCCTTGATTGATGAATTGATAAATGATGTCTTCTGTTTTAGATAAAGAAGGAACCATTGACTAAAGCTTAAGCCAAGTTTTGACTTTACAATATCTCCAGTGAATGTCAAACTATATAAAAGCCTAATTCTTGTAGTGGTGCATATCATGAACATTGTACCAATCATAAATCCAAACTCTAAATCCATATTTTATAATGACAGCCTTGCTTTCAAATAGTTATTTTGTTGGCAAAAGCTCTCGGACGGCTTACTGCAGGATTACAAGGTCATCCTTGGTTCCAATGACTCCCATAAACTTGTAAATAAGAAGCCCTTCCTCTTCCAGAGTTCTAAGTGTCATGAAGAGGAATGGAATATGTCAATAACTTGCTCTGTAGGTTTCCTGCCTTAGATGTCTGGATTTGATCACTTCTCAGGTAATAATTTTGCCTCATGATTATTTAAGACAGATAATTTAAATACATGGAAAGTTATTACTTTGTAAATTTAAATTTTGATGTCTTAACTAAGTATTTTGTAATTTGGGGGGGCAGCGACTCTTAATATTTAATGTTGCTTAACACCTTTCAGCAAATTTACTAATTCTGAACTAAGTTTGCTCTATCTTTATCAATCCCAGGCAAGCAACCAAAATTATTTAATAATGACACTGTCTTAATTATTAATCATTCTTGATTGTTTCCCCCAAGTTGTAATTTAATATGTGAGCTTTAACACACTGAACATCAAGTCTATTTCAGATTTCTTATGGAAATACACACAGATTTCTCTGTACCACTTCACTGATCAAGAAACTAGAATTTCTAGGTTACTATTAATTTCATTCACCATAACCTTTCAATTACTGTTTGTTCATAGCCCATTTGTATGACACCCTCTTTCTCCTAGCCTGTAGAGCTGACTCAGCCTTCCACTTTTGGTTCATATTCTTGATTTTTTTTTTCCTTTTCTACCTTCAGATGTCTTTTCCTTTCTTAAAAGTCATGAAAAGTTTCTTTTGTCAGATTCAACTCCAGGGGGCTATTCCCTTTGCTCTGAATCCCCTGACCCTCTTGGGCTATTTGTATTACTCTTAATTTCATGTGTCATTGGCCTGTCTCTCATTCTCAGAAAGGTAGAAACAATGTATTTTCTTAGTACTCACAACTAAATGTAACGCTCGGCATGTAGTAGGTGTTTCACATGTCCCTGATGAATAAAGGGACAGCGGGAGAGTCTGGGAAGGTTTCTCAATAGAGTTGTCTTGCTCCTCCTAAACAGTACTGGGAATCCGTTGTTCTTACGACATCCCCCCATCCTCCCCTCTCATCTTTTGCAGGAGGAACTATGTAGAAGTATATTACCCAAGTACAGGCACTGTAGAGAAAAGGAAGAAAAGTACGTAAACATCTCATCCTCAGCCAATTAATTATACAGAACTGGTCTGATTAATAATCATAATTTTAATGTATTAAACCATAAAATTATTTTACCTTTGTCACAGAGCTTGAAATAAATATTTCTGTGTGCAAAATGGCAAGGATAGGAACTTGTGCCTGATACTAAGACTTCCAGTGGGATTTTCTAGATATGTAATTTCTAAATGTATAGGTATCTGCTTAATTTTCTAGGAGCTTAATATTGATCCTTAGACTCAAGAACAAAGCAGAAACAAGCACTGATTTAAATGAAGTTGAAACAAAAGGCCTCCTGCACCCCACCTGTTAATCACTACAATGAAAGGCCAGTTCGAAGATGTAACATAACACTGTTGGCAGCCCAACACTGCTTTCATTACCACAAATTCACTTATGACTCTCCTGGGAGTATCACTGTTGTGAAACCTATAGACAGAGAAACTGCTCCCAAATTCTGTTGGGCAGAGAATGCAAACATTTCACTCCTGTGACACTTGTTTGTCAAATGAGCAAGGCAGGGAAATTGATGAGGGTGCTAATTATTCTTGAAAGAGCCAAAGAGGAGTGGACAGCATTCAAAGACCTCATAATGCACAAAGAGGAGGGGAATGCATTTGCCCTGCAAACTTGAAAAGGTTTAGAAACTTACAGACAGCAGGACTGGTGAGCAGAACAGGGCTTTCTCAATTAAAAACAGCCCTCTCCTCTATTGAGGTCCTGACATCTCCCTTGTGCAGTGGGGGAGGGGGCTGTAAATTTTTGAAAATTGTGAAATTTTCTATTTTCTTTCCAACACTGAGTGTCTATGTACAATACAGGAATGTAGCCATAACTGTTTTGACTAATCTTGTGTTTTATATTTAATGAAAATTGATGTATTCTTCCCTCCTAAATACCAGCAAAGAATGCCATGGCAGCTCAAGGGTTTGGACTTTAGGAAAAAATCTCAGTTACTCACTGTTTAAGCTAACTATGCAATGAAAAGTGCTAGGCCTACGTGGAATTGCTCTGGACTTTCAAAAGGCAAGTCTAATTTTGTTTTTAAGCCACAAATGTTTGCCTGCATCAAGGAAGCAAGTCAAAATATTCACAGAGTAAGAATAACTTCTTTCATTTTGTGCACTAGTAGAAAATAGCAATTCCTTTGGGCTCCTTGCAAGGGAAATCAAAATAACTGAAACAATATCTGCATCTCTTCTCTAGAATAAAAAGAAGATATTAGCAAGCAAGGACCTGCAAAATACAACCAATTTTTGCATGAGAAGGTCCACGTTGCCATAAAATGAAACCAGAGACTTATACTTCCCAGGAATTTTTGTTGTTGTTGTTGTTTTTCATTAGACATAGCAAAAGCCAAGAAATTTTAAAACTTAAAGAAATCCAGCATGGGCTGGCAAGATTGCTCAGTGGTTAAAGACACTTGCTTGCAAGGTCTGTTAGCCTGCATTTGGTTCCCGAGTGTTCATGTAAAATCAGATGCACAAAATTGCACATCACTTGGAGTTCCTTTACAGTGGCAAGTGGCCCTTGCCTGCACATACCCTCCCCCCCTTCTCTCCTCTCTCTTCTTGCAAATAAATAAATGAAAAAGAAAAGTAAATAAAGCCTCATGTAAGGAAATCAAAATGCATGACCAGTGTTTAGGATGGAAAACATTTGAATTTGTGCTGGAACATAATGAAATCTTTATATTGATAAAATGCCTGTGATGATATATATATATATATATATATAATTTGTATATGTGTATTCAATGGTAAGTGGTAGGTTCTGTGAGAATATGCATTTGTACTCACAGAACTTATAGTTCAGTAGTGGTATAGGAATATAATAATTTGATGAAAAAGTGGTTGGTGTAAGACAGCATAGCAGAAATATTATGAGAAAGCATGAAGTTTGGAAAACCATTTCTTCATGCCAAGGTGGTTAAGAAAATTTATCATAATTAAACATTTGCAGTTACTTGCTTAGTCTAATTATAGAAGCATTCTCACTGGCTGTACTCTGCTTTTATAATGACCCTAATGTGTGTTTTTTTTAATTATTGATGTCAAATGGAAAACATAAGCAATTCCAAGAAATCCTGTTTTACTTACCTCTTGACCACCATGGCCCTCCCACCAAAAGAGGTTGGTATCAAAAGAATCATGTTACCGCAGTGGCCCCAAAAATCAGGTTATTATAGTGGCCATAATTCTTTTTATCCATTATTGAATATCGAACCTCTTTCAGGTATTCAACAGTACATGGCATATAAAAAAAAAGGTAATGTTTGGTTATTAAAAGAAACTGCCATGGGAAGTCATGACCAAGTAATGTTATTTGTACTAAGTATATGTCTTGGAAACCCTCTAAACTAGGATAGAAAAGACATACTCTTTCAAGAGCTCAATGACCTCCAAGGCTAGCATTGCATGTCAACAAAAGCAATCATAGTGTCACTGAGTTCTGAAAGTAAATACAAGTTGTGAGCCATTTGGGCATGAAGAGGCCACCAAGTTCGTATCTGCTCTGTACCCATCAATCAGAGTATTGTGCTGTGTCCAAGGATGCCATTATAAACACTGCAGAAAGGCAGCCAAAGGCAGGGAAACACTTACCCTGACAGATGTTGCTCAAGGAACTTGTTCTGTGGTTGTTTAATTTCAAAACCAGTGGTCTGAATTATATAAGTAATATTTAAACTACTAGATAAAAAAAATCTATGATTGAAGCAAATCAGAAAGAATTTTGGACAAGGACAGTGACTCAAATCTTAAAGATTTCCCCCTCTGTCCCCCTGCAGTTCTTCACCACTGATTGGAGGAAGTATATATATTTTTTAATCTGAATTTTGGAGTGTAAAAACTAAATCCCAAGGGCTGAAGAGATAGCTCAGTCAGTAGCTTACCACAAATTGAGGGCTGGATTTTGGATCCCCAGCATGTGTGTACATACCAGGTGACCCAGATGGCTGTCTGGAATCCCACATGCACGAGGCAGGTGGAGATTCCTAGGGCAACCCAGGCTAAGTGGGATAGGTGAGTGGGTGAGCTCTAAGTTCAACAAGAGATTGTACCTCAGTCAAATAGAGAAAGTGACTGAGAAAGACACCTGACATCAGCCTCTGGACTCCTCATGTGTGCGCCCACATCTACACATATACCCACATGCATACACACAGACACACCACATACACCTGCAGAAAGTAAGCCAAGAAAATCAGTTCCCCACTGGAAGCATCTGAGAAGGTCTGAAGTCAGTCACAGTGTGTGTACAGTCAGTCCCTCTCTGTAGCTACCACCACCTTCAAACCTGCACGTGATCAAACCAAGTTCCATCCGGAGCATTATCAGTTCAAACTGCATATTTCCTCCTCTAAAAATCACCTAGCACCTTCTGTAATGATTCTCTTGAAGAATTCTGTTGAGCACCAGCTGTGAATAGGGGCTGAGCTCCGTCAAAACTAGTATTGCTCAGCCAGATTGACCGCAAGGCTTGTACAGTTATTCTCAAACAACCATGGAATACACTGAGTACTCTGTAAGTCCTTCTTCCTCTTTTAACAGGGTTATGCTATCCATTGCCCTTCAAGCATCACTTTGAACTAAACAATGTTGTGAAAACCTCGGGTGATGTTTCTACTCTGACTTCTTGTATCAGTCTTCAATGTACAGTGTTTGACTTGGTGTCTTGAAAACAATAGCATCTGTGAGCAAGGCTCCCGTCCCTGTCATGAGTCCTGCCATCGTATTAGCATGAACGTGAAGAAGCGGCGGTATGCAGGGCTCTCTTCTGTCTTCATGAGAAGTAAGATGGCTGCCGCAGATGCAACTCTTGCCTGGCTCTTTTGCATTTTTCTGTCCCTGGCATTTTCGCTGTGATAGGTCCAGTACTGTGTTTGACACTCCATGAAGGGCACCAAAGTATCCTGTAGAGTACTCTAGTCGTCAGTGTTGGAGGCTTTAGAGAGTGGAAGGAACTTGGACGAGAGGTATTGCACAGTTAATTCTGAACCTTACTCTTTTCTTTACTAAATATTTCTAGGCTACTTGTTTAATTTTTTTTCTAAGTCTTTCATTTGCAAGATGAAAGATCTGCAACTAACTCTAAATCAGCAAATGTTTGCATTAAAAAAAATAGCATTCAGGCTGGATAGATGGCTTACCAGTTAAGGAGTTTGCCTGCAGAGCCTAAGGACCCAGGTTCGATGCCCCAGTACCCATGTAAACCAGATGCACAAGGTGCAACTTGCATCCAGTGTTTGCTTCAAGTGTCTGGAGGCCCTGGTTCGCCCATTTTCTCTTTGTCATCCTCTCCCTTCCCCTCCCTCAATTCTCTCTGCTTGCAAAAAAATTTTTTAAAAGAAGCATTCAAAAATCACACTAGGTGAGCATGCTCACATCGCTGCTGTGTGGTGTGTGTAGCATGTAAGAGATCTGAAATGAAGCTCACAGTAGGCCAATTTTGAGGCAACAATATAAGACAAGACAGTCAGACACCTGGAGTCTTGTCTGGCTCCAGCACTGACTCCTTGACCGGAGTTCATCATGTACTGTGAGAGCCACAGTTCTGGCCTCTAAGAACTGAAGGAATGAGGCAATCCTGCTTATCGCTGGCTGCCCAGCTGAATCCTCCAGGGAGCTTTAAAAAAATATTGATGTGCAGGTCCCATCTCCCGAGAACCTGATTTAATTGGTCTGTGGTAGGCCTAGGCATTAGGATTATTTAGAGCTCCCCAGATTCTCCCGTGCAGCTGAGCTTGAGAAGGCTTTATTAGGGTTTGCTTTGGAAAGCAACAGCATGATTTAAGAGTTGTGGGAAGACTTCCTCCCCCACATGCATGTCCACCACAAACCCATCAAGCCCTGTGACAGTTCATCCTTAGAGATTCATGCCACAATGTTTTCAAGGTTCTTCATTACTTATTAAAATTCTTATACCCCTAGTAGATATGACACCTTGAACTTACAATTATGATATCTAACCTACAATCAGGGAAAAAAAGGCTAATTTGGAAAGAATCTCAGAGGTCACAAGTTCAAACTGGCAAGTATTTTTATTGTGATTTTTATAGATAAGGGAACAAACTCAGGATGTCTTTCCCCCATGTTGGGCTTTCTATAAGCTTTTTTTTTTTTCTTTCTTTTTTTTTTTTGGTTAGTATGTGGGAGGAATTTCAACTGGTGCCATGTTTCTTACACAAGCTTTTTTAAAAAGGAAGAGGTTAGTGATTATACATATGTGTTGAGACATATCTTAAAGCCATTTTTTATCTCCTTTTTTATTCTAGAGTTTAAAATTCTTTTTAGATAGTGATCTCTATGAATGGCCTTTTAGCCTTTCTTATGCCTCATTTCTCTAAATCAGCATTTCCTGCTCTGTTTTATCATCCTGTGATTGCTTCCTGTGATCTACCTTTCACTTTCTACCTTTCATCCTTGATTCAATCATGATATCTCTGCTCTGGGAGCCAAAGAGAATATGTCATTGCCAAATGCAATAGTAAAATAGATCTCTCTTTTATATCAAAAAGCATAAGCAGCTGTCATGTAATATACATGACTGTTCTGAATGATGGTTTGCTTGTTTGACAATCCTTTGGGGTTCTTTTAGGGTGAATGAAGTCAATTCTATAAGTTTGTAGTATATTAAGTTAATCAATCCTTAGCAGTAAAGCTCCAGTCTAAGCTTTGGCTACTCTAATTGCAGGCCATCCTTTTATTCTCTTCTAATCAGAATAACCTCTTTGGGTCAGCCACTCTGAATCAAACACAAGGTATCTAGATGTTCCATGCCGGAGAAATGAGCCTGAAAAGGCAAGACCTCATCAGAGATCCGACTCAAAAAGAAGGGCTTTTGAGAGGCTCATACAAGCAGGATGGTTAGCAATAATTCAATGTTTTTCTTCCTTTAAAACCTAATCTAAGACACAAAAATGAGTGCAATATTTGAGTAAATTGTATTTTTTTCTTTTTAGGACATTTTATTCACAAAAGGGACATTGCTTTAATATGTCATATCAGTTACTTTCTAGTTGTGAACAAATACCTGCTTAGAGGAACTTAAGGAAGGAAAGAGTTTATTGTGGCTTACAGTGCAAGACAGTAAACTCTGTCATGACGGGGAAGGTGTGGCCGGAGCAGAAAGTCACCATCGCATTGGCAGGGAAGCAGTAGAGAGATGAGAACAGCAAGCAGGTCTAGGCTGTGACACTTCAAGTCCCCTACCCATACCCCAGTGACATACTACCTCCACCAAGGCACCTTCTAAATGTTCAACAACTTTCCTAAATAGTGTCAGTTTTCTGGAGGCCAAGCATTGAAATACATAAGCTCTTGGGTTGGGGAGGCATGCATTTAAACCATCACATATGTAAAGTCGAAAAGTATTTCAATGGGTACATGTATCAATTACTTTCTTGTTCCTGGGACAAAATGCATGATCAGAAGAAGCTTAAGGAAGGAAAGGAGGAAAAGCTTTATTTCTGGTTACAGGTTGTGACGGAGTGTTCTTAACTGTGGGGACAGCATGGCAGCAACAGAAAGCTATCATCACTTCAGAGGGAAGAAAGCAGCAGGAACAAGAGAACACCAAGCAAAGATGGACTATAAAATCTCAAGGCCCCACAGTAACACCTCCTCCAGCAAGACTCAGGTCACCTGAAGTTTCCATATTCAAGCACATGAATCTATGGGGAACATTTTACATTTAAACCACAACAATATATTACATGTTCTAATATGAGAGAGAAGCAATCATTATTTTTCATTATGTAACCTAAACTTCTCTACTAACAACGTTAATGTGATCGCTTGTAATGAACTGAATTAGGATTAGGAATAAACATTCTTTACATTATTATCATCCAGGTTTGGTCACTTATGAAAGAACAAAATAATAGATTTTTGTCACTCAAAAAGTAGTTTAGGGATCTCAATATTTATCAAGTAATTAATGATTTGGACCACTAACTGTCTCTTCCTCATTGTGACTCAGGTGGTATAAAACAAAACATTTTATTATAATTCCTTAATGACTCATTCAGAGTTTGAGATAATAGTCTTTACAGTGGAATAAGTATTTATAGATTCTATTCATTCCACCACATACTAGTGGTGTGAAAACTGCCAAAGTTACAGAAAGCTTAAGTATTCTAATTTACAAAATTCATGAGAAAAAGTGCCTGAAAAATAGCAGCTATTTAAAAGGAGAGAGCCCTTTTAAAATAAGATGTGTTTACCCACTGGGAAATTGTTACTTACCACTGATCACTGTCCATTAAGGATTCTATAAATTTTATTTTCTCCAAAACAACTGTATGTGTTTCTTTTCTTGGTTCTTTGATAAGATACCTGACAAAATCATCTTAAGGAAGGGTTTGTTTTGGCTCACAGTTTGAGGTACTCCAGATGCATGAGTAACTTTGTGCATCTAGCTTTACATGAATACTAGGGAAATGAACCCAAGCTGTCAGGCTTTGCAAGCAAGTACCTTTAATCACTGAGCAATCTCCACAGTCCTTCTTATGCATGTTTAATATCTCTCAAAGTTTACTACTTAATTGCATTGCATTTACCACTAGGTTCCTTTTACTTCTTTTAAGGAATTCCCATAGCATCATCATTAGAAGAAACTTACAAAATAAGCTAGTTATAAAGATACAGGTATATTTTATATTTTTATATTTTTCACATTTACATATCAGGTATGTTTAATTAGTTTCTTAATTTAAACATACAACATTTACTGTTGTATAAACCATATATCATGTAGTTAACCCACTTGAAATCCAGTGGCTATTAGTATATTTAGAGTTGTAAAATTTAGAAAATTTTTACTACCAGTCATCAACAAACACTTTTTATTTTGCAGCATGTCTATTACTAAGAAACCATTAATCTACATTCTATTTTAATGAGAAAGAATTTGCCTATTCTTGATATTTCTTGTTAGACATGCATACATATAAGTGGAATCATATATGTGCACATGTCTAACATTCTGTTTATCAATTTATTAGTTGACACTGATGGCCATTTGGAGTGTTTCCAGTTTTGGACTATTGTGATTAAGGCTTCTAAGAATATTCCTGAAGAAAATTTTGTAAGTATTTTATTTCCTCTTAGGTATATTGCAAGGAGTAGAATTGGTAATTAAGATGGCAATCTTGTGTTTCACTTTTGAGGAATGGCCATTTTGCTTTACATTATTTTGGAATCCTACTAGAAATCTGTGAGTATTCTAATTTTTCTGTAGTTCATCATCACTTATTATTATCTGACTTAAAACTAAATCCATCATACTGGGTATAAAATACTGTTTAATTGTGATTTTTAGTGCATACTACATTTTTTTATGGTTACATGCTGGTTTGTTATTGTATATTTTTTGGAAAATTCTCTACTCAACTCTTTTGTCAACATTTTTGCTTGGGTTTGTGTATGATTTTCTGCAATTATTTTAAAAATATTATTTACATATTTATTTATATTTACATACATAGTTGTGTGTATGCATGTGTGAGCTTTCCAGGGTCTCTTGCTATTGCAAACCAACACCAGGTGCTTGTGCCACTTTTTACATCTGCCTTAATGTACATGCTAGAGAATGGAACCCAGGCCAATAGGCTTTCCATACAAGCCCCTTGAACTGCTGACCAATATCCCTAATCCTGTTTTTCTCTAATTGTTATGTCTTGTTTTTTTTATTTTAAAAGTGATCTATAGTTGTACATATTTACAAATTACCATGTGACATTTTGTGTACAGCTTGTAATGTTCAAATTAAAGTAAGCATATTTATATAGTCAGTATGGTTTGTGGTTAAAAATATCAAAGTCCTTTCTTAATCTCTTAAAAATAGAAAGCATATTATCTTTATGGCCATCTGATTGTAAAATAGAACCTCAAGTATATCTTTTAACTGCAACTTAGTACTTGATTTAACATTCCCAATCTCTCCATTCCCACTTTTACTATCACTATTGTACTATAAGTTTCCATGAGATTGACATTCTTATGTGTCATGAGTAATACTATGTGATATTTGTCTTTCTGCGCCATGCCTATTTCATCAGTTGGTGAACATGTTTTCTTTTTTGGACTATTGTAAGCAGGACTGTGGTTAACTTGGTTATGCAGATGTTTCTAAAGTATACTGGTTCCATTTTCAGTGGATATGATTATGGATTGAATATGGAATGTCTTCCTTCCATAGGCTCTGTTGAAGCACTCAGCCCTTACCTGGTTGTGGTGTTTTGACAAGTGGAGGGACCTGTAGGAGGTGAGGCACAGTTTGAGGAAGTGAGTCACCAGGAGAAAGTCTTGAGGTTTTATCCTGGCTCTACTTTATTTTCCAGTTCCTGTAACCTGGCCAACAGAGATGTGAGCCTTCACCCTATGCTCTTACCAACAAAACAGAAATCCACTCCTTGTGCTATTATGGACTTATGTGTCTTCAAACAGTGAATCAAAAATAAATTCTTCTTCCCCTATGTTGCTTTTCTCTGATATTATAACAATGAGAAAAGTGACTAATACAAACGTATGCCTACTTATGGGATTGCTACTTATGGGATAGCTCTATTTATCATATTCTAAGCAACATTCACAGTATTTTCTATAATAGCTATACTAATTTTCCTTCTTACCAGCAGTTTACAGGGGGTGCTCTTTGTCCATGTAATCCTTGTTCTCACTTAATATAAGTTGTTTTTCTTATAATGGCTATTTTAAATGGAATGAGGTGATATATCTCTTTGTAGTTTTCATCTGACTATCTTGAAGAATAGTAATTTTATCATTTCACCATATATCTGTTGTTGGTTGCTTGTACATAATCTCATAAAGTTGAGTTACCCTTTTACCTGGACATTATTTTAATTATTGGGTTTAGTGCCTTATAAATTCTAGATATTAGCCCCTTCCTTGTCAGTTATAGTTTTAAATTTTCTTTGTCTTGTAGACTGTTTCTTTGCTATGTGGGTGATCTTATTTGCTATGTGGAAATTTTGGGATTCAGGGTCATTCTACTTGTCTACTTTTGCTTTTATAAACAATGATTTTGGAGTTTTATGCAAAATAAATTTGGGGACAATTGAGTAGATGACTTGACAGGAAAGGGAACTTGCCATGCAAGTAGGAGAACCTGAGATGGCCTGAGCTTGATCTCCAGCAACTACAGAAGGAGGCAATGTAGCCACACATGCCTGTACCAAGTACTGTGGGGACAGAAGAAAGACACTGAGAATTTCTGAGGCTTGCTATCTGAACAATCTGAACAAACAAATGGCAGCTCCACATTTGGTGAGAGATTCCAGCTCAAGGAAACACAGAATTCTGCTCTGGCCTTCACATGGGACACACACACACATACATTCATTATGCATACATACATATACATATCACACTACATACACATGCCACACTACACTTATTACAAATACACACACAAACAAAAAAGGAAATGAAACATGTGTGCATTTTGAAGTCTTGTGATATTTCCCATTTTTCTCATAGTTTTATAATTTCAGCTTACATATCTTTTTTATTAGTTATGTACACAGTGTGTATATAGCCATGTTGATGCATTGTCAGTCTCCTCCCTATCCTCCCCATCTCATTGGGGAACGTGGGTCATGCATTGTGGGGTTAGCCATCAGTTATGGCTAAGAGGCAATGTCTCTGTGCATAATATTCCAATATGTGGGTCTGACAATCTTTCTGCTCCCTCTTCTGCAAATTTCCCTGAGCCTTGTTGGGTTCATTTTAGGTCTACTTCAGTGATGAGGTCTTGGGAGCCTCTGTGTCTCTGGATATCTAGTTTGGTAGGAGCTGAGTGTTTTCTCTATCTCCTTCATCCTTGTGCTGGTATGAGGTTCACCAGGAAAGCAGCACTCTTGCTTATTTCCCAAATTACTCTTGGATTCATCTGGGGTCCTTTAGAGGTATGATGGGCTGATTCTCTCCTCAGGATCTGTATCCATCTTTAAAAGAGAAGCAAATTCTCCAACAGAGAGTGAAGTCAGTACCAGATAAATGGGACAACCATTGTTATTTTAGAGAAAATTTAAAAGGCGTAGGCCCTCTTGTAGCCCATGATTAGTGGGAGCTTGATAATGGAGAATGGGCTCATTTTTTGGATACGGTTCTGACTTGTTTCACAGGTCCAGCTATGGGATCTGTTCCACTGAGTGGATCAGTTAACAAAATCAAGAGCAGTTGGTTACCCACCATGGCTGTGTGCCACTATTGCACTTGTATGAGCACCATGTCATGTTGTTTGTTGCTGAGTAGCTTAGACCATGAGTTGCTTGGAGAGATGTTGGTCATTTTCCCCAAGTTGTTCATGTAGCACATTCTGGCCCTAGATGATCTAGCTGTCTGGGGACTGACTCTCTTCCAGATTCCAGAGAGGTCACTCCTTGTTCCATACTAACAGCATGTGCTGTTTTATTAGGTATGTCAGCATCTAGGGCAGATTCAGGTTAGGAGTCAAAGATGAGTGAGACCATGCAATGATGATCTTTCTGTGATTGGGTGAGTTCGCTGAGAATGATCTGTTCCAGTTTTGATTATTTTTCTTCAAATTTCATTGTGTCATTATTGCTGTGTAGAATTCCATCATGTAGATATACCACATCTTGGCTATCCATTCATCTAATGATATCCATTCATCTAATGATAGATATCTGAGTTGATTCCAGCTCTTAGCTATTATGAATTGAGCAGAGCTTTTAGGGTAAATGTCCAGTAAGAGAATAACCGGATCTGTTGGTCACTCGATAGTCAGCCTTTTTAGGAGTCTCCATATTGCTTTCCATAGTGGTTGTACCATCTTACATTCCCACCAACAGTGAATGAGGGTTCCTATCTCTCCACATCCTCACCAGCATAGTTGTTTTAATTTTCATTTCCCGGATGATTAGGGATGCTGAATATTTTCTTAAGTGTGTGCTTGCCATTTGTGTTTCTTCCACTGTGAACTGCCTGTCCAGTTCTTTGCCCCATTTTGTAAGTGGGTTGTTTGACTTTTTATTGCTTAGGTTTTTGAGTTCTTTGTTGATTCTAGAAATTAAGCCTCTGTTAATTGTATAAACATTCTGTGGGTAATCTATTGGATCTGCTTATTGTATGTTTGTATGTGAAGAAATTTTTAGCTTCATGAGATCCCAATAGTTGGTGATTGTTTAATTTCCTGAGCTACTGGGGTTTTGTTCAGGAAGTCTTTTCCCATTCCTATATTGTGGAAAGTTCCTTCTAATTTTATTCCAGTTGTAGCCAAGTTTCTGATCCTATTGATTTTTGGGCATGGCGAGATGTGTGGATCAAGTTTCATTTCCCCACATATGGTTATCCAGTTTGTCCAACACCATTTGTTGAAGATGCTATCTTCTTCCCAGGCTACATTGTTAGAGCTTTTGTCCAGTATCAAGTAGCTGTAATTAATTGACTCAAAGTCCAGGTCCTTGATTCTGTTCCATAGGTTTCTAATCCTGTTTTTATGCCAGTACCATGTTGTTTTTATTACTATGGCTTTTCAGTATAGCTTGAGATCAGGTATGGTGACACCTCCAGAGGTGTTTCTTTTGCTGAGGATATGCTTGGGTATCTGAGGCCTTCTGCCATTCCACATGAATCTTGAGATCATTTTTTCTATCTCTGTGAATAAAAATGTTGGGATTTTCATTGGTATTGCATTAAATCTGTATATTGCCTTTGGTAAAATGCCATTTTCACAATGTTAATTCTACCTATCCAGGATCATGGAAAGTATTTCCATTTTCTCAAGTAGTCCTCGGGTTTTTTTTTTTTTTTTTTTGAGTGTTTTTATGTTTTCATTGTATAGGCCTATCACATCCTTGGTTAATGTTATTCCAAGGTATTTTGTTGTTGTTGTTGTTGCTATTGAAAATGGGACAATGTCACTATTTTCTTTTTCTGTATCTTTGTCTTTTGCATATAGAATATATATATAGAATGGATACTGATTTTTGTGCATTGATTTTGTATTGTGCTACTTTATTAAGAGATTTAAGATGGAGGTTCTCAGGTCTCTTATGTATAGAAACATGTCATCTGTAAATTGGGCTAACTTAACTTCTTCCTTTCCAATTTGTAATTTTTTTATTTCTTTCTCCTGTCTTATCATTTGAGCTAGGACTTCCAGTGCTATATTGAAGAGCAGAGGTGAGAGTGGACACCCCTGTGTTCTTCCTGATATTAATGGGAATTTCTTCAGTCTCTCTCTATTAACTATTATTTGGACTTTAGGAGCTTTACATATAGTCTTTATTGTGTTGAGATATAGACCATCCATGCCAATTCTCTTCAATGTTTTGATCATGAAATGTTATATTTTTTTCAAAGGCCTTTTCTGCATCTATCGAAGTGATCATGTGGTTTTTGTGTTTATTTATGCTGTGTATTACATTGATAGATTTCCATATGTTGAACCACCCCTGTGTACCTGGGATGAAGCCTACTTTATCAAGGTGTATAAGGCTTTTGATGTATTGTTGAATTTGGTATGTGAGGATTTTGTTCAGGATCTTTGTGTATAAGTTCATCAGGGAAATAGGCCTGTACTTTTATTTTCTTGTGCCATGTCTGCCTGCTTTTCATATTAGGGTAATTCTAGCTTCATAGAAGGATTTGGGGGAACTTTCCATGTTCTCTAATTGTGTGGCACAGTTTGTGAAAATTTGTTTCAGTTCTTCCATGAAGGTTTGATAGAATTCAGATGAGAGGCCATCTGGTCCCAGACTCTTCTTTTGGGGGAGGTTTTTGATAACCTTTTCAATCTCGATAGGTGTGATAAGTTTGTTTAGGAGATTAATTTCTTCTTTTGTAGGTGGTATGTGTCCAGGAATTCATCCATTTCCTCCATATTATACAGTTTTGTGGAGTAGAGGTTTTTGAAATAAGTCCTGATGATTCCCCAATTTCACTTATGTCTGTTATGATCTCTCCTTTTTCATTTCTAATTTTGTTTCATTTCAAATATCTTCTTTTGGTTGATCAAATTGGCCAGGGGTTTATCCCTCTTGTTTATTTTTTCAAAGAGCCAGATCTTTGTTTCATAGATTTTTTTAAAATTGTTTTCTTACTTTCTCATTCATTAATTTCTGCGCTGATCTTAATTATTTCCTTCTGTGTGGACCTTTTTGGGTTAGATTCTTCTTGCTTTTCTACTGTCTTTAGGTGTATGGTTAGGTTATTGACTTGGGATCTCTCTCTCTGTCTTTGTTATGAAGGCATTTAGTGATATTTATTTTCCTCTGAGGACTGCATTCATTGTATCCCATAAGTTTTGGTAGGATATTATCTCCTTGTCATTCATTTCTAGAAGTTTTTCAATTTCATTTTTTATTTCATCCACTATTTACTGTTTAAGAGACTGTTGTTCAGTTTCCAGGAGCTGATGTGATTCCTGGCACATCTTTTGTTGTTAATTTCTAGCAATCAGCATTGTGATCTGAAAGCATGCAGGAAATTATGTTGATCTTTACAAATATGTGGAGGAAGGCTTTATGACCCAGTATATGATCTATTTTAGAGAAGGTTCCTGCTGAGGAAAATGTGTAGTCTGTGGATTTTGTGTAGAGTGTTCTGTAGATGTCTGTTAGGTCTAATTGATCTGGTTTTATTGAGCTCTCACATCCCTGTTAATTTTCTGTTTAGATGGTCTATCTATCACTGATATTAGAGTATTGAAGTCCCCAATTATGATGGTTTTGGAGGTTATTTCTATTTTGTTGTCAAGTGGGTTTTGTTTTATTAATTGTTGTTCCTCTGTGTTTGGTGCATAAAGATTTATGATTGTGATATCCTCTTGTAGGATCATTCCCTTGAGAAGTAAGAAATGGCATTCTTTGTCTTTTTTGATTACTTTTGGTTTGAAATCTATTTTACCCAATATTAGTATAGCTATGCCTGCTTCTTTCTTATTTCCATTTGTTTGGAATATCATTGTCCACCCTTTTACCCCAAGGAAGTGTCTGTCTTTAGTGATGAGGTGGGTTTCTTGAAGACAGCAGATTGAGGGGTCTAATTTTCTTATCCACCCTGTTAGCTTATGTTTCTTTATGGGTGAATTAAGATCATTAATATTTAGGATAACAAGTGTATGATTTGATTTAATCCCTGCTATATTGTGGTGGCTTATGTGATTTAGTGTTTGCTTGGACTTTGTAGGTTTTTTTGTCTCTGAGTTTGGTTATTGTGATCTGCTTCTTGTAGGTACTTGAGGTTGGTTATTTGATCCTTCTGTGTAGAGAATTCCTGAAGTACTCTGCAGGTTTGGCTTTGTGTTAATATAGTTTTAAAGCTGAGTTTTATTATGGAAAGGTTTTCTTTCACCATCTATTGTGAGGGATATTTTTGCTGGGTAGTGTAGTTTGGCTTGGAAGCCATAGGTTCTTTGACTTTGTAGTGTTCCATTTCCAGGCCCTTCTAGCTTTCAGTGTTTCCATTGAGAAATCTGAAGTAATTCTGATGGAGTTACCTTTATATGTAATGTGTAGTTTCTCCCTAGCTGCTTTTAGGACTTTCTCTTTGGTGTCAATATTTAGAGTCTTAATTATAATAAGTCCTGGAGAATTTCTCCTTTGGTCCAGTCTGTTTGAGTCCTGTTAGCTTCTTGTAACTTGATGGGCCTTTCTGTTGAGAGAGTGGGAAAGTTTTCTTAAACAATTTATTGAATAAGTTCTCCATGCCTTTGGTCTGAATTTCTCCCCCTTCTGGTATTACCATGATCCAAATGTTGGGATGTTTAAGGGTATCCCACAGTTCCCTCATGTTCTATTCACAAAATTTTTTGAACTTATGGAAACTTTTGGACTCACAAATTATTTTTCTGTTTTCTCTTCCAGTACAGAGTTTCCATCCTCCACATGGCTGACTCTATTCTTAAGAGCATCTATAGAGTTTTGGACTTCTTTCATTTGGTTTGTATTTTCTACTGCTTTTTTATTTTTCAAGGTAGAATCTCCCTCTAGCCCAGGCTGACCTGGAATTTATTATGTAGTCTCAGGCTGGCCTTGAACTCATGGTGATTCACCTACCTCTGCTTCCAGAGTGCTGGGATTAAAGGTGTGTGCCACCATGCCCAGCTCTACTGCTTTTTTATGTATAGTTTCCATCCCTCTACTGAGTTCTGAGTTCCTTTTCACATCATTTTCTGATTTTCTTAATGCTTTTTGGAATTCATCCTTGCATTTCTTTATGTCTTCATTGAGCTTAGCTAGCTGGTTATTGAGGTCCTCTTTTTTTTCTTTCCTTTTTTTTTTTTTTTTTTTTTCTTTCCTCCAGATCATTTAACTGTCTTAGGAACCCTTCCTAGTTCTTTTCTACTAGGTCTAATCTAGCAAGGACAGCATTCCTACAATTATTGGCCTTTTGTTGCTTTTCTGTAATTTCTGCTATTTGCTTGGTCAGGGTTCCATAGCTTGTATCTTCATTTTGGGGTTCTGATCCTAATGTCTCTTCTATGTTTTGATTAAAGACATACATTGTGGGACTGGGCAATCTTATTGCATTTACTTGATTTGAATTTTCATGTTATTCATTTTGTGCTGTGGTCTGCCCATCACAGTGTAAGAATCTTATTTAATTTAGGAGGAAGCTGTAGTCTACCCTTGAAGTGTCTTCAGTGATTATTCCTTTATGTTTGCTTTGACTAGGATTTTGATGGCAATGGGGCCTGCTTGCTCATAGGGAAGTAACCCATGAGGCTCTTGTGGGGGCCTGGGGACCTGATGAAGGGTTTCTTGTTCCATGATTCAGGGTATAGGACTGCACAGTCAGATGGCCCAAGGGGACAGTTGGAAGAGGGAAATGGGACAATGAAGATTGGTGGTATAGCTGTAGCTGGGCTGTGGGGGAGGGTGGGAATGCATGGTGGTTCTGGGATGGTGAAGGGTGAGTGCTTGTGACAGCAGGTACCTTGGAATACTGTAGCTTGGGGTGTATGGGACTACCAGGTACTGTGACAGGGCAGGGCAGGGATATGGGACTGCTGTGTTTCAGGTGACAGGCGGGGCCCTGAGGTGGCATGTGGAAGTCCTTTGTGGTGGGAGAGCTTAGGAAAGGGGAACCCTATCCTGCTTGCCTGGGTCCGTGCACAGAGGGCCAGTGGCATGTGGAGATCCCTGGTGGTGGCAAGGAGTGCTAGCCCGCTGAGCTGGGTTGGTGCACTGAGGTGGGGGCAAAAGTGTGTGGGATGGCATTCACATGTGGAGCTCCCCTGCTGGCCTGGCTTCACAGATTGGGGTGGGGGGTGGTGGCAAGTGGGACTGTGTTCAAACGTGGAGGTCCCCTGGGGTAATGCTAACCTGCTGGCCTGGGTTTACGCATGGGAGTGGGGGTGGCATTGAGTGGGACGGCATTCAGGAGCATGGAGGCTCATGTTGAGGTATGCTAGCTGCTGGCCTGGGTCCCCTTAACCTGTGGTTAGTGCAGGAGGAACCTGATGCTGGTGACTATGGCTAGGGTGGGTATTTGAGGGGATTGGGGGACATCATGGAAATCAGCATATTCTCTACTTTGCTCCTCCGCATCCTCCACTGGAGGTGTATTAGAGTCTGCTTACCTCTACAATACCCAATGAAGCCAAAAGGTCCTGTGTTCTCTTCCCCAGGAGGTGCAGCATGGTTAGGCGGGTGCCACCTTGACCAGAAGTCCTCCAGCTTACCTATCTAAATCATTAATCCATTTTGAGTTGAATTTTTGTATACAGTGAAAGTGGTGTAGTTTACATTTCCTATGTGGATATCTAATCTTTCTAGTAACATATATAGAGAAAATGTCCCTTCAACAGTATATGTTCTTAATATTTTGTCAAAGGCTCCTAAACTATAGCTTATTTTCTAGACTCTCTTTTCTATACCAGTCTTTATGTCCATTTTTATTAAAAACAAAAAGGTTTTGATTGCTATAACATTATAGGCAATTGTAAAATCTACCATTGTAATATCTCATGTTTTGTTCTTTTTGGTGAAGGATTTCTTTGGATCTTGAAATTACTTTGTTGTGTTCTTTGTTTGTTTTGGTGGTTCCAAGGAAACTTCAGAAATTTTTAGAAATTTTCTACTGCTATGAAAAATGTCATTGGTATTTTGATTGGGATTATATTGAATCCACAGATCGCCTTTGGTGTATAGACATGAAACATGAATATATTCAATCTATGAACACATGACTTTCAATGCCTTCTCTGCCATAATGAACTTACATTTCTTGGTCACATTTAGTACAAAGTATTACATCTCATTTTATTTTGTAGTTAACACAGTGGAGTTGTTTCTATGATGTCTTTTATGAATAACTCACTGTTGGAATACAGAATGTAATTGGTTTCCCTATATTGATTTGTATCATACATTTTTTGCTACATTTATTAGCCTGAATTGTTTTGGGTTGAGTTTTTTTTTTTTTTTTTAGTTTTTTTTTTCTCTTTATTAGTCAGTTTTGTATTCAGCAAATACAGTCAGTTTGGTACCATTATTAGGCTCATCCGTGACCTACCCCCTCCCCTTGGCCCCTCCTTGTTGAGGTATACGGGTCATGCATTGTGGAGTTAGCCCACAGTTATGGCTAAGCTAAATGTCTCTGCATATCATGACCCAACATGTGGCTCTGACATTCTTTCCACCCCCTCTTCTGCAAAATTTCCCTGAGCCATGTTGGGTTCATTTTTGGTCTGCTTCAGTGATGAGGTGTTGGGGGCCTCTGAGGCTCTGGCTCTCTGATTTGGTAGGAGTTGATTTTTCTCTGTGCTGATCTCCTTCCCCCTTGTGCTGGTGTCTGGTTCATCAGGAAAACAGCCCCCTTGCTTGCTTCTCCAATTTTTCTTAGTTTCAGCCGGGGCCCATTGGAGGTATGATGGGGTGGCTATCTCCTTAGGATCTACATCTGTCTGAAAAAGAGAAGCGGATTCTCCAACAGAGAGTAAGTTAGCACCAGGACAAAAGAGATAACCCTTACTTTTTTTTATAGAGAATTTAATAGGTGTAGGCCCTCTTGTAGCCCACAGTTGATGGTAGCTTGATATTGGAGAGTGGGCTTATGTTTGGATATGGTTCTGACTTGTTTCCCAGCTCCAGCTATGGGTCCCATACCAGTGAGGGGATCAGTTAACCGAATTGAGAGCAGTTGGTTCCCCACCATGGCTGTGTGCCACCACTGCACTTGTGTGGGCATCACACCAAGTTATTTGCTGCTAAGTAGGTTAGACCATGCGTTGCTTCGACAGATATTGATCATTTTCCCCCAGTCGCCCATGTAGCACCTTCTGGCACTAGACGCGCTGACTGTCTGGGGACTGACTCTCTTCCAACTTCCAGCCATGCCATTCTAATTTGCATGTCAATCACATAAGGTGTCTTCAGCAGTAGGGTCTTACCACTAGCCTTTGGTGGGTCATCAAGTACTCTGACAGAAATCTGTCAATACAATTTGGAAAGGAAGAAGTTAAGTTAGCTTTATTCGCTGATGACATGATTATATATGTAAGAGACCCAAGAGACTCCATCACAAAACTCCTGAAGGTGATTAACTCCTATAGCAAAGTAGCAGAATACAAAATCAATGCACGAAAATCAGTAGCCTTCCTTTATGCAAGTGACAAAGATACAGAGAAAGAAATAAGGGACATAGTCCCATTTTCAATTGCAACAAAAAATAAAATAAAATACCTTGGAATAACATTAACCAAGGAAGTGAAAGATCTATACAATGAAAACATAAAAACACTCAAAAAAGAAATTGAGGCGGACTTGAGAAAATGGAAAGACCTCCCATGTTCCTGGATAGGCAGAATTAACATTGGGAAGATGACAATCCTACCAAAGGCAATATACAGATTTAATGCAATTCCAATTAAAATCCCTACAGTGTTCTTCACAGAGATAGAAAAAAATGATCTCAAATTTCATATGGAAAGGCAGAAGGCCTCACATTTCCAAACATATCCTCAACAAAAGAAATACCTCTGGAGGCATCACCATACCTGATCTAAAGCTATATTACAAACCATAGTAATAAAAACAGCATGTACTGGCATAAAAACAGGAGTATAGATCAATGGAATAGATTTGACGACCCGGACTTTGGGTCAAGCAACTATAGCTACTTGATATTCGATAAAGGCCCAAACAATATAGGCTGGAAAAAAGACAGCATCTTCAACAAATGGTGTTGGGTTGAGTTTTGCAGGTTCGCTACATACCGAAGTGTTTTCCATAAAGAAGGTGAAACTTTGACTTCTTCCCTTCCAATTTGAAGGTCATATTTTCCACTTGTTTCCACTGTCTAGAACTTCTACTTCTATCCTGAATAACTGCCCAGATCTTAGAAAGAAAACCTTCATTATTTTCTCATTCAGTATGCCATATGGCCTTAATTATGTTGAGATACTTTCATTCTATACCTAATTTGTCCAGAGATTTCATGAAGAAGGGATGCTGAATTTTAACAAGTGCTGTTTTTTTTGTTTACTGAGAAGATTATATGGATTTTGCCTTCCATTAGGTTGATACACTATGTCATATTTAGTGATTGGCATATGCTGAACTATTGTTGCATCCCTGGAGTGAGTCACTTCATCACTGAACACCCTTGAAATATGTTGATGGATATCAGTTTGCTAGTATTTTTTGAGGATTTTTCCATCTTGTTTATATGAGAGATATTGGCTTATAGATTTATGTTCTTATTTCTTGTCTGGTTATGGAAGCAGGGTATTGCTAGTTTCAATGGATGAGTTTGGAAGAAATCCATCCTTTTTGGAATAATTTGGAAAGAATCAGGTTTAGTTTTTGTTTTTTTTTAATATTTGGTACAATTTAGCAATCGAGCTATCTGGTCCTGAAATTTTTTTTTGATGGAAAATTTCTTGGATTGATTCATTGCTGTTACTTATCATTTGTATTTTCAAGTTTCCTTTTTTTTCATACTTCAGTCTCAGTAAGCTATATGTGACTATGATTTTTTTCCAAGTCATCAACTTATTAGTGCATACTTGTTCATAATAATCACTTCTGATTCTTTGTATTCTCTGATGTCAGTTCTAATCCCTTTTCTCTGATTTAATCTGCTTGAATTTTCTATTTCTTATGTAATCTATAGTAAGAATTTGCCACTCTTATGCTTTAGAAAATCTACTTATTATGCTTTCAATTTTTTTAACTTAGCCTTCAAATTATTTTTACTCTGATATTTATTCTTCTATTAATCTGATGGTTGGTGTGTTCTTTTATAGTTCTTTGATTGCTACTGCTTGGCTTTCTACTTGTAATCTTTCTTTTTCTTTCTGTACATGTTAGTTACTATGAGCTTTTCTCTTAGTACTTCTATTGTGCTCCATTGGGTTTCTATGTCACACTCCCGTATACAAGCTTCCACTTTAACATTAGTTTGTGGCTCTTTGTGAACAAATGATTGTTCTAAAGTTTGTTGTTTAATTCACATGCCTTTTCATAATTCCTACAGCTTTTTTTTGTTAATGATAGTCTATTGTCTTGTAATCAGAAGTGAAACTTGCTATAATTTCAAGTTTTAAAAGTCTGTTGAGACTTGTTTTGCATTTTACCTTATAATCTATAATAAAGAGTGTTCCATGAGGCCTTTGGCTATGTTTCGTAAGAGTTCTTTTTATTTCAAAATGCAAATAACTTTTCAATGTAATGTTTTCTCATATTATGTATCTTGGCTTTTCACTTAATTTATAGTACACTGTAAAGGTATACAACAAGGTTATAATGTTTTATATTCTTTTGCAAAAGATTTGCATTGATTTTAATTTGTATGATTTTATTACTTATTTTGCAAAGTTTCCATCTCCACAATGAAGATCGGTTTTTTTATTCCTTTTGTACATGTCTCCTGGGGCTCTTGAGGTATACACTCTTCATGAGATGTTTACACCATTACAAAAGATAAAAGTGATCATTATCTGCTATAAACACATTTATTTAGCTAACTTTTGACTGTTTTATATTGACTGACACTTTTGTATTATCTAAGTAACAGTTAAGTAATTAACTCAATTAGGAGACTAATGAAAACTTTTAAATAAAATAAGACTCTTGTTGTTTATCCGGGCCTCAATTCTGGATGCTATCATTCCCTATTGGCCCCTAGTGTCCTTCTCCAAAACGGCCTTCTTCACAGTGGTCACAACAGTATTGTCTTCCTAAGAGGCCTAACTCTTCTTACAGGGTTGCTAAAATCCAATCATGGATTCTTCTTCAATTCATTCTTTGTTTAATAAACTCAATCCCAAGGTGTTACTCTTAAAATTACAGTTCTAGTATTCTTGGCAGTAAATCATATCTCCCTGTTTAAAAACTAATCCATAAGGGCTGGAGAGATGGCTTAGAAGTTCAGGTGCTTGCCTGCGAAGCCTATGGACTCATGTTCAACTCTCTAGGTCCCACGTTAAGTAGATGCACAAAGGTGAGGCAAGCACAAGGACACACATGCCCACTTGGTAGCACAAGCTTCTGGAGTTTTATTTCAGTGGTTGAGACCCTGGTGCACCAATTCTCTCTCTGTCTCTGTCTCACTCACTCTCTGAAATATAAAAAAATAAGATTTATGATACTCAATATTTTAGATTTACAATCATTTAATGATGGTAAGTGGAAGAAAACAAACAAGAAATATAAGCAAAAGCACATTTTTCCATTCTAATTATTTCTTTATCTAGTGGAGTGAGAATACATTCACTCATCTTGCTTACATGTATGTTAACTAATCTCAAGGTGATTTTTAGTAGAACACATACATATGTCTTTTAAATATAAATTTCCCCATAAATTCAAAATCTTAATCCTTGTCATTTTCAGACATCATTCCTCAATGCCTCCTCAAGATGACTCCTTGTCTACTTTTCAAACAACATATATATCTAAATTTGCTGTAGTTCCTAGCCTCTGGGCTATAAGTAATTATAGATGGCATAATTTGAAAGGCAAGTAAAAATACAAATCATGCCCCATGTCAAGTTGGCTGAGAATTAAAAACACGATCTGCATATTGTATACCACCTTTAAATAGTGTCATCAATAATACCATTCACTGTGAGCTATAAGGACACACAAGTACTAATGACCCCTCTGCTTGAACACATACACCCAATCCATATGTGGATAGATGAAAATACAAGTAAATGCCCTGCAAGTTACCAAACTCACATTATTAGTTTGAGACAGGACAAGTTACAAATGTAATTTTTTTTTTCCCTAGAAATGGCTTGATGGGTTATAGCAGTTTTAGTAGAAAATATGCATCTGTTAGACCAATAGTCCAGTTAATTTGAGTAAAAAATCAGCTACAAGAGAATAATTTTGCTGTCATGATGTGAAATAATATATAATCATATTAATTTAGTCCAGAAATAAGTTAAAATTATGAGTTACTCCCCATTCTGTTAAATATACATCATGGATTGTAATGATTTTCAGTTTTCCTCTGATTGAAACAAAAACTTTCTAACTGAGAGCTCTAGAATCATATAACCTATATTTTATTTGGGGGAGTCTTAAAAATTCCAAACTGGCATTTTCTTCAAAATGCAAGGAGGGCTCACTTTTCAGATGTGACCTTTTCATGAACTTCTCTGAAATATCTGAAATAGCATAAGCTACTGAATATGTTTGTGTAATGCTATCAGCTAATTGGAATTCGAAACAAAAATATATTTTATATATTTTATGTATTATAATATACACAATGCATATGTATACTTTATATATTGTATATATTGTGTATTCTAATGTATATTGTGTGTAATGTGCATATATTATACACATTATATATATATATATATATATATGTATATATATATATTGTGTATAGTATAATATTCACATTTTATATATTATAATAATTGTAATGGTATGGTATCCACAATATATAAAAATATATTTATACTGCTAATATATATCCACATATATGAACATGGACAAGTACACTACTGGAATGGGGTACAAAATCATGAATGATGAATGCATGAATAAATGTTAACTAGCTAAACATATTGTCATCCACCACCACACCCATTTTTTTTTTTTTGAAGTAGGGTCTTGTTCTGGCCTAGGCTGACCTGGAATTCAATATGTAGTCTCAAGGTGGCCTCGAACTCCTGATAATCCTCCTACCACTGTCTCCTAAATGCAGGGATTAAAGGTGTACACAATACTACACCCAATAGGATGTGTATTAATTAATTAATTAATAGGATGGTATTGTATATATGTAAGTAGAAGAATAGATTAATGAGGGTGAAAAGGCCTAAGCAAGGTCAAGGGAAGAGATTAAGTAAAGAAAGGTGGAGGGATGGCCTATCAAAATCTAAGAGGATATAAATAAATCATATGGAGACCTACTTTTTTGGACAATGGAACACTCTTGGGCAGCAGATTGTTACTAGAAAATTTTCAGTGCCAGGGATGGGATATCTCCCAGTGAGTTGTTGGCCAGGGAGGTCCCTGATGCACCCAAAACATTACAGGCCATTGCCGAGGCCTTTTGTTTCCCACCAGGAATAGATGGTAAGACCCTATTGCTGAAGACTCCACCTACTTGGTCTTCAAGGCTGCTGAGAAATCCTGCTGGAACTGAGCTGATAACCTCCTCCATGTAGACCAGCTAACAGAAAGCTGGAAGAAGGCATTCTGCATGCAGTTCAATGGGAGAGTGAGAAATCACCAGTGAAGATACTCAACAGTGGACTCTGCAAGCCTTATATTTTGCCAGCCAGGCCAAATGAGCCAACTGATGCAATAGTGGCACATCTGTCATGGTGGAAACCATCTGCCCTCTAACTGGGTTGGCGGCCAGCTCCATGGGAGGGAATACATTCCTGATACTGAAAACCTAAAACAGGGGTAGTCATGAGCCTTAGGAATGTAATGTCTGCTGATGTCTGGCTAAATGTATATATTATGCTCATCAAACTGCCCAGTAAGCACTTCTCTTAATGTTCATACCCATATATTAATGCTACTCTCAGTTTTGGTAGAGAACCTTCTCTTTTAAGATGGCAGTGACATTGGGATGACTCAGAAGCATCATGGTGCTGGGAAGATGTGACGGGAGTGCTCAGCACTGCAATATGTCTATCACACCTTCTGAGGCTCAGAGTCCATTGGGGAAGAGGTGGCAGAAAAAATGTAAGAGCCAAAGGAAGGGTAGGACTCCTTAAAATGTGCTCCTCCAGAAACAAAATGGCCTGGATATGCATAACCTCACAGTGCCTGAAACTACCTACACAAGACCCTCATAATAGGAGGAAAAGATCATGAAATCAAAATACAACAGACAGATTGAGAGGGGGAAGGGATATGATGGAGAATGAAGTTTCAAAGGGGAAAGTGGGGGTAGGGAGGGTATTACCATGGGATATTGTTTACAATCATGGAAGTTGTTAATAATAATAATAATAATAAATAAAAAATAATAAAATGTTAAAAATGTATTGTCATCGTTCTTGTTATATTCTCTTCCTATGTAGGCTTTCCCATAGTAATTAATGTTTTATTAAGTATAATTTTTATCATCCATATACACTTTTGGTATATAGAGAAAAATATAATTTCCAATTTTGCTTCAGGTAACTACTATGGCCACAGTTATAAGGGGAACCCCCCCCAAAAAAATTATTCACTAGCAAACTTGTAACACAGCTAAATAATATTTTGTCCTTCAGTGAATCCTACTAAAGTACATATTTGACAACCATTCTGCCCAGGAATACTATTACATTCAATGCTATGCAGGTTCATTCTAACAACAGTGTGTTTCCCAATGGCTAAGTAAAAATGCGATAGAAAATTTTCGGAGCAAGATTATCAACTAAAAGTTCTTCACTTAGTAGCAGAGAAAGTTAACAAGCTTTAGACGTTTAATAGTTTATTAAAGTGTTTTCATAAGCTTTAAAATACACTCACACATTTTACTAGTGGCATTTTGAGGTAAATATGCCACACATTTAATTTATAATTCCAACATTTGATAAGTCTTAGGAAAAATAGTAAAGTCATCAAAAATGAACTATGTCCACATTTTGTTATGAATGCTCACAGCTGAAAGCATTTTACACAGACTTCCATTGAGCAAGAGTCCACACATCTGTGGTCTATTGTATTTTTCTAGACGAATCAACCTATTCAAGGACTAAAAAGAATTCTTATAAAATGTATGTAAGGAAGACACAGTTCCCTTTTTATAAGCTCATTCATTCATGATGAGGCTATTAAAAGCAGATTAAAGTTAACAATAAAAATCCCCAAGAGATAATTGTGTAATTATACGTGGTGAGAAGACTCAGACAAATGGACAGGGTTAAAATGATGGAGACCGAGAGAAGAGACAGACCATGAAGATGTCCTCTGGAGACTTATTTGGGTGGAAATAAAGAGATGGAGATCTATGCAGATGTGGCAAAGACTCATGGTAAACAGCTGACATGCATTTCAGTTAGTGAGGAAAGTGACATGGGCAGTACTGGGGTTTGTGCAGGACCCAGACAGAGATAAGCATTGAGCAACATGTGGAAGATAAGAAAGCCAGAGACTTGAACTCCGTAGTGTAGCAAGGGAACTATTCAAAGGTTCTGTTAAGTGGAGTTAAGACAAGACTCACAAACATAAATTCAAGCACAGGGAACTCTACTTTTACAAGCAGAACTCCTTGAAAGATTGTCATTAATGAGAAGGGTACACTTCTACCTTAGCAATACATGTGGAAACTTGATATTCTCAAATAATGTCACTACTGCATTCTCATGCATCAGGCATACCACTTCAGTAACCCCTGAGAAACACCTTGTTGCACAGATGTGTTTAAGCAAGTAAAAGAGGTGGAGTATTGAAAATCATGAGTCAAGGTCTTGGTGATAAAAGAACTAAGAAGTTCAGTATGTATAGTTCCTGAGCTCAGTGTCAGAAATGGAACTACCTTTAGGTTAATCCAGATGCTAAGCTGTGAACCCCAGGCATCTGGGTACAATAGGAAGCTCATAACCTTGGAGTCAGAGTGGCTGGGTTCAATTTCAAATCCTCCATATACATTGAACCTGCTTCAAAGCTGACTGGTTATTTTTCTATCAGTGTCTCTATTAGTGTTATTTTTTTCTACTAGTTTATTAACCTGGTGACCATGAATTTAAAGAAAAATCCACAACACATTTTCTCTTATCTTTTCACTGGCATGTAACACCTTCCTCATTGCTCCTGCCTCAATCAGGTTTAAGATGAAAGAGCTTCTTCACCCTAATCCTCTATGGCCATGAATCAACCCAACCAAACACACTGGAAGAAAAGCAAAGGGTAATGAAGCAGAATGAATTGAGAAAGTAAGTATTAGGAATATGGGCTCTGAGCAAGGCACAGAAGGACTTGGGGTCCATGTGGCCAACCCCAAGGAGCAACTGCCTTATGCATGGCCAGAGGTGTTCTTGGTCTCACTACTTCATAGAAGTTTTACTGAAAAATAAGCTAGAATTTTTTTTCCAATCACTTCTTTAGCACTCCTGGCATGAAGAATTAATCATGAATTCTTTGAGACTAAGGGGAGAAAAAAAACAGTACAGTTGATATGCATCAACAATAAAAACTAAGATGATGCCTTCAACATTAGAACACACTTTTCTTCTGACTTTATAAATTTAAGTTCCTCCTCAACATTTATCCAACGTACACATTAGTATCGAAAGACTTTTAGATATTAAGAAGAGAAGATATGGCCTCCAAGATGAAAATCGACCAATTTTACGATAACAGGAATGTACAGATTCCATAAAGAGCTTGCTCCTCTCTCAGGTAATAAAAAGTAAACCCTGGGATTCACTGTGGTGTGGAGGACATAGTCCATCTGGAGTAACAAATGTAAATAACGAGATGGGATCTGAGGAAAATAAAATAAATCCTTAAAAACTGTCATTCTAGAAAATTGGTGAGAAGGCTAAAAATGTATGGCAAATAGGTATATTCTGATGTCCTCTCTGAGTAAAGATGTGAGAACCTTTCAGAAGGTAGAAAAAGCAAAACTGAAGGCAGACAAAAGATGCCCATTCTAGCACATTAAGGGCTGTAAGAAGGAATCACTTTAGAAAAGCTCATGAAGCGCGAAGCTGGAATATGGTCATGGTGTGTGTGTGGCGGGGGGGAATGCATCACTTTGTGGTCAGGCAGAAGTGAGCCTCTAAGGTTAACTTTTTGGAGGTACCCTGGTTTATAGAAAGAAGTAACTGAGTCTCTGGCAGGGGAGTGTGTCACACTGCTTTGATAAGATAGCTTTGGACCAAGGTTACTGAACAGATTGCAAGGCAGAAGGTGACTGACTTAGAAACCTGCAGGGTCTCTCTACACAGCCATAGCCAGTGTGGAGCTCATTTGCCCGGGAGATTTTTCAGATCCTACTATGCTGAGAAACACATACTCAGGTATTCTGTCAGCTCTAGACTTCAAAGGCAAGATGAATAGCAGCACCAGCTGGAAGAGGGACATTGTCCTGGGACCTAGCCATGACTGATAGTATTGTGCCTAAAGTCATTAGCTCTGCCATTAGTAGAAGGTCATGTATGCCCCACATCTTTAGCAATATGTGCAGACACTACCTCAGGATCAGGACACTACTGGAGAGGACAATTCACAAGGGATGCTTAAATGACCAATTATGTTGCTTCATAAAACAATATATTTTGAAATATATAATATATAGATTAAAAGCATAGAAAAAATGCAATTGCATTTGAATCTAATAACTAATTATATCAAAAGTTTATTCTTAGCTGGGTGTGGTGGCACATGCCTTTAATCCCAGCACTTGTGAGGCAGAGGTAGGAGGATCGCCATGATTTTGAGGACACCCTGAGACTACATAGTGAATTCCAAGTTATCCTGGGCCAGAGTGAGACCCCTACCTTGAAAAATCAAAAAAAAAAGTTTTCTTTTTTTTCATGATGGTGAAATTTATGAGCCCTTATATTGAGTGATTTTCTTTCGTTGTTTTGTATCTTTCTCAGTGCCTTGTCCATGGCTCAAAAATACCCTGTTCAATGAACAAACTACTTTATATTTTCAATAGTTCACACCATCCTAGAGAGCAGAACATAGCATCTTAAAGTCTTTCCACTTATTTCCACACTTCCCTAATTCAGTGCAGTTATATTCAGAGATATAAATTACTTTTGAGCAAGAAGAAACCACATCCATATGACTGCATTTCAAAACATTAAGATTTTCTTTCTTTCTTTTTCTGTAAATTTTGTGTTTGGAAGAACCCATGACATCTAGCTTGTGAAATCCTGGCTATAAGAAGGTTTTTCAGTTAGCACACAAAGGTTCACAAAAGTTGTTCCTTCCAAGAATAATCTCCCAGGGCCTCATACAACAATAAATATTTCCCAACTTCCCTGTGCAGAAGTCAGAGTAAGGCTGCAAATACTGAGGAAATTGCCTCTGCATCCAGCCGGCTGCCTTGGCGGTGTGAGAGCCAGTGCACAAAGAAAGCCTGCTGCTGTTTGTTTTCCTCTTCTCTGAGCTTGAGCCACGGAGAGGAAGGCAAAGCCTGGGAAGAATCTATGAGAGACTCCATCCTCCCGTGGAACCACTCATAGCGGAAACCCAAAGTTCTGCTTCCCCTGACTGGACAGTCCTCAGTCCGACCATTGGTCAGAGTTAAAACAGATTTCTGTAACATTTCTCTGAAGAGTCTGGGGAAAGGGGCTGAGAGTCGACACTCACTTCCCCTCATTCTCAAGGGTTTTTCCTCAGCAAAACTAAAATACAGGCCGTAGTCATTTTATGACTCATTTCTCTTGCTCCCTGGTAGACTCAGAAGAGAACTTTAAGTTCTAGGGGCATAGAAAGAGCACAAAAAACTAGTTTCCTATCTCAGAATTAAACAAGCAAAGCAATCAGGATTAAGGAAACTTAACTTGTGAATTTCACATGGGTTATAACAAACTTGCTTGATATTGACCCTTTACCTCTCTGGCTAGAATTTTTATATACAATTGTAGGAGACGTGGAAAGAGTGCTCCAAATTCTGTTATATGGGATATTGGGGTTATTATTAACTGTGCATATATAACATTGAATACTTTGACCTAAGTTAGTATCTTTACATATTTCTTCAAGAATATTTTGTAGCGGTCTGGAGAGATGGCTTAGTGGTTAAGCACTTGCCTATGAAGCCTAAGGATCCGGGTTCGAGGCTTGATTCCCCAGGACCCACGTTAGCCAGATGCACAAGGGGTCGCACGCATCTGGAGTTCGTTTGCAGTGGCTGGAGGCCCTGGTGCATCCATTCTCTCTCTCCTCTCTCTCTCTCTGCCTCTTTCTCTCTCTGTTGCACTCAAATAAATAAGAATAAACAACAAAAAAGTTTTTAAAAAAAGAATATTTTGTGGTAGCTTTTAACTATATTTCTTGAATTTATAAGCTTGAATTATTCAACAAATGAAAACTTTCCTAACAAACCATTTGGATAATTTAAGGTGAAATTCTGAAATAAAAGAAAAAAATGTTTTTGTTTCATTAGATTCATTGTCTTATCAATGCTGAGAGTTATAACTTATGCACTGGGTTATTCATGTATGATTTTATGTTTCAATTTCTGAATATCTGCCTCTATTAGATAACTATTTTTCATGCTAAGGGAAATAGAATTCACTTAGTTGGTGTATCAAGCTTAAATAATATATCTGATGAAACAAGATTTTGTCCATTAATTAGTTGTTGAATTTTCTAAAAAGCTAACACCTTTATTAATCAAAGCACTGTCATCTTAATCATAATCTTTCTGGACCACAAAATATACATGAATAATCTAGGTACATTCAGGGAGACAAATAACATATTAAATCTTTTTAGGTATTAATATATTAGGCATTTTTATTATTTATTTATGTTATATGTTTCTGTGATATCAGGTTTCATATATTCAAAACATGCCACTCTATTCAATAGAGATTTCACAAACCAAGTGTGACTGTAGCAATTTCTCAAGGATATCCTACTTAGCAACCTCCCACACCTACAGTCAGAAGAGCAAAAAAAAAAAAAAAAAAAAAAAAAAACAAATATTTAGCAGAAATCAAAAAAGAATATAGCATGTGATCCATTAGTTTTTTATTATGAGTGATTATGTTCCCAAAATAATGCAATAATTCCTTTAATGTTAACTATTAAATGCCTTTTTTGCCTTTGTACCCTGCCAAAAACACAACGATTTTTCCAGGCCTAGACTAGGTAATACATGTCTGGGAATAGTTGACCTGTTGTTCATGCCAACACACAGAGAACATGTGGTGTTCCACCCCTATGTAACTCTTCTCACTTCTGCCCCAATTAGCCATGAGCTCTGAAATTCAACATGCAAATCATAATACAATGATATTTCACCTTTGGCTCAACCTGCTATGCAAAGAGCCTAAGGAAACAAATTAAACTGTTCCTTTAAAATGGGTTTGAAAATTCTTTGTTAGAATATTACAGAAAGTGCACTGGTATTTTCAATTCCTAAAATGATTACCAAAGCATTAGAAGTTTACAGCTTAATGGCAAGCTTCATATATGAACCAAGTGGAGGGAAGATTTAGTATTTCAATGATCACAATTTAACATGTAATGAGGGAAGGTGATGAAAGCTTAAGAATGAAAAGAGAAAGTAAAATACTAACAGATGTATAACACTACACAAAGTCCAGCCCAATAGCATCCATGAAGGGAAGAAAAGAACAATGGAAATGGAAAACTAAAAAGTAATATATATAACACTGTATAAACTTCTTACAAGATACATTCTTTAACGTATCTTTGTGGGGAAAATACCATGATAATGGGCTTCCTGAGTTCCTCTGCCAACTTTAGCTAGCTTGGATGAGCTAACAGGTTAGTTCCTTAAACTTTTTTCTTTTCTTTTTTTTTTTTTTTTGTTTTTGTTTTTTGTTTGTTTTTCGGGGTAGGGTCTCACTCTAGCCCAGGCTGACCTGGAATTCACTATGTAGTCTCAGGGTGGCCTTGAACTCACAGCAATCCTCCTACCTCTGCCTCCCGAGTGCTGGGATTAAAGGCATGCACCACCACGCTCGGCTAGTTCCTTAAACTTTTGCATAGGATTATTAGTCAATCACCAGAGATGACACAAGTTATTCTTCACAAGAAACCTAGGATTGCTCTCCAGTTTTCTCTGGTCTATGTGGCTCTCGTGTGGTTTGAGAAAAGCTTTACCTCAGTAAGCTTAATCTGGGGACATGCTATGATATCCTTCAGATAAACTTGGACTCCTGTCACTTTCCAAAGTATAACAAGCTCACCCACTCCCCATTTTCCTCATCCTGAAATGACTTTCCAAATATTCTCCTTCATTCAGTTGGATTTGTTATTCAGATTTCAGCTTAAACATGTCTTTGAAGATGATTCTCCTGAACAGTACTTACAATGTTTCCATTTTAGATGGAAAAATAGTATTGTAGTAGTATATATGAGAACCAACTCTTACTTTTCTGCTTATTAATTCTGTGGACTTGTTCTGGTTCTTCTCACTGGAGTTCAACCCAGCAGGATTGTAGGTTGTCTAGTTTTTCATTATAAACACAAGCAGTGTCACATTTAAGTGATGTTATAGGGCTAAGAATAGTCAAGTAAGTGAATGAAGGAAATGTCTTATATAGAGACAGAATTAAAGAAGAGACCGTGCATGTAAGGAAAAACTGAAAACTAAGCTGTGAAGTTTTTTTTTTTCTTTCTGTGAATTATTCCTAACCTTTTTTGTTCTCCCAAAACTTAAGCAAACCATGTCCTTCATGGATGTTGCAATGGTTAAATTTTGTTGTCAACTTGATCAGGTTAAGAATCTACAGATACATCTCCTGGACAAGTCTATGAGATGCCTCTAGAAAGGATTAACTGAAGGAGGCAGTTTTCCTTCCAGAGTCGGTTCTTCCTCCAGAGTGGGGGCCCTCCCCATGGTGGACTATATGTAAGGAAGCTCTGAGGGAAAACAGTCCCTTTATTTCCCCTGGCTGCCTTTGCTATTTGTTCCTCTATGCTTTCACCTGCTCCGCACTTATCCTATTGAGCTATCCTTTGTCAGTATTGGAACCAAGTTCCCTCAGCCTTCCAACATGGACTAAAGACCAACAGCTCTCCAGGAATCCTGCAGGCCTTCAGTGCTGGTTTGGGACTGCTGAGGTATCCAGCTGTGTGGACTGAGAGGCTCCCAGGTTCCTTGACTCTCAAGCCTACAGACAGTTATTATTGGTCTGCAGTAAGATAATCCAGTAAATTCCCTTCTTAACACCAAGTCATTCTACAATTCTGTTCCTCTAGAGAACACTGGCTAAAAATATCACAAAAGTTAACATCTCTAGTCTCTATAGGCACTTAGACTCTTGACCTCTCACTGTGTTCATCACTTTTCATTATTGTGACAAAATGCTTCACAAAACCAACTTGGATGAGGAAATATTTCTTTTGGCTCATGGTTTCAGATGCTTCCTTTGGACATGGTGACAAAAGCATGTGGCAGAGAAGACTGCTATCCTCATGGTAGGTGGTAAGCAGAAAGACAGACAACCAGGAACCAGGGCAAAAGACCCACAAGAGCTTTCACTGAGTGACCTCCTGACTCCAATTAAGGCTTACCTCCTAATAGCCCTCCATCTAATTTCTTAACAATAGATTAACCCATCAATCTGGTTATCATTCTCATGATCCAGTCTCTTGTCAGTGTTTTCACTCAGCCAAAGACCAAGCTTTCAATATATGAGCCTTCAATACCATTTTACATCCAAGCCATGGTGCACATAGACTAATTACCTTAGTCAGTTACCCTATCTGTGAACTGAAAACTTCAACACTGCTAGAAGATTGGTTTAAACATCTGGAGAGTGTTGCCTTAAATGACAAGTAAAAATGAAAGGCAAAAGTTAGACCAAGATTTGTTAGAAAAAGGAAAGCAGAAGAATTGCTATTATAGGCATAGCATGAAACCTTCAGAACAGCATGAGAGCCGCACATGTGAGAAGGTGAGCAAACGTGAGAGTCAGAGCAAAATGTGGCTGAGAGTAACCCTGCAGTTATGTGCAGTCAGGTCCTCTTAGTGACATAATTCAGCAGTTCAGTGACCTTCAGTTAAGCTATACTATTGCGGTGAATGTTTCCACTACTACTGAGGACGGAGCAGCTTTTCCCTGATGTCTACCAAGTGGAATTTGGACTGTGAAACAACAGACAACAAAAGGCACTGGAAAACCAAGTGTTTTCCCATAAGCACAGGGCTCACATTCATCGCTGGCAAGGGCGATTGAGTCTGTCTGCATTGAGCAGCATGCTGAAACCCTGCTGAGCTGACAGCTGCCACTGGCCCCCAGCCCACTGAGGACCCGAGGAGAACACGGCTCCCCACTGCATCCAAAGCTTAAGATAAAGCCGAGTCACCACTTTGGAGACACAGAATGTGTCAGCCTGGGAAGACCTTGGTCATGGTCTCTCATCTTTTTAGATCACAAGGTAATCAGTCTTAGAGTAGGCATGTATGTTCATAATGCCACAACCAGAATCACTTCAGTGCACAATTTGAATAATTTCCACGTTGGCTACACCAATGATGGATGCATCAAAAATTTTCAATCTGTTTTCTTCTCCACTTATTTCAGAAAGTTGAGGATGACTTTCTAGGCCTTAAGAAATACTTCAAGGGGTTTGGGGAGATGGCTCAGTGCTTGCTTATAAAGGCTGATGGCCTAGGCTCAACTCCCCAGCATCCATATAGAGCCAGACACACCATACACAAACACACACACAAACAGCAATTGTGTTTAAAAGAAATATTTCTAAACTTTTGGCTTTCTAAAGAGAGATTATATAGAGCCCTCCCAGAGTAGGTCTATGGAGAAACAGCCAGAGGACGGTCACCAGGCCCATTGCACTCTGTTGCCCTTGTACCCAGAGGGGATGGCAAAGCTGTAGCAAACAGCTTCAACAGATATTTTCCCAAGTGCATAGACATGAAACTTATCAACTGAAGAAAGAAGTGTGGCTTCTTAGGATACCCAAGTCATATAATGACAAAGGTTTCCTGGTCTGCTCCCAAAGACCCATCTTTCTTTTTGACACAGTATTCTTACATAAATACAATAATTCACCCTGTACAAAGACGATGTGTCATCAGAAACAATTTATGAAGCAGTAGGAGATTATATGCAGCAGTACATTAAACAGTTCTCAAACATACTGGGAGCCAGAGTGTGTGTATATAAATAATTTAAGTTTTCTATTAGCAATCTCGTGAACTTCAAAAGAAATGGATAACAGAAATAGCATGGAAACACTGGAGATATAGACACACCTTAAAATAAGTCTAAGAAAGTAGGTAATACTTTAAGGGGTACTTTTTATGTCCTTAGTTAGCTTTATTTAGCTAAAACTTGGTAAGCTACTTATTTTTAATAGAAGTATACAGTGAATTATAATATTCCATTTCCTTTCTATTTTTGAAAACCATTAATTTATTATTTGTTGCCACCTGCTCTCTGCCAGGCACTGTGCTGGCACTATGTTTGCATAAATAAAGAGATATGATGCATATACTCACACAGCTGATCATCAGCAGAAGCAGACTGATTTGCACGTTCATATGATTATGTCCCTAAGCATTCCCTCTCCTTCGGAATACAATGAAAAAGAGTTTCTTTGGAAACTTAAGCTTCTAAAAATCCAATTTGTGATGTTACAGGACAGGGAGGAACTGACTCCACTTCAATGTAGAAACCCCAAATAGGGCTGGATTTTACTAGTGATGATTTAGACATGTACTCCCCAATAGAAGCACTAAATCTGATTGTCACTGGATCTCCTGATGATCTAGAAATCCAAATGAGTGCCATCTGAGGAAGTGACATTAACCTGAGATCTTAGGTAATTTCCGTAATTTCCATGCACATTGACTTTGAAGAAAAATGTCTAAAATAGGGCATAATTGAGACCCAGAAACATATGATGTTAAGATAGCATGCTAGACTAAAGGCAAAACAAAAAAATGAAGAAACGCAGATAATTGATAAGACTATTGAAGATGGTCTTGAATACATAATTAGGGGATACCTCCTATGTAAATGCTTTATAAGAATAACTAAAGTAAATTTCCAAAATTATGAAAGTGATAAAGCAATGCTGAGATAAAATTGTTTCCCTGCTTAGTGATAACAATACTTGTACTATTAATAATAATTGCAGGTAAAAAGTTGTTTAGCATTCTAGAGTTACTCAGTTGTATATACTCATTCTGTTAGAAAATGTCACATCCACCAAAAACCCTTTAGAAAGGGAAGAAAGCCATATATTTTATAGCACATCTAAGGAAATGATGAATTTTTTAATTACTTCCAAACATTTCAACTAAAGCTTTTTGGAAAAGAAAAACTGAGATTAATACCAAAGGCCTATAGAGTATCATAAATTCTGTATGCTCCATATACAAGAAAAGCTGTGTTCATTCTTCCTTCAGAACAAGCAAAGGAATATTGGAATATATAAAATGTTAGTATTGTTACGTCAAGATACAACTTGATAAGAGGGCAATGGCAAAATAGCTCTGAGCTGCACTCTAACCTAACTTGCCACGCAACCTCTCACTACATCCTAGGTCAATTCCATACCCCAAAGCATAGGAAGCCACCATAATGCATGTGTGCTTAACACATTGCCAAAATCAGACAAGTTCTATTGTGTTCAGTGGCTCCTGAGGGTTATAGAAATCCTTCATTTCTAAAGTCCAGCTACCAGGTACTGCCCTTCAGTCTCATCTGCTCCCTTGAGTTGAGTTTATATTTGTACACATGACAATGAAGTTACGGCTTCTACCTGTGTGAGTCGCAATTATGACTCTCTATAGAAAAGTGAAAGTATTAGGCCAGCAGCACGCTAGTTACTTAATATCACATGTGTATAATGTAAACAGGGCATAAATAGGAGGAACAAGAATGTTTCAGGGTACAAAAATCTGACCAAAGGAAAAAAGAAAGGATGCAAAGGGTAGTTTGCTCAACCTGGAAACAGGAGCCTAGAACAAAGTAGAAGTCTAAAATCTGTAAGGTGGGCTTTACAGGAATAAACAGCAGCACCTGGTCAACAAGGCAAGAAGTGAACATGGTGAAAATAAGATCTGAGCACAATAGGGGTTGTTCAGGAAAAAATTTTAAAGTACTAAAGAGCCTTACCCTAGCAACTGATAGCATATGCCTTCGAGTCAATATTCCTGGATTTTAATCCTGATTCTGCCACATTAGGACCAGAAAACTATAGGGAGAAACAATGGATTGTTTTTTCTTAACTTTTTTTGTTCATTTTTTATTTGTTTGAAAGTGACAGAGAGAGAGAGAAAGGCAGAAAGAGAGAGAGAGAGAGAATGGGCGTGCCAGGGCCTCTAGCCACTGCAAATGAACTCCAGATGCATGTGACTCTTTGTGCATCTGGCTAACATGGGTCCTGGGGAATTCAGCCTCAAACCTGTGTCCTTAGGCTTCACAGGCAAGCACTTAACCACTAAGCCATCTCTCCAGCCCAGATTGTTTTTGATTAATGGTTTAAAGAGGGATAGACACAAACATGGCGCTTAACTTATTTGAACACTCTTATATCATGAAACAGAAACACTTCATTCATAGCTTTGTGCTACCATCAACTTCTTGGCAAACCCATTCCCCCCCCCCAAATTAGTACCTTTCCTTTAAGAGATCAGCTCTGAAGCAGCAATGTCTGCATTTTAATATTAACTAATCAGTACCTTTCTTAAAGTCTTGTGACTCTTACTTGTAAAATAGAAGCAATAGTACTTACACTGTCCTGTTTTCAAAGATTGAAATCATTCCTATTAGATTGACTGGGGCACAGTAAACACTAAGTGTCAGCTCTGTGTTATTCCTTCATTGTGGTAAGAACTAGTGTCTGAGAAAAATTCAAAGATGTGACTGAACAGTAGAGCTCTGGCTTAGCATGACCCATAAGTAGCCTCACACACACACACACATGCAAAATCAAACACAGACTATATAATGCACAACACAATGAACAAGATAAGTATAAGGGATTTTAGAGTCATGTATGAGACAAAATGTATGGCCTCCAATGGCCATATTAAAGATGGTAAACCTGATTCAAGAGAAGAAAAGGTAAAATAATACAGGTATTTTAAAGAAGAGGATGAGAATAAGAACTGACATTCCAAGACAGTCACATGAGAAATATGGAGAAAAGGTAATGTGGTTTGAATGTTCAATGTCCCCCATAGGCTCATATGTTTGAGCTGTTTGAGTCCAGCTGGTGGTCCCAACAGGGAAGGTCATAGAGCCTCTAGGAGCCAGAGCACTTCTGGAGGATATGAGTCAGTGTGAATAGGCTTCATGGTTTTCTAGTCCACCCCTAATTCCTCTTCTCTCTTTCTGCTTCCTGACTGTGAATGCAATATGATTAGCTATGTCCTGCCCCTGCCGACCCGTTTCTTCCAGGATAGACTTTGTCTCCTGGGACTATAAACCAGAATAAATCTTCTTTAAGCTGCTTCCTGTTAGGCATTTGATCACAGTAATGAGAAAAGTAACTTTTAAAGGTAGTATCTGAACTGGATTTAGACATGAAAAGAGTTTGGCTATCTGAACAAAGGGGTAGCCTAGGGAGAAAACTTAGGTAAACGCATTGCTAGGTAAGGGAATGGGACAAGCGTTCCATTGTAATGTTTTGAGATTCTGGTGCTGACATGAAGCATGTTTCCTCAATTTTTCCCTCATAACACGTCCTAACATTTGGCTACACTTTCAATAATCAGTTGACCTCCCATAATCCACCTCAAAGCTGTGACACATTCTTTCAGAAGCAACAACCATTTTGATGAAACACCACAGCCTAGCATTGTTATAGCCCCTACAGGTTTTCATAGTGGTTCCATTCTAAGCTTTCATATCTTACCACTTAATTATACACATTAGAAAAGAGTAGTCATTTATGTATTGTTGTCAAAATAAGATAAAAATCTATTTAAAACAACCTATTTAGGCTTTGAGTACAAAACACAAATGTTCCATTTTGTACTTTGTTTCAAATTAAAATATAGAAAACCATGAACATCAATAAGTTAAAGATGTTAGAAAAGAATGGATTTATTTTCTGAGGCAAATAGTGTTTATTGAGATTAAAACACTAAGGCAAAGAATTCTTTGCAAAATATATTCTGAATGTTTCCTCAGGGAGTTTGGAAAATTTTGCATGACCATAGGCAATTACTTTGAAAAAAAAACAAAACAAAACAACTTTCTCATCCTTTCTCCCTAAGCATCTTTATCCCCATGAACCTCTTCTGGTTTATAAATACAGTTTTAAACATAAAATTTACATAGATATAAACCTGTTATCTTGGTACATTTCAGTAAAAATCTCTAATGGTATAATGACATGGAGTATAAAATCTCACGTCCACCATAGAAGCCTTATCTGCTTAAAATTTGCTGAATTTGGTGCAAACAAACAAGGATACCACCACCACACTGACTTGAACCCATCCATTCAGTCCAGTTGAGAGGAGAACAGACGCAGGTATAGACTAAACTACCCCACCCTGGTACCATTCTCCTCAGCTGAGGTGGCCAAAGGAATCAAATGTGCTTCCCTGACTGTAAACACCAGCAAAATACACACCACAGGCTCGTGGTAAGACTGCTGACTTTGTCCATAAGAATCCTCTTTCCTTTGGAATAAAATGACATGAAGTTCCTTTGAAAATTCAAGTTTCTGAAAGTCTAATTGGCGATGTTAACAAAACTGATAGGAGCTGAACCCAGTTCAGTGTGGAAAACCCTGATGGCAATGCATTTTTACTAGAGATGTTTTAGAACTCCACTCTCATTTCTCTTTTGAGATACAGTTTACATTTCCCTTTTTAACCGTTACATAAAGAAGAAGCTTGGAGAATTTTGTAAGTAAGAAAATGCCCAGATTTATGGAGGACATAATGTCTTGGGAAACTCTTTTTTGTTGTGAACATTTGAAAGCAACACTTCTGTGAGGTAGACTGCACACTGTGGGAAACAGAGGGCCCCGTCATCTGTGCACCATATGATGGTTGAGCAGCTGTGGCATGCACATGTACTCATCCACACATTAAAACTGATAACTACTTCGGGACCTACATTTTCTGAAGAAACCACATTGAGGGTCATCAGATTATAGAGCATACTGAGGCTTATCAAAGGTGTATGAGGAAAAATCTTTTCACTAGGGAATTAATTTTATGAAAAGTTCAACAAATTCTAATTTCTAGGTCATGAGAAATATAAAATATTGCAGAAAGAAATGCTTTGCAAAATGCCTGGGTCAAACAGAAGACACAGGTTATTTTTTTTTGTTTGTTTTGAGTGCGTGTGTGTGTGTGTGTGTGTGTGTTTAAATCACATGATCACAGGAAGGCAGTGCTGCAGGGTGAAAAGAACATTAGAGTTAAAAATAGCTGAATTTGGATTCCAGCTCAGCTCTTTATAAAAAATTTGGTCTTCAATAAATTCTTTACCTTGCTGAGTTTCAATTTCTTATAAATGACAATGATTATCTTGAAAGTTGTTGTGGAGTAATCAATAAGATCATCTGCATAGTCAAATTGATTCTGCATATCACATGGCACTGTTGACATCTCATTGATGATAATAATGTAGATTCCAGTGCATCATAATGGGTGACTTAAGGCTTTTCCAGGTCCCTCCCACCCAAGTATTTACAAACATCCCTAAAGAATGCCTTCATGGTAATATATATATATATATATATATATATATATATATATATATATATATATGTAGTTGTGAGTGTCTCTATGGGAATACTTGACTGAAAAGTCTGTCAATCCAGATTCAGTTCCCAGCCATTCACATAAAGCCTGATGCAAAAAGTGGTGAAAACAGACTGGAGAGATTTCTCAATTGTTATGGCATGTTATGGCACTTTCTCGCAAGGCCTACCAATCCAGTTTTAATTCCCCAGTATCCACATAAAGCCAGATGCACAGCATGGCACATGCATGTGGGGTTTGTTTGCAGCAGCCTGAGGCCCTGGTGCATCCATTCTCTCTTCTCTCTGTCATCTTCTCTGTCTCTCTCTGCTTTCAAATAAATAGATAATAAATGAAGTGGTGAAAGCATCTAGCATTCTGTGAACAGTGGCAAGAGATCCAGCATTTACTACCTGTTGCCTTCCCAGAAGCATTCTCTGAGTACAAAGTGTTTCTGGGCCAATGCAGCTGAAAAGATGGGACATATGTCCACATGAGCCTTCAGTGCTGCCAAGTGCAACACCCCCAGGGCATCTGGGACACTGCCTTCCCCTGAATCCTCTCAGTATGAGACTTACTCAGATGTAAGAAGAGAACCTCTTTGTCTCATATTCAGTTGCACCAAATCACCTGAGCCCCAAACCAGTTCCTTCTCCTCTTCTCCAAAATGGTTTCTGCCAGAAAACTGAGAATAATGCACTCAGTCCACAGTGAACAGTTGGATTACCTTGAACAAGTTCCCTGACCTTTCTGTACCAAAGCATACTGCTATGTAATATAGACACGATAATGATATGTAATATACAGGATTAGTGCCAGAATGAAAGTTATGTAAAATGCACATTTTAAGCACTATATAAGCATTTGCAATAAGTAGAACGTATAGCCTCAGAATTTTTAGATTGTGAATGCTAGGTACAAGAAAATTGTTGGGAAAGATCACGTGATGGCTCAAACTATTACATTGAAATATTAAAAGAAAATATGATTAATACTATATCACAAAGTAATACAATAAATCTTTCATCATGAGATATATTTTAAAAAGTAAATTATTCTGGAAATATAGAAGAAAGATTAATTGTTCTGAGTTATGCATAAGAGAGATGAGAAAGGGTTTGTGTTGGAGATAGTGTTCCTAGAAACCAAGAGAAAACTGGGGAGATTTTGAGAGAAGGGAACATGTGATGGGAAGGGCAGAGTGAAGAGTTGAGAGACTGTAGGGACAGGCACGTTTAAAGATGGTGGTGGGATGTGGGTGATGGAAGTGGGACAGTGGGAGCCAAGCTTGGAAAGACAAACTGGAATTCCTTATGGCATTGAATTGTATACTTAACAGGTTTAATTTTTGTTTCTCAGCAATAAGGAAATGACAAAGGTCCATGCAAATGGAACCCACAACAATTTTGAGGTTTTAAAGCAATTGTAAACTTTCATACCTTATGCATGGAAACCTCACAATTGCCTGATGGTTCTAAATGTCCCTGTTTGAATTCACACAATCAGTTATCACTTTGGTGGAGGTGCTTGCTGTGTAATTTTATAGGTATGTGCAAAAACTTTTGAAAAGTGTTTGCATTTTATTCTTATTTCATGCACAGAAATCATTTCTTAAAGTACTGACTTTAGTAGTATGCAAAGATCTCATGTGCTAAATAAATGAGATGAAGATGGAAATCATTAGGATAAACAGAGATTATTAACTCTCAACTGGACACTCACTGAACCTAAGAATTTTGACTGCATGACTGATTAGGAAGGGAAAGAACAAAATTAAGAAGTAAAACAAATGTTTAAGACTGTTTAAAGGGTAAACTTTCTTAAAATGGTTGAATGTTGAATTAATTGTAAATCTTTCAGGAATAGAGTTTTCCTAATAATGTATAATTTCACATTAGATAGGTTTTCTGGAATGTTGTTATATAGGAAAACAGGCAGCTCTCTGAAGCTGTTACTTTAGAAAGTTAGTTTGGATGTGGGGAAGAGATAAAACCTTTGTTATAATCCCAAATAATGATACCAAAGCCCTAAGGCAAAAGCAGACCATATGAAAAGATGTTTCATTGGAGCTGCCCAAGAAAGAGAAGAAAGAACAGAAAGGAAAAGAATTTTGGGATGGTAGATTGTATTTTCTTTATTATGATGTTTATAAGAGCAGAAAGCCAAAGTCAGATAAAGAGAAACAAAACAGTACAATTACAGCTCAAGTTGTTTATACATAGACATAAAGTCGTAAGAAAAATATTGAAAAACCAAAAACAGCAATACATAAAATATCATGGCCACACTGAATGAAATTATCACATTAAAAAGTTAATCTGTGGTCTGGAGAGATGGTTTAGTGGTTAAGGGCTTGCCTGTGAAGCCTAAGGACCCCGGTTCAAGGCTCGACTCCCCAGGTCCCACATTAGCCAGATGCACAAGGGGGCGCACACGTCTGGAGTTCATTTGCAGCGGCTGGAGGCCCTGGCGTGCCCATTCTCTCTCCCACTCTCTATCTGCCTCTTTCTCTCTCTGTCTGTCCCTCTCAAATAAATAAATAAAAATAACAAAAAAAATTTTTTTAAGTTAATATGTGTGGCTGGAGAGATGGCTTAGCAGTTAAGCGCTTGCCTGTGAAGCCTAAGGACCCTGATTAGAGGCTTGATTCCCCAGGACCCACGTTAGTCACATGCACAAGGGGACACACACGTCTGGAGTTCTTTGCAGTGGCTAGAGGCCCTGGGGGGCACAATCTCTCTCTCCCCCCCCTCCCTCTTTCTCTTTCTGTCTGTCGTTCTCAAATAAATAAACAACAAAAATTAAAAATATAGCCGGGCATGGTGGTGCATGCCTTTAATCCCAGCACCCAGGAGGCAGAGGTAGGAGAATCATAGTGAGTTCGAGGCCACCCTGAGACTACAAAGTGAATTCCAGGACAGCATGAGCTAGAGTGAGACCCTACCTCAAAAAAAAATTAAAAATATATGTATTAAAAAAAAGTTTATCTGTGGGGCTTGAGAGATGACTTAGCAGTTAAGGTGTTTGCCTGCAAAGCCAAAGGATCCTGGTTCAATTCTCCAGGACCCACCTAAGCCAGGGCTGGAGTTCATGTACAGTGAGTGGAGGCCCTGGCACACCCATTCTCTCTCTCTCTGTCTCTCTCTCTCCCTCTTTCTCTCTCGCAAATAAATAAATAAATTAAGTATATTTTTTAAAAACTTAATCTGCATTGCCACATTAACAAATTTCATAAAATACATCATTGCATCAAGAACATAGAATGAATTTTAATTCAGTGTCCATTTATAATAATATTTATATTAAAAAATTAGCAAGAGAAAAAAAGAAGAAAACTTATCTAACCTGGTATATCATTCCAGATGTAACCTGAAAAGGAAACCATGCAGTACTTTAAATATGGAAAATTTGAAGAGTTCTTTAAGCTACAGCATTAGAGAGAGAGATTGACTGGTGAGATGTAAGAAATACTAAGGAATATACACCTATGAAAAGCATCTATACTTCTAATGTTGTGCCTTGAGTTTGGATTATGTTTCTGGAGGACCTTCCCATGGTCTCTGTTGCTAAAAGTCAGCCCTCTTAGAAGAGCAGAGGAGGGATTGTGATGTCAGGTCAGAAATTTGACTGAAATTTCACCCTAGGAAATTTCCAGTAATCCATTCTAAAATTTGGGGAAAATAAAAATAATAATAATAAAAAAAAACATACATAGGGAGGGCTCTTGCTGGAGGAATTCGATAAGGTAATACAAAAGGAATGCCAAGGAGCTGCTGGCCACTGGTTCTCTGAATTTTCACACACTTCAGTAGCCTACTGTTAGCAAAGCAGGTGTGCTCCAGGAACTGGGATTGAGAATTCTGATGCTGGAGAGACCATTTCTGCCTGAGGAGCCCGGCTCTAGAAAGGCATTCCTGCATCAAGTGTTAGAAGCTCGAGAACTGCCTTTGTGCAGATGCTGGGCACTGGAGTATCCAATGACCAGAAGGAGGCACACCTCTTTCTTCCTTCCTTCAGTAGCCTGTGTATTCGTTTTTTTTTTTTTTTTTTTTTAATATACAACACCAGCATTCTACCACCTTGTCAAAAAAAAAGTAAATAAACAAAAACTATTTAATGAGTGTCCCACAGAAGCACAAGAGTTTTCTCTCCAGAGTTGCTAATGCCTCTACAACTGAGAGAAATAGTCTGGGCATCCTTAACTGTATAAAAGGTGAGGACTAGTTCTACCTATTATTGCCTCATTCAACATTCACTTGGCTGATCTAATCAGTAAAGTAAAATGAAATAAAGCACACAGGCATTGAGATCAACAGACAGAATACCTTGTACTACTATAGAGGACATAAAAGGCATCAGTGTCTATGGCCATCCCCCCGCCCCTGAATGTGCCCGAACTCATAAAACATAAGTCTACAAATATTTGATTAAAGCTGATGTGGTTTTTAACCTAAACTGCCATACTAGAAACTTAAATACTTCATTTTTTTTTACATTGTTCTTAAGCAATTTTCAAAAACAACTTCTACTTTAAATAGTTTTCTCTGGCAGTTTTAGGTTCCATTTTGTTCATACTAGTATAGCTGGACAATACACTTGGAGTGTTCCCTGTAGATACTAGAAATTTTTGTAACACTACAGTACACACACACACACACACACACACACACACACACACACAAACGAACACTAAGTGAACATAGGAAATAGCTGAGAAAAGAAATTACTTTTTTTTTTTCTGAGACCATTGTCTGATTTTAATTCTATATGGACATCTGATACAGTGCTCATTTTTATAGCTGTGGTTCAGTATGCATGTTCAAACTAAACTAATCTCCATTTAGCCCTTGCTATGGGCGAGGTGCTGGGAAGATGCTGGGAAAATAGCAGTAAAAAGACGGGCCACATTCTCATTCTCTTCAACTACGTTCAAATTGGAATTTTGCTAGTAAAGTAAAACAAGATCAACTACCAAGTGTTTTGGTAAATTTAGCAAAAGTCCTTCTTCTAACAAATTAACTCAATATAAATGTTGGAATGCTAACATCAGCTTCATTAATTTTAGCGCTGATTACAAAGTTAAATTTGATAAAACATCTTTAGTGGATGTATGCCCCAGAACATCTCTTCTCTTTCAGCATTATCTAATACCCGTGAGTTCTTGGATGAGCATGTATAATACTAAACCTACCTAGGAGACCTGTACAGTGCAGATAATCATATTCATGTTGATCCATATATCCACATACATCTCTATATTCTCCTATGGTGATTATCAGGATTGAATTGGATACTAACATTAAAGTACTTACAATAGTTACTTAGCAGATAGTATTCAATAAATATTTAAGATGATAATTTTATTTTTATGAAAATAAACATCTTCATTTTTATTTAAAACCATCTTGTTTCACATGAAGATATCCTTTCAAAAACATACATCCACCATAATAGTACACTTCTGATAGTTACTGGGTATACATCCAACTAAAATCTAAAAGGCATTGCTGTGAAAGAAGTTATTAAGGCCAGGGAAACAGGGCTCAATATGTTTCTCACCATTAGGTATGGGCAGTTCACATTTAGTGGAAACACATTTGTGGGCACGCCTACATATTCCTATCATTTAGATTTACACAAACACACATTTTCAAGACATGTTTTGATTGTTTCCCACATTACTGTGACAACAATCCAAAGCTATAAGTTCGCTTAGCTTATGAAATGTTTGCAGACTAAGATAAAAGAAGAAACTAGTAGCTGTTATAGAAGTTTTAAAAGAAAAAAATCCCTTAGAATCCTCTGTGTGGTATTTTTATGTTTTCCTGAATTATAAGAATTGTTCTTTTGTGCTGATTAGGTAAAGATTGGTGATGTGAACTCATAAGATGATTATTATTATTATTATTATTAGTTTGCCAGTACCAGCTTCAGGGATTCAGGTGTCAAAACCAGATTAGAAAGAGAAGAGGAGAGATAAAAGAAAGCAAGTTCTCTTCAGCTCACAACAAAGACTCAGCCAGTGTCTTCGGTCTAAAGCTGTTGTTGACATGATATTGTTAATACATTTCTTTTCTTTTCTCTCATTCCTATTCTCTTACCCTACTTTGTCCACGTCCTTTGACCAGTCTCCAATCTAGATTTCTGATGTTGGCCCTGACACGTTACTCATTTTCTATTTGTTAGTTTGTGAGGAAAAAAAACAAGATCAGTGAAAAACATGAAGGAACTGGATGATAACCTTATATATGCAACACAACTAACAAGGTACATAGAGAAATTAATCAAATGGGTTATGGAAAATGTTATTCCTCCTGGGAGGAACAGGGTGCTTAGGATAGGATAGGTTTTTAGTATTTACAGAGGGCATGGGAATATTACCCAATAACATCATAGTGATTTCTCTAGCCTTAGGGCATATTACACATAAACTGTAAAGCCATAAAATCAATACAGGAGTAAGGCTTTTGTTTGGTTTTGGTTTTGGTTTTCGAAGTACATTCTCACTCTAGCTCAGGCTGATCTGGAATTCATTAGGTAGTCTCAGGGTGGCCTTGAACTCACAGTGATCCTCCTATCTCTGCCTCCCAAGTGCTGGGATTAAAGGTGTGTGCCACCACACCCAGCAATAACTCATTTTTCACCTGTGTAGGAGAACTTGACCCCATCTTGATTTTTTCAAATTTTTTTTTATATTTTATTTATTTATTTGTTTGAGAGGGGGAAGGAAGAAGCAGACAGAAAGAGAGAATGGGCATGCCAGGGCCTCTTGCCACTGAAAAAGAAATCCAGATGCATGCAGCCCCTTGCACATCTGGCTTAGGTGGGTCCTTAGGCTTCATAGGCAAATGCCTTAACCACTAAGCCATTTCTATAGGCCCATCTTGATTTTTGGTGGGAGGTAATGCCTTTGGCCATGATGTCTCAACCTGTGGCCCTTACAATCTTTCCACCCCCTCTTCTGCAAAATTCCCTGAGCTGTGGTGGGGTGACTTTTATGTCTACCTCAATGATGAGCTCTTAGGAGCCTTCAGATGTCTGCTTTGGTAGTTGTTGAGTATCCTCAGGGTTTGTTTCCTACACCCTGGCACTGATTACCAGGAACTGCATGGAAGCAGCAGCCTTGTTCATCTCCCCAATTCCTCTATGGATTCAGTTGTGGCTTGGCTGAAGTGTGAGGGATAGAATATCTCCTCTGGTCTCACCACCTTCTGAAAAAGAAAAACAGATTCTCCAACAGAGAGTTAAAGCATAGTTTAAACAGGATAAGCATTATTAATTTGGGGAGAACTAGCCAAAGATAAGTGAGAGCTTGACACTGGAGAACATAATCTTGTCTCCATAGGATTCTGATCTGGTTTCCAATTCCAGATACGGATTCCTTTACACTGAGTGGATCTCTTAGTCAGCCCAGAAGCTATTGGTTACCCACTGAGTCTATGTGCCACTATTGCACAGGCATGTACATTGGGTCAGGGTGTTTGTTTCTCAGTGACTTAGACCTCTGGTTGTTGAGGCTGTTGTTGGCCACTTTCCCTCCAGTAGCTCATGTAGCACTTTTCAGTACTAGACAAGCTATCTGGGGACTGGTTTTCTTCTGAATTCTAGCCAGGTCTCTCCATACTCTGTGTCAGCAGCGTATGGTTATCTTCAGCAATAGGGTCTTAGCTTTTGCCTCAGGCAGATAATTAAGTGCTTTGACAGAAAGCTGCCTTGAGTAGGGGACCTCAGAGATTGGTTGCTACCCACATTGAACTGTTGATCACAGAGACCTATGATATATATATATATATATATATATATATATATATATATATATGTGTGTGTGTGTGTGTGTGTGTGTGTGTGTGTATATATATATATATATATATATATCTTGCCATCCCTAACTGAATGATGTAGTTGTGGGTTGAAAAAGATCTTGGATGTTCTTCCTTAAGAAAAGATGAGCATTTTCGCCTAGAAAAAAAGCTCAAAAAAAACTGACCCTGTGTAAGTGAATCCATCAAGACTTGGACTGGAGCACATTGCAGCTTTATCAGAGAGGTTTGTGGACCATAGGCCATGGAAATGGAGACATTTTTGGAGACAAGAAGCCACACAAAGAAAAGAAGAGTTAATATTAGGAAAAAAAATAGTAAGGGCTGGAGAGATGGATTATCTCACTAAGGTGCTTGCCTGTGAAGCCTAAGGACCCAGATTCAATTCCCCAGGACCCATGTAAAGCCAGATGCACAAGGTGGCACATGCATCTGGAGTTCATTTGCAGTGGCTAGAGGCCTTGGCATACTCATTCTCTCTCCCCCTCTTCTTATCTCTCACATAAATATATTTTAAAAATAATAAACAGAAAGGATAGACTTAAAATGCTAAACAAAAAGATGAAGGATACAATAAAGGACTGTGTGAGGTCATGAAGCCTGGCTCTTAATTGCGCAAACAAAGCATAAGTAGTAGAGCTTCGAAGAATGTACTTTAAAACAACAACAACAAAAAAAAAACATGGATTTTTCCTTTCTGAAGTTAATTAAAACAATATAGGACTGAGGAGGAAGAAGGAGAGCCTATGAAGAAACGTGGGGATAAGGTTACCATAGATCTCTGAAGGAAGACTTCATTCCATTTTCTTCACATCGTTCATATCTAAAAGATATGTAGGGAGAGGGTATAGTACGTGCAAACCCTCTGAGTGAGCCAACAATGCGCCATGTTTGGAGCCCTGCAAGGATGTTCCAGCCCACTGTGGTGGAACAACAGTGTAAACACCAGCGCCACAGTGCCCAGGCAGAAAAGCTAGATGTAGTCCCTCATATTTTGGTGACATTAGAGACAATCAGAAAATTCTTTTTGATCTCAGGAGAGAGCAAGAGTGCTTCAGGGATGGTTGATTCATTGGAGGAGCCAAGAGGATGCAGGTCGTGTGGGCCATGTGGACTGGGAACCAATTTTCTCCACAGACTTAAAAACATAAAGTTGAGAGTGATATTCACTCAGCCGATCTGAGTGAACGCATAAGGAACTTGGACCTTATCTTCATTCCCCAAACCCAACCATCTAGATCCATTATACTGCATAAGCCCACTGGAATGCAGATAAATTTTGCTGAAAATAGAGGACTTAAATGAAGGGGAAAATTCCTAATTTGTGTTTACTTGGTATTGACATGATTATATTTCTACTACCAGGGACAGTATAAGCATAAAAGAGAATCTATTTTAAATTATAGAAAAAATATATATGTACATATATATTTGTAGATAAATATACACATATATATTTATACAAATATATGTATTTGTAGATTAAAAACATTGTATCTAATATAACCAAAACTATATCACTTACTTTGCACAAACAGTTCAAATATCTAAATATCTTGTAGAAATCTTCCACAATTGCCTGCCAAAAATCCATCACCTCTTGTTCTGCACTTTGACGTCCCTTTGGGGAATCATCCATCTTCAACCCTATGATGATACTCTACCCTCTTAATCTAGGGTGAGCAAGTCATCCAGGCATAGTGGAGTAGCATGAGTTCCAAAGTAGGTCTCTGACTGCTCAGACAAAAAGAGTGTGTCAGGAATGTTTCATTATACACAAAACAAGTGTTGGTGTGGAGATACTTTAGTCTTAGTACTTATAACCATGCTAAGGCAAAAGTTTGCCTTAGAGTAGAATCAAGAAAAAAAAAAAAAAAGAGTGAATAGATAGGAGAACAAAAAACCTGATATGAGTATCCATACAAAATATGTTGTTAGCAATAAATGTGAAAAAAAAACCTGAAATGAGGGATCATCAGTTAAAGACATTTATTTACAAAGCCTAATGGTCTGAGGTTCGATTCCCCAGTACCCATGTAAAGCCAGATGTAAAAAGTGATGTATGTGTCTGGAGTTTGTTTACAGTGGCAAGATGCCCTACAGTGCCCAGTCCCTCTCTCTTATTCTCATCCTTTCACTCTACATCCTTCCTTCAGCTTGCAAATAAATAATAACTGAAATATTTTTAAAACATGACAAGCAATTATTATCAAGGGTCTCAAGCCAGTAATCTATGCATTAGAAATTTCCCTTAGCTAATTTTATTGTTACTGTTAGGCAACCAACACATTTTTTATGCCTACTTAAGTAACATTTGTTTGCTTGCAACCGAAAAAACCATAACTGAAATAAATCTGTGTTGAAATTAAGAATGAAACCTAAACTTATTAGCATGACTTATCAGGCGGTGTACTATCTGCTTCTTCACTGATTCACACACTTCTTGCTGCACTCTTCCTCTGTCACATAAGTGCCCACTGAACTTGGTCATATCTTCCCCTGTATTCTTCTAGTTCTCCCCTCTGTGAGGCTCATGGTTAGATTGTCCTCATTGCTCTGGCCCTGGTATAAATATTAAGTAGGACCTACTCCTACCTTCCCTCTCCAAATTCCAGTTTATTTTCTTTGTAAAAATCAGTAACATCTGGAATAATATTGTTTATTTAATAATTTATTTTATAACTACCTATTTTTTTCCAACCCAAATGGAAGCTCCTTGAGGGCAGGTACCTTATATCTTGTCTTTCAAAAGTAACCCATAGTGCCTGACCCTGAAGGTACCTAATGAATATTACTACTTATTCTGCTCTAACAAATGAATAAACACCATGTTTTATATTTAGCAATTATATAACTCTACAGTGTTAAAGAAATTCTAATTCTCTTAATGACCTGTGAAGCTGGGATCAACACTTACTACCTCCTCTTGAGCTGAGGCATTAGGTGGATTAAACTATTTGCCCTAGTGGGAGAGCTAAGAGTCACATCTGGCAGTTGGCTCCAAAATCACTTCTCTCATCTTCCAGGCCTTGCTTACAGAATGACTAATTGAGTGATGTAATAAACAAGTAGGCTATCAAGAAGTTGATTCTCTCTAGTTGGCTGGGTATGCTCAGTTCTGAATGCAGAGAGAAAGGACCCTAGAATTCACGACTTTGCCTGGATATCAAGGGCCTGCCAGAGGCTGGGAAGCATTGCTCTCACCAATGACTATAGCACTATGCACAGTTGAGGAATTGTTAGGTTGCAGGGGTGGTTTAGGAATACTTGTAAAATATTTTACAACTGTTTCATAATGTTACATAACCATGGTCAGTTGAAAAGATACCAATTAATTCATTCATGGGGAAAGACTGCCAGGGCTCTCAACAAGAAAAGACCTCAAAGGCATATTTTCCCCATTTTTCACAAAGCAGTTTTGGCATTTTATAATGTTTGACCAACCGTTTTATAGATGCTGCCTTTAAATGTTTGCAACATGCTGCGAATCCTGCTTTTTGGTTTCTTTATTAATTTTACAATATTTATGATCTTACACTAGTCATCATCTGGAAATATGATGATTTATAATAGAAAAGTATGTTCATTGAATGTTCAAAGCCGTTTTTTATGTTAACCAGCATTGAAATGCTGTGGGTATATCCATTACTTTCCATTGAGAACATTGTTCTTTCCTTGATATAGACAACATTGCCCCCCTTCTTTGGGTACAACTTAACCCTTATTGGAACAGTTTGCAGCTGTTGTACAAATTCATATTTTTGCACTGATAGGAAGAAGCCAGACATTTCAACTATTCAGTTTTGTTTAAAAGCAAGCTAAAAGTTTAGTTCACCCTTAAGACACCAATGAAGGAATAGTACAGGAATGTGTTTGTGGCCAGCTGAATGTTTGTGATTAAAAATACTTGTGAAGGCAACACAGATAGACTTGAAAGGAGTTACAAGGCCCTGCAGGCTGGGAGAAATTCATTGAGGGAGATTCCACTATCTCTCGAATTGGTAGCTTTTGACCTCTGGCACTGGTAAATACCAACCAAATGATGAACAGATTTCACTTCTGAGTGAACTAACCGTTACATAATTTCCTTTCCTTTACAACCATACCCAGACTGCAGTAGTTAGAGACACAGAGCCTTACAGAAGAAAAGGCACTTTGATACGAGATGTTCCTAAAAAACAATCACTCTCTCCTCATTATTCCTGACCCAGAACCACATTGAGTTTCTTTTCTGAAACTTGGAAAGAATTAGAAAAATCAGCATTGTATGTACTTTCTCTACTTCATATTTCCCACTAGCAACTTACATTGGACTTAATCATATGAAATAGTGGTTGAAGCCTAGTCCTGAGGTTTAAGTGATTAGATTAGAGTAAGTAACATAAGCCTATTACAAAGGAGCCTGACCAATGAACTCAGGGAGACTTGGAAAATATTTCTAAGCTTCAATTTATTCTTGTAAACAAAGGGGATAAAACTATTTCACAGAATGTTGGGGGCCTTATAATGGAATATCTAATATTTCATCAGAAAACTAAAAAATAGAGGAAATATCCAAGGCTTGATTTATCATTAAATAAATAGTTGGCTCTAGTATCTACTAGTTTGTATAACTCAGGGCAAGTTCAGTTTACATTAAGACAAAAAATCAGCATTAATAATGATTCAAAATCATACTAAGGTGTCTTACAGAACTCAAGTCAGAGGTAGTACTGGTCTCAGGAAGCACTGGAAGAGGAATTTCAAAGCCAGCAGGATTATGTGTATCTGTGCTGAATAACCAGTGGTCCCTCACTTCTTCCCTCTGTTTTCTTCCCCTTCTCAACTACATGGTAGAAAATGTGATCATTAATCTGTCCCAGATGTTTCAAGACTATCCATTCAAAAAAGAAAATTGCCTATTTACCTGGCAAATTCCAATCCCTGATTAAAAAAAAAAAAAAAAGTTTGACTAGCCCTCTAGCTCCAGAATCCACTTCTGGAACAGTCACAGAGGCAAGGAATACCCTTACCACAACTGAGCCAATGGAAGGGATTAGTAATAATGAGGACCGTCAGCTTCTTGGGAAGAGATTTTTAGGGGTGATGATGAAAATAAGCAGCCTTCTTCAATTCTGCTGTCAGTTCTCCTCTTACAGTGACACATAAGCACCTTCTGCATGAGTCATTTCTGGGACATTCTGGCTGCTGTTGATCATGCCAGTCGGCTCCCATGGTTGAGGCTCTCTGCAGGGTTAGTTTTGTGAGTGTAGTTCCTGTGACTGGTGAAACTGGCATGGCTGCTCCTAGTTCACACTTGAACTAATGCCCTTTTGTCTTCGTCTCTGAGGTACCTTAGGATCTCAGTCTCTCACGTGAATTTAGAAGAGAGGAATCCCCTTGCCAATTGCATGTACATGCATACATGCGCATGTGAACACACACACACACACACACACACACACACACACCACACTTAGAAAATGAGAAAAATAAAGTCCAGAGAGGTGTGGTCCTTAGAAAATGACATAGCAGATTAATAAATCAGAATCAGAACACGAGTCTCTGGACTCATAGACTACTGTTCTTTGAACATCTCTCCATCAGCAGTTACCACCCATGAACCAGTTCTTCTTGCCCAACATGTAGGTGGCTTCTGGGTCTACGAGAGTATCTGTCTTCCTCAACTCCCCCTAATTATAACATTACTTATCATATCCAACCTCAGCCAAAGCAGTGCTAAGCACATGTTGTGAACTTTATTTGCTTTCTCATCTGAGGAGCATCAAAATACACCTAAAAGGGATTATATTGTGGGCTATAATCATTATCATTATTATCCACTTTTCTTTGTAAGTTTATTGTAATAGGTATTGTATATTAAATAGCAATGTTTCTCAATAATGATACTTTTCAAAGACATCTATAGGCCAGGCAGCAAAAAATGTGAGACAGTAAGGAGTCTGGACTATCTCCTGAAACATAAATGTGTCTTTGCCTCTTAGGTGACTGAATTAGTCCCCCATTTATAAAAGGAAAATAATAACTCTTTTTGTTGTTGTTGTTTTGAGGTAGGGTCTCTCTGAAGCCCAAGATGGCCTGGAATTCACTATGTAATCTCAGGCTGGCCTCGAGTTCATGGTGATCTTCCTACCTCTGCCTCCCAAGTACTAGGATTAAAGGCATGCACCACCACACCTGGATTCATCACTCCTTCTTTGACAAAAAAAAAAAATCAAATAACAGAATAGATGGAAATTACTTTCATCCTCTTTTTGAGGAGTTTCCAAATAACTTTAAATATTATAAATTGGAAAACTAATAAATAATGAATATTCAATAACTACTACCTAATTTAAAATGCTTTCATGAATGTTTTATACTGAACTCTGTGGTCCCTTTTAATATTAAATATAGTGTCCTTACTGATACTGCATTCTTTTCCTCATATGTTATGCAGTTCACATTAGTTAGCTTTGAAGTCTCAGTACTCTAATTTGTAAAAGCCACCTTTCTCCACCATAACCCACACTTTGCTAGATAATTGACTCTCTCTCTCTGGATGATATGTCACCAAGGTAAGGACAATTAGAGCACCACCATCCCCCAGCCATACTCAAGAGTAAGGACATGTTACAGTAGACCGTTGTTTAATTTTCAGACATCTGTTGAAATCAAGTTGACTGTGAAAAATTAAACAGTAATTCAAAGTTGATTTGACAACTATGACCGGAATCTGCAGTCTGTACAAGTCACCACTCAACCCAAATTAAGGAGACAGAATTGGGTAGAAGGAAAGAGGTTTATCTAAAGTTGACTGAAGATAACAGAAGAGATCTAGTTCAAATCTTCATCTCAGGAGCTTTGGGTACCAAAAGCTTTATGGGAGAAGGAAAGGTGAGTGCAGATAGACAATGGGCAGAGAGTTTATTCCATCACTGGGTAGAGTCTGCTTTAAGGTGTGTTTTCTTTCCTCATCACAAGGGAAATTCACCAAAGACCTTGGCTCATCTACAGCTGGTGAACTAGACCTAAGGAAGGGTTTGTCTTCAGAAAAAAAAAATAGAATTAAGTAAGGGAGTAGAGGACTGTTCCAAAAGAATCCCAGTTATAAAATCTCCAATAATTGAGTCAATTAGGCCATCAAAAAAGGAACCCAAACTAAAAGACTAATTGAATGACACATTTAAGTGATATTATTTTGTATACCTAGGTCAATATATACATGTGTTTTTCTGAATGTTAAGATAGCTTTAACCATTCTTATCTATTGCTTGTTGTTTAGGGATCTTGACCAATTTTCTATAAATGATTCTCTTAGAAATCTATTCACAGAGGAACTCCTTGACAACTTATTTTTAGAAAGTTGGACTCATTGAAAAGTGAATTTGGAAACAATGTAAGATATTCAAATGGAGGAAACTAAGTTTCCAAAAATAAAGCAAAAAGATTGACAATAACAATACATTGATTCTAGAGTTCAATTCTTCAAGTACATATAATAGAGATGGAAGATAGTCACATCTTAAATCATGGAAAGAAAGAGGAATACCTGTATTAATATTATAGAGGAAAATATCACCATTTCGTGGGCCCTCGGGGATCGAACCAGAGTCCTTTGGCTTTGCATGCAAGCGCCTTAACTGCTAAGCCATCTCTCCAGCCCAAATATCACCATTTCATAGTAGTGATATCTATCCTCAATGTTTTATTCTTTGGGTCACAGGCACCATGCTTTAGGAGAATGTGGAGGCATTGGGATTCCTAAGGAAAAATCCTTTCCTTTACTCACTGAGATTCCTTTGAATTTTCCATCAGAAAGCTAGCTTGAGAGCTCTGAGTCCTGGCTCACAGGCCTTAAAGTCCACTTGCATGGGCTGCATGTAATGAAGGTGCCTGGATGGGAGATTCATGCTGATGGGGAATTGTTACATGGTGTCTCGTAGGGACTACAGCCCAGGCTTCAGCTAGAATGCAAGAAGCTATTGGAGATGAGGAGAGGACTTACACACCCTGGCTTATAGACTCCTAAGAAGATGGAGGTAAACTAAAGAAGGATCTGCCTGTTTTCTTGAAGATTCCAGGGGAAATCATCTGAAAGTATTGTTCTAGCTAGTAGCCTATATAGAGACCACCCGTATTATGACATAAATTAAGAGAAAGAAAAAATAGACTTCTTGGGTTCTATTTCAATATGAATTCAGCTATCATATAAGTTAATTTTTTTGTAAATACATCCCAAATTTCTCTTGTTAAAAAAAAAAAGATAACAGAGAGTCACCTGATGTGAGTTCAATAAAAATGTCACACAATGTCATATATACTAGTTAACTTCTCATTACTGGGCAAAAGACCCAACCAGAAGCTGCTTAGGTGAGGAAAGGGTTTATTTTAGGCTTACAATTTTGAGAGGAAGCTTCACCATGGCAGAGAAAGATGGCTTACTTTCTCACGCATCAATAGCAGAGAGAGAAAACAGCAAGAGTTCAAGGAGGCTCTGAACATACAGTAAGCTAGACTCAAGTTCTGCTCTCAGTGACACAAATTCCTTCATGGCGGTTCCACCTGCTAGAGACTAAGTAGAAAGCTTAGTCAAAAATAACTGAGGCTGCCAGGTGTGGTGGAACACGTCTTTAATCCCAGCACTCAGGAGGCAGAGATAGGAGGATTGCTGGCGCGAGTTTGATGCCACCCTGAGACTACATAGTGAATTCCAGAATTCCAGGTCAGCCTGAGCTAGAGTGAGACCCTACCTCAATAAAAAAAAAAAAAAAACTGAGGCTGTGGGGGACATTTACATTCAAACCATCACACTGTATATATGTTAATATTGTTCTATGTAGAAATTTGTCTCTCACTTGGAACAATAAACAGAAATGGTATAATGATTCATTTTTTCCAGTATTTATTGAAAAGATTATTCTTCACTTATGTATGATATGAGTTAATAGGGGTGACTTAAAATGCCCCATTTAATTATCAGAATGTTGCACCAGGATGATTTATTCTTCAGCAAGTAGTTACAAAGTTTGTATTACTTTTCATAGGTGCTTCCTTTACTTCATATAGCTATGTGATCAATAGTTTAGTAATCTCTCTAATAAAACTAAAGAGATAGGTGCTTAGGAATAAACAAATATGGATTTTCACAAGAGCATATCAATCTCCCTAAAATGGAATTGGACAACTAACAGATGTTTCAGTATTATTTGTTTATTTGAGAGTGAGAGAAAGAGACATAGAGGGAGACAGAGAATGGGTGTGCCAGGGCTTCTAGCCACTGCAAATGAACTGCAAACTCATATGGAAAATTGTGCATCTGGCTTATGTGGGTACTAGGGAATCAAACCTGGGTCTTTAGGCTTTGCAAGCAAGCACCTTAACACCTAAGCCACCATTCCAGCCAGATTTTTAATATTTTAATACCTCATAAGACTTAGATAAAAAGCACATTTATTCAACATCTATATTTAAATTCACCTTCATCCAAACTTTTGTAGTTATATGCTTAAAGGACAAAAACAACAATAAAGCAAAAAGGGTGGATGGATGGATGGAAAGAAGGGAAGGAAGGAGGGAGGGAGGGAGAGAGGGAAGAAAGGAAGGAAAGGGAAAGGGAAGAAACAGGAAGGAAGAAGGGAAGGGAAAAGAGGAAGGCAAAGAAGAAGGAAGAGGGGAATGTGAAAGGGGTGGAAAAGGAGAAGTGATGAAGGGAAAGGAGAAGGGGAGGGAAGGGAATAGTTGGGGTGGTTTTCTCTCCACTTCTAAAGGGAATTCTCCTGATGTTCTTGCTCTGCAGAACAGTGGAATTAGAAAGGACACAAATATTCCAGTTAGATTCAGCAAACATAGGCTGTATTTGGTTATCCACTAGTTTGGTCATGGATAAGAGATATTCATATCACCTTTTTTGAGATTTGAGAAAAATTGAACCCATTTTGAGACAGAAACAACTGAATTGCAATTCCAAAGTTTCCTCCTTGCATTTGACTTCCTGTTACAATTTTCTGCCTTGCACTCCCTTTAAAAGCATTCCCCAAAGCCTCATTTCATCCACAAAGCACTCCCAAACAATTCCTGGCCTGCTGCAGCCCCAACTATTTTTAAACGAGAGTCATAAAATGAGGAACCTTCAAAGAATAAATGACCAAAAGTGCTAACCACCGTCTTAAGACTAAAAGTATCTTGCTAGTTGATGTTGTAAGGGTCATAGCTTTTCCTTGAACTGTAGCTTTATCCAGGCTCCACAGTTTAAGTCTGTTTTGATCATTGAGACCACATTATCATCTCATAGAAGAGCGTATTTCCATTTTATACTTCGAAAATTTATTTCAGATGCTCTGAAGTTTGACTCACTGTCTCTTGTAAATTCCAATATTTATTACTATCCTAAATCTACTAGAAAACATTTTGATTGAAAAAAATATAACTATGGAATCATAGTGTATAATAGTCATGATGTTTATAAAGGCATATATATGAGGCACATGCATTTCTTTTTATTAAGAAATATATTTATATATACATATATTAAATATACATATTTCTATTTTCTTTATTTTCATACTTAAAGTCTAAGCAAATAAGCAAATTTAGCCACATGTTGGATACACCACCAGGCATGTTATTTGAAAACACACAATAGAAGGACTGAAGCCAATAATTTAAATGAGCAATACAATTTATTTTGTGATTCAAAAGCCTAAGTAGGGCCGGCCGTGGTGGTGCACACCTTTAATCCCAGCACTCAGGAGGCAGAGGTAAGAGGCTCACCGTGAGTTCGAGGATACCCTGAGACTACATAGTTAGTTCCAGGTCAGCCTGGACCAGAGAGAGAGACCCTACCTCAGAAAACCAAAAAAAAAAAAAAAAAAACCTAAGTATGGCTGGAGAGATGGCTTAGTGCTCAAGCCACTTATCTGAGAAGCCTAAGAATACATGCTTGATGCTCCATGTCCCATACAGCCAGCTGCACAGTGACATAAGTGTGCAATGTCGCACATGCACAGAAGGGGGTGCACACATCTGGAGTTCATTCACAGTGGCTGGAAGGCCCTGGCATGCCTGATCTCTCTCTCTCTCTCTCTCTCTCTCTCTCTCAAAAAGAAAAATAAAAAATGAAACTAGTATAGTTTTCATATAGTAATCAGAGGGAAGTGAATGAGTATTAGTTGTAATAGCATAAGTATCCAACTTTATTGTTCTACAAATTTTCTATTTTTAGTATGTAGCCACTCAGAAACAACAAAAACGCATTCTGTTTTTGTGTGTTTGGTCCCTGAAGTTGTGCTATTTTAGAAGTTTTGTTATAGCTCCCTTTAACACTCAATAGCATCTACAACATGACCCACATAATTTGAAATGCAGGTTTGCTGTTCACCCAGCTTTGCTTCTTCTTATAGCACTGATCTTTGATTTCTATTCAGGAATCCAAAGAGGCCAGGCTATAGTTACTTGGGCCTAAACTGTCCAACATATTTCATTTCTTTAGTCTAGATGACTAGGTCCTAGACAAGTACATCAATGAGAGTTATCAAGATGCAATGGAATTTTTCTGACAATGTTACAGGAGAAGCTTCCTTTTCCCACAAGTATCCATAGACGATGTGAGGAGAAGACTCGGCCACCTTGCCCTCACAGTGGGAAATCCTAGAGCCCCCAGTGATCATATTGTTAAGTCTTAGGATAAAACCAATACCAAGACAAAAGCAATAACGGATAAAGGGAAAGAGACTTAAAATGTTTGAATGGAAAGTTCATATATGTTGGTAGCCATTAGTTCCACTTCTGACCCAGTTATTAAAGATAAGGTTATTCAAACTAATAAAGTCTCTTTTCATATTTTCTGTCACAGTCTTAGGAGTTAATTATAATACAATACTCAGAGAGTAGTTTATGAAAATAACAGCTGAAAAATGTTCCAAATATGTCATGTCCTAAACACTCTCATCAAACTCAGTGTAGTGTCTGGAAGTGTATCTCAGTGGTGGAGAAATGAAGTCAGTTTTCATGGTTAAATATACCTGGAGAATTCTAAATGTAGGGATTTATTTTCTTCAGGAAAATGCTATCATAAGCACCACTCTCGTCTTTAAAGCTATTTTCACTTAGAGAAAAATAAATCATCATTTATATGCCATGAGAAGTTTGCATTAACTTAACCTTTGACAGCTTTTCCAACTTCATACCACACCTTTTGTTTAGTGTCCCCTGGTCATGTTGGCTTACTCTGCCTTCCAACATTAAAAACTTTCCTGTCCTGAGGTTTTGTATTTGCTTTGCATTCTGCTTGAAAGCTCCTCTTTACAAATTTAAATTTTATTCTATTTATTAATATTTTTGACACAGGTTCTCATATAGCCCATGTCATCCTCAAGCCCTCTGGTCTTCCTGCCTCTGCCTGCCAAATCTACTACACCCACTTTGGAGGACCCTGTTTGTCTTATGCCTTGTTTCAGCTCAGATCTCAGTGCTTATGGGAGGAGTCCCTAAATTCATCTTCCAATGAAATTGAAACCTTTTGTTGTTCATTCTCAGGGCATCTGGTTCTTTTCATTCATAGTGGACTACAGTTTGTTATCTAAGTATTTACATTTCTATGTGTCTAATCTCTGTCTTCCCATTACTTTGCAAACCCTATGAGATCAGAAACCATGTTTACTCTCTTGATATATTTTTTTAAACAACGCACAGGGTTCTTCCTGGCACACAGTAGGTGCCACATAAATATTTATTGTCTGGAAGCTATCTGGAGCTGTGAAACTTCTTAGCATGTGAGTAAAGAATCCTGTTAAATTTGTTAAAACCAAGCTGGAGGGAGGGATCACTGTTTAAGGCACTTTCCTGAAAAGCCTAAGGACCTTGGTTTGATTCCCAAGTATCCATGGAAAGCCAGATGAACAAGGTGGTGCATGTGTCTGGAGTTTGTTTGCATTGGCTAGAGGCCCTGGTGTAGCCATTCATATTCACTCTCTCTCTTTCTCTCTCTGCTCTGTGCCTCTTTTTCTCAAATAAATAAATAAATAAATTTTGTTGAAACCAAGATTCCACACTTAGAAGAGAAACTTTTGGACTGTAAAGATGGCTTAGTGGTTAAGGCACTTCCCTGAAAAGCCAAAGAACCCAGGTTTGACCCCCTAGAACCAATGTAACCAGATGCACAAGAGGATACCTGAGTATGGAGTTCATTTGCAGTGGCTAGAGGCCCTAGCACACCATAGCCTCCCTCCTTCTCTCTCTCTAGTAAATAAATAAAATATTTTAGGCAATAATTTTTTATGTGATATGGACATATTTTGTATGTTAATGACATATGTTGGTACCATCCTTTCCCTCCCCCTGCCCCTTTTCTGAAGAGACCTTCCTCCTTGGAGATGCAGATCAACTGCATGGTGATTGTGGGTCATGCATTATGGAGGGTAGGGGAGAGGCAATGTTTCTGTGCAAAATGTCCCAACTTGTGGCTGTAACAAACTTTTTCCCTCCTCTTCCACAAAATTCCCTGAGCTGTGCTGGGACCATTTTAAGTCTACTTCAGTGATGGACACTTAGGAGCCTCTGGATCTCTGGTTTGGGAGATGTTAAGTGTCCTCATTATGTATCTCCATCAACCTTGTGGTGATATCAGATTCAATAAGAAAGCAGCATTCTTGTTCATTTCCCTAGTTTATCTGTGGTTTCATCTGGGGCCAGGCTGGGGTGAATTGTACTGGGTCATTTACCTCCTCAGGTCCAGCTCCCGCCTGAAAAAGAGAAGCAGATTCTCCAACAGATAATGAAGTCAGTACTGGTTAAATGGGAGAACTATTATTAGAAAGAATTAAAAGGATGTAGACCCTCTTGTAGGCTAAGATTAGTGGGAGATTGACAATGGAAAGCAGAATAATTATCTGGATATTATTGTGACTTATTTCCTAGTTCTAGATATATATATATATATATATATATATATATATATATATATATATATATATATATTCACTGAGTGGATCTGTTAGCCAATCCAGGAACAACTGCCTGCCCACCATGGCTGTGTGCCATTATGCACTTGTGTGAGCATCACATCAGGTTGTTTGCTTCTAAGTGACTTGCTTAAACTTTGAGTCGTTTGGACAGATGTTGGCCACTTTCCCCCTGGTTGCTCATGTAGCACCTTCCAGCACTAGATGGGCTAATTGTCTGGGGACTGGCTCTCCTCTGGATTCCAACCAGGTCTCTCCATGGTCTATGCCAACAGCATATGGTGTTTTCAGCAGTAGGGTCTTATCATTAACCTCTGGTGGATAATTAAGTGCTCTGACAGAAATCTGTCTTGTTTGTTTAGGGAGATCTAGTAGGTCTCTCTGATCAACAGCTCATTGTGGATGTAGATCACATCCTGGCACAGGGAATTACAGGTCAGTGCCAAGGGAAAAGAAAAAAGAAAAAGACAGAAGAGAAAGTGAAACAGGCGATATATGATGTTAGGTTTAGTCTCACCCTTTCCAGAGCCCTTCTATTCAGGTGCTCCCCCTAAGGTCCTCTTGAGGGTTCCACCTTTTAGTCAGACTTCTAGGATGTAGGATTCTATGGTACCAGTTCATTTTTTTTCCCAGTTTTGTGTCCACCCCTCCCTTTCCCTTCCCCCAAGCCCTACTCTCCCTATTGTCCAAGCCTCAAGATGCTATTCGATTATGTCAGCAACTTGGCCTGATCCAGGTTAGGAAATATAGATGAGTGAGATCATGTGACGGTTGTCTTTCTGTGATTGTGTGAGTTCACTTAGAATGATCTGTTCCAATTTCAATCATTTTTTCTACAAATTTCAATGTGTCATTTTTTTCTTACTGCTGAGAAGAATTCCATAGTTCAGATATACCACATCTTGGTTATCCATTCATCTAGTGATGGGCACCTGGGTTGATTCCAGCTCTTAGCTGTTACAAATTGATCAGCTATAAACATGGCTGAGCAAATATCTCTGAACTGAGATGTGGAGTTTTTAGGGTAAATGCCCAGTAAGGGAATAACAGGGTCTATTGGTAACTCTATATTCATCCTTTTTAGGAGCCTCCATGTTGTTTTCCACAGTGGTTGTACCAGCTTACAATCCCACCAACAGTGAATGAGAGTTCCTATTTCTCCACAGCCTCACCAACATTTGTTTTCATTTGATTTTTTAATGTTTGCTATCCTTACTGGGGTAATGTGGAATCTCATAGTTTTTAAAATTTCTATTTCCCTAATGGTTAGGGATGTTGAACATTTTATTAATTGTGTGTCAGCCATTTTAATTCTTCCTCTGAGAACTTCCTATTTTAGTCTCTGCCCCACTTTTGGAGTTGGATGTTTGATTTTTTTTTTTTTTAGTTTAGTTTTTTGAGTTCTTTGTAGATTCCAGATATTAGGCTTCTATCAATGGTTTAGTGGCAAATATTTGCTCCCATTCAGTGGGTAATCTATTGATTCTACTTATTGTATGTTGGTCCGTGCCAAAGATCTTTATCTTCATGAGATCCCATTGGTTGAGTTCTTGTTTAATTTTCTTGGCTGTAGTTACTTGACCTCAGGTGTAGGTCTTCAATTCTGTTCCATTGTTCTATGTTTCTGTTTTTATTCCAGTACCAACCATGTTGGTTTTGTCACTATAGTTTTGTAATACAGCTTTAGATCAGGTATGGTCACACCACCAGAGGTGTTTTTTTTTTTCTTTTTTTTTTTCCTAAGGATATGTTTGGATATCTGAGGCCTGCCACCATTATATATAAATTCTGAGATCATTTTTTACAATCTCTGTGAAGAATGATGCTAGTATTTTTTTATTTTTATTTTTTACTGGTATTGTGTTAAATCTGTATATTGCTTTGGGTAGAATTGCCATTTTCACAATATTAATTCTACTATCCAGGAACATGGGAGGTCTTCCATCTTCTCAAGTCCTCCTCTATTTATTTCTTGAGTGCTTTCATGTTTTCATCATATAGATCTTTCACATCCTTGGTTAGTGTTATTCCAAGGTATTTAATTTTTTTTTGTTGCTATTGAAAATGGGACAGCCTCACTGATTTTTTTCTCTGTATATTTGTCCTTTGAATATAGAAAAGCTACTGATATTTGTGCATTGGTTTTGAATCCTGCCACTTTGCTGAAGGAATTTATCCCCTTTAGAAGTTTTGAGAGACTTTCGGGTCACTTATATATAGAATCATGTAATCTGCAGATAGGGATAACTTGATTTCTTCCTTTCCAGTTTGAATCACTTTTATTTCTTTCTCCCATCTTATTTTGCTTGGGCTAGTATGTCTAGTACTATGTTGAAGAGCAGTGGTGAGAGTGGGCACCCCTGTCTTGTTCCTGATCACAGCAGGAACTCATTGAGTTTTTCCCCATTAAATATTATCCAGGCATTAGGAGATTTATATATAGCCTTTATTGTGTTGAGATATAAATCCTCCATGCCTAATCTTTCCAGTGTTTTAATCATGAAATGGTGTTGTATTTTATCAAAGACCTTCTCTGCATCAATTGATATGATCATGTGGTTCTTATGGTTCAGTTTATTTATGTGGTGTATTACATTGACCAATTTCCAAATGTTAAACCATTCCTGCATCACTGGGATGAAACCTACTTGATCAAGATGGATAATGCTTTTGATGTGTTGTTGAATTTAGTTTGCAAGGATTTTTTTCAGGACCTTTGCATCTAAGTACATTAGGGATATACACCTATAATCTTCTTTCCTTGTTGTATCTCTGTCTGGTTTTGGTATTAGGGTGATGCTAGCGAGGATCCCCTGGTCTCTAATTATACTGAATAGATTGAGAAAAATTTGTTTCAGTTGTTCTATGAAGGTTTGATAAAATTCAACTGAGAAGCTATCCTGTCCTGGACTTTTCTTTTGGGAGAAGATTTTTTTATTACCTTTTCAATCTTCATGGAAGTGATAGGTTTGTTTAGAAGTTTTATATGCTCTGAATTTAGCTTTGGTAGGTGATATGTGTCCAGGAATTCATCCATCTCTTCCAGTTTATTTAATTTTGTGGATTAGAGGTTTAGGAAATATTCCCTGATGATTCTTCCAATTTCATTGATGTCTGTTGTGATCTCTTCTTTTTCATTTCTGGTTTTGTTAATTTGAGATTTCTCTTTTTTTTCTTGATCAATTGGCCAAGGGTTTGTCAATCTTCTTTATTTGTTTTCTGTTGTGTTATTTTGCATCATATCCACCTGTTTTGGGAGGTATAATTTCAAGTTGAGTTCTGATTTCTTGATGCTTCCTGTAGTTCATTCTTGCATTTGATCAAGTCTTCAATAAGCTTAATCAACTAGTTATTGATTATGGTGCTTTCATTCAGATATCCCCCATAAATTTAAATGTTCTGAATGCTAGGTTCCCAGTTGATGGAGATTTGGGGATTGGCGCCTCCAGGAGGGACTATATTGTTGGGAGTGGGCTTATGGGTGTTATAGCCAGTATCCCCATGACAGTGTTTGGCACGGTCTCCTGTTGCTATGGTCCACCTTATGTTGGCCAGGGGGTGATGTGCACCCTATGCTCATGCCATCATTTTCATTGCCATCGTGGCATTTCCACTTGAGCCTGCAAGCCAAAATAATCCTCTTTTTCCCACAAGCTGCTCTTGGTTGGTTGATTTTAACAGCAATGTGAACCTGACTGCAACAGTAAAGTGGTACTGAGGAGTGGGATTGCTGCTAGACATCTAACTGTGTGGCCTTGGCCTTTTGGAGCTGATTTTCAAGAGGAATGTGGAAGCATTTGAAACATTGGCCTAAGAGATGACTTGAAGTGCTGTAAGTACAGCTTGATTAACTATTCTGGTCAGAGCTGAAAGACCTGAATGCAATAAGAACTATGGACTGTGAGGGTTGCCTGATGAGGGTGAGAAAGAACTTTGCTTGGACTGGGCTAGCAGTTTGTGAGAAGCTTGCTGTTGTGCCCATGTCCTGAGAAATGGTTCAGGGTTGCTTTGTGTCAAAATTAACTGGTGTGAGCAGAGGGATATGGCACAGAAAGAAAAATCTTTGGGTCAAGTGCTGCCCATTCAGCTGCAATTGCGAGATTACAATCTTTGAGATTGGGCCAGCTGACCTGCACTGGGGCATTAGGAAGAATGTAGACTCCTTTGAAGGGGCCTGAATGCTCAAGGAGTGTTCTGTTCTTCAAAGTCTGTTTTACTCCCCCCTGGATTATCAAATTGGCACCCTACCTGGCATTGTGGAGTATAAGAAATGCAGGAGAGAGTCATTGAGTTTGAAACACAGTCTTGTGTTTTGGAAGTGGCCATGGGCAGTGTGAAGTAGGTTTTCTGGATGCCTGCATGGAGACCCCATGGGACCATGAGAATGAACCATGGGTTGCAGTGGAGGCCCAGTGGAGATGCTGGGAACATGAGATGGCTGCCAAGTAGAGCTGCCGGACCCAGATGAAATTTTCCAGGACCATGAGTATCCTAGTTGGAGGGGCAGAATTGGAGTTCCAGAGACTTGTTCCTGGTCAGAATTATTGGACTTAGAGATTTGTCAACGGCTAGAGTTGCTGGATTTGGAGCTACAGAGTTTGATGTTTTCCCTGTTCAAATCTTGTATTGTTTCTTTGCTATGTCCAATGCCACCTTTTGCAGTATGAATGTTATTTCTGTGCCATTATGGTTTTTTTGAGGTTATTTTTTGGTATTATAGCTCAGTTAAAATACATTGGATTATGGGATGTATGAATATGATTGGAATAGATAAAAACTGTGTGGACTTTTAAAGTTGGATGAATGATTTTGCATCATGTATGATTATCAGTTTATGCGGGCCAGGGGTAGAATGTGGTGGTTTGATTCAGGTGTCCCTCCATAAACTTATGTGTTCTGAATGCTAGGTTCCAAGCTTATGGAAATTTGGGAATTAATACCTCCTGGAGGGAGTGTATTTTGCGGGGTGGGCTTATGGGTGTTATGGCCATTGTCCCCTTGCCAGTGTTTGGCACACTCTCCTGTTTCTATGGTCCACCTTATGTTGGCCAGGGGGCAATGTCCACCTTATGCTCATGCCATCATTTTCCCTGCCATTCTGGAGCTTCCCCTCGAGCCTGTAAGCCAAAATAAACCTCTTTTGTCCCATAAGCTGCTCTTTGTTGGGGGATTTTTAAAAGCAATGCGAACTTGACTGAAACACTGAGGTCTACCACTTCTTGACTTACCTTCAATTTATTCATATCATTTTGTAGGGTTCTAACATTTTCTGCAATAAATTTAAGCCTACTGTCAAAAGCTTAACACTCCAGGAGACAATTCTATTCAATTTCATTGATAAATTGTTGGTTCTTTGATGGTTTGCTTCTAGTTCAGTGATTTTTTTATATCATGGTCTCATTGGTTGTGCTTTCATTTTGGGAATGAATTTCTGTTTATTTCTCTATGATTTCATTGGAGGCTTCCATTGTAGGACTAGGTATCCTTGGTGGTGATCTCTCAGTTTTCTGACTTTTATTGGCTTTTTTGCACTCTTGTCTGCCCATTTTAGGAAGACTCTTTATTTTATTGAGGAGGAAGCAAGTTTTTGTCCTTTGGCCTGTTCACACTCTGATTCAGTTGAACAGGGATGTTGGTACCCAGTGGCCAGTCAGAATACCACAGCATAAGGCCTGATTCCACAGGTCACACAGGGACCAGGCCTCCTCAAGAAAGGCACGATGAGACCTACCAGGATTAGGGGACTGGGAGGAACATGGGAACAGGGATCTTGCCTACTTCATGCCATGCCCTCTATCACATAGAACAGTGCAGGGAACCCAGACAAGGGAGGTGGGAGGTGCCCAGAAACAGGGGTTTGTCCTACTCACTCTAGACTGCTGTGCCCGCCCACACACTGTCCACACTTAGTAATACTCATATCTGCTGTTATACAATAGCTCTCATTTCCAAAGACACTGTTCTATGTTGTTTAGCATATCAGTAACTTAGTGGCTAAACTCAAAAGCCTGTTCTTATATCTGTTTGTGCACTGAGAAAATCTATACTTCAAATGAGGTTTGAATGAATCAAAGCAACAGTGATATTTGAGGGCATTAGCCCAATAATTTTAGAAGACATTATATAAACAACATATAGTTTTCTTTTTTATGCTGTTTTTTGGGGGAATATTTAAAGACTGTATCATAAAGATCATCCACATGGAAATTTGTATGGTAGGACACTAAAAAGAGCTAGAGCACAGGCAGGGGAAATGGCTTAGCGTTTAAGGCATTTATTTCCTGAGAAGCCTAACAACCCTGGTTCAATTCCCCAGGACCTAAGTAAACCCACAAGGGGGCGCATTCACCTGTAGTTTGCATGCAGTGGCCAGAGGCCATGGTGCACCCATTCTCTCTTTCTCTCTTCCTCTCTCTCTCAAATAAATAAATAAAATATTTTAAATTTAAAAAAAAGCTAGAACACTATGCCCCAGCTAAAACCACAGAGGAATTGGGGAGATGAGCAAGAGTACTGCTTCCATTCTGAACCTGACAATCAGGACCAGAGTGAAGGAGACAGACCCTGAGGACACTCAACACCTCCCAAAGCAGAAATCCAGAGGCTCCTAAGAGCTCATCACTGAAGTAGACTTAAATCTCACCCATCAAGACCCAGGGAATTTTATGAAAGAAAGGGGCAGAAAGATTGTAAGAGTCACAGGTTGAGATATCATGCCCAGAGGCATTCACCCCCCCCCAAAAAAAAAAAAAATAACTGGCTGCTGCTCCCACAACACATAACCTACAATTCCATGGGAAATACCTATAACCCCACCTAGGAGCATCCCCAATGGAATAGGGGCAGGGAGGAGGGAAAAAAGGGTAACACATGGTGTATCCAAATGAAATATGTTGTTAATAGTAATAATAATAAAACATAAAAAAGCTAGAACAAATTCCTTTCAATAAAGGAATTAATCATTACTCATTAAGTAATAGTCTAGATTTTAATTTATAGTGCTCCTCAAAATAAATAATGAATGTCAAATGCATTGTTATGGGAATGAGATATCACCCTTGGGCAGGTTCTAAAGTTCACAGAAGAAATAGTCTAAAGTTCACTAACTGGTGATAATTTAAGTCATATCTCCATTTACATTTGAAACCATGTTTTATCAATACACAAAATTCCATATAAATGTCTTTTTAAAAGAGTCTCCAAAGAACTTAAACTTGGCCAATGCAATACTTTTCCTTCATACTTTTGAGCTTAACTTTCTCAATGAGTTCTGCCAAAAAAACAATGAGTCCAGGAATATTTCAAATGCCCACATACACCAAGGATCAGAACCTAAAGCCCTGGCTTCTCTCTCCAGAGTACAACAGTGTACAGAAAGCAATGTAAGTGGCTCTTATGCTGAGCAGGTGTACAGAGAGCCATTATTTACTCCACTGACTGGAAGACTTCCCCAGATGCTGAATTCCTTCAAAAGCCACAAGTCTTTCAGTAACCACACAGAGGAATGGCTTGCTCAAGGCAGGATTGGGAAAATATCATAGGCTAAACTTGATACTCTTTCCCTTTCTACCAGTTTAGATTCACTTTCTCAACTTCACTTGGAGCCAGTGGATTTCAAACTAAAAACTGAGCAAGAAATGATACAGTTTTCTACTTTGTTATTTGCCCAACACCATCTGTGATGGTTTCTTCAATATGTCCAAATTCTTTCTTCAATAGCTGTGGAAAATAAGGGTTTTTCTTCTTATCCACACATGGGAACATAAAACACACTCATTATCCTGCTGAAACTTGACCTTAGAAAGTGGAACAACAGGGCTGCAGAGATGGCTTAGCGGTTAAGCGCTTGCCTGTGAAGGCTAAGGACTCCGGTTCAAGGCTCGATTCCCCAGGACCCACGTTAGCCAGATGCACAAGGGGGCGCACGCATCTGGAGTTCGTTTGCAGTGGCTGGAAGCCCTGGCGTGCCCATTCTCTCTCTCTCTATCTGCCTCTCTCTCTCTCTCTCTGTCACTCTCAAATAAATAAATAAATAAATGAACCAAAAAATATTAAAAAAAAAAAAAAAAAAGAAAGTGGAACAACAAAAGAAAGACCCTGAACTACATCTGAGAGCAAGAAAGGGGGTATACGGTCTCTGAATGAAATGATTCTTAAGTATAGCATAAGGCATACTTTCCTCATTTTGCCATAATCTGCTCTGCCAGTAGAAAGTTGGCACTGAGATCATACTATATATATATATATATATATATATATATATAATGCATAATTTATATAATATAAATATATATATATATTTACATATCTTAAACATTTTCTAACCATGTTTCATGTTTGGATTTGAAGACTCATTTTATGTACAAGAAAGGAGAAGTGATGAAATCCCAACTAAAAGAGAGAAGGGATAGGACAGTGCAAGGAGGGCTATGATCACGTGTAACACCAAGAATGTGGAAAACCAATGGGGAGGTAGGGAAAGGGGGGTTCGCTACAGAAGAAACAGGCTCTGAAGGGAGCAGGAGAGATCATGGTTGTCGGAAACGGTGTCAAAGAAAGATGCCTTGAGGGCCTGTACTGCACATGCCTGTGGATCAGCCAACATCACCAGGAGGACTAACTATACTACTTCACTGGCTCAGAGTTAACTTTGCACTAACATATCAACACATACATGAGTGAAGGAAATACAGTATATGCATATAATGGGGGGTTATACAGACATAATGAAGAATGAAATATTATTTGAGGGAAATGGATAGAACTAAAGAATATTATGCTAAGCAAAATAAGATAGACATAAAAAACAATGTTGTGTGCTTACTCTCAGATGTAGAAAGAAAAAAGGAGCAAAGAAAGAAAGAGGAAGGGAACAAGGAAATACCACAGTTGGAAAGTAGGAGATAATATGAAAGAAAAAGGAGTTGGGGCAAGACAGAGGAAAGGGAAGTGTAGGAGAGGGTGTTAATGAGAGCAGATTTAAACAAAGCAATATACATGCATGGATGGGTATGCAACAGTGAAATTCTTCCATCTATACAATACATTGAGATAGCAATTATAATAGGAAAACACTTCATAACTCCCAGAATATCCAGGAATAAATATATTCTGTCACTGGTAGAGTGTCACTTTGAGGACAAAATTCTAAAATCACTTTACAGAACATCAAATACAAAGATACCAAGGTATAAGTACAGTTCTAGGCATATATAATCTCAATGCATGACAGAAAATAATTTTAAAAATAACTTAGATTCTGTAGACACACACACACACAGAGAGAGAGAGAGAGAGAGAGAGAGAGGCTTCTAGTGCATTCTAATAATGTTGTCTCCATTGATAAGTAAGGCTTACCAATGTCTCATGATTTTTGACCCTTATAACCAAGGAGACAGTCTGAAGCAGGATTTATTATTTAACTGCAATACTAAAGAAAGAACAAAGAGTAACATGCTTTATTTCTACACGTTTAAGTCAGGTTTTGGGGGTTATGAACGACCTCACTTCTCTTCTGTGGGGTCATGACAGTCTCACCAGTGTGAGCCAACATTGCTTAAGCCACCAGTTGGGTATCATTTTACCATGCTTTAACTGTGATACAGTCACCATGGGTCTTTTCTTTCATTTGAGGATGTAGAGTGGATTAATTAGGACTTACAATGCATCACAATAGGCTTAACAAAATGTAGAAATAAAAATATGTCCGATCCCAAGCAGATTACTTTTTTAGGCAAAATCTTTATTCAATTAATTTTTAAATATGCTAAAAGTATGAAGAAGCAAAATCATCAAAGACAGTCTTAACAGGATTAAAAAAGACAAGAAATGCAAGTAAGCACACATATTTTTTAAAGTAGAGGAAACAAAGAAGAAAAAATAGACATTGAGAAATTCAACTTTCAAATTCGACTTTCAAAACATGAAACCACAGTCAGTTAGAAAATATACAAATAGAAAGCAGGAAATTAAGAAAATGAAAGAATGAAAAAGATTTTATGTGAGAAGAAACCAATAATAAGTAAAATAAAGAGGAACGTAATTATATTTAAATTTAAAAAGTGGAGGTTTAGGCTATCTTAATAAAAGGCATGTGCTTAAGTAGAGAAAGCTCAGAAGTCTTTGTGTTTAATGTAAATCAGATTAATAAAAGAGATGCATCAGTGAATCAGATACCTTCCATGTGTTTATTAAGTTTTAAATGTAAACTATTCAGTTTAGGCTGTCCATGGATACCAGTTGAAATTAATAGCCATACCACTAGCTTGAGACTCTAGATCCCTGGGTATGGTGGCTGGACTTGACTGATCTTCCCACTGGGAACATGTTCACCCAACAGTAACAAGACAACTACCAGGCAGGAATCTCATTTTAAAGAAGACAGGTACTTGAGACTAGTCAGTAACAACATATCTGTCACCTGGAGAACAGACCTCTTTGACAATAGCATGGTATCACTCATTTAACATCTGCCTTATAGTAAGTATTCCACAAATATCCTTGAAGTTGAGGCTCATCAAGTCACTGTCCTGCCTGTACCCCTTCCTACCCTCTCCACACATACATCCCAGACCTCAAGAGTGGAACTTGGTCCTATTAAAAATAATTACCAAAGGAAGCTATCAGAAAAGGTTGTAAGGATAGAAAACATTAAAATATCAAATGAGGGCTGGAGAGATGGCTTACTGGTTAAACGCTTGCCTGTGAAGCCTAAGGACCCTGGTTCAAGGCTTGATTCCCCAGGACCCACATTAGCCAGATGCACAAGTGGGTACACATGTCTACAGTTCGTTTGCAGTGGCTAGAAGCCCTGGCACGCCCATTCTCTCTCTCTCTCTCTCTCTCTCTCTCTCTCTCTCTCTCTTGCTCTCAAATACATAAATGAAATAAACAAAAATTTTTTTTTTTAATCAAATGAAAATAAATGCTGGCAAGGATGGGGAGAAAAAGGAACATTCATCCACTGTTTTGGAAATGTAAGATGGTACAACCACTTTGGAAAGCAATATGGAGACTCCTAAAAAAGCTGACTATAGAGTTACCAACACACCCATTTATTTCCTTACTGGACATGTACCCTAAAACCTGAAAGCCTCAGTCCAGAGAGATTTGCTCAACCATGTTGATAGCTGCTCAATTCATAATAGCTAAGAACTGGAATCAACCCAGATGTCTATCACTAGAAGCATGAATAACTAAGATGTAGTATATCTACACGATAGAATTCTACACAGCAGTAAGAAAAAATGACACAATGAAATCTGAAGAAAAATGGTTGAACCTGGAATAGATCATTCTCAGTGAACTCACCCAATCACAGAAAAATAATTATCGCATAGTCTCACTCATCTACAGCACCTAGCCTGAATCTACCCAAGATGCTGAAATACCCAGCAAGCATCTCGAGGACTGGAAAATAGAGTGGGTGGAGAGAGAGGGGAGGGCAAAGGAGGGGGTAGGGGACACAAATCTGGACCCAAATGGCAAAGGTACCATAAAATTCTATATCCTAAAAGACATACCATAGGTTGAACCTTCACCCAGGCCCTTAGAGGGAACACCTGAGTCACAAGGCCCTTGAGAGGGTATGATAAGAGTGACCTTAATCTTCTACTGCTTCTCTCTCTCTCTCTCTTTCTCTCTTCTTTCTGACTCTTTTATATTTCTTCCTTTTTTCTTCCTTCTCTTTGTGGGCACTGACCTGTAACTTCCAGTACCAGCAGGTGGCTATCATCCACAATGAGCTTTTGATCAGAGAGACCTACAAGGTTTCCTAAAAGAATGACAGATTTCTGTCAGAGTACTTGATGACCCACCAAAGGATAGTGCTAAGACCCTACTGCTGACGACACCTTATGTGGTTGACATGTACCATGGAGTGACATGGCTGGAAGCTGGAGGAGAGTCAGTCTCCAGACAGTCAGCGCATCTAGTGCCAGAAGGTGCTACATTGGTGACTGGGGGAAAATGACCAATATCTGTCCAAGCAACTTATGGTCTAACCTGCTTAGTAGCGAATAACCTGCCGTGATGCTCACACAAGTGCAATAGTGCCACACACTCATGGTGAGATAGCAACTGCTCTTGATTTGGCTAACTAATCCACTCAGTGGAACGGAACCCATAGCTGGAGCTGGAAAACAAGTCAGAACAAGATCCAGAAATGAGCTTTCTCTCCATTATCAAGCTACTACCAATCCTGGGCTTTAAGACGACCTACACCTATTAAATTCTCTCTAAAAAAAAAAATAATGGTTATCCCATTTATCTGGTGCTAACTTTACTCTTCATCATAGAATCTGCTTCTATTTTTCAGACAGATACAGATCCTAAGGAGAGAAATATCCCAACATACCTCAAAATGGCCCCAGCTGAAACTAAGAATAATTGGTGAAACAAGCAAGTGTGCATTTTCTTGGTGAACCTGGTACCAGCACAAGTGTGAAGGAGATCGACACAGAGAGCAATCAGTTCCTACCAAACCATATATTCAGAGACACAGAGGCCCCCAATACCTCATCACTGAAGCAGACCTAAAATGAACCCAACATGGATCAGGGAAATTTGTGGAAGAGAGGGCGGAAAGAATTTCAGAGCCACATGTTGGCTCATGATATACAGTGAGATTTCCTCCTACACATAACTGAGGGCTAACCCCACAATACATGACCCATATACCTCAACAAGGAGGGGCCAGGGGGGAGGGGGGAGGACAGGGAGGAGGCCAACAATTGTACCAAATTAACTGTATTCACTGAGTACAAAATGAATTTGAAAAAATTAAAAGGTTAAATCTCCACATCCTTGTAAGATACATTAGCTTTGCTACCAGTGAAATATAAAAGAAGAACATAGATGTTTCCCCATTGACAGGCTCTGGAGCGCACTGCCTGTCCTTGGCCAAAGCAGAAATGTTCAGGGACGTGGAAACACATTCGCCCAGTGAGCCAACACCATCTGCACCAGAGCCATGGGCTCAGCCAAGAGCAGTGCCATAGGCTGTTCTTATGAGACTTTGTAGGCATGCAAGGCCAGAAAAACAAACACCTGGGAAAGAACATGACAGTTGCCCCATGATAGCAAAAGTGACCCATTTGTGAGCACATTGGAGAAGTCCCTAGGGGGTGGCCAAGAATAGTATAAAAGCTAAAGGGGAGGCCCAGCTTTCTGGTAGAAAGGAGAGCCAGAGAAACAATATTTATCATTAAATCATTGCCCAACCTCAGCTTGACCTTAGAACAGTCTGCAGATCAGAGCTGATATGATTGTACAATTACTTGGATACACTTAACTGCTTAATTAAACTACTACCTAGGACTAGATTTCCTACTAAGTTCTACAACTACGGCCTAGGACCCAAGAAAATGTTACTAATTCAATAAGAATCACTCTAATCTGTTTCCTATGGCCTTTGTCATTCTCCTATCTGCCCTTGAAAACCTTCTAGAAGTCAGTGACATATGAGTAGCTTCTTAGCCCATTAGAAGAAGAGCTGTTATCACTGGTGACTAAAAGGTACTTCTCCTGTGAACACATCATACTTAACTACTTTAAGCGCTCCAAATCCCATGTATTCATTTATATTGTGTGCAAGGTCTGAACTCATTATAAAACATATTTGCTATAATGATATAAAGTTTGACTTAGGTAGAATAATCTAGATTAGATAACATTATGAAAATTACAGACCCAAATGAACTAGCTACCCATGTGAGAAGTAATATAGCTTGTCCAAATATATAGTACTATGAAACTATGATGGAAATTGAGAGGTTTTACCAAGTCTAAGGTTATTATATCACCATTAATTCTATAAACATATATACACACACACACACACACACACACACACACACACACACACATACGGAGAGAGAACCTAATTTTTGCCAGCCTTTATTTTTAAACTTTGAAGTTGGTGATGAAATAGAACAAAAATTTGTCCTCATGGCCCTTATAACATGGGATTCAGCCCATCAACAAAGGTATAAAGACATAATATTATGTTTTAAAAGGTGGGAAAAGGTAATAAGGGATGAGATGTTTTTAAATAAGTGTGAGAGTAAGAAAAGAGTATTTGAGGAAATGAAGGCACAGAAAGAACAGAAAAACTGAGTTAATAAGAAAGACTACGCCAGACAGAGGCAACATAAGGGCAAATGTGCTGAGCCAAGAACAAGTTGAGCTTATTTCAAAATGAGCAAGAAGCTCAACATGGCTGACTAGAAAGAATACCAAAAGATGAGATTAGAGATGTGGACAAAAGCCCAATGAGCTCCTGGTAAGTATTACAAAAACACCTAAAAGACTTTTTTGTTTGTTTGATTTTTGTTGTTGTTTCATGCAATAGGGACTCCAGAGCTAAATTGAAAGTATGGAATTAGAAAATTATTGTCTCAATGAAAATGAGAAAATGGGGCTGGAGAGATGGCTTAGTAGTTAAGGTGCATGCCTGCGAAGCCCAAGGACCCAGGTTTGGTTCTCCAGGTCCCACGTGAGCCAGATGCACATGGTGGCTCATGCATCTGGAGTTTGCTTGCAGTAGCTTAGAGGCCCTGGCATGTCCATCCTCTCTCTCTCTCTCTCTATCTCTCTCTCTCTCTCTCCCCCTCTCTCTCTCTCTCTCTCTCTGTTTCTAATAAATAAAATATATCTTTAAAAAATGAACGAATAGAAAATGTGGGAATATCTAAGGAACAGGAAATTGTTACATAATAAGAGAAGTCTAAGGCATTTCACATCAGCAGCAGCATAACAAAATGGTGCAGTCACCAGGTGGAGGTGTGAGAAAGGAGAGTCTGAGCCTGAGAAGGGGCTGTGTCACTCTTATTTCTTCTGGCTTAAGCTCCTTGTCATTCAGCTGTCAGGAGAGGGACAAAACTCAAAATGAAAACTAGTGAGCTAGCTTGCCAGAATAAATTTGAAAGGACAACGTTCTTTCTCTTCATTTTTAGACTTAGTATAGGAAGTTAAGAATAATTCAGTTGAGATGTGCATTTATAGTAATATTAAACGGTACCTAAAATGACAAACTATTACTGGGAGAGCAAACTTGAGAAGGCTGGCACGATGGAATCCTTCCAAAGGGGTGACATCTTCAACAAATGAATACACTTGAAAACTAACAAACACACACACACACACACACACACACACAAAAGCAGTAAGAAATCATATCATTACATCAGCCCTTACTTCAGCTTTAGGTCAGCTGATAGAAAACTCAGCCTGCAGACTAGTAACCCTGGAGAAACTGTCTCCCATGCCATTCTCAGATGGATCTGGTGTGGGAATTCATATGAACCATATGCAATGAAAAACAAACATGTCTTAAAAAGATATAAATGATAACTTTAGGAATACATTTAAAGGCAAACTTCACAGAAATTCACATATACAATACATAGGAGATATGAGTTTAGGATGAAATCATCAAACATGTGAAAAAGCCATAAGCAGTGATTGTCAGCATGACCTTCAAGAGTGCAGAAAGTCAGCTGGAAGATAGACCTAAAGAAATTAGTTAGTGTTCTATGCAAGGAGACAGAAAGATGAAAATTTTGTAGAAAAGATTTTTTAAAAAAAAAACAGAGTCAAGTGACACAGAAGATAGAATGTATAGATTAAGTGAGCTATAAAGGGAGAAAACAGAGAAAGTGGAGACTATTCAACACTTGAAACTGTGTTTGGCTAAGTATTTCACAGGATAAACATAAGAGGCTAACTCCCAGATTTAGGAAGATGAAAGGATCAGAGAGCTGTACTTCACTCACAAAACCCCTAAGGAAATTAACTTATACATGGTGTTGCAGTCTGGTTCGCATTGCTGGTAGAAATCACCCAACCAAGAGCAGCTTGTGGGAAAAACAGGTTTATTTTGGCTTACAGGCTTGAGAGGAAGCTCCACGATGGGAAGGGAAAAACTATAGCATGAGCAGAAGGTGGACATCACCCCCTGGCCAACATAAGGAGAGTGTGCCAAACACTGGCAAGGGGAAACCGGCTACTATACCCATAAGCCCACCCCCAACAATACACTCCTTCAAGGAGGCGTCAGTTCCCAAATCTCCATCAGCTGGGAACCTAGCATTCAGAATACATAAGATAATGGAGGATACATGAATCAAACCACCACATTACACCTCTGGGCCCCATAAACTGATAACCATCCATGATGCAAAATGCAATGCATTCAGTCCAACTTTAAAAGTCCCAGTATTTTTTTATCAATCCCAGTGATGTTCATCCAGCCCCATAATCTAAGGTCTTTTTGTTTGTTTGTCTGTTTGTTTGTTTTTAAATATTTTTATTTACTTATTTGACAGAGAAAGAGGCAGAGAGAGAGAGAATGGGTGTGTCAGGGCCTCCAATCACTGCAAACAAACTCCAGATGCATGAGCCCCTTGGGTATCTGGCTAACTTGGGTTCTGGGGAATTGAATCTGGGTCCTTTGGCTTTGCAGGCAAACACCTTAACTGCTAAGCCATCCCTCCAGCCCCCAATTTTAACTGAGCCATAATACCAAAAAAATAGCCTCAAAAAACCCATAATGGAACAGAATAAACTTTCATGGTGCAAAATATGATATTGGGCATAGCAAAGAAATATTCAACCAATACAAGATTTAAAACAACCAGGGCAAACATCAAACTCTGTAGCTTCAAGTTCAACAACTCTAGTTAGTGACAAATCTTCAAGTCTCATAATTCCAACCAGCAACAAGTCTTTGGCATTCCAATTCCACCCCTCCAGCCAGGCTACTCACAGTCCTGGAAAACTTCATCCAGGGCTGGCAGCTTTCCTTAGCAGCCATCTCATGGTCCCGGCATCTCCACTGGATCTCTACTGCAATCCATGGTTCATCCTCATGACTCCATCAGGTCTCCATGCAGGCATCCAGGCAAACCTGCTACACACTGCCCATGGCCATTTCCAAAACACAAGACCATGTTGCAAACTCAATGACCCTCTCCTGCATTTCTTATACTCCACAATACCAGGTAGGGTGCTAATTTTTAATTTGTTAATCTAGGGGAGAATAAGGCAGACTTTGAAGAACAAGACACTCCTTGAGCACTCAGGCCCCTTCAAAAGCGTCTACATTCTTCATGTTGCCCTAATGCAGGTCAGCTGGCCCAATCTCAAAGGTTGTAATCTCTCAATTGCAGCTGAATGGACAGCAATTCAACCAAAGATTTTTTTTTTTTTTCTGTGCCATATTCCTCTGCTCACACCAGTTAAATTCTACACAAAGCAACCCTGCACAACATCTCAGGAAATAGTCATAACAGCAAGCTTCCCACACAAAATGCTAGCCCAGTCCAGGCAAAGCTCTTTCTCACCCTCATAAACCAAATCTCACAGTCCATAGTTGTTACTGCATTCAGGTCTTTCAACTCTGACCAGAATAGTCCATCAAGATGTACTTACAGCACTGCAAGGCATCTCTTAGGGCAAGGCTTCAAATCCTTCCACATTCCTTGGAACATTCCTTCCACTCCTTGGAACAGAATGACAGTGAGTGGATTATCAGAAACCTAATCAGGTGGTGACTCCCATTGCAGCTGCTGTACCAGATGTGGTTTCTTTACTTGAGCAGATTAACACATCTCCTGGTACCTGGTACACAGCTATTGATCTTGCTTTCTTCTCCGTATCTGTCCATAAGGACCACCAGAAGCAATTTGCCTTCATCTGGCAAGATCAGCAATACACCTTTACATTTTGCCTCAAGGTTATATTAACTCTCCAGCCCAGTGTCACAGCTTAGTTCTCAGGGATCTTGATCACCTGTCCCTTCCACAAGGTGTCACATTGGTCCATTGCATCGATGACATTATACTGATTGCATCAAATGAGCAGGAGGTGGCAACCACTCTGGAGTTGCTGGTACAGCATATGCACACCAGAGGATGGGAAATAAATCCAACCAAAATTGAAGGAACTTCAACCTCAGTAAAATTTCTAGTTCAGTGGTGTGGAGCATGCAGGGATATTCCTTCTAAGGTGAAGGATAAGTTGTTGCATCTGGCCCCTCCTACCACTAAGAAAGAAGCACAATGTCTAGTGGGCCTATTTGGATTTTGGAGTCAGCATTGCTCACTTGGGTGTCTTACTCCATCCCATATACCAAGTGACTTGGAAAGCTACTAGTTTTCAGTGGGGCCCAGAACAAGAGAGGGCTCCTCAACAGGTCCAGGCTGCTGTGCAGGCTGCTCTGCCCCTTGGGCCTTATGATCCTTTTGAGATGTCAGTGGCAGATAGGGATGCTGTTTGGAAACTCTGGCAGGCCCCCATAGGTGAATCACAGTGGAAGTCCTTGGGAGTTTGGATCAAGGCCCTGCCTTCATCTGGAGACAATTATTCTCCCTTTGAAAGAAAGCTCTTGGCCTGCTATTGGGCCTTAGTGGACACTGAACATTTGACACTGGGCCATCAAGTTACTATGTGACCCGAGCTGCCCATTATGAGATGGATGTTATATGACCCACCAGGCCATAAAGTTGGACATGCACACCAGAAATCCATCTTCAAGTGGAAATGGCATATATGATGGGCTTGAGCAGGCCCTGAAGGTATGAGTAAGTTACATGAGGAAGATGCCCAAATGCCTATGGTTGCTACTCCTGTTACAATGCCTTCTGTTCCCAAGTATGCACATATGGCATCATGGGGTATGCCCTATAATCAATTGACTGAGGAAGAGAGGACTAGGGCATGGTTTACAGATGGTTCAGTGCATTATGTGGGCACCTCCCAGAAGTGGACTGCTGCAGCATTACACCCCCTTTCTGGGACGACTCTGAAGGACTTTGGTGAAGGTAAGTCTTCACAATGGGCAGAACTTCGGACAATGAACATGGTTGTGCATTTTGCTTGGAAAGAATAAAGGCCAAATGTGTGGTTATACACTGATTCTTGGGCTGTGGCCACTGGTGTGGTTGGATGGTCCAGGTCTTGGAAGGAGCACAGTTGGAAAATTGGTGAAAAGAACATTTGGAGAAGGTGTATGTGGATAGACCTCTCTGAATGGGCAAAGAATATAAAGATACTTGTATCCCATGTTAATACTCATCAGAAGGCCTCATCGGGGCATGATTTCAATAATCAAGTAGATAAGTTGACCCATTCCGTGGATCATGGTCAACCTCTTTCCACAGCCACCCCTATCATTGCCCAAAGGGCCCAGGAACAAAGTGGACATGGTGGCAGAGATGCAGGCTATGCATGGGCCCAACAACATGGACTTCCATTAACTAAGGCTCACCTGCTACAGCTACTGCTGAGTGCCAAACTTGCTAGCAGCAGAGACCAACTCTGATCCCCCAGTATGATATGATTCCTCTGGGTACCAGCCAGCAAAGTGGTGTCAGGTTGGCTACATTGGACCACTTCTATCATGGTAAGGGCAGCATTTTTCCTTACTGCTATAGACACTTATTCTGAGTATACATTTTCCTTTCCTGCACTTAGTACTTCTGCCAAAACTACAATCCATGAGCTTACAGAATGTCTTATCCTCCATCATGGTATTCCACACAGCATTGCTTCTAAGCAAGGAACTCACTTCACAGCCAAGGAAGTACAGAAGTGGGCTAATGATCATGGAATTCACTGGTCATACCATGTGCCTCACCACCCTGAAGCAGCTGGCTTGATAGAATGTTTGAATGGCCTTTTAAAGAAACAGCTACAGTGCCAACTAGGTGGCAATAGCTTGGAGGGGTGGGGGAGTGTCCTCCAGCAGGCTGTATATGCTCTGAATCAGCATCCTAAATATGGTACTGTTTCTCCTATAGCCTGGATTCATGGTTCCAGGAATCAAGGGATGGAAATGGGAATGGTCCCACTTTCCATCACCCCAAGTGACCCATTAGCTATATTTTTGCTTCCTGTTCCTGAAACCTTATATTCTGCTGGCCTAGAAGTCTTGGTTCCAGAGGGAGGAGTGCTTTTGCCAGGAGACATGAAGAACATTCAATTGAACTGGAAGATAAGACTTTCCCCTGGCCACTTTGGGCTCCTGATGCCCTTGAAGTTACAATGGTAGCAGGGGTGATTGATCCAGACTATCAGGGGAAATTGGACTGCTTCTCCATAATGGAGGTAAGGAATGGTATGTCTGGAGTGCAGGAGATCCTTTACAGCATCTCTTAGTGTTATTATGCCCTGTTATCAAAGTCAACAGACAACTTAGACAACCCAATAAAGGTAGTATGATAAATGGCCCAGATCCTTCAGGAATGAAGGTATGGGTCACCCCTCCAGGTAAAGAACCAAGACCTGCTGAGGTGTTTGCTTAAGGTTGAGGAAATACAGAATGGGTAGTAGAAGAAGGTAGTTACAAATACCAGCTAAGCCCATGTGACCACTTACAGAAACGAGGACTGTAATTACAATGTTTCTGTCCTACCTTGATGGAGTGTTTGTACATCTATACACCAATATTAAGATTATATCCTATCTAACTGTTGAATTCATATTAGACCTATTATATTGGATATTAAGCATTCCTGAAGGAAGCTTGCTTTGTGTTGAGGAAAGATTTTGTTGTTCTGATTGTTCGTGGGATGGTTATACCATGTTAGATGGAATTATGAGCTTGTTACTGTTCTCATTTGGAAATTAAGTATTATATAAGGAGATATGGTTGGTGTCAAGTTGACAAGGGGTGGACTTGTAATAGTTAAGGTGTTGCCAATTTGATTTCTTTAGTAATCCACAGAAATCCCTTTTGGGTGGATCTCTGAAGTTGCTTCCAGGAAGGATTAACTGAAGAGGAAGTCCTTCCCCCAGAGCTGGCAGCCCCTCTTTGATGGGGACTTTATATAAGGAAGTTCTGGGTGAAAAGAGCCCCTTCCTTCTTCCCACTTGGCTGCTAGAGCTGCTTGCTGCCTTCCAGCATTGATTGAAGACCAGCACGACTGAAGACCTGTGTGGATCAAAACCCAGGGGCTCTTCAGGAAGCCTCCAGGCCCTCAGTTCTGGATTGAGACTACTGAGGCATCTGGCTGAGTGGACTGAGCAGCTACCATGTTCCTTGATTCTTGAGCCTGCAACTGCCATTGGACTACCATAAGCTAATCCAATAAATTCCCTTTTTAAAATAATTCATTCTAGAAGTTCTGCTATTCTCAAGAACCTTGACTAATACATATGGAAAAGGTTGTTTCACTGAAATTGTGGTTCTGGAGGTCTAAGATTGGGGAGCCTCCATGGTATGGGTATCTGGTAAGGATGCTAAAAGGCATTGGTGAGAGCATATGTATTTCTTTTCTTATTGCTATGTCAAAATACCTAACAAAGCCCATTTAAGGAAGGATTTATTTTGGCTCACAATTTGAGAGGATAGTCCATCATGACAGAGAAGGCAAGGCAGCAGGCACAAGAGGCAGCTGCTCACATTGTACCCATGGGTCAGAAACAAAAAGTGGTGAATGCTGATGCTAAGCTCTCTTTCTCCTTTTTCTTCAGACCTGGATACCAGCCCATGGAATGATATAGTCCACAGTTAAGAATGGATTTTCCTACCTCTAGAAACTTCTTCAGCCACATGCCCAGAAGTTTGTGCTCTAAATAATTTTAAATGCTATAAAGCTAACAATAAATATTAAGCATCATAAGTTCATAACTTGTCAAATAAACACATCACTTTTAAGCAGAACCTTCCACTGCTTATCCATATTGGCACATGATCATATCATAAAACAAGTTAGTCCAAATTCAAAGCTCCCACAGCCTTTGTCAGTCCCAACAGTGTTCAGAAATATTAGTAAAGTTTGTTCTGAGACTCATGCATGTAATCTTTTAAATATAAACCCCTATATAATGGCATGGAGGAAATACTCTCATTCATAAATGACATAAATGTGGGTATAACAAAGAAAGATTGTACAAAAGCAAGATCTCAACCCAACAGGGCAAACATTTTAAATCTTGTAGTTCCATTGTTGGCATCTTGAGCTCATAAATGAGTCATCTGAGCTCCAAAGGACTTGGTTATCCACACACCTGAAAATTTGTCACCTACAGCACACACGGCCTGAAAACTAATGAGCTGAACCTCCACTGACTGCACTTCTCACAGCTCCCACCAGGATGGGCCTTTAAGACCTGCTTATGTGGGCTGGATAAATGGCTTAGTAGTTAAGGTGCTGGCCTGCAAAGCCCAAGGATCCGGGTTCAATTCCCCAGAAGCCACATAAGCCAGATGCACAACGTGGCACATGTGTCTAGGTCGGTCTCATTTGCAGTGACTGGAGGCCCCAGCACTTCCATTCTGTCTATCTGCTATCTGCCCCCTCTCTGAATAAATAAAATATTTTTTTAAAATCTGCTCATGGCATTCTAGGTCTTCTCTAACCCAAAGTTCCAAACTCTCCCATGTTCTAACAAAGCTGTTCCATGAGCCTATGAACTACAAGTCAGGTTTATTACAGTAACAGCCCCACTTCCAAGGACCAAGTTTCTGTATTAATTACTTTTCTTGTTACACCACTGCTTCCAGCTTTATGTGTGTCCTGGAGATTCGATTCAAGTCTACACTTTACCTCCTAAGCCATCTTCCTTAGCCTAACAAATGTTCTTAAAATTATTCTAAAAGCAACTAAAAATGAAAAATACTAGGAATATTTCTATCAAATGAAGTGTTAAGAGTGCTTTGGAGAAATCTATTAAGTTTTAATGAGTTTTAGAGAAAGCTTACAACTAAAAAGACACATGGCATATTCATGGAATGGGAGGTAATAGCCTGAAGGCCTCAATCACAATTCTCTATTTAAATCAATCTATGAATTCATTAATATACCAACCGGCTATTTTTTATGAATATGAAGTTTACTTCAAAATTCAAACTTGAGCTGGGGAGATAGCTCAGTGGTTAAGGCACTTCCCTGCAAAGACTAAGAACCTGAGTTTGATTCCCCAGTGCCCACATGGATGGACAAAGTGGTGCATGCATCTGGAGTCCATTCATAGTGTTTGGAGGCCCGACCTTATCCATTCTCTCCATGTGTCTCTCTTCTCTCTCTGCTTGCAAATAAATAAATATAAAAATAATTAAATTCAAACTTTTTCTGGTATCCTAGGCCTGTAATTCCAGCTTATAAAAAGATTAAGATAGAAGTTTACAAGCTCAAGGCCTGTCTGGACTGAAGAATGACTTGAGGTCCAGCCTGAGAAGCACTGTCTCAAAATTTCTCACTTAAAACAGGACTGTGGCATATCTTAGTAATAGAGTGCTTGCCTAGCATGGATGAGACCCTAAGTTCAGTCCCCCAAGCACCATAATTGCAATAGCATAACTGATGACAGGCTAAGCACAGATAACACATTCCTACATGACGGTCTAGGATAAATGTTGCAATAGATATAAAAACTTTTGAAAATCTCAGTGTGATGCTGGGACAACTTTAATAATTAAACCCAATGGGGAAGTCAGGCCGAACACAAAGTCCACAGGAAAAAAATTCAATGCAGAGAAATGAAGAACTAACGACAGCAACAAAACAAATGGTTCATAAAACAGAGGCTCTGTGTGGGGAAAATAGAGATGATTTCTCTCCCATGACAGAAAATTCAATGCCAAGTGGATTAATAACTTGAACGTTTCAGAAAAATATATAATTTTATAAGATTATTTAGCAGTTAGGAAGACTTTCTTAAGACTAAATATGCAAACAAAAAATATTTCTACAAATTTAAAAGTCAATTCAGAGGAAAAATAAGCAAAACAATGACAGACATTTCCTGGACTGATATAAATGTGAGAAAAAAAAAATCCCAGACTTTGCTAATAATGAAATAACATTTCTCACTAAGCCGTCTTGCAAAATTTTTAGATGCTAGTCCAAGTGCTAATAATATAATAATCCAAAAGGAAATCTTATTCACTTTGGTGGGTGTATAAATAAGGTCAGTTTCTTTGGAAAACAATGAGCTACACTTAGTAGTGTTGAAATTGTACTGACTATACCAGCGACCACTCCCACTCCTAACATGTATCTACAGAGTACACAAAGCATGAATGTTCTGCTCACAACAGTATTATTCTTGTCATTTAAAACCAGTGCCATCCCAAATGTCCATCAAATAGGGTAGTGACTTAGAGAGGCAATCCAGACAATGAAATGTGTTGCATTACATACTGTCGAAGTAAGGATTAGGACAAAGCAGGCAAGGAAATAATGAATGTGATTCAGGATAGTGGCTATTACTTCTAATGGGAATTGAAGCACAGAGGGATTCATCAATGTTAATAAGAATCTATTTCCTGCTAGGCATGGTGGTACACACCTTCAATCCAGCACTAGGGATGTTGAGGTAAGAGGATCTCTGAGTTTGAGGCAAGCCTGAGGCTATATGGGCTACCATGAGACCTTATCTCAAAAAAAAGAATTTTTTTTTTCGTAAAATGGCTAGTGGCTTCATAAATATTCATTTTCTTATTTATTCATTTATGTATATATATTTGAATATATACAGATAAACTGCATATTTTCATTTTCTATTTTAACTTGTTACATTTTCATCCATGTACATAATGTATGTCTATCTTATTTCCCCCAGTTACCCTCTCTTATTGCCCTTTCCTCCCCAGTAACTCTTCTTTCCCATGAATCCCCATTATAGTTCCTCACTGTCTGTTTTAATGCACAGAATTAAATTAGGGTTTCTTGTGTGATCATGGCTATTTGCTATTTGTAGAGTATTTGCTGCTGAATGCAGAACTTTCTACTTGATACATCACTGATGGACCTGACTCGTCTCCTAGCAACCATCAGCTGCCATTAGTTATCCTGGCAGGTGTGGGCTTGAGGTATCTCTCCCTCACCCATGGTGAAGTATTGGCAGCTTCAATCATTGTGGTGAGTTCATGAGTATAGTAAGTAATTGTAGTCCATGTATGAAACATTTTTTGAAATTTTTAAAAAGTGGGCTGAGAGGGTAACCACTAATCACCAAGCTCTATACCAGGACAAGTAGTAGCACAGTGACAAGGGAGCAACTCAAATTTTTTAAATTTATTTTTATTAGTTATGGGCATACCTAAGTATGTAAACAACACATGTTGGAACCATCCTTTCCCTTATCCCTGCCCTTTCCCGAAGGGGCCCTCCTCTTTGGGGATGCAGTTCATCCCCATGGAGATTGTGGGTTGTGCATTGTAGGGGTAGCAGTCAGTTATGGGAGAGGCAGAGTCTTTGTGCATAATGTCCCAATTTGTGGCTCTAGTATTCTTCCCACCCTCTCTTTTGCAAAATTTTCTGATCCTTGTTGGGTGTGTTTTAAGTCTACTTCAGTGATGGGATTTTAGGAGCCTCTGGATCTCTGGTTTGGTAGGTGTTGAGTGTCCTCAGTGTCTATTTCCTTCAAATTTTTAAAACAATGGTGTTGGTTCAGGAACCAGGAACTAGCAAATGTAGGATTAATAGCATGAAACCGACAAAGAGGAATCCCTCCCCATTCCTGAATACAGTAGTGTATGCAAACACAACTTACACTGCAGGAAAGTTTCAGATCTTTCAGGTTTCAGTGACGTTGGTGGAAATGTACTACAGCCAAGAGCTCTTATTTCATATCTGTTACTCAGTATATTGCTGGCTACAATGACCTGAAAAAACATGAAAAATGTACAAAAAAAAACACATTGAGCCATATTAACTAGCCCACATTTCCTGATATACTGAATCCTTTACTGTTTAGAAGCAAAGTCCATGAAGCAACCTGATTTGAAAAGAAATGCAAGTCTATATAGGTCACTTGCAATTCTGATGTCCTTGTACAGTGCTAAACTTAGCAGTGAATGTGTTTTGAAATTACTAACACATTCTCCCAGAAGCCATCCTCCTTCCAGGAAGGCCTCTAACCTCAGGGTGGTAAGGCCTTTCTGTCTCTCCTACAATGGCTATGAGACTAGTCCTTCCTGCCTTCCTCAATAGATGGAATTAAGTGACTGCTAAAATACCTAACAAAGCTAGATGCTTCTATGGAAGAAAAAAGAAGTAAGGTCTTGTTACATTTGGTCATTTATTTTCCTACTAATGAACCCTTCAAATGTTTTGACTGGTATCATTCTGAAAATTATAAATGAGGAAGAAATATGTCTTGTCTCCCAAAGGGCAGTTGAACTTTATTCAGAAGGCTTGGGAAAACATCCGGTGGATGTTTGCTGATGGAGCTAAGTCAACTGTTCTCTAAGATTTCTCGTGGAGAATAGTACAACAGCTAAAAATCCAAATGCCAGGAATAGTTTTCTATCACTGAGATCTCTTCTCCTTATAGCAACAGAGCAGTTCCAAATAGCTACTGCTGTAGGCCTGGACAAGCTTATTCAAGAGAAAACTGAAAGTTAAAGGACAGCATAAACTTGTAGGAATCAGCGTTAGTCCCAGGAACTAAACACAGGAGACAGATTCAGCAAATGAGAAATACAGTGTGCATGGATTTAACACTCCTCCACTAAGAAGCATTTCACTGTTGAATAGTTAGCACCAAAAAATGCATAAGAAGATTTTTACTGACAAGAGCAAAGTAGAAGAGTATTTTTGTCCTTACCAGAAGAGATTAGTTTATTATTTGGCCCAGAGTCTCTTTCCCCTCATTTCCTCATGTCTTGTCCCCCTCTAGATCTGCAGCAGTGGAGATTCCAAGAAAGGGACAAAGGTCATGGATGTGTGAGTCCACAAAGAGAGGAATTTAAAAGGAGATTACTCTAATAGTTCTTCTGTTCTTTTGATCTCTTAATCAAATTATATGTAAAAAGTTACATGCTTTCAGGCATTCTAAAAGCAACCTTGATTTATTTTTCTTAATTCATTTCAACAAACACCAGGGATGGCCCATCATGAGCAACTGTCCAGTGGGATACAAATACAAGTTTAAATGTCTGAAAAATTAGATATGAATCAAAAAAGAGATATTTACTCATACCTCCCATATGTTCAGTGCTATACCAAACACTGGGAAGATATAATCATGGCCCACAGAGAACTTACAACCTTGTAGAATGACATTATTATGTCATCACACAAATGAATATTTAGTAATCACCAGTACTTAAAACAGAGAACTACAGTAAAGAGTATCCAATAAGAAGAACTTGAAGTAGATATCAGAGTAGCAGAGAAATCAACTTGGCAGGGATTAAAACTAAAAGGTCATAAGAATACTGTTCTGAGAATTTTAATATTTTCAAAATTCAAAATAAGAAAAGACTGTGTTTCAGGGGAGTTTTAAAATGCATTTAATAGAGCCACCAATCCACTTAAAATGAATTGAACACACACCAACCAATCAAGGTCCTCTATATATTTGAACTTGGCATTGAGGATCATTATCCTAACTAGATGTCTAATTTACAGGAAAGTCAATGCAAGCCACCATATGGCTATCCATTTAGAACCTCACACAGCTTCTCAGCTTTGAAGCTTTTCTGCTTTACTTCTACTTTTATTTAATTATAATTTTTATTTATTTATTTGCAAGCAGAGAGAGAGAGAGAGATGGACAGAGAGAGAATGGGTATGTAAGGGCCTCCAGACCCTGCAAACAAACACCAGACACATTTCTCCCTTGCGCATCTGGCTTACGTGGGTGCTGGGGAATTGAACCTGGGTCCTTTGGCTTCACACAAAGGCCTTAACCATTAAGCTATCTCTCCAGCCCCATTTCTACTCTCTATTGAGATAAATCTTTCATAATCTATCCTTCTTGTCTCTACGCTTGTCAATTCATTCCTAGTTGTAAGGCAAGAAATCAAGAGCTCCTTGTTTGGTAAGTTTTAAGCCCATCCAGTCCAGAGCCCAAAGGTTTTTTTTTTTTTTTTTTTTTTCTCAGCTCCTACAACAATATTGCTATTTACCTTTATTTTTACAAATGTAGTTTTGAAACCAATCTCCCTTTTTCCCATCCTTAAACAATTATAAACATTCACCGATGATCCATTTCCTTCTGTCACTTAATTCTTAATAGCTTATTATCTTTTGTTGGATGGAAGTTGTGTGAGCTACTTTTTGTAATGAAGAGTAATGCTTTTCAAATTTTAATCACACAAAACGCTTTGAAGAACAATGAAATGCATAAATCTTAGTACACATTACTGGTAAATTTTGGGGTTGGGATAGAGGCACCAAGACAAATGGTTTCTTGAGTTTCAGACTTCATTTTAGCTAGTGAGAGAAATAAGGGGGAAGAGGAAAAGGGAGAAGAAAAGAGAAGAAATAGGAGAGAGAAGAAAAGAAGGCATACACATCAGGGAGCTGGAAAATTAAATGAGCGCTAGAAAAGTCAGAGAGGGTTTTATGAGAAAAGGAAGGAAACTGCTTTAGTGACAGAGGGATCTTGGTTGATATGCTGAAGTAAGGACCTAGGAGGAGGTGGTATTCTCCTTCTCAGCCCAGAGGTAGCCTTAATTACCATTTCAGGAGGTAGTCCAAAATCCCAGACCTAGCTTCAGTATGAGCAAGTGGGAGGAGAAAAGGGGACCTGTAATAAAGACCTCTGGGAGTCTTAGAATTACCGCTTTGTTTTACCAAAACATTCCAGGATGTCAAGTTGCTGAGTCATTGGTCATGAGGATTTTTAAGTCTTTTATGTATACTGCTAAGTTTCTCTAGATGGGTTGCACCAGTTCATAGACAAAGTATATTAAAGCTAATATTTTAAAACCGCAGTGTGACCCACCTTCACCCACATGGCACAGACCCTGGCTTCCAGACCACACCACAGCAGACAGAAAGGCTTGTTGTATGGCAATAAGGAAAGTTCTCTTCAAGGAAATGTTTGAGGGCTTGAGGCAAAGTTACAAAGTAGCTAATAGCAACAGCCTTGACATAGGGGCCAAACCATAAATTGATATTCATGTCTATCTTGCACTGTGGTCTTATGGACATCCACTACCCCTCTTTAACCAGCTTAGTACTATCACTTTCAGGAATTGTCTATGAACTAAACCCTCATTGAATTGAAGCCAGGTAACTTTGTTAGTCAGTTAGAGACACTGGACCCTTGGAAGTAAAGGTAGGAATGTCTGCAAGCTGCACTTGCTAGAGAGCAAAGGATGGTCTGACTTTTTATCGATTGCCTAAAAGAGATCCCGAGATCGGAGACCCTCCCTGGGAAGGAGGTCCTCTTTCTTAGAGTTTAAATGTAATCCTAACATTGTGGTTGGTCAAATTCAGCCCCCAGAACTTGACATCATGGACAGCCTCTTCCTGAGCCAGCCCCTAGCTCAGACCAGTCAACTCACTCTGGCTCACCTGAGCCAGAAAGTAAAGCCACTATAGTAAAGTTATAAAGACATTTACAAGGGGAGGGGAAGCTCTCTTGAAAACACTCACCACTGGTCAACCAGCATGTTCTGGTGAGTCTTCCCCTCGTCTCAGTCCAGCTGGAATGAGACAAGGAGGAGAACCCTTGACCCTTACTCCCATGTGGGATCTTTACCCTCTCCTGCCCTCCACATGGCAGGAGCTCTTTGTATTTTCCTTACTTTCCTCTCTGACCCTCTTTATATGCTTCTTCTGGGCCCCCAACATGGGATGTCAGGCCATGTGCATGTATTTATTTTCCTTCCCTTTGTTCTGCACTTCCCTCAATAAGTGTCATAATTTAGTAATTATCCTTCTCAGTCTTATTTTATAAATTCTTTGGTTAGAAGTAGACATGAACTTAGGGTTTGGAGTTCAAGGACTCTATTCCCGAGTAAAACACAGTTGATTTAAACATGAGGAGAACAGACAGGGAGAGTGGGAGAGAGAGAGAGAGAGAGAGAGAGAGAATGTGTGTGTGTGTATTATCACCCACCAAATTAACACTGAACTGATTGTTTTTGTTGGTTGAGATAAGGTCACACAATAGCCCCAGGCTGGACCACAGTTCATGATCCTTCTCCTTTAGCCTTCTGAGTGCTAGGATTAAAAGATGTATCAGCACACCTGGCAAAGCTCCAAGCTAATACGCTAAAAGTCAACTTTGCAAATTGTGCCTGTCCCTGTAAGTATTCTCTGCATCTACAAGTTCAGCACCTTTGAATTTCACACGACAGAAAGACTTGGGAACATAATATGTACTTTGTCATCCATTTTCTCCCTCTAAAGTGACATATAAAGGAAGTAGAAGCCTCAGACTTTATTGAGCCATTCCTTCCCAGTTCTCTGGGAATCTCATACAGGTGACAAATGGAATGACTCATTAATGGTAGACAGTGTGCATGGGACAGTTAGAGCTATCTCATGACAAGTCTCATAGTGACAGACCAAACTATGCTTTCTAGTTTCCTTACTGCTCCTGTTATTACCAAATGAATATCCAAATCCAGGAAAATGACCCAAAACAAAGATCTGACCTATGGGAGACCTAATGTCAACATCAACTCAGATCCTGCCTATGGGTCCTTCCTATAGATAGAGCATTTTAACAGAAAATGCTACTGTTAAGAGTCACCAGACCAAAAGCTATAGAATCTACCAGGCTAGCCATCTTGCACAGCTTGACTTGTAGGCCAAATCCATAAAGGTGTAGTTAGATAAAAGAAATCGTCAGAGACTTGCATCACTTCAAAGACTCAATTTTCATAACCAAGCTTACATTTCATTTTAAGACAATGAAATACATTTACTGGGAATATCTCCCAGTGATTACACAAAATAGGCAGTTCACAATACCTAAAGGAATTTGCCCATGCCCACTTTCATTTGTATAATAGACCTTCAACTTTTCACAAAAGACTACATATTGTGCAGACATGACTCCTTAAAACATTCTGGAGCAACTGTGATTTAGCTGTTTGGTATTCACCCAATGTCAGTAATTACAGCCCAAATGCTGGCTATAGGTCAGTAAGTTCTTTATTGTTTTAGAGATAAATATGTGTATCTTAAAAAAAAACAGAGTAATTTAAAAATTGGTAGCTTTGCATTTGAAGAGTTCAAGGAGAAACACTCAAGAAGTTCAGCCTCTGTAATGTTTTCCTCCAATTTGATTTTTTCAAGTCTCTAGTTTGCTAGTATCCCAATATGTAAATAATCTGAATTCTGTCAGTATTCACTTCATTTTGACCTGTGCTGAAATACCTACTAAAATCAATAGTATGAACAGATATCAAATACATATAGAAATGGTTAAAAGGGATAAGCTATTCAAAAAAGTTTTCCAAAAGTAGAAGAAAGAAATATGCTAATGCAAAAAAACAATAGTCATGAAACATAGCTAATATCATGGATTGGTGTAGACTACATGCATACTATAGATGCACTTATTTATTTATTTTTGAGAGAGAAAGAGGCAGATAGAGATAGAGAGAGAATGGGCAAACCAGGGCCTCTAGCCACTGCACATGAATTCCAGATGCTTGCATCACCTTGTGCATCTGACTTTACATGGGTACTAGAGAATCAAACCCAGGTCATTTGTCTTTACAGACAAGCACCTTAACTGCTGGGCCACCTGTCCATTCTGAGCTATCGTTCTCACCTTCATTTTATCACACTCCTTTGCATTTCAGTTTGTATCTTCATAGTACAAAGCACCCTGAATGTTTCCAATCCTTACCCTCTGCAATTTTGTATGGACTCCATAAGGTAAAATGAAATAAAGTGAATAGAAATCCCTCTTTAATCTCTAAGACACTTTATACATGTATAAGGTATATATTAACTACTTGGTCTAGTTTATTCCTTACTTCCTACTTACTTCTTGAGAACTTATGGGGAAGAAATGGTTTAAGTGTTATTCAGACTTAAAATTCACAACTGCATTTGCCTGCTGAAAACATAATACTATACATGTCTAGCATGAATATATACAAAGCACTCTTGAAATGCCCATGGAAATAATGACTAATTAAAAGACCAAGTATATCCACTGCAGCTTAGATTAATTATCTGAGGAATTATGGTCTAGGGACAGGAGAATGGTCCAGGGATTTTATAAGCCATTTCATAAACTTATATGGCTCTGCTATGAAAGAGTGAGTATGTTTTCTTAGAAAACAGTTTATTTAATAGTTTCTTGAAATTTTAGTGGCAGATATAACTGTTCACCAAGAAGATTAAGAAGTGATAAATGAGAAAAGGCAAAGATAACAGTGAACATAACAGGGCACGACAATTTATTATCAGTAATAAGTACAGCTCATGAATCAAAGCATTAATGCTCTGTCTTGAACAGAACACAAATAGTATAACCTATCTATTAATTCTGACACAGTGCAAGAGAGTCTTATGCATTGTCCTGAGACATTTGCAATACACTTTTCTCCCAACTAGCTAAGAACAAATCATATAATGAATATTTGAATTAATAGGGATGTTTTGCCTAGACCAAAATAAGTGTGTCAAAAATAGTATAAGAGTAACAAGGAAGGAAAAATAAAACCTGCTGTTAACTCAGAAGACAAAAACAACAGGTAGAAAATATGGAAAGACATACTTCAGACCATCATAATCTGAAGAATAATATAACAACTACATTTGGCAAATAGTGAAATTGACAACTTATGGAGTTGTATATTACTTGTCACAGATATTCCAAAGAATTTTAGCAAAGCCTGGATGACTAATTTTTAAGGAAACTGTATGATAACATCTTGTATATCATTTTTGCACATTTGAGTGTCTGTTATAGACCAAGCATGCTGAATTATTACAACCAGGTGCTACTAGAAAAAAAAAAGTCTATTTTGCATCATATCTGTCTCTGATTAGTGCCATAGTAGTCTATCAGTACTGCAAAAAGTGGTGAAGTCTGAGCTTAATTTTACCATCAGCACCCCAAATTCATGCTAATCCTATAAGTGTTGGGCTGCCAATATAACACAGGGCAGATCAAGGCTCTTTTTAAAGCCACAATATGATGGATGTCAGGAATTGGCAATTTGAGGGGCTGCCAATCAAGACCATGCTATGGGACTGGGCAGAACATGTGTTACCACTGGTCTTATTTGTCACCTTGCCTATCACCTCAGTCTTCCATTTGCCTTAGGTCTCACCTAGTCTAGAAAGTGTACATCAAAGTGACCACATGTTTACCTAGGGAAATCTGATTTTTATGTGCTGGTCTCAAAATGCCAATAAATGAAGCCACTTTTCCTCTCAAACATGTGCTCAGTTTGGACAATTGAATTGTCACCTACCTGTAATCCCTAGAGTAAACACAAACAGTCCTCACTTTGCATGGCATTGCTAATGGAGGCCTATGCATGCCAGAAAGGGTTGCTTTGTCCAGGATATACCCACACACAACACACAACACACACACACACACACAAACAATCTGTATGAAGTGAAGCCTGTCTCCATTGTCTCCATTGTCTCCATTTTCTATACTTTCTCACAGACTTCATCTGTAACAATTGCATCTGTCCGGTTGGAATTGCAGGTCCCTTCTATCCCTTGTCTTGGATGGTGTCCCAATTTAGCAATCAGGATTTTCCAACTAGGAAAATGAATACTGAGCTTTTTGGTACTGTTGTAACAAGTACCTAAGATAACCTACTTACAAAGAGAAAAGGTTGATTTTGACTTGTGGATTTGTTGGCTTTAATTCATGATCACTTAGGCCTGCATGGTATGCAATATGATATCATAGCAGGGAGTAATATAAAACTAAAGATACTCAGCTCATGAACAAAAGTAAAAAATACCAGAGTCCCATAATTCTGTTTGTAGGTACGCTCCCCAAACCTAAAGTCTCTTAGTAGGCAATATTTCTTAGAGATTCCACTGTCTCCCAATAGCACCACAGATGGGGGACCAAATTCCCAATGCATGGGTCATTTGGTGATATTCCAGATCTAAACTATAGTAATGGGCTTCACATCACAATTATGTGTTTATCATTGGTTAGCCTGCATTAGGTAATTCTGTGTCTACAAAAAGATCTTGGAATTTTGTTCAGCCAAGTCAGACTTCACATTGCTGGAGACTATAACACTGTGTTCTGTTAACTAATGAATGATTATTACTTCATGAATTCTTGTCCTTGGTGAAACATAAGTAGTGCTATTTAATAAGTATAGTTAGTCAATGTAATATATTAAAATACTGTTGAGACTTTCATGCAAAAATCTTCAACCCAACAAAGTATGTTGTGAATATGTTGTTCCCATTCACACAGTGAAGCTCTGGACGCTAATTGTCCCTGTTCATTTATCAGCATCTGTATCTACTCTCCCGGAGTGCTGAGACTAAAAGCACTAATGTGGTCTGACATTTTAGAAAACCTCTACATAATTCACATTTCTTTTCTCTACCTTTATGTTCTGCTAAAGAATTTCTTCGAAAGAGATGTCCCTTAAAACCAGAAAGAAGTCCCTTCTTTTAAAAAGATGCAAGGCCTAACACTTTGTGCAGAGAGGTGGTCTCAAATAAGTAATGCATGATCCTCAATGACAGTCAAGTCTGCCTTCCTGGTGCCACATCCACAACAGAGGCACCCAGAGAACCAATGTGGGTCAGCTGCGACAGACACTCTCCTGTGGTGTGACACGCCAATCTTACTGGTTTCAGTACATCTCTGATGATTTACTTCAGTCTGATTAGCCCATTGCTTCTTCACATAGAAACAGTTCAGTAAGACATTTGTCAAAAAAAGAAACCTCAAATGCAATGCTTTCTGCAAGTTTCTACATCTTTTTGGATATCTCAATTCTTTTGTCATTTTCACAAAGGCTTTTCAAGATTTTAAAATCTAATTTGCTTAAGTTTATATCGAGCTTATATTTTCCTGTTAATATTTGTAATTCTTAGAACATTTCAAAGAGTTTGTTTTATTTTCTCATAAACAGTCTTTATTTTCTACCATTGGAAACCTAATAGCCAAATAAAGAATGAGACTTTGTACCAGGCGTGGTAGTGCATGCCTTTAATCCCAGCACTCAGGAGGCAGAGGTAGGAGGATTGCCATGAGTTCATGGCCACCCTGAGACTCCATAGTGAATTTCAGGTAAGCCTGGGCTAGAGTGAGACCCTACCTTGAAAAAAACAAAACAAAAGAAAAGAAACAAAGAAATAGACTTTGCCACATTTTTGATTATTTTCATTTTATTTTACTTATTTGTATTATTTTAATAAATCTTTAAACACCAAGACTTCAATTTCAAATTATGTTATCATAAAACAGGGTCTCATGTGATTGAGGGTGGTTCCAAGGTGTGTGCGTATGTGTGTGCCCATGAATGTATACATTACATACATATTATATATTCACGTGTGTGTGCAGATGTGTGCATACATGCAGAGACCAGAGGAGAATGTCAGGTGTCCTCTACTGCTCATCCCATGTTTCCTTGAGACAGAGTCTCCCATTGAACTTGAAACTTTCATTTCTCTGGTCAGACTGGCTGACCAGTGAGCCCCAGGGTCCAGTTGTGCAGTAAGGCCACATTTCTAGGGGTCTGTCTCCAAGCCTAATCCCCTTAAATCTATCAAACTTTATAGCCACTGTTCATGTTTTTTTTTTTTTTTTTCCTTTGAGGCAGGGTAAAGCAATACCCTCAGAAGGACAGAAAGGTAATAGGGACCTCACTGATTCAGCTTCCTCCAAATTGAATGGAAATAGGAAGTGCCCTACAGAGTGAAGACCCAGGCACCAGATAGGGTTCTGCGAATACTTGAGAGGAGCAGGGGAAATTAAAAAATATATATATGTTATCATTACAAGATTTAAATAAACAACCTGATATAGGAGAATAAATTTTTATTGCTTTCTTTATTGTTTCTCCTCTCCTTGCCTCTTTTCCTTCATTTCTTCCTTCTTTCTTCCAAGATCTAGAGTCATGTTGCATATTTAGATCTTGAAAATCAATCCTAACATAAAAAGAAGAGTGTAGGTATCCCCATCCTCAGAAACCCCCAGCTTTATTTCCCTAGGCATGGCCTTAATCAATGAGAACACTGTTTTTGCTCTCATGGGTATCCTAGTTTATAAATTGTCTTAAAGACATGCCTTTAATTTGCAGTTTGTTAGTTGATACAAACACAAGTACTTTTTAAAGACAAAAACAATAGACTGCAAGTAAAAGCAGCATACTGTTAACAATAGACCTCATTTCAGAGTGACCCCCAGTTAACTAGCTGTCAACGTAAACAGAATTTCTTGGGCACAAAATCTCCTTCAGACAGACTTAACTAAACAGAGCAAAAATCTTTCTTGCCCTTGTGCATTTGATATTCACTGTGACCATTTATGACAGTTGGCTTTACATCATGAATTTGGTTCTATGAGCTAATGCAGCAAACACAAAAGCCACAAAGTCACCTATTAAAAAGAGTTATTTGTGCAAAGATCTCAGAATCCTTATGTACCTAAATCCAGTGATAAGAGTAAGCAAGACAAAAGTAAAGGATGTACAAAATACCCATGACTGTCTCATGCTTTGAGAAATAGCCACTCTGACCAACTGACTGCAGTAGCAATGTGAATGGCCTGGGTAAAGTCCCACTGAGCTATCATGACACACCTGCTTTGACAGCCAAAAATCTAGAATGGTAAAAACAACAAATACTGGTACAACTGTGGAAATGTCATTAGTGTGCGGCAGAAGAGAAAAGAGGAGGTACAGTCGCTTTGCAAACAGTTTGGTGGCTTCTTACAAGACTAAGTGTATTGTTTTATGTCTCATCTTCTAATTGTCTTCTTTAGTATTTATGGACCTTAAAGGAGTTGAAAACCTACCTCCATAAAAGAGTAAAAGTAAAAATTACACAAAGATGTTTATAGCAGCTTTACTCATACAGCTTCAGTGAGGTCTGGACCATCAGTTGAAAGGTGACTCACACAGACATGAGCCAGCTATGATTTCAGGACCACATAAAACAGATTTCATTGATTCCTACATAGTGAATTGGCCAAGCCATTTAGCTGTTCTATTATTGACTTCTGGACCCAAAACAGCATCTGAAAACCTGTGTTTTAGGAAGAAAACAGAAACCAGCATTCATGGAATCGCCCTTGTTTGAGCAGAAGCAATAGCTGGCCCATCACACACTCTCGGAGGTGTGTTCTTAGGAGGTCCAAGAAAAGCAAAGTGAGCTGAAAAAGAAAATCCCCAAATTTACTCAAGGTGTTGAACTTCAGGAAGCCTGTTACTCCAAAAGAAAACATTCTTTATAAAACTTTATTATGTATGTGTGTAGGTGTTCATGTGTGTGTGCACATTCATGTATGTGAGTTAGGGAGCATGGGCCACTGTGTATTTGTGGAGGTCAGAGGAAATCTTTCAGTGTTGTCCTTTCCATTCCACCTCATTTGAGGGAGGGTTCCTCTCTCCTCTTTCTCTCTCTCTCTCTCTCTCTCTCTCTCTCTCCCTCCCTCCCTCCCTCTCTTATTCTCTCTGGATACTGTGTCTGCTACTGTTATTTGGGGAGAATTTTTTCTGTGTCTGTCTCACATCTCATCTTATGCATTCTGGGTTTACAGAAGCCGGACACAGCTCCCAGTTCTGGGATTAAATTTGGAAACTCTTGATAAGTGGTTAGTGCTTTGTCCATGGATTTATCTCCCAGCTGCTAGCTATTCTTCATATATAAATATTTTAAAATATATTAGAAACAATCCAATGTTTTATTTTTTTAATGTTTTTTCTTTTGTGAGGCAGGTTTACTCTAGCTCAGACTGACCTGGAACTCACTGTGTAACCCAAGCTGGCTTCAAAGTAATGTTGATCCTCCTACCTCAGCCTCCTCAGTGCTGGGATTAAGGAATGAACCACCACACTCAGCTAGATTTTCTTAAAGAAAGAAAAGCAATAAAAGACAAATTGACATAAACACTCCAGAAATTCATATCTATATACTTTTTTGTTGTTTTTTTGAGGTAGGGTTTTACTGTAGCTCAGGCTAATCTGGAATTCATTATGTAGTCTTGGGATGGCCTCGAACTCACTTCTATCCTCCTACCTCTGTTACCCACGGGCTGGATTAAAGGGATGTGCCATCATGTCTGGCTTGCCTTATTTTTTTTTTAAGTACTGGATTTTATTCTCTAGAATGAAACACCCTTGTTCAAAAGAGAAATTTTAATACAATCATGTATCCAGCCATACTGTAGTCTTGCATTCCTTCTATTATTTGATGAATTAAGAATTGAAAAGGAAATTACTTATGTGAAAATGTTATTGGTTAATAATTTTAGTATCTATTTATTTATTTATTTATTTATTTATTTATTTATTTATTTATTTGAGAGAGAGAGAAAGAGAGAGAGGTAGAGAGATAGAATAGGCATGTCAGAGCCTTGAGCCACTGCAAACGAACTACAGATGCATGAGCCTCCTTGTGCATCTGGTATACATGGGTCTTGGGGAATTGAACTGGGGTCCTTTGGCTCTGTAGGCAAAGGCCTTAACAACTAAGCCATCTTCTCCAGCCTCAATTTCAATATCTTTAATTTACATACTTTTATATACATATGACTGTGTACATCTATTACAGTACTTACACATATATGAATATGAGACTAAATATCAATGACAGCTTTACCCTCATGAATGTATAAATATATAATTAGATCCAAGTAGGCTTTGTTGTAAGAAATCATTTCATGAAATTTAGGCTCTCTGTCACCACTCCATAAACTAGATAGGGTCAAATAAACAAAGGCAAATGATTCCACAAATACTGATCTTGTGTTTGTTTGTTTGAGACATGGTCTTGCTGTGTAGCCTAGGATCCCTCCAACTCATGATCCTCCTGCCTTTCCCTTTGTAGGCCTGCTTCACCACACCCAGCTTTCCATTGCTCTTATTTCTCAAATACTTCATCTGTGTTGCTCTGTTGGAAAATTTTCATGTTAAATGTCAAAAGTGATAATTTCATTATCAGGAACCGCCCCCCCCCCCCCCCAGTAAATAACTGGCTGTAAAGAGAAGATGGTCCTGGCTCTATAGTGTGAGCTTGTGATCTTATTCTAATATAGCTCATGTTTATAGTTATGAGCTTCTTATCATTATGGCATTCATATATTAAGTAAGATTTCTAATTTAAACCTCCCTAATCTAAATGTGACTATGTGAAATTGAGGCTATGTGATCCAAAACAGGCAAATGTCTGTTTCATTGAAATTTCATGTCAGAGTAATAAGATGTGTGTCAGTTGTGAAACTCAGCCAGATTTCTGGGTAATGTTTTCACAATTTATATAGAGCTACTTCATTAGATAAGCAGACTTCTTACAAACCAAACCTTCAAATAAGCAATTGCTATAATGTATGTGTGTTGGGAGAGGTGGTAATAGTATTTCGTTCACTGTTGTTGGTAGAATATTCTATTTTTGTTCACTTGTTTTCTTTTTTTTTTTCACTTGTTTTCCTATTTGGAGAAATTACTGTATAACTAGCAAGGCCAATAGATATTTTTTAGCATTGAAGTACAGATGAAATGAATTTAAAATATTGAGAAATGAGAGATATGACTTAGTCTCCTTGATCAAAAATATCTAAAATCTAGAATAGAGATATAGATCACTTGGTAGAATGCTTTCCTACCATGTGGAAAGACTTGGATTTGATCCTTTGGTACTACATAAAGACAAATGTGTTGGCACATCCATGAAATCTTAGCAATAGGGAGGTAAAGGCAGAAGGACCAGAAGTTTAATGTCATTTTAGGTTATATACCAAATTCTATGCAAGTCTGGGATACATAACATTCTGGCTTAAAATACATAAATAACACTGGATGTTGTGGCACACACCAGTAATTCCCACATGTGGGAGGCAGAGGTAGGAGAATCACTGTTAGTTTGAGGTTAGCCTAGGACTACAGAGTGAGTTCCAGGTTATCTTGAGCTAGAGAGAGATACTACCTCAAAAATATATAAAAAACTAACATATTTATTTTATTTAAATATGTGTATATTATACTAGATAACACATGTATGTTATATTTAGCTACAATGGCTCTAGAAATCCCACTCACTGTAGTTTTAAATTAGTATGGCACATGATAGAGGAACTCATTATGATGTACATTACTAAGATCCTTTCTATAATGGGCAATGAATCAGCCCATACAATTTTCAATATACATCACAGTTTAATCCACAAAAGCCTAGTTACAACAATCAAAATCAAATAGCGAAGTCTCTAATTAGGGTTCCCTCTTACTGTGTTCTATAAGATGACATTTTAGCCACATCTAATATTGTCTTGGAATTATTTCACATTTCTAACCTTATCCTATGAGCAAACATACAGTTTTAACTGGCATATGTTCATTGTAAATTGTGCTGGGTTTCATGAAACACAATTAATTTCCAATAAATCCCATACTTCAACCAGATTAACCATATTCCTTCTTCCTGTCCTTATTCCCTTTCATTTTCTTCTCATCTCCTTCTCTCAGTCTTCTTTTTGTTTCATGCCATACATTTATATTATATATACATTTACATGAGAGACATATAAAGGTATAGTGGTTTGTATTAGGTGTCCCCCATAAAATCATGTGTTTTGAGTGATTGGTCCCCAGCTGATGGCAGTTTGGGGAGGTGAGGTCTTGCTGGAGGGGGTGTGTTATTGGGGATGGGCACTAAGGATGTTATTGCCAGCTCCCCCTTGCTAGAGTTTAGCTCACACCCCTGCTGCTATTTTCCACCTACTGGGCAGAATTATGTCCATCCTCTGCTCATGATATCTTTTCTCCTACCTTTTAATTTATTACCTATTGACTGAATGAGCCGTTTGGGCTTTGGTGATGTTTTCTGAGTTCTTTACAAATTTTAGATATGAGTCCTCTATTGGGCAGAATATATAGCTAGCAAAGATTTTCTCCCACAGGGTACTTTGTCTCTTTCCATATTTGTTTCCATTGCTTTGCAGAAGCATTTAATTTCACAAAATCCAATTTTTAAATCCTTGCTGTTATTTCCTGAGTTCATAGAATCCTTTTCAGAAAGTTTTTGTCTAGATTTTATATTGCGATTTTTGTCCTAACAAGTTCAGAGTTCAATATATTCATCTTGAATTGATTTTTACAAAGTCAAAGATAGAAATCCAATTTTCTTCTTGTACATGTGGACATCACCAGTTTCTCCAGAATCTTTTGTTGAAAAATTTGTCTTTGTTTCAATTGTTTGTTTTTTTGCACATTTTTCTCAAAAATCAGGTGTAGGTTCACTTCTGAATCCTCCTTTCTATTATCTATTTGCCTATTTGTTCCAGTTTCATACTTTTTGTCTCCACATCTGGCATTTTTATTTGGGTAGTAGAGATTTAATTTAGGCAACTATGAATTTGAATCAAGCAATTTATCTATAACCCCAGCCCTCAGTTTACTTATATTTGTTAAGGTTTCCTTCATGGGACTGGTGAGGTAGACCAATAGTAAGAGTGCCTGTTATATATCCATAAGGAACTGAGCTTAATCCCAAGCACTCATATAAAAAGCAGGTATGGCCATACATGCCTGCATCCCCACCACTAAGAGAGGATCCCTGGGGCAACTCTAGTGAAAAAAAAAAGAGAGAGAGAGAGATGTGTAAGCTCCAGGTTGTGTGAGAGAACCTCTCTCGAAGAAAGAAGGTAGCAGAGCAATAGAAGAAGACACCCAATGACCTCTGCTTTTCTCTGCACGTGTGTGCTTTGAGCATAAACGTCTGCACACATATGTACATGTACCACTGACAGACTACAACCATCAAAATCCCCACAAAGTGACATTTGTTTTATGTCCTAAAATGTATTCAGTTTTACAGAAAATTCCATGGTTATTGAGCATTTCAGAGATTATTCTGCAGATGTCTGTTTACTCCATTTTATTTATAGTGTCATTTAACTCTAATATTTCCTTGTTGATTCTTATTTACATCTTGAAAATTTCATACATGTCATCTGCCAAAACTTACAATTTTTGGTTGTAGAAATTATGTCTTCATTCATGTAAGGAAAAGATACTTTTTTTTTTTATCTCTGCCTATGCTAAAATGAATGATGCAGCTAAACATAGAAGTGTCAATCAGGTTTGCATGTAGGCTGTTTTCCTAGCCTTAAACATAACATTTGGGCTGGAGAGATGGCTAAACATTCAAGGCACTTGCCTGCAAAGCCTAATGATCTAGGTTTTATTTCCCAGTACCCATGTAAAGCTGGATGCACAAAGTGCCACATGCATCTGTAGTTCATTTGTGGTGGCTAAGGGCCGTGGTGTGCCTATTCTCTCTCTCTCTCTCTCCCGTCTCTCTCTCCTTGTAAGTAAATAAATAAATACAGAACTTTCAATGAAGGACATTGCTAAGTAAATGTAGCTTCTCACCTAAGGGAATGCACAGTGATTCTTAATGCATACCAAACCCTAAACATGAGTACTGTCATCATTCGCTGTCTCAGTAATCACTTCTGCTCACCAAAATGCTGTAAAGTGCCACAAATATATGTGTCAAAAATTTTAAAATTTTATGAGAAAATTTCTTTATTTTAACTTTTTATTTATTTATTTATTTATTTAGTGCTCTGACTATTGTTTCTTTATTAAGTAGAAACTTTGAATGGACATATCATGTGTTGGTACTACCATTTCCCTCCTTCCTGTCCCCACTCCACTGAAGGCACTCCTCAATGGGATTACTGGTATTCATCATGGCATTGTGTGTTATGAGTTGTGAGAGCACCAGTCATTGCGGGGGTGGGGGCGGGGGGCAATGCCTCTGGATACTCCTTCCCACCTTGTAGCTCTTACAATCTTTCCACCCTCCTCTTTTGCAAAATTCCCTGAGCCATAGTGTGTGTGTTTTAAGTGCACTTTAGTGTTGAGCTCTCAGCAGTTTCTGAATTTCTGCTTTGATGAGTTTTGAGTATCCTGAGTGTCTGCCTCCATCACTGTGGCACAGGTTGTCAGGCTCGCAAAGGAAGCAGAACTCTTGCTCATCTTGCAAGTTCGTCTGTGGTTTCAGGGCAACCTAGATGAGGCGTGAGGAGTTGTTCATCTCCTGCCAGGGGGTCAGCTATTTTTGTATTGTTGGTAGAATTGGTTGTCCTTATGAAGACAGTTTCTATCCTCCAATTTTCTTCCTCAAGCTCACAATTCACATAAACCTACACACAAAATTGCCTCTCATAAAAGGAAATCCAAATGTCAAACAAAGTAAACACTATATAACAGCCACCAATGATTCAGCTGTCAACAGCAAAGCATTTGGCAAAAGATGAATTAGCCAAAGTTTGGGTAATTCTAACAATAAAACACATAATGCTAACATGATATGTGAAACCAAAGAATAAAATAAATGTGCATGAAATTCTGCTGGTAAAAAAATGCCTGATTAAACAAATAAACACCAAACTGGGGAAGGATAGCTCATCTTTATAGAATAATTCTAATTAACATATGTTACATCAGTAAGAGTGATAGAAAAATCACTATTAGATATTCCACAGTGATGTGTTGTAAGAAATATTTGCTGAAGAATGTCAAATGAAGAATGTCAAAAGAAATGACCCAAGGAGGACTTCATTACTTACTGTGGAAGTTCTGGCATCTTAACATATCTTATAATTAATTCATTCTTGCTTCTTGGAGGTGAAGGTCAATCCTCTCCCCTTGAGTGTGGCCTGGGCTAGGTTTTGTGATTTATTTTCAAGGAATACTATGTCTAAATTGGAAAAAAAATAGTGACTTCATACAGGAATAACTTGGTAAGTGCCATAATACCTAAGTGAAAGATTAATATTACTTATGATAAAATATTGACAGGCCTCCTTTAACATGGTGATCTGAAGAGCACATAATATCCCTGTGTTTTCTACTCACATCTATAGCCTCAATGTGATCATAAGAAAACACCAAACAACATCAGAAGTTAAAGATATTCTCAAAGATATGATCAATAATCTTCAAAAGTGTCAAAGTTAAGAAAGACAAGAAAAAGATGAGGCAGTATTATGGAGTGGAGAAGGAGACATGACAACTAAGTGCAAGGCAATATCCTGGCTTGGACTCTAGAACAGCCAAAAGGCAGTAGGGAACAATGACTAAAATCGATAGCTTGATAAATACTATGAACCAAGTTGATGTTCTAGTGATGACTAATTTACTGCTTTACTTAGGGGAAGAAGAGAACTATCTGTACTATCTTTGTACCTTTTTGAAAAACTAAAATTATTTCAAAATAAAAGTCCTTTAAAAAGTTGGAAAGAATCTTAAAGGAAACACCCTGCCTTTTAGCAGGTTGTAAATTACTCACTTCATCACTAGTTTGGAGAATGCAAACTCCCTAAGAGGAAGGAGCCTCCATGTTCTGTTCATCATCCTGACACCAATGACCCAGGCATCACAGAAGATGAGAAGAGTTTTTAAAGTTTTGAATTAACAATGAAAACAACACACCACTTTATAACTTTGACAGATCCTGTCTTAAGAGGAGAAAACAATGACAACAATCACAGCAGCCACAAACACTAGATATGAGGGTGATTTGATACATTCCTTGTTTTATTGAATATATCAAATTCTCCTAAGCCATTTGTCATCATTCTAGTTAGGGGAGCTGAGATAAACTATGTGCCAGAAATCACACTGGGCCTTATTGGGGAGGGAAGGGTCTTTAATCTTGAAGTTATTAAATATTGCCTTCCTCAGACATAATGAACAGCTATGGAAAATTAGGGCAGAAGACACCCAGGCCATGTGGAGAGTGATCTGGAACTCATTCCTGTTCACCAGGAACCTGTTAAATGATGTCTCCTGTGACTGATGGAAGCTTTTGAGTTAACACTCTGTAGGATGCTGACAGGGCACAGGTTACAGTCTTCTTTATCTTCAAACAGGTTTTCTGAAGAAGGGAAAATCAGGAGGGAGATTACAAACACCTCTGGTGCGAATTCCTTAAATGTGAGAGTGTTTTTCCCTCCTGTCACGGGGATCCATTCCTGACACTTTGCTCTATCAACAGAATCATCTTTGGGGTGTAAAAATGACAGGATATAGCTTTTCAGTCACAGAAAGGCTAATGATTGGTGAAGCTTCTCAACCCTGTCATCTAACACAACAAAGAAAAAATCCCAGTGAATTTTCAAAATGTGCTATTTTGGAGCCAAGTCACAATAGTATGTCTGCTTAGCCACTGAATTAGCCAAAATAAATAATGTTCCCCCTTCTGCTTCTTACCTCTCTATACTATGTATAATTCTTGCTGAAAACCAAAAAGAACACACCATATGGATTTTTTTCTAATCTCATAAAATTACATATAAAACTTTCACAGAATCATAACATCTGCTTCAGCATTACCCTGGAGGAAAGTCATCTTTGAAAAAAATCGCATGAGGACATATAGTTTAATGTCCAACTTGCCTTTCACATTTGGTACTCATGTTGCCTTTGAGAGGGTTGGAGAGCATCAGCAATAAATACCAGATGAGGAACATGGAGCCTCATGACATAAAAAGGCGTTTGTTTTATGTTACTGATAGCACTACCAAAATTGAAGTATAATGTTCTTAATTTATTCACCAGAACCTATGGCGAGATTTATCATGCACACTTTCCTAAAGAAACAAGTGGTCTGAGTACATGAGCAATGGAATGTCTGACCTTTGCTTACCAGCTGTAGTGTCATAGAGGGTGTCAAGGGAGAAGGGCACTGGTGGGTTTGAAATGAATTTGGTGCTCACTGTGCCTTTTGTCTAGCTCCATGTCGACTTCCACAAGGACACATCATACCTAAACTCTACTGTGATCATCGCAGGGTGGGTGAATATTTTTCTACTTATTTTCCATTTGTGACAACTATACAGTGGTAGGTTGATAAAACAGCATTACAAAATTAATAAAACCCAAATAGCAAAACATGTATCTGTGGTATTTTTCCAGTTTCCCATATTAAAATATTCTCACCATGGCCAATTTTCAGCCACCAATAGTTTCATGATCATTTCTCCAAATTCTCAAATATGTAACAACTGGTGATGATTATTGTGAGCAGAGTTCAATACCCTTATTTGCCATTTCCTTACCTAAAAACATAACTTTAATATAGCTTCCATTTTTCTTAGCATTGCAGAAATCCCTCACTGAGTTTATGCAGCTCTCCAATCATCTGCTACACTATACTTTAATCACACACCAACCCTACTGGTTTTGTTGTGTTTGTTTTCTATCTCCTTTTACTTACCATGGTATCTCTGGTTATAGGCACATCCGAAAAGGACATGCTGCTTCCTGTTCTCTCCCTCTTGATAAATTCTACTTCACATCTCACCTAAGGCACTCAGCCCCAGGTTAGTCCTGGACATCCTAAGCCATGTGTGTGTGTTTCTAATATACATGGCTATGGACTTTCTTACAATGAGAAAAAAACCTTAATAGAATTGTTGGTTTGGTTATCCTTTGATACCTTAAGCTATTATAACTTTATAAAGGGAGATGCTCTCTTTTTGAGACCACCTAGGGCCTATAATATGTGCCTGATTCCTAGAGTGTCCTCATATTCCTTTTAAGTAACAAGGAAATTGGGATTTACATCTCATATACATATTCCTTAGGTAAATGTGTATATTTATAAACAGAATAATCCATAAGTAGATTTACAGACGTAACATTTGGAGACAGAAAAATTGCAAAAGAGAAAGTTCTCCAAATTCCTGAAAGAAAAGTATGACTTAAAAAGTAATATATTCTGAAAGCTGAGGTCTTATGAAATCAAATGTCATGTAGCTTATAGTGATGACTGAGAGCTGCCACCCTGAGAGAGATTTTCTGAGTATAATACAAGAACACATTTTTTCCCACTCCATGGCACACACTTTTGAATCTTGGTTCAGAGCCTGGAACCCAAGGTTGAATTTAATAAACTTGTCAGAGCTGATATTCAAGGAGATGCCTGCAGTAAGAAAAATGTCAGACTAGATGATCTTCAATGCAAGGATCTCAATATTTAATAACGTAAAATGGGTGGTGGGTGATGGTATAATTATGTAGTTCTTTTCTTCTACCTCCATTTACTGTTTTGTCTTGGTTCTTTGGCAGTGTCCTTAGTATTATGAGAAATTCTAATGGGGATACAGTCCAGAAAGAAAGAATAGGGTTGTGTGTTAAAAACAATTTTGCTATGTGACTCTCAAGCCCTTACCTAATGTTAGTGTTGGAAAACAAGTGCCTTCAGAGATTTGAAGGACTAAAAGTGACTGTAAAAACAAAACATAAAATTCTTTAGAAGATGCATATGTGTATTCTTAAGCCCTATGTACTCCTAGATGTGGTTTTCCACATAAATCAACCAAAAACATTGGAGCAATATGTAAAGAATGCCTTGTAAATATTAAAGTATATTTTTGAACGCTCAACTAAAATTATAACCCCAGAAATAAGAAACAGTGTTTCATTCTTTCAGGATACAAGTACTCAATGCCTTCTACTTGGAACCTAAAATTAGCTCTTAAAGTGTTATTGGTGTTCTACATTTGACTAGAATATAGTCTAAGCCCTCAGCTGTTCACAGTGTTATAACAGACAGATATAGTGTTAATACTTGGAATTTTGAGTGATGCATGCTGTCATAAAGATATGTAGCATATATTAATTGGGAACATGGAATAGATGCCATATGTTTCCCTTTAATTATTTCTTTAAAAGGCTAGAGAATATTTTCAAATACTTACTATGTTAGTTACACATTTTTCCTCCAATATTTATCTTTAAACCACTATTAAGTTAAATGTATACATTGATCTTGAAGTCAAATCACATTTTCTCAAATATTTAAGTGGGTAAAATATACATATTTGTATAGAATTTTAGAGAAAATAAGGTGACAAAACTTAACTTACCAATGGCAATCCATTTCTACTTAGGAAAGACCTCTAATAATGTGGAAATGTTGTGATACAGGTCATAACACATTGACAACTCATGTTGTTAAGAAGGTATGCTATCCTCTAGTGCTTGGGTTCTGGATTGGCATCTGAGGCAAGAAATCAGAATGAGGTTAGCTCTATATAATTTAGAAAGAGATTATAAGATTTAGGATTCACAGGACAAATTCCTAAGTTTGGAGAGCAAAAATTAAAAGTGCATAGAAAAATTCGAGGAGACTGCTCAGGAAATACAAATTTTGTGAATTCAAGCTCATCAGCATACCCATAACCTCATATAACTTCACTGTGTTTGGGTATGTAATGTGGACTTGAGATCCTTCTTACCAACTTAAATGCATATGGTATTGTTCACTATACTCACATTGCTATATGTTATAACTCCTTAAAGTTGTACAATTTTTAATTGTCAAATGGACTGTAGTAAATTGGAGTGAAAGAAACTTTCAACATAAAATATGCAGGAATTTAATGGGGATGAGGATTTGCTCAAGCCACCTGTATGGTCACTCAGACACTTCATTACTTCATTTAATGCTTAACTGTTACAATCAAAAATCTTTTTAAAAAAGAATTTAGGCCGAGGCACAGTGAAGAGAGAGAGAAAGTAAGTATGGACACACCAGGATCTCCTCCAGCTGCAAATAACTCCAGATGTATGTTCCACATTGTGCAACCAGCTTCAGGTGGGTACTATTCTATCTCTCTGTCTCTCCAGTCCAATATCTGAAATTCATAATTATTTGAAAACAAATAGAATATATATGGAACATGAACACCTGCCCATTTGCAGGTAATAATTTTAGCATCCTGAGGTGACCATAGAAATCTCATGGATGGACCATGTGTTGAAGTTCAATAAGACTCAAAATATAAGGCAAGCATTTTATTTTTACTGCTCTGTATGTAAGGACACCTCCAGACCCTCCTTAAATGGCCTCAAATGGCTCATAATAAAAGCCTATTCCAAGGTTCTGTAATTTGTGGATCCTGATCCTTTTCTGACCTCACTTTCAGTTATCTTTTGCATCTTCATTCTGTGCCAGCCCTGTTGACTTCCTAGGATTTTTCAACATTTTTATTCATTTATGAAAATTCCACATACGATATGTTTTTTGTTGATTTCAATGCTCATCCTAACCCCACCCTGCTGTTTTTAAGCACTCAAGTGATAAACCTGACTGAGGACATTCATTTTTGCTTCTTCCACCTCCTGGAAAACTTGCCCCTGGGAAGTTCAATGGTTTCCTCACTACTTATTCTTTGCAAGACTCTCCCCCAAGCTCTGCTTCCACCCAAAGCATTCCTTCTTCCATCCTTAAGCAGTGAGATTGTCCCATAGCATCAAATACACTAACTACTTGTTTCTATTTTCAGTTGCCTCTCTGGTATAAAACATCCAAGGGCAAAGGTATCTGCATTTGCACAATGCTATTCCCCTACATTCAGAATAGTAACACTGAATGAGAGCTCAATAAATCTCTGGATGCTCCCTAGTATGCATTTAAGTGATGGTGAATAAGAAGGCTGAGCTCCTGCATCTAATGCCTTCTGGAAATAAATGTTTAGACTTAATCTTGTATGTCATTGCACTCTGTTATTTTCCTTGCATTTTTTTTAAAAAAAGAATTTTCCTCCTTTTGATATCTTTACCTGAAGTGTACTAAATCTCTTGTCACCAGGAGGTGGTGAGGTGTAGATTGCCACATTGCAGATGCTTCAGGAGCTGTAAGGGGCTGTCAGGGCTGAAATCCAGCGGCTTAGTCAAGCACTTGCCCTGATTAACACCTTAGAATATTCTCAATATGTCTATGTTTTGGTTTTGGTCTCGTTGACTTTTGGTGGGAACTTTTAAGCCAAGTGACCTCTCCTGCTTCCTGAGGTGCTTGTGAGCATACAAATTAGCCAGTCATCCAAATATTAATTTTTCCCTAACTCAAGCAATTCTGATGCCACTTTGTAAACCTCAGTGTAGCTATTAATACTAAAGACTTAAAATATTAAATATTTGCAATATATCCTTTCCAACATACTGTTGTATTTAGTCATAAATATATAAAAGGGTCAATTCATATTTTTTAAGTCTTTTAAGATTTGCCTTATTAAAAGATTAATTTTTTAGCCAGAGTTATTTTTTCAGGAAGTAAGTATGTGTATCTCCAGAATGCCTTCTTTGACAATAAGTAACAGAAGAAATCCGTGTCAAAATAGATGAAGAATGAAGTATAGAAATCTATGGGATAAAGGTGGCCGTTGGAATATCTGTGTCCAGGACTTTAACCAAGGCATCTCTCCTTTCTCCCTTATTTATACAGTTCTTTGTTATGTAGTAGGCATGACAGCTCTGTATCCTACTGAATTATGAACCCATGGGAAGAAATAGCTTCACTAAGGAATAGTTTTCTAACTGCGTAGACATGACATACACTATGTCTTAAACAATCTCTTGACTGGTTGACCAGACTTGATTGGCTATGGCTGGACCTGGGATTTATGAGCATCCTTTCATGCATGAGTGGAGTGAGTAGCGTTATATCAACTTCAAAAACTACAGGAGAGAGAGCTTTTTCTCTTAAAAGTCCCCTCCGCGACACTAATATTAACTCATTAACTATCACAAAGCATCCAGTGGATTTTTGTTTATAATCATTTCTAGGCAGGTTTTAGGGTTCTGACCTCAGTCGTGGACAGATTTCAGAAATCAGGTAGGCTGTGGGTGGGCCCACAGTGCATCTCCTTCTAGCTACAATTGTGTGAAATGTTATCACCTTGTTTACTCTGTTATCTCCAAAGTAACTCTGAGAGGCAGGTGCCAAGACCATGTACACGAGAACAAGAATAAAGCACATGAGACTGAGACTCTAATTTATACACAAACCGAATTATGAAATTCATATTCACTTACACATCAGGTAATGTTCTTACTTGGAAATGGCTAGCGTCATGAAAAAAACAGAGTTTTAATTTATTTTCTTTTTTAATATTGCTATTTTTTTATTAATTTGAGATAGTTGGATGATAGATAGATTAAATGTTTGATGATAGATAGATAATAGATAGATAGATAGATAGATAGATAGATAGATAGATAGATAGATAGACAAGACAGAGAGACAGAGAGAGTATGGGCATGCCAAGGCCTCCTGCCACTGTAGACAGACTCCATATGCATGCACCACTTTGTACACCTGGCATTACTTGGGTACTGGGACATCAAACCCAAGTGGCTAGGCTTCCAGACATGCATGTTAACCACTGAACAATCTCTCCAGCCCTCATTTACTGCTTTCTTTCCTCCAGAGAAAAAGAATATGCCATCTGCTAGAGATCAACTCTGAGAAAGCAGTCGTTCCTAGGATGGAGAAGCTTGAGTCTGAGAAGACAGGGAGATCGTGAGCATGGAAACCAGCAGGAGGGACAAAAGAGGCTTTTGGTGATGAGGCTTATACAGATTTCATTTTCCACTATGATAAAAGGACAGAGATTCCATAGATTTCCCATTTCTACATGTAGCTAAAAAATTTATTGTTTTCATACATTTTAATTAGCTAGTAGGAAAAGCTTGTTAGGTTATCAAATAATATAGGTATTATAGAATTTTTACAACAGGCAAAGTAAACATAAAAATAAACATATGGGGCAAATATACTTACTAAAAGCATAAAAATATAAACCAGGGCTAAAGATAAATAAAGAAAAGTAAAAAAGGAAACATCAAAATCCAAAAAAAAGAAAAATCAAAAAATTCAAGAAAGTCAAGAAAATTCTACACAGGCCATCTTGTGTACTTTGAATGTCCTCATCCTCCCAAAATTTAGGGTAGAATGTGTTATGGCCAAGTTCAGGTCTTGATATTCCTCCTACAAAATTACAGTACATTGTGAACAATGTGGTTTCCATCCAAATGAAAAATTCCCACGATTATGTTCCTGACATGTTACTATATGAAAAGAAAAATCGAATTTATATACAGAAAAGGAGGATTTCAGAAGTAAACCTGGAAAAGTGAATAGTTCAACCTACACAATCTCTTGGTTATTTAGAATTGCCTTCAAGGACACTTACTTGGAGTCACTAAAGAGCAAATTTGTTAGTTTTTCATTAAAAATAAATAGTATATGTAAAGATCCAAAATTTCCAAAGGGAGCTGGACAGAGATGCTGAATCCAGAATAGAAATAATCAGTGTTCACAAATATTTATTCACATAAACTTGCAGTTACTCAATTCCCACCAGGCAAAGTCCTAAATCTTAGACAACATTCTTGGGTTTCTATTTGGGCTCTGACTTACCCTTGTATCATGTCCAAGTAACACTGTCTTCCTTCAGGGTCAGGCAGCTGACCTACTGCTTCGAAACATCCCTCTGCCCAGGTCTCCTTGCCTTAGCATGCCCTTCCCCTTCAACAAAACTGTCCTCTAACATTCTCAGAACTAGCAGGTTCTAATCCTGGTTCACACTTTAAGTAAAACAAAAATTCTGGGTACTTTTACCAGAGAAAAATCCAGCTTAAATGCCTGTTTCCCGAAAATGTTCAGATTTCACAGTTTTCTTTTAGATCTTGTAGTACATGGATTTTTGTATCAAACTGCATTAAATTGTGACACATAATATTTTACTTGATTTATTTTGGGGGCCATCAGATTGCAAGGATTTCAAGAGCCTTGAGTTATTTATTTTTTTATGTTTTCAAACCCTAAGGGTATTTGCTCAAGATAAACAACAAAACCAAAACAAAATCCCACAGAACTGAGTTCTCAATGACTGTTATTAAGCCATGAATGAACTATAAATACTTAGTAATAAAATTAATTAATTTTAATTGTTATGGATTATCCTGAAATACTATAAGTTATCGGGTCATGCAAAATAACCCGAAAATATTCAGTAATTTAATTTCCCTTTAAAACAAGGATTGTGTGTTGACCTCACACTTCCTCCCACCCACTGAACTTGGAGGCTTTAGTAAGTTGTTTCTTACCCCTCACCCCAAGAGAAGGGGAAGACATTGATATCATATGCTTCCCTTTTCAACTAGGCCTCCGCTGATTATATCTCTTTTCTGTATTAGAGACCCATGTTCAGTTTTGTCTACCTGTAATAGAAGATGTGTGTCAAGCAAACATTAGGAAGGCTTAGCTTCCTGTGATACCACTTGACTTGGAGAGTAACAAGCAATGTGTTTGGCAACCTATTGAGAACCTGGGATCCCCACTTACATTGATCTGCACATATACCTCACTACAAACAATGAAATATCTCTGTCCTCTCCTAGAAGCCAAGAAACCTAGGAGTGAAATTTTTATCAAATATGTTGTTAGATATATCTGTGATTCAAGGGGCTATCTGGCCTAAACTGGATTTGAGTCCTTAAGAAATAAGACAGACTGTGTCCCATAAGTGAAGTTACGGTGACTGCTGCTCCCACAACTCATAACCCACAACCAAATGGTAAATACCAACAATCCCACTGAGGAGGGACATCAGTGGAGTGGGGGCAGGGAGGACGGGAATGATGATACCAGCACACGATGTGTCCATACAAAGTTTCTCCTTAACAATTTTAAAAAGCCTATTAACTACCCTATGCCAATGTGTAACTTGGCACGCATATGATTAATTAATTACCATGGGAAAGGACATACACTGTTTAAAAAAGGTTACAAAACCTAATTCTGCCAGTCAAACCAGAGCTGCACCCAATTCCTGCCTCTAGCAACTGACTCCATCTTCTTATTGCAGACTCTTTAAAAAGAAGTCCTCATGTAATAACTGGGACATAGATAAGTCTCCACTCAGGTCCGCTGCCACTCTTGGCAGTGTATTCAAATATCTACTATCATTTTGCTCTTAATAAGTTTCTTTCTGTGTTCCTGGTTTTTGTGTCCCTCTCTTTATTACTTCGAATAAGGGATAAGAACATGGAAACACCCAGAGACCAGTAGAATTGTCAAATGTAGTTCTATTTGATATATAAAAGCATATATAAGATTCAGGAATATCCCCAGATAAAAACAAATCTTGAACAGAATGTGCCTGATGAGATCACACTGTTCCCTGCTTCTTCCCCTGTTCCCTATCATGCCACCTATATAAAAACCCTCCACAGTCACCATTAACCACAAATATAGTTAGGCCAACCCTTTCTTGAACAAAGTGGAAGCTCTCCTCCAAACGTTCCTTGATTAACCAGGCCTGGACTTCTCAACCAATTTCCTACACTGGCCCTGGGCAGCACTATTCTCCAGTCTCTACTTGACAGCCCCGATTTCTTTTTCTTGTTTCCTTAATCATTTCAGGCAAGTCTCCAGTCCTAGCCCAGGTCATCACTCAAGGGCCAGCCCAGATTACCAGTGTTCAAGATAAACTGGAAGACACAGAGTCTTGATGGAGGTGTGACCTCAGTTGATTACAGGTTTCTCAAATTCCCGGGATTTCATAGTTTATTGAGAATCCTGTGACGTTAAAAAGGTGGGCTTTTGGGCTGGAGAGATGGCTTAGCACTTAAGCACTTGCCCGTGAAGCCTAAGGACCCAGGTTTGAGGCTACCCAGGACCCACGTTAGCCAGATGCACAAGGGGGCACACACGTCTGGAGTTCGTTTGCAGTGGCTGGAGGCCCTGGCGCTTCCATTCTCTCTCTCTCTCTGCCTCTTTCTCTATCTGCCTCTTTCTCTCTCTATGTCACTCTCAAATAAATAAATAAATAAAAATGAACAATTTTTTTTTGAAAAAAGGTGGGCTTTTGTAGGTGGTTAGAAGCACTACTAGAGGCTCTAGAGGCCTGTCTGCAAACACACGCAGAACTGTTTCTGACATACCATCTCATCCAAACTCACTGAAAAGACAATTGTGGTGATATTTACCTCTCCTGATCCATCATGATATCTAGTATATTAATTATTTTCTTATTGTTGTCACAAAATATCTAAAAAAAGCAACTTAGGAAAAGATTCATTTTGGCTCATGGTTCGAGGATGCAACATTATCATGGTGGGAAATCATGGTGAAGGGAATGGGAGGTGACTAGCCACAGTCCATGACCCCAGTACATAACACTCACTCAGAGTGGGTCTTCTCCCTTTACTTAAACCTCTCTAGAACATTCTCACAGAAATTCCCATAAATGCATTTCCTAGGTGACAGGAAATCCAGTCAATTGACAATGAAGTTTGACTACCATACCCAAGATAGGATCAGAAATATAAGGCTCTACATATGTGTGGTACTGTTTTCAACTTTAAAAATCCTGAAAGCTGGGCTTTGAAATAGGGCCACAGAGCTAAAATAGAGCTAGGAATAGAAAATCTAATCAATAAAACATTCAAACTTTATTCAAGATTGAAAGACAAAACTCTGTGTGAGATTAAAACTACCAATAGGCAAACACTGTTATCTAAGTAGTGTCAAATTTAGTTGTAAAATAACTCTTAATAATATTATATGCTTAAGGCAGACAAGATGCTCAATAGTGCAGCTCTTCTATATTACTGAAATCAGACAGTGTATAACCTTAGGCTTGAAAACTAAGCGAGAAATGCAAGTACTGCTGGATGTTAGCTGCAACGGCTGAATATGAAATGTGAGAAAAGGGAAAAGTTGAACAAGAAACGGAATAGGAGAAGATGAAATTGCATGTCCATCAGATTCTGAGAAGTCAAATCCAATCGATGGGCAGTGATAGGACTCCAGGGATGGTGAGAGTCTTCTGAGGCAAGAATCATGAGATCCTTACGAGAAGTAGTTCAAGAAAGTGAAAGGACTTCTATTAGCAATTCCAATGTGACAAGATAATTGATGCATACTACGAAACAATCAATCATATGTGTATCTTTAAAACAAGGAATGGAGGGAAATCATCTCAGAAACTGCATTTTCCATCCAGAGAACATGAGCAGTGTGCTTAAAACTCACTGAATTAAGCTAGGTATGGTGGCACATGCCTTTAATTCCAGCACTTGAGGCAGAGGTAGGAGGATTGCCATGAGTTTGAGACTACGCTGAGACTACATAATAAATTCCAGGTCAGCCTGAACTAGAGTAAAATCCTACCTCGAAAAATGAAAAAAACAAACAAACAAACAAACTCACTGAATTCTTATGGGGAAACATTTGGGAGCATGCATATTAACAGAACATGGGACTCAGTTACCTGATGTGTATCTTCTTGCATTTGTTTTTTCCTCCTTTAAATTCTTTTCTCACTGTGCTTTTATTTCCTCCCCTGTCAATAAAGTCCTTCAGCAAATAGTCAAGCTCACACTATTCTAGGAACTGCTATAGACAATTCATATGGTTTTGTTTTCCCAGTGCAACAGTGCAGTCCACACTTCTGAAGAACAATATATATATACCCAATGTATCTTAAAGTTATAGCAAAGGACAGTATCCAACTGCATAACCTTTGGCAAGTTACCTAATCCTTCAGTCACTGTATCTTCATTTTCAACCTTTTCAATCTTTTCAATCTTTCATTTCAAAAGGTAGAATTACATTTCTACCTTTTAAGTCTATGGCAAATATTAAATGTGGCAATCTGTGTAGAGAATTTAATATTTTACTTGACATGGAGTAATCATTCAGCAAATCATAGCTCTTATCATTAATGTCTTAAAGATCTGTTGTGAACTTGCTATTAATGGCCAGGCCCCAAGGTGCTGAGCTGTAACCTTTGCTAGGGTCTCCATACCATTCCCTCCCCCCCTTCCTCTCTCTCTCTCTCTCTCTCTCTGTGTGTGTGTGTGTGTGTGTGTGTGTGTGTGTGTGTGTGTGTGTGGTTTTCAAAGACAGGCCACTGAATAGTGGAAGATTTAGAGGCTAGATGGTGTGGAGCAGCTCTGCAGGGCAAGATTTACTGCAGAAATTCACTTTGTTGACTAATTTGGGACAATGTAGTACATTTTGGCTTTTCCCAGTTCTCTTCTGTCTTCTCCCACGTGTTCATCCTGAACACGCATCGAAATTTGATCTCAGCATCTTGTTCCAGAGATCCTAACATGGGACCAACACCATAGCTGTATTCTGCTATTAGCCTATTTCTCCATCTAATTCCCAGACAGGGGAAGTTTTATTTAGGCTATGTATCTCCAGTATCTAACAAGTAGTGAGATTCAACATAAGAAAACCTTAAATCAAGGTTTATTCATTGCATTATTTGAAATTAAAATCAGCTTGAGAGAACAATTAAACATTGAAAAATGTGTGCAGGAAAATAAAACCGTCATAAAAACCTTTTTTTATGTCTATGTTAATTTAAAGGCTTTCTTTGAATGCAGAAGGAGTTTTTATGAACTGCACGTGCACTTTTAGAGGAAGCAAACTTTTATCAGTAAACAATGCTGGTCTGGACAGAATCCTCTTAACCACTTAACAGCTGCAGAACTATTTTTTTTCTTTTTTTCCTTTCCAGGGCTTGCTACATGTGCTAGATGAAATCAAATAATGAACAATGTATGTACGACATCTGCTGGCTCACAGATTATGTTACATCCACCTTAACTGGCCTGTCAGCCATAGAGGTTGGTCATCACGTGAACCTGAACCTTTTCATGTACTGAAATCCTACACAATATTAACAAGACGTGGTCTGTCTGTACCGGGAGAATGGGAGCTACTAATTTGCCAAAGATGCCACTTGTGAGGAACATAACAGCCTCATTCCTTAAGCCCTTTGATTTATATTATCTTCAGAATTAATAATCATTCATCCAATTAAATGCTCTTGGTCTGGGCCTGTGGCCAATTGTATGTCACAGAAGGTGATAAGACCTATTAGCTGTAAGCCTTAAATTAGCCAGCATGGGACCCTAGGGAAATATGTTGCCCACATAAACCACACCGCCTTGCTCATTCTGTACCATCGTGCCTGGTGAGAGAAAATGTCTTCATTACCTTGCTGCTATTATGGTCTGTGGAAAAAGTTTTCATGCTTTATTGATGTATATATATGTATATATATATATATATATATATATATATATATATATTGATATATTGATATATTGATATTGATATATTGATATATATGTATATGTGTGTGTGTGTGTGTGTGTGTGTGTGTGTGTGTGAAGATTGAATGATACTCTTTCAACTTTTAGTGAATTATATTTAGATATGTTTATAAATCTGTGTAAATACTGTTTGTCCTTACATAAACTTGTGCACACAAACATTTCAAGGTTGAAAGAACAGAACAGGAGTAGCAGAAAAGTTTGATAGATTGATGCTATTATCACATAAACATGCTCTTTGTAATCGATGCTGCTGACTGAGTTACAAATATTCTGAGAAAAGGAAAAGGAAGATAAATCTGTGTTGTTACCACTAACAGGCAGTAGGATGAAAGGTGAACTTAACCTTATTTGTATCACTTGGATAATTAACATTAATCTTGATTCATCATGTACTCTCATAGCTTTTGTTGAAAAAAAATGAACATATGGAAATGTAGATCAAACAATAGGAAAACTTGGCAAAAAAAAATCAAGTAAAAATGTAGGAAATACTTGGTGAGTATCTGCAGCTTCTTGAGAAAGCAGGAGAAATCCAGTAAAGCCAAGTTAATGTTCAAGTCCATTCACATAGATTTGAGCGTGCACTCCTTTGTAATGGGCTAAACTCTGGCCCTTCCTTTGAACTACAAATCCTGAAAACCAGGAACTGATGAAAAGGGTCAGCAAAGTTAATCACCATGGAAATCCCGGCAGTTTTACACTCTTCACTTTTGCAGCTGACAAGTGTCACTGGGTTGAGGTCAACAATGGTATTCAAGTAAGCATGAATCTACATTCCTTATAACCAAAGCCTCATAAGCAGTGTTTGGAAGATGTTATTATTGGGAACGTCAACAAACCCTCAATCTTTTGAATTTTCTTAGCAGAGATGGAAAAATGGTGTCCTATCGTGATATCAGAAAGGATTGTCTTTATTAGTTTTTGTATATACACATGTCTAAATTAGACTTACCAAGCTTCATCGAATATGGATCACAAAAAGCCAGATTTTCTGTATCAAGTTACCTCACACTCATTTTATTTCACTGGATTTACGATGATTTGTGTATAACCTTATGACTGTAGAGCATACTACAAGTGCTTGGTTAGTGAAGAAGAATATGAGACACTGTTTGTTCTTATTACCTGCTAACGAACATGTCACAGTTTCATGGAGCAGTAAACTCATCAAAATATAGGTATGTACATACTGGATTTCAGTTATTTTATTTATCATGCTTTTTATATTATAGGCTTCCAGACTTGTCATGCTGACTAAACACTGAACTTAAAATTTTTCAAAATTTAATTTCATTATTTCCTATAAATTTCTACAGAAATTTAGCAGTTTGAATTTGTATTTGATTCCTGAGTGCCAAAAATATACCTTATTTATCAAAATTTTACTAAAGAAATAAAAGTGCAGGATTTTAAAGATGGCTGAATGGTGACCACATGAAAACTCTGACCTTAATTTTAATTTTACTTATATGTATGTTTTTATGTAGGTGTGTGCATCTTATTCTTTAGCTTGAGTATATTTAAGTTGTTATTTTGAAATGCATACATACACACAAATAATTAATACCATTATTCAAATTACTATAACCATAGACTCTCGCTGTGTGTGTGTACACACACATGCACGTTTCTGTGCTGAGAACCTAAAATGTCATTTCTCAATAAATTTCCAGGATGTAATACAATATTATTAACTATAGTATTCATGTTGTATATTCCATATCTATAACTACTGATGCAATCTCTCTTACAGCTATTACACATTTATCAAAATTTCTCTACCTCCTTCCCTTCTTCTCACCCCTATTAACCACCTGTGCACCCTCTATTTGTGTGATTTTTACCTTTTATAAAAAATACAGTTCCACATAAAAGTGAGACAATATACTCTTTTATTGTATGGGTTTGATTTATTTCAATTGATCAATAGCCCCTGAGTTTATTCATGTTATTTACACAAAGAAGGTTTCCTTCTTTCAAAGACTGGTTATTACTCCTGTGTGTGTGTGTGTGTGTGTGTGTGTGTGTGTGTGTGTGTACACACACACGCACACATGGGCACATGTGCCCTACACGTTCTTTGTTCGTTAATGAACCTTAAATTGATCCCATACCCTAGCCATTGCAAATGATATAATAATAAAAATCATGGGCATATTTGTAAAGGTGCTTATTTCACACCCTTTATGGACATTTCCAAGAGAGTGGTTGCTGGATCAGATGTTAGTTCTAGCTTTAGCTTGAAGAGCCTTATAGGGACTTCTGTACTAGTTCTATAAAGACTGAACCAAGTACATTTCTATCTTTGTTCTCATCCTCATTACCTATGTGACAATAGCCTTCCTAATAAATGTGAGCTCATTAGGCTAGGGATTTGCATTTTCTTGATGGTTGGAGATAGTGAACACTTTTTAATACATCTGTTGGTCATGTTAATATCATTGGAAAAAAATCTCTCTTCAAGTCTTTTCTCATGTTTAAATTGGGTTACTTTTTTCTATTATTTAGTTATGTTAATACCTTATACATGTAATAAATATTAATCCCTTATCAGAGACATGGTTTGCAAATGCTTTCTCCCAACTTATAGACTGCCTTTTTATTCCTGTGGTCGGTTCTTTTGCTATTTATAAGCTTTTCAGTTTGATGTTTTTCCAGCTATTTATTTTTGCTTTTGTTATCTGCACATTTGGTATCAAAACATAGAAAAATAAAATTCATCTCCTAAATCAATATGAGGAGCTTTTACCCTATGTGTTTTTAAGAGAACTTGGGTTTTATCAGTATTTAATCCAACTAGAGTCAATTCTTGTGCATTTTATGTCGACTTCCATCCTTCTTTATGTGCCCATCCTGTTTTTCAGAGCCATTTATTGAACATGCTAGAGTTCACCTTTTGTGTAATCTGTGGCATTGTTGAAAAATTATTTGATTACATGAACAAACATGGGTATCTTTCTGGATCTATATTCTATTCCATTTGTATATATATATATATGTATAAAAATGGAATAGAATATATATATATATATATATATATATATATATATATAAAATTCCAGCACCATGTTATTCAGACTATTATAGCTTTGTAGCTAAATTTGACATCAGAAAATGATACCTATACCTTTGTTTTTATTTCTCAAGATTATTTTATTTATTTGGGATAGGGATCAAATACACTTTATATATCATTTTGGATATTATAGACATTTTAACAGTATTAATTATTCTAATGTATGAATATGGGCTATCTTTCCATTTATTGCACCTTCTTTAGTTTCATCAGTGTTCATTGGACAGATGTTTTCATTTTTTGGTATTTATTTTTAAATGTTTTAGTTTTTTAGTATTGTAATAAATAGTATAGTTTTGTAGGGACATAGTTATTTAAAAATAATACATAACATAAAATCTTCTTAATATCTAACTTTGATAAATTATGATTTTATACAGTAGGGTAGACCAGGGACTGTTTCTTAGGGTCTTAAGTTGTTAACTGATGCTGAGGCATCAGCTGAGGCCTAATACTTCCATTTGTAAAATCATGTCATCTTAGGCATGTTATTAAACATCCTGTGCCTCTATCTCCTCATTTGTCATATAGCATAGAAATATCAGTATTTTGGAATCTTGCATGTCATAGTTCCATTGAGGCTCTTAATAATCATGGCTGGCCTGTAATACATGTTTACTATTGTCCTTATTAAAAAATGTTTTTTGGTAGAACCAAATGTTGTAAAAAGAAAAGTGAAAAATTAAAGACTAGATAATTATTCTAATACTTAATGAGATGAAATTTTAAAAGCTGAAGGCAGAGAGCTCTTTTCTTAGAAATTAAAGGAAACCAATTTGGAGTTTGTTAGATTGAATGCATAGATAATGTTACCATAGTGCTTAGAAAATAGATCATTGAATGTTACTTATTATGATTATTATTTGTGTATTTATTATTGGCAATGATGGTACAAAATCTATATGGCTACATCTTAGAACACATGATGGAGACAAGCTGAATTCTTGTTCAGGGAAGTGCCACCACCCCATTTTGACCTATTGACACAAACCAAGGGGAAAATGTATACAGTCAACTTGAGAGTTAAGTCCAGGTTTCAGTACTTTTACCAAAATATATAGGAAATTAATTGACGGTATTAGTGTTTGAAAGCATTATTCATAGGGGATATGGGTTCCAAAAGATGTCAAAATATTGCTAGACTCAAGGGAGAGGTGAAAAAATAAGGAATAAAATACACTGGGTTCACCCAGGAAGTAGACGATGCAAGGACATTGTGCCGTGCACAGTGGAAGGCAGACGAGGCAATCCACTTCATTTCTAACAGAGCTCCTTTTGAACATGTTGCAACATCTTTCTTTTACCTCACTTGCCAACTATATGGAAAATATCCAGCAGGCAGCTCTAGGGAATAAAGAACAATTATTTGGAAACTCTCCCCCCGCCCCCCCGACACACACACACTGCTTGAACCTTCATTTGACTATAGCATGAGCAGAGATAATCTTTCTTTCAGATCTTTCAGATGAAAGTTCATAAGACTAACCTGAAGAGAAGTATGAAGCAATCCTTGAGTTCAGCAGAGCATGAGGAAGTGGGAACATTGAGTTAGGCTTCTGGTGAAATGGTGGGAATAAAAGAATGGTTATAATGCATTCTAGTGTCAAGAGAAAAATGTAGAGACAATTCTTTCGGGGCTTTTCCTAGGAAAGCAGAAAATGTTTATACGTATGTATGCATAAGTAGCCAAGTGGTATATTCAAGGAAGTATATGTTAAACACAATTATGCTTTCCCAAAATGGGCTATGTGTTTTAATGCCTCGGAACCTGTGAATATGGTTTTAGATAGCAAGAGGGAATGAAGTTTGAAGGTAGAATAAGGTTGTTAACCAGCTGACCTTAAAATAAAGTGATAATTCAGGTGAACCTAATGTAAATACTGCAATCCTTAAGTGGAGAAGGGGTTGGAAGATCAGCATTAGAGAGATAGCATAGTGAGAAAGACCCATCTGGCCACAGATGGCTTAGAATGTCAAAGGAGCCAATGGGAGATGACACAGGTTAGCTTCTGAGAGCTGAAAAAGGCAAAGAAATTTATTCTCTACTACATCTGCTGCAAGAAATACAGCCTTCTGACATCTCGATTGTAGATTTTTAGAACATGTGTTGGCTTTAGCTTGTGAAGTTGAAGTCATTTAATTTAGTAAAGGGGTAGTAGAATTCTAATGTGAGAAAAATTTCAGTGTAACAAAAATTAACCATAGCCAGGTTTGGCAGATCATGCCGCAATCCTAACATTCTGGAGGCTGAGGTAGGTGCATCACCATGTGATTGATGCCACTCTGACCTAAGAGTGAGTTACACATCAGCACAGGTTTGAGTGAGATTCTGTTTCAAAAAAATGTATTATAGAGCTAAAGAGATGGCTCAGCAGTTAATATGCTTGCCTACAAAGCCTGAGGACTTTGAGTTCAATTCCCCAGTACCCATGTAATTCCAGATATACAAGGTGGCTTATGTGTCTGAAGTTCGTTTGCAGTGCCTGGAGGCCTTGACGTGCTCATTCGCTCTTTCTATCTGCCTCTTGGTCTCTCTCAAATAAATAGGTAATTTTTTAAAGATTTATTTTTATTTTTTAATTAGAGTCAGAGAGGGAGAAAGAGCAAGAGTAAGAATGGGCGTGCCAGGGCTTCCAGCCACTGCAAACAAACTCCAGATGCTTGCACTCCCTTGTGCATCTGGTTGACATGGGTCCTGGGGAATCAAACCTGAGCCCTCTGGTTTTGTAGGCAAGTGCCTTAACCACTAAGCCAGCCCTCCAGCCCATAAGCAAACATTTTTAAAAAGTGGAAAAATGTATTATAAGGAATATGTTGCTCATATATGAAAAATTATAAAATTTCACATGATGGAGAGTTGAAATGAAATCCAAATAAGTGAAGAGACATAGTAAATTATCAACAAAAAGCATGGTGGCACATCCATGTGGTAAGAAACTGAGGCAAGATGATCATGACTTGGGTTGGAGACCAGATTTGGCTACAGTGAGGCCCTGTTATATAAAAAACGAAAAAGAAAAAATGAAATACTATTTCTCAAATTTCTGTTGAGATAATATACTAGCATTCATACTTCTTTCTAAGGCCCTTTGGATTAGTCACACACACACACACAAAATCCAGCTTGAAACAGATGTTTTTAATGTGATTTTGTTTGGAAAGAAAGGAAAGGAGATAGGAAACACTGAAATTGAATGTTTACTGCCTCTCTCTTTAAATTAATTTTACTAATTTCTGTTTTTAAATTATTTTTGTGTATTTTTATTTATTTATTTGAGAGTGATAGAGAGAGAAAAATGCAGAGAGAGAGAGAGAGAGAGAGAGAGAATGGGCATGCCAGGGTCTCCTGTCATTGCAAATGAACTCCGATGCATGTGCCACCCTGTGCCTCTGGCTTATGTGGGTCCTGGGGAATCAAGCCTCAAACCAGGTCCTTAGGCTTCCCAGGCAAACACTTTTAGCCATCTCTTCAGCCCCTAATTTTATTAATTTCTACTGCAGACTGGATACTATACATTCTCAAGGGGAATAGTGTGAGCTTCAATAAAATGATTGGCCCATTCTGGGTCATGCTACTTTTTCTGAACTTTTTTATCAGAAAAAGGAAAATCATTAGTTGCCCACTTAAGAAACTTGCTAGTCCTGTGTTCAGAGGAGGTACACCTGTGACCAGAGAAAGAACAGGCTGAAACTGAATAGATGATCATCATCAGAACTTTACAAATGTTTGTCATCACTGTAGGATTTATGAAATGTTAGGAAACAATTTAAATATCCAGTACGTGATGGTAAATTGTAGCCCTTCTACCTAGTGAAAGACTTTGAAATCATTAAAAATATTTTCCAAGAATTTTTAGAACTAATTGACAGCAAAATTCATGCTTGTATAATTATGACACATTAGTATGAATCACATGTAACAATGTGTAATATGGTCTAATCTACCCGAATGAGGTACTATTTTTTTTAATCTTCTGTAATCTTTACAGTTTAAAAATCTACATTTAGACTGCTTTTGTGAACCACTGTAGATATTCAGCTAATGAAGACATACGTCTTGCCAGTAGTACCAGTGGTAATGAACTTGACTCTTGAACACAATCACTGGGAAGGCCTCTTAAACCATAGAGTGTCGAGCCTCACCCCCAGAGATTGATTCACTTATGTCTATGCTGGACTGACAAACAGTTACCATGACAAGTTCATGCGTGATGCTAATATCGACTGTCTGATGACTACCTCTTGAGAACTACTGTAATCACATCTGACCTGATGAAAGCCCTGAGGAGCCTTCTCAGGCACATCTGGGAGCCTGCTTGCCCTTGGCTCCATCACCACGCTTTCTTGCCAACCTCAGTTTTCTGTTTAGAAAGTCAGTTGAGGCACCTCACTCTCTACTAAAAGGTTTTTATTTAACTCAAATTAAAGAGTTAATAATAATTGCAACTCATATGATTTTCCCATCTTTTTTTCAAGCATCTGATCGTGTCTTTCAATGGGTCTATACCTTAGACTTTCAATGGGTCTATAAGCCACTCAAGGCTGTGGTCTAGGTCTGAATTGATAAGATTATTATCTTTTGTGAGATACAATTATTTAACGTGGTGATGGTGGTTGCCATTTTACCAATTGTACAAATAGTAAATAGGCTCACAGAAATTAGTGAACTTTATAGTGCGCATTCAAAAAATCACAGTCTAAATTCAATTTCCTAATGGCAAGACTTTTCTGTGTTATTCTGTGCAGTTCCCTAACTAAACATGATATATGCTGTGCATAGAAAATGCTTTTGCCCATTCTACATTACAGTAGGGTTAACTTGCTAAAACATAATAGATGTAAGCTGGGCACTTTGGTCTAGGTTGGGAGTTCCAAAGGCAGACAGAGGAACTTAGGGATTCATCCTTGCACCTTGTGAAGTTTCTGTTGTTTTGTTTTGAGTTGGAGATAGGCTTCCACTACGTAGTGCAGGCTGATCTCAAACTCAAAGGATCTTTCTGCCTCACACACCAGAGTACAAAGGTTATAAGTGAGGACTTGAATCCTTGAAAAGAGCCACCAGTAGTAGAAAAGTAAAGAACAAGTGAAATGCTTCCTTAAGTAAACATAAAACCTCATGAGTCCATTAGCTGAGATTTTTAAAAAAATTTTATTTACTTATTTATATCCAAGGAAAGAGAGAGAGTAAGAGAGAGAGAGAGAATAGGTGCACCAGGGCTCCTAGCAGCTGCAAATGAACTCCAGATGCATGCAGTACTTAGTGCTTCTGGCTTTACATGTGTACTGGGGAACTGAATCTGGGTCATTAGGCTTTGCAGGCAAGCACCTTAAGAACCATCTTGATAGTCCCTAAGTTGTTATTTTTGTGATATCTTTATTGATACATAGTTCAAAATAAAATTCAGGCATTTTAAGTGGATAATTCAGTAATTTCTTTGTAATTCACATTTGGGGCTACCACTACAACTTGAAATTATCTTTTTTATCCCCTCAGAAGCAGCTTGTGCAGAGGGCACAGTACATCATGGTAGGATGGTTGGGAAGTCATGCTGCAAAGTTCTGGTCACTTCATTTTTTAATTTTATTTATTTTTATTTTTTTTTTTTTTTTTTGGTTTTTCAAGGTAGAGTCTCACTCTAGCTGAGGCTGACCAGGAATTCACTATGTAGTCTCAGGGTGGCCTCGACCTCACAGTGATCCACCTACCTCTGCCTTCCAAGTGCTGGTATTAAAGGTGTGCACCACCATGCCTGGCTCTGATCACATTTTTGGTCATTGTTTTCTTATTTCATTCTATGATGGGCCACACTTTATCCACTCATCAGATTACCCAATTGTATTGATTCCAATCTTGAATTATAACTCATGCTGATATTAACACATGTGTAAGTTTCTTCTTGGATACACACCTAAGGACACAATTGCTGAGTTATGTGGTAATTCTCTAACATTAAAGAACTGTCAGATCATTTTTAGGATATTTGTAATATTTATTAATTAAATAATACTAAAAACTCTATTAAAAATTACATTACCCCTCCCACCACTCTCCTTTGTCTTACCTCCCCCATCCCTACCCACTGAACACCCACTTCTTGTCCACTATTCCATCTTCTATATTGACATCTTTTTCCCCTTGCTTCACCCACAACAAGCTCCCAGAGGGTCCAACACTATGCAGGTCTCATGCAGATGGCAGCACCTTTTTTCTCAATATTTACAAACAATTTTTAAATATCTATGCTATATCTATGCTATAAAGCTACTCTCCATAAAACTTCACTCAAATTATTTTTAGGTTAACTTTCACGTAGGCTGAATAGATTCAACATGCGGTTTTATATAAAATAACACATTATAGGACTTCCTGTTTTATTTCAATTTAATAAAATAGAAAAGTATACAACTTAAAATAAAAACACATTAAAAGTTTTTTTGTGCTAAAATAAAATACCTTACCCTTCATTTGTTGTTTGTGGTATAAATTTCAAGAAAGATGGGAAAGCACAGAGTATTTGTATGAGAAACACATATGAAATACATGCATTGGAATACCATGTGTTCAACTGCTGCTTTTAATGGGTAAATTAGTCATTTATTATCTAAACTGAAACACTTTGGTGAATGAAATTGGACTATTCCTAAGAATTATCATGGGATGATATTTATAAAATCTGGTCTTTCCTACATAAGGTCCTGTCTCTCCCTAATAAGTATCTGTGAACATTATAACCATATGGATTTTTCCACAAACATTTTTTGGTTAATTAATTAATTTATTTATTTGAGAGACAGGGAGAATTAATGGTGTCTCATGGCCTCCAGCCACTGCAGATGAATTCCAGATACATGTGCCACCTTGTGCATCTGGCTTACATGGGTACTGGGGAATCAAACTTGAGTCCTTAGGCTTTGCAGGTAAGTACCTTGACTGCTAAGCCATCTCTCCAGCCCCCATACAGATTTAAAAAATAAAATAAAATAAAACATTAATTGCTGTTCACAAGCATGCCACAGTCTAGCAAGTGAAATAGGTGACCTAGTCAGTCCCTCAAAATAGACTACAGGAAGGCCCTCCCAGCTAGTGGCCTTCCCAGTCACATGGGGATTAGCTTTGGTTTGGCCTTTCCATTATCCCCTGTTGATACAGGCTTCCCAAACTTAACCAGAGCATTCATGTGTTCCGACCAGTCAGAAACGGGCATGCCCTAGAAACACTTGAGCCAGTTTTGAGTTTTAGCACACTGTGTTAGTTCATTGTGCCTAACTGTGAAAAAATACCTGATAAAACAGGGGAGGAAAGATTTATCTGGGCTCATGGTTGTAGAGTTTTCATCTGTCATGACAGTGAGGGCGTTGGAGAACAGAGGAGTTCACATCACAACAACCAGGAAGCACAGAGAGGAGAGAAAGAAATAGAGAGAGAGAAAGAGAGAGAGAGAGAGAGAGCAACCCTTGCTAAGTGGCTTCCTCCTTCTTCCTCATTTCATTTTATTCAAACCCCCAGCTGATGGGACGATGCCAGCCACATTGAGGACAGGAATCTCCCCTTAGTGGACCCTCTCTGGAACATCTCCCCAGACACATCATTAGAAAAGAAAGGCTTTACTAATCTTTACTCATCACTCCATTCAATAAGCTGACTGTCATGATCCCCCATTACACATCCGAAGTCTCAATGGTGCAGGTAGTGTTGATCTTAAATCTCTATATTGGCACTTCCAAATAACATTTTTTTATGGGGAGGGGGTTTCGAGGTAGGGTCTCACTCTAGCCCAGGTTGACCTGGAATTCACTATGGAGTCTCAGGGTGGCCTGGAACTCACAGCAATCCTCCTACCTCTGCCTCCCATGTGCTGGGATTAAAGGTGTGCACCACCACGCCAGGCTAACATTTTTATTATTTATAATATAATGGAAACTGTCATCTTGAAATATTTTGACATATGCAACCTTCAATGCACCTTTATGTGTTTGATTTTTTTCATTACACCTAACTTACATACAAAGAATGAATTTCAGAGAGATTTATTAACATTTACCAGGACCAGCTTGTTAGCATGGAAGCTAGGATACTGGACCCTGTGGACATAACCAGTGTTTCTTACTAGATTTGGAGAAGTACCAGTTTGAACTTAGAATTGGCATCCATGCATTACAATCCTTACTATTAGTCTAACTGAAATAAAAGTAGAGTGTTATTCATCTCTTGTGTAGCCACACATGCCTTTTTTATATTTGATTACATTCCCAAACAGAACATATGCTTTTAAGTGAAGGAATCTAAAATTGCTTGGAGGGTATACTATCCTTCCAGAAGATAAACATATACTAATGTTTTTGGAGAAGGAAAGAGGGTCCTTATTTTAAGGGTCAGGGAAAAATACCTTTTTAAGCTCCAAAACCCACAGGAAGCCCATAATTCTTTATCCAGCAGAGCAATCAGTTGAGTGGTCCAAGGATCCATCATTCTATATATATTTCCCAAAATGCCAAATGAAGATGGGTAGTTCAATCAGGGCTTCAGTCAGGAAAGTTCTCTAACATGCCGGTCACATAATGATGCCTGTCTTGCAGAATCTACATTTTGAGGACATTTAAATTCTATTTCAAATTTTCAACTCTAAATCGATGTACTTATTATAATAATATTAGATATCACAGGGGAACATATGGGTGCATGAATGGAAAAAATGCCAGATGCTTGTGCCACTTTTTGCATCCAGTTTTATGTGGGTGCCTAGGGAATTGAACCCTGGGCCAATAAGATTTTAAAGTAAACATCTTTAACCATTGAGCTATCTTCCTATTCTCCCTGCATTATATTTAGTAATGACTTCATAGTTATCAAATTGTAGACATTTTCTTATACCTAACACATTGCATATCTGTTTATTTCTATATACTTGTCTTTACGCCTTTATTTTGTCTACCACCACCCTAAAATTCTCTTTGACTTTTATATTACTTTCCTCTACATTTTCATCTTTCTTCACATAGTTTCCTTGGAAAATACTATCCAGTCAATAAAATTACCATAGTAATTTTTAAACAGCTCTCAATGTATTGTCCAATCTGACTTACTGAACTCTAGCATCCATCTTCCTAGATTTCTTCACTTGTATGGTGTGGAAATGAAATTCTTTATGTCCAATACTTAAACTGCTTCAACCTCTGTCTCTCATGCTCTTCTTTAAGTCACTGATCTCCTAATGTCTCAAACCTCAAAACTTCAGTGACCTCTATGAGAGTTTGTTCTCACATATCATCAGGGACCTGAAAGTTTATTAATTGACCTCTCATTTTCCTCACATTAAACAACCTCCTTTCCAATGTAATTAACATGTCAGGTTAATCATAGAAAATAGCTCTCACCATTCACTTTCCTGTAGAAAACTTAAAATGACTCTGCTATACAAAGAATAAATATCTAATTCCCACCATATCACTCCTTGATGTATGCCTTCAGCCCAGAAAGCCAAGCGCCACATGTTCTCCCTCATATATGGATCTTAGCTACAGATGATTGGGCTTCTGTGTGAGAAGGAAAAAACTCAGTAGCAGAGGCCAGTAAATTAAAAAAGGAGATAGAAAGGGAAGAGAAAGAAAGGGAGGAGGGCTTTAATTAGGTTGGTATTGTATATATGTAAGTAGAAAGATTGAGATGGGGAGGGGATATGATGGAAAATGGAATTTCAAAGGGGAAAGTGGGGGGGGGAGGGTACTACCATGGGATATTTTTTATAATCATGGAAAATATTAATAAAAATTGAGAAAAAACTCTATTTCATGCTATTTCCTATAATTTCCTTGATCTGCAACATGGAACTATTTAATATCCCCATGCTTGTTCTGTATTTTTCTTTGTGTAATGGAAGATATTATTTACTCTGTCTAAATTTCTCTACACCTGCCAGGTATTCCATCCAGGCATGACTAGAATCTACTCACTGTTTAAATGACTGACTCAAATTCTATCTTTGTTTTAAAACATTTCTTAGCCTTTCAGGTGGAAGTAATAATTTTCTTTGAAGAATTTTAAGAATACTTTCTCTTGGTATAACCTATGACATTGATCACTTATAAACTGTACTTTTACAATTATTTTAATGCATTTTCAATAAACTTTTAAATAGCTACATGTATCTGGAAAATTGATAATTATTAAAATTAGACCTCAATTAAATTTGCATTGTACCAGGTTCAGATCCTCAAGTCATCTCTAATAGTGGGTATAGAAACATTTATTACATTTCCTGTCTAATGAAAAGAAGAAAGCATTCTGAATACAACATAGTTACTTCCCAAAGTTTGCTAAAGAGTAAAGAAAACTTACTTTGTAGGAAAGATAATAGTAATGAGAATATTGTAAGAAGAAACAAAATTTCCTGTGTCAATCAATCAATACAGGTAGAATTTATTAAAATATTTTGTATCTGTGTATATACTTGTGCATATTAAAACCATTCAGTTCAGTCTGGAGAGATGGCTCGGCAGTTAAGGTGCTTGCTTTCAAAGCCTAATGACCTGGGTTTGATTCCCCAGTACCAATGTGGGAACAGATGCATAAGGTAGTGCATACATCTGGAGTCGTTTGCAGTGGCTGGAGGCCCTATCATGCCTGTTCTCTCTGTTTCTCTTCTCTCTATCTTCCTCTCTGCTTGCAAATAAATTAATATTTTTAAAAATTCCTTCAGGTCAACATTATCATTGCATTTACCTTCTCAAGCTACTGAGATAAACTCCCCAGCCAAAAGCAGCTGATGGGAGGAAAGGGTTTATTTTGGTTTATAGTCTTGGGAGGGCTAGTTTCACAATAGCAAGGAAAAGCATGGCATGAGCAGAGACTGACACCACTTCTGCCACAGCAGGTGGAAACGACCGTAGATGGAAAACAACAGCAGGAGAGTGGCCTGCATTTGGGCAGTGGGGAAGCTGGCTATAATACTCAAAGCCTGTGCCCAACAGCACACCTCCTCCAGCAAGGTTCCACCCTCTAAACTGCCACCAGCTGGTGATCAGGCATTCAAAGCACTTGAGTTTACTGCATCTTATTCATATCACCACAGTTGTAAACATGTTTTCTTTTCTTTTTTTTTTTCCTGTCTTCCCTAAAGGTCTCAAATAAATAGGTTTGTTGTTGTTGTTTGTTTGTTTGTATTAGAAATTGAGTGAAAAGGAAAGTCCTATGATTAGGAATAGTTTTGATGGTCTTCCACATGAAAGTAAGTTAAGAAATATCCCTAAATTGGTAATAAGCCTTTTATTTTAAAAAATCATCAAAAATTTGTGTAATGGGATACAAAGTATATTTGTTGTGATTCAAAGATATTCTCTTCAAATGTCAGGTATTACCAACTTGGGAGTACTAAGAACTCAGGGGCTGGAGGGATGGCAGTGTGGTTAAGGCATTTGCCTACAAAGCCCCAGTACCCAGGTTTGATTCCCCAGGACCCATGTTAGCCAGCTACACAAGGTGGCACATGCATTTGGAGTTTGTTTGCAGTAGCTAGAGGCCCTGGTGTGCCCATTCTCTCTCTCTCTCTCTCTCTCTCTCTCTCTCTCTCTCTCTCCCTTTTTCTCTCTGTCAAATAAATAAATAAATAAATAAATAGAAGTTGGAAGTTGGAAAGGCTATTGGGCAATAGGTCTTGAGCAGCATCATTACAGACCTAAATTTTGCATTTCAACCAAGTTCTCAAATAATGCTTACACCACTGTTTCAAAGACCACACTTTGAGAGCCCCATTTATAGAGTCTAAGTCTACTAGTGCCACTATTCTCAATGGCATATGCTCCCTTCATGTCTTTCTGTCACATTTTAGTAATTCTTTCAGTACTGGGAATGTTTTCATTATTATATCTGTTACAGTGTTTTGTGATATGTGATCATTGGTGTTATTATTGCAATTATTTTGAAGCACCATGCCCTTGTAAGATGTAAAGCTTAATCACTGCATGCTATGGGTATGTTCTGACAGCAAATGACTGGCCATTACACAATATCCCTCCTTCTTCCTATGCTTCCCATTCTCTAAAACACAATCATATTAAAACTAGATCAATTAATAATACTACATGGTTTCTAGTTGCCACTTGAATAGGACAAGTTGCAAGCCTTACTTTAAACAAAAAGCAGCTAGGAATGACTATCCTTAAAGAGGAAGGCATGTTAAAAACCAATATAAACCAAAAGTGATGCTTCTTGAACTGTACAAGTAGCCATGTTGTAAACTCATAGGAAAAGATTTTAAAGGAAGTTAAAAGCATTACTCCAGAGAATGTGCAAATGATAGGAAAGTAATGCAGCTTCACTGCTGATAGGGAGAAAGTTTTATTGTCCCATATATCAACACACCCTTAATATTACCTTAAGCCAAAACCTAATTTATATTAACCCCTTAACTTTCTTCATGACTATGAAGCATGAGAAAGGTAAAGAAGAAACAAGAGACAAGTTTGAAGGTATCAGAGGTTAATTTATGAAGTTTCAAAGCTGCCTCCACACTGTCATAGTGCCCAGACAAGCAGGAAGTAGGGACGGAGAAGCTGCATCAATTATCCAGATCTAGCTGAGAAAATTAATGTGCATGGCTTCACTAATCAACCGGTTTTGAAGGTAGACCAAGTAGCCTTATACTGGAATCACAATGCCCTCCAGGACTCAATAGCTAGAGAGAAGACAATGCATGGAATTTAAGGGTGCCTGGCTCTCTTTTCTGGGGCTAATGTAGCTGGTCACTTTAAGTTCATGCCACGGCTCACTTTTGTGAAACACTAGGGACCTTAAGAATTTTGTTAAATCTATTCTTTCTATGCTCTATAAATTAAACAATAAGGCCTGGATGACAATCCATCTATTTATATCATGTTTCCATAAGGGCTGGATGAGTATTTCAATCCACTTTTGAAACTTACTGCTCAGAAAGATTTCTTGACAAGCTTTCTAATAGAGGTGTACAAGGAATTACTGTTTTCATGTTTACCTACTCAACTGTCATTCTGCAGGCTATGAATCAAAATTATTTGAACTTTCAAACCTTACTATTTAAGAAATACATTTGTAAGTCTATAGATGGGGATTCTTCATAGATAGTGAATCCTCTGAATAAATTTGGGATAGGAAATCCAAAACCTTTAGCCAAGAATGCAAAACATCAACATTAACAGAGGTTTTGAATAAGCTTATTTCAATCCTCATGGACAACTTTGAGCGGTCCAAAGATTTCAGGGGAAAAGTAAGTGCAGATGTGTATTCAGTGAGATAAGTAGAATTGGATGTACAGATTTAATGTGTGACTGAATTGTGGCAATCTCAAGATAAACTTCTAGGGAAAATGAGTACTCCTTATGGATGAGCAAAGAAAATGATTTCTTAAGATATTTTCTTATGCCAGACCTGTTTTAGACTTCTTAAAACCTTGAGCTTTGTTCTTTTGTCTGAAAATTACTTGCTTTTAAGGGTCTTTTATGGCTCAATGCTAGTGTTAGGACATATTCTTATCTCTGTGAGAATGCAGTTGGAATGTTGATGGGGTTGACATTAAATCTGTCCATTGATTTGAATTTTATCATTATCAAATATTCCAGTGTATGGACAAATGGTATATTTTCATTTATTTGTATCAACTTAAATTTCTTCAATGTTTAATAGTTTTCATTGTTCAAGTATTATAATTTCTTGGTTAGAACCATCCTTAGTATTTCCATGGTCATAGTAAATGGGATTATTTCCTTGATCTTTTCATAAACTTTTTTTGAAAAACTTTCAATTTTCCTGCATTATAAATGTTAGTACTGACCTTGTCATATAGGACCTTTATTGTATTTCTTCTATAATTAGTATGTTGAGAGTTTTTACTAAGAGAGGAGTTGAAATTTAGTTAGATACTTTTGCTTCATCTATTGAGATGATCACTTGGCCTTTTATCATTCTAGTAATGTGGTATACCACAGAACCACATAGGATGAACACTATTAGCATTCCAGGAAAAATTCCACTTGGTCTTGGTGAATGATTTTTCAATGTACTATTCAATTATTTGTAGAGTTTTCTGTATCTATTTTTATGAGGGATGTTGTATTGTAATTTCCTTAGCTTATAGTGTTGATGCCTGGCTACATAAAATAAGTGGGATATCATTTCTGTCTCTTAAGGGTTGCCCAAGTGACCATGGAGTGAAACCTCAAAAATTATGAGCCCCTCTAAAAATCTCTATCTTTTAATGTTAATAATTTAATGTACTTTGTTATATTAATGCATAGCTGAGGAACATATTAGGTTTCAAGTTTTGATTTTCAGGCTTACATAATAAATCTAGTAATAGGATGTTTTAATATTTTTTGCATGTTTGTGTGCATGTGTATGTATGGGCATGTCAGAGTCTCTTGCCACTGTAAAATAATGCCCATCGTGCTTTACATGAGTGGCTGGAGAACTGAACCCAAATAAGGCAAACTTTGTAAGCAAGAACCTTTAAATGCTGAGCCATCTCCCAGCACCTTAATGGCTACTTTAAAAAAATATTTTATTTATTTATTTATTTGAGAGAGAGAATTGGTGCACCAGGGCCTCTAGCCACTGCAAACGAACTTCAGACACGTGGGCCACTTTGTGTATCTGGCTTAAATGTGTACTAGGGAATTGAGTCTGGATCCTTAGAATTTAGAGACAAACACCTAAATCATGAAGCCATCTCTCTAGCCTCTGAATGGATATGTTAAATCACAACTTTTCTTATATAAACTAAGTCTAAATTTTTATTCTCGTTATATTTGTCACAATTTAAATCTTTTCATGCTGCACATCCTTGTCTAATTACTATGCAGATTTTTAAAAGTTTTGTTCTTAAACCTTCATAATCTATATCACCATTTCAGTGTTATTCTGAAATTCATGGTGTACTTGCTTTTCTGAGTGAGTTTTGTACTTTTGTAAAGCTTCATAGTACTCACCAGCATCCTATTACTTCACTCTGAAGACCACATGCTAGCATTCTTTGTAAGGCTGGTCTAGCCAGGATAAAAATCCTCAGATTTTCTGGGCTAGAGAGGTGGCTTAGTGGTTAAGTTACTTGCCTGTGAAGCCTAAAGACTCATGTTTCACTCTCCAGGTCCCACATAAGCCAGACACACAAGATGATGCAAGCACACAAGTTTGCACATGCAAACAAGGTGGCGCATGTATATGAAGCTTGATTGTAGTAGCTGGTTGGTCAATTCTTTCTCTCTCTCATAAAAAATAATAAAAAATATTTTTAAACAACCTCAGCTTTAGCCAGGCATGGTAGCGCACGCCTTTAATCCCAGCACTCAGGAGGCCAGAGGTAGGAGGACTGCCATGAGTTCAAGGCCACCCCGAGAATACATAGTGAATTCTAGGTCAGCCTGAGCTACAGCAAGACTCTACCTCGAAAAAAAAAAATCAACAAAAACAAAAAGCCTCAGCTTTTTTGGGCACAGTAGTTTGGGTTGGCATTTTTCAATCAACCACACATTGAAAGTATTACCATTTCACTCTTACCTAGCATGTGAGGTTTTTGCAGAGACATCTGCTGCTAAACATTTTGTAAACTTTGTACATAACCTCTCTCTAATTTCAGAATTCACTCATTATATTTTTTTAATTTTTTTGGTTTATTTTTCTTTATTTGAGATCAACAGACAGAGAGAGAAAGGCAGAGAGAGGAAGACTGCGAATGGGCGCACCAGGACCTCTAGCCACTGCAAATGAACTCCATATGCATGTGCCACCTTGGTATCTGGCTTACAAGGGTACTGGGGAATCGAACCTGGGTCCTTAGGCTTCATAGGCAAGCACTTAACCACTAAGCCATCTCTCCAGCCCACTCATTGTAATTTTTGACAATTTGTTTATAAAATATCTTGTGGCATTCTTGTTTATATTATATAATACAGTATGGTATCTGACTGGACCATATCTTAAATTGGGTTTTCTGTAGATTTTGATAGCTTTACACTATTATTTATTTAACCATGTGTGTTGCCCATGTCTCCCTGTTTTCAAACTCCTACAGTTCAATTATTTGTTGCTTTGCTATTGCCCCATAAATCCTGTGAGCTTTCTTTGTTTCTCTATATTTCTTTTTCTTGTTTTCTTTCCTGGAAATACATCTTCGGACGATCCATCTTTGCATTGATAGATTCTTCTGCTTCCTTTACCTTCTGTTGATTCTCTCTGCTGTATTTTATTTCACTAATCATAATTTTTGACTCCTGAATTTCTCATTAATTTCTTAAATATATAGTTTTAGTCTCTGTCAAATATTGCCCTGCAGTCATTTATTTTTCAGGTTTCCAGATGATATTCATAGCAGAGCTATAGAAAGGCCTTCATGTACTGTGGCCCAAGGAGTGAGAACACAGCTGTATAGTGTGTGCACAGCTCTTTCAAATACAGTAAAGTAGCTATTACTAATGTGTGCAGGGAAAAAGAAGTAACAGATATTCACAGAATTAGAATAGTTCCAGTGTCCTCGTACTAAAGTCTCTGCCTTTCATCCCTGCCCTAAGCCATCTTCAGGCATTTCCAGGGTGCTTCTGTTACCAGCAACCTTCTTTCTGTGGATAGCCTCTCTCTCTCTCTCTTTCTCTCTCTCTCTCTCTCTCTCTCTCTTTCTTTGGCTGTCAGTGGCACAGGTTCCCTAACAGACTCTCAAGTTCTATGTGGGTTTTTCTGGTTTATAAACAATTATCTTTATGTTTTGTCTTTGTGGGGAGGAAAGCTGGTATTTCCTACTGCTGTCTTGGTAAGGTCACCCTCTCTGTCATGTTTATATTCTTAGGAACACATTGCCACAGAGCAGGCACCCTGGCATCATTGATTAAAATCAACTGGAGTTGTCTCACATTTCATCTTCTTAGTGAAAGATATTATCACATAAACTATGAATCATCACTTTTAAACACCCTTATAGCAAGAAATTTTATTTTGTAGGAAAGACTAAAAAGCACAAACCTTTATATACTGTGTATGTTTTTGAGCACTTCTTGGATCTCAACCAATCAATAATATGTTTTCCTAAAATAATGCAACAAGATAAACACAAGCATATTAAAGGAATTTGAGAGTGTTAATTCTTTTCCAACAGTGTTGCTTTATGGACAGAATGAGGCAGGTTTATTTCTAAACATATAGGGAATAAAATGGAAAGTGGAATAATATGGAGTGAAACAGGAAAAATATGTTTTGTTTTGTTTTTTGAAAATGTGTGATACCCACTTCATACTTAAAGTTCAACCACCAACTTATTCTTTCTAAGTGATAAAAATATCTACATTAGTCATATATATTAGATTAATAATACTGCTATCAATCAGAAATAGAAAGATTTCACCATTTCTAAAGTGCTGCTCAGAAAAAGCAGACAGCTTACTACTGGAAGTCACTAGGAAATTCAAATCTTGATTAAAACCCAGATGTTGAAGCTCATATCCAAACTCTAGGTCAAAAACTTATAAATTTCAGGGGCACAGGGGCCAAAAGAATTCCAGTTAAATACTAGTGCTGACAGGAGACCAGCAGAGCAAGATCACAGGAAACAAAACAGCATATAATTAGATACTTGATCTGTGACATATTAAAGTTAAGTTCAGATGATGTGAACCAAGTTGTGGCACAGTTTAAAAGGTCTGCAGTGATTCCAAAGGTAAGGAGAGAACTGCACAGCCAGAAGACCCAAAACAGCAAATAAACCAAAGCATGCAATTGAGGCAGACTGACAGCTCTACTCATGCAGGCAAGCAGAGGGTCACCACAGGAAGAACAGCTACATCTAAATACAAATAACTGTGAGTGATCTATAGATATGCAAGCATCTATATGTGCACATGTGTAAGTTAGCAACATGACATGTGTTATGAATGAATGTCCTTTTCCTTTTCAACCTCTGACTTTAGCCCATCCAGAAGCCTGAAAGGTGGTCAATCCAACCATCACAAAGCTCCCATGCTTGGAACCTTGAGACTACAATTGTGTAGCCAGGCATGACAAATAGTTCCAGGCTGGCCAGGAAATTGTAAAAAGCAGTAACCTGAGCAGACATCATCAGAGTACAGAGAAAATTGTAGTGTCTGTGTTTCTACTCAAAGCGGAGCCTAATTGAATTACAAACCCAAGTGTGAAGCCAATAATTCCACAGATTCTTTGATGAATTAAAAAAAAAATAGAATTCCAAGAAGAATGTAGCAAAATAACTGTTCAAAGCTAGGTGTCACAGTGGCTTGCACCTGTAATTCTAGCTGTCAGCATGCAGAGGCACAAAGACTGTCATGTCGTACAGGCCAGCACAACCTACAAAGTGAGCCTCAAGAAGCAAACAACAAACGATTAATGACTATTCTAGTTTTGGGTGTTTTGTTTTCTTGCAAAATTTTCAATGGATAATCACCTAATTATTAATAGAACCACTTGGGTTAAATAGTGGAATGTCCAACTTGATTTTTACCTAGAACCTATCACAAATTATAAAGTTGTTCCAGGAATGTAAGTATAAATGTAGTGTACATCTAAGAATTAGCCATTCAAACAATCTATGGTCAATATTTAATTTATATTGAAATAAATTAAGTGTATAAGTGAGAAAGGAAGGAAAAAAGAATGAACAGAACAATCAACATACTAATATATGACTTAATTAAATATGCACGAATAAGAGGTTGGGGATTGAGAGGCAGAACACTGTGAGGACTGTTGCCTTCCTTCACGTGCAAGAGCTTGATGGTGTGAATGTTTCAGTCTCTCATGAGGGGTCTCATTCATGAACCTTTTACACTGGCTAAATCCTATAGCCTAGTACCTTGAAATACTAAACACATACCTTAATCTGGTGCCACCTACAGAAAAATAATTTGACTCAAGGGTAGGTGGGACTCTATGGGATTTGTTGAATGGGAGTCTACCAGGGTAAAGTATTACATGTTTGGCATAGGGATTTCCTGAGTGATTATGATTAGAAAGAATTTTTGATTTATATGCCAGTATTAAAAACTTAAGTTTTAATTAGTAATAGATTTTATTATTTCCCAAGATAAGATTACTTTCAATCAAGAGTCCATGAGTCACCAGGCATGGTGATGCATGCCTTAAATCCCAGCACTAGGGATGCAGAGGTAGGAGGATCGACATGAGTTTGAGGCCATCCTGAGAATATATAGTGAATTCCAGGTCTGCCTGGGCTATAGTGAGATGCTACCTTGAATCCCCTCCCACAAAAATGAGCCCATGAGTGAAATGGTATCAACTTGCCTATAAATAATTATAACAGAACATTCAGATAGTAAAATAATAATATGGTTCTATGATTTTCTAAAAATCACCTTACTCATCCCACCTTATTTCAGTTAACTATGATTGAACTTATTTCAAATTTAAGCTAACCTAGAGTTTCTCTTCCCAAATTTATTGTAGAACTTGATGAGGATTAGTGCATTTAGGGTTGTTTTTTGGTCAGCAACAAGTCACATATTTCACCTGCCTTCATCCCCGAAAACCTACCTTTTCCAACCTCATCCATTTAGACTCATTACCTCATCAACTGTCATCACTATTCCACAAAGTCTTCTTAAGACAGGCTCAAACTATGTGGTCCTTTCTGATTTACTATCCTGTATCCTCTCCCACTCTTGCACTCTTGTCCCAAGAGACAGTTTGACACTTTCTCTGAACCTTGCTGGAACTACTAGAATATACGTTGCAGGGCTGTCTCTAATCTTGTCTTCTTTCTCATGTACACCATTATCCACAGGCCACTGCACTGAGCAGGTATTGAAGGTGAAGCACCTCACAGAATGACAACCTTACAAGAGAATCCAAGGAGTTCTTCTCTTACCAGTGCTCATTGGAACTGATAAGAGGAAGAACATAAAACAACTCGTAACTCAGAAACCCTTATCCACGATTCACTCTGCACTTTTTAATTTCACCCTAAGGCTAACTTGAAGGACTGGTGTCAAGACTGTAGAAAATGGGCTGATTATTGACTTTATGCTCCAAACTCTTCAGTCGTGGCTTCTTAAAAATATAAAACCTTGGCTCATGTAGCTAAACATTCCTAAATAATATTACCTTTTCTATTACTCTCCAACAGTAACAAATTGTTTTGGAAATTATAAAGCCAAATAGAAGAAACTCAAACTTTAAAAAATTTTGTCTGTAGATTCTTTTTTCCTTTTCCTAGAATCTAGTAACCATTCTTTCTTTCCTTTTTTTTTTCTTTTTTTATGCTTTTCTATAAGAATCTAATTAGTTCAAAAAACCATGTTGGAGATGTACCATGTAACCATCTGATCCCACTACTCTAGATTGCTTGTACTCCATCTCTGGACAGTATCTTCTCTACACTGATTTCAAATAGCCTACAGTAAGGGAAGAATACTATTTATGAAAATCAAATGTGGTCGACATTTTATTAAAAACAAAACTCTAAAACCTGTGGCCTCTTGCAGATATGGAACCATGGAATAATAGTTCGTTTTTGCTGATTGTCTGTTTGTTTTTGTTTTTAATGGTTTTAAGTGAAAGATAGCCACAACTATGAAGGAAATAAGATTGTACAGAGATTTTCATCATGACAAAAGGTCTCCCAGCAATTTAGTCCAGGCAATAATATATTGCTGCCAAAAGTTATTTAGAAATATTTCAGTCATTCTTGTTACTTGAGAGCATTTAGAAGGAACTGCTCAGAAGAACTGTACATCATGCAACTTCTTTCTTACATCACTTGGAACAATTGTCCAGAGAAAGCAAAGCAGCAGCAGAGTTAGAATTGACAGAACCCATGGAGATGAGAACTTCGGTCCTTGAACATCTGTCACTCTCCATAAGAACTAAAGCTATTAAAAAAAAATTGGGCTGCAGTTGCTAGAGATATTTATTGTGAAATATTACTAGATTTCACTCCACATAAGCCCCACATTTGAGCTCAATGACTATCCATTGGTAGAAGTGATTAGGAGGTAGGCCACTCATACAATGGATTTGCAATTCCAAACTTGTTAAAATACTACAATAAAGTGAACATGCTCTTGAGATAACCTATTGGCAAAAAATAAAACCAAATCCCTTCTTTGGCACTTTGGCATGTCCTTGTCTAATTTGTGTTAGTGCCTCAGTGTAACAGACTACACATCATCTTGAGAATGAGGTTTATGAAGGTGGGCATGGTGCACATGCCTTTAATCCCAGCACAATGAATTCTGAGGCAGAAGGATTGCAAGTTCAAGGTCAGCCTGGCTACATAAGACCCTACTTCACAAAACTGAAACAAATGTCAATGTCTTTAAGGAGAAAATTTTCTGTTTATAAGGGTTCTTTTAACTAGTTTGAGTGGCTATGAAGATGTTACTTTTTTTAAATATTAAAAACTACATCATGGATATTGTATGATGGTTACCATCTTTAGCTCTTTATGTGTAGGGAATGGTAAGGCAAAAGGGCCATAGCCCAAGAACTCAGGAGGCCACAAAAAATTTAATGACTTGGTAATTACATGAATAATTCAAAAGATAATTTGTGACACACGATAAAGTTTACAATGTATATTATTTAGATAATTTAGAATAATTTTTTTAAATTCTATAATCCCCAAGCTATCATTCTTCTAGGCCTCAGTTGAATATTTTATAAAAATGTTGAGGTTAATTATCTTTTATTGTTGTTGGTCACATAAAGTATCAAGTCAAAGACTTTGTTCAAGGTTAAGGCAAGGCATATGGACAAGGAGGACCCACATAAGTCTGCAGTTACTACCCTGAGACACTGACTATTTGCAGGAATGGCACCAGAACAGGCAAGTTCAATGCCTACATACACACAAGGCAGCTCATCCCAAGAATACTTATAAATGCATCTTTGAATCTAACATGGATGTTGGAAATTTCTCAAATAAGTAATAGCATACCATGTATGTAACAATAAGCTTTTCCTGAACCACTGTAATTAAACTGAAAGTGTTATTATAAATAATTGCATATTAAAGTGATAGGTGATTGGAATATGGCAGAAGTTTGATCACATTCTCAAAACATTGAAGAATAAATATCTCCTTTTGCCTTTGGACAAGCTGATTAACCTTACTGTAAGTCATCTGTGTAAGCTTACAGCTCAAAAGGAAGCTAATAATGTGCAATTGTTAAAGGATCCATGAACTAGGGGTCACATGAATGAAGGCTTAGTGCTTTTCTGTGGTATGCAAACTTATTTGGCTCCAGGCAGCTGGTAACTTTAAGTTTAAACTGGATTAAGCATGTAAGCTCTTCCAACTCTAGTATTTTTGACTTCAATTAATAAACATCAAGATATCTGTAATGCAAGAACAATTCATAGTTCATGACATAAATTTTTAAATTATCAAAACTTAAATTTTCCTCAGCATATTTTTAATATTCAGTGTTTTAAATTGACAGTGTGTATTTAACATTTAGAGATATTTCTTAAATATAATATGCCATTAAATAAGTATCACTTTAACTCATCAGTTTGCATAAGCTAAACTTTATCATTTGGGGTATTATAATTAATTGATGAATATGCTACCATAAACACTTCATTAAAATGGGCTAATTTAGATATTTATATCTATCTATCTATGTATATACACACACATATTATACATTGGTCACTGTTATAGTGAAGGAATTCTATATTCAAGTCAATCATCAGTTCAAAAATAAGCAAATGAGCATTAAGATACATTGATGATACATAAGAGAAAACAAAATTGTATCTCTAGAGAATTTAAATAGTGTACAATTGTGAAAGACTCCAAGGACTAGGGGGTCACATGAGAATCTTAAATTTTACTAACACTCAAAATGTGAAACTTAAAGTCCTGTAGGAAATGTGCTCATCAGTATTTAATCCCTAACAGAAACTGAGTATGGGGGCACCTCTTTGTAGGGGAAAACAATCACTAAAATAGCATTAAAATTCACATTGTTGGGCTGGAGAGATAGCTTAGCAGTTAAGGCACTTGTCTGCAAAGTCTAAGAACTCATGTTCAAATCTCCAGGTCCCACATAAGACAGGTGCACAGTGACAAAAGTGCAATGTCACACATGCACACAAGAGGACATATGTGTCTGGAATTCATTTGCAGCAGCTGAAGACCCTGGTGCACCAATTGTCTCTGTCTCTTTCTCTCTCTCTTTCTCTGTCCCTCTTTCTCTCGCAAAAAAAAAAAAAAAAAATCACATTGCTACTTAGAAAAGTTTGGATTTATTGACTTTTTAAAAGATTTATATGAAAGAAGACTAAAACAAAAATAGAAATGTTGACATTAGGAATGCTAGTTTCTTTGCCTGCTTTTGCAATGTCTGCAACAAAGTTTATTGGCCTGGAAAGGAACACTCTGATGTCAAGTTCTCAGTTAAAAGGCTTCAGACATAGCTCTCTAAAGAAATGACTTTCACTAGTTGTCGAGTTTTACCTTAGTGATGATTGGTTCAAATGGAAGTACAACAATGGCATCATCTCCATCCTAGGTTTTCAGTCTAGTCAGCCAAAGTTGTATTTGGAACACATCAGCAAGGTGTCAAGAAGCCTTATTAAAAAGAAATTACTGGAGTTAGATAGATGGCTTAGTGATTAAGGCACTTGCCTGTGAAGCCTAAGGATGTAGGTAGGTTCAACTCCTTAGAACCCATGTAGGCCAGATAGAAAAGATGATGCATGTGTCAGGAGTCCATTTACAGTGGCTAGAGGCCCTAGCATGCCCATTGTCTCTCTCTTTAATAAATAAAAATATTTTTTAAATAGACCTTACTATGTTAAGGGTAATTTGACAACAAAATGTTTCAGAGAATTATTGGTACATATTGTATATTTTAAAAATTATACTGATATAAGGAAAATGCAATGAAATATCATGCCATTGCAAAGCTATAAAATTTACCTGTACAATAAATGACAACCATGTATAATTTCTATGTATATGAATTATATATATATATTACACTTTCTAGATGCATAATAGAAAATATTTCTCCCTTGGGTTTTAAGTTTTTTTTCTCAATGCCATCCTATTTCACTATTTTTACTTTTTTTTTTTTCCTACAGGTAGAGACTCACTCTAGCTCAGGCTGACCTTGGATTCACTATGTAGTCTCAGGGTGGTCTTGCACTTATGGTGATCCTCCTACCTCTGCCTCCCAAATGCTGGGATTAAAGGTGTGTGCCACCACGCCCGGCAACTATTTTTACTTTTGCTGTCTGTGCTTTTGTAGCATAACCAAGCCCAGATCAATGTCATATACTTTTCCTTAATGTTATCTCCTAGATTTTTATAGTTGTTTTGCAATTTCTGATATTATGTATGGTTCTTTAGAAAATTTATTTGATGTTTTCCTGATTAATTTAGTTTTTGTCTCTTATTCTTTACTTTACTTTTCTTTTTGAGACAAGCTGAAAAGAATGGCCTTTTTTTATGAGAGAAAGTGAGAGAGAGTTGGCATGCCAGGGCCTCCGGTCACATGTGCATGTACAACCTTGCACTTGCATCATCTTTTGCAACTGGCTTATGTGGGATCTGGAGAGTGGAACTTGGGTCCTTAGGCTTCACAGGCAAGCACTTTAAAAGATAAACCATCTCTCCAGCCATGCCTCACTATTTGAGTTAGTATTTCTAGCACTACATGGAATAGAAGGGTGTTGCTCAGGAAAGAGGAAAAGCAATGAACTTTTCTTGGCTATGTAGGATGTTAGGTATGAGCTTGCTGTACATAGACTTTATTTCATTATTGAGGTGCGTTCTTTCTATTTTCAGTTTAGAAGGATTTTTTTGTTTTGATTTCAGGGGTGTTTGGTTGGTTGGTTTATTAAAGGGTCTCACACTAGCCAAGGCTGACCCATATTTCACTATGTAGTCTTAGGCTGGCTTTGAACTCATAGTGATCCTCCAGTCTCAGCCTCCCACGTGCTGGGATTAAAGGTGTGCACCACCATGCCCAGATAATTTGAGAGTTTTTATCATGAAAGAATATCATATTTTGTTGAATGAGCTTTCTCTCTCTATTGATATTATGATGTGGTTTGTGTCCTTAATTCTGGTAATATGATATGTTACATTTATAAAATTGTATCGATAGAACCATCTTCACATTCAAAGAGCAATCGCACTTGATCATGGTAAATGATTATTGTAGTTACTATCTCATTTCTAGGACAGATCACCTGACCAAAAGCAGCTGATGGGGAGTGGGGAAAGGTTTGCTCTGGCTGACAGTCTCCAGGGGAAGTTTCAGGTAGTCAACAAAGCATGGCAGGGCAAAGGCTGGATATCCCATCTTGCCATATCAGCTGACAGGAAGCAGCAAGAGTGAGCTGAATTCTGGCATGTGGGAAGCTGGGCTAGAACATCCCAAAGCCCACCCCAGGCAGCATACCTCCAACAAGGCTGCTTTACCGAACTGGGGACCAAGCTTTCCAAACATATGAGGGTATGGGAGACATTTCATTTGAACCACTACAATGATTCCTTTAAATATGCTATTTAATTCAATTTGCTGTTGTTTATTAAGTTTTTTTTTTTATATTTGGAATGGAGAGATGGCTTAGCGGTTAAGTCACTTGCTTGCAAAGGCAAAAGACACAGGTATGATTCCCTAGTGAACACATAAACTCAGATGCACAACGTGGCACATGCATCTGCAGTTTGTTTGCAGTGGCTAGAAGGCCTGGTGTGCTCATTCTCTATCTGCCTTTCTCTCTCTTTCTCTCTCTCTCTCTTCCCACTCTCTCAAATAAATAAATAATATATATTTTTAAATTGCATTCTGTATTCATCAGGAGCATTGGCCTGTTATTTCACTACATTATTGTTTTCATTATGGACTTTGAAATCAGTCCATTGTTGGCATTGTAAAATGAATTTGTATTTGTTTCTTTTATGTTTTTTATTGAGTGGGAGAAAGACTGGTAATAATTATTTCAGTCTTTTGCAGAATTCAACAGTGAAGTCATTAGATCCTGGTCTTTGTTTGATGGAAGAGTTATTTATTCATGCCTTAGTTATTTGTTCCTATTTTTTCTTTTTTTCATAATTTAGTCTCAATAAGTATGTGTTTAGGAATTTATTCATTTTTATGTTATGCAATTTGTTTTGTAATTGCTTGTGAAGTCATGTTTATTACTACTTCAGAATTTCATTTTGATTTTATCTGAGTCTTAATTTTTGTAGTCAAGCTTAAAATGTCCATATCTTCTAAAACCAACAGTTTCATTTTTTCCTAATGTGTGTCTATTTGCTGTTCAACTTGTATTTTCTCTGAGCTTCATGATTTCTTTCCTTCTACTATGACCTTAACTTGTTCATCATTAGGTTTTTGAGGTAAAGCATTAGGTTATTTGATATAGTTTATCTTTATGGATGTGGGGTGTTTATGTTTCCTTTTAGAAACTACATGTGCTGTATCCCATACATTTTAGTATGTCATGTGTCCATTTTTGTTTGTCTCTGGATATTTTTAAGTTCAATTTTAGTTTTTCTTCGGGGGGGGGCATTCGTTTCTTAGGAGCATGTTGCCTAATTTCCATAATTATACTAAAATTTCTATTACTGAATTCTGATCTTATACAATTGTAGTTAGAAAAGAAACTTGATCTGATTTCAGGCTTTAAATTTATTAAGATTTGTTTTGCAACCTAATACATGATCTATCCTGGGGAATGTGTCATGTATGCTTGAAAATATTATATATAGATGGAATGTTTTATATACCTGTTAGTCCCATTTGATCTAAAGCATATTAATACCCCAGTGTTTCTGGTTTGTATCCAAATTATGGCCATTGTAGAAAGTGAGTTATTAAATCTCCCCACAACTATCATATTGTAGTATGCATATTTCTCTTAAAATCTAGTAATATGTACTTAGATCTTCAGATATTAGGCTTACATATATATCCATCTTGAGTATTCTTATTAAATTTCCCACTTTAGTTTATAGCTTCCTTTGTCTCATTTTATTATAGCCATGTGCACACTCACACACACACACACGTGTGTGTGTGTGTGGGCCAACCCTATGCCTTATACATACTAAGCACATGCTCTCCTACTGAAATATGCCTCCAGCCTACATCATACAGTTTTCAAAGTGATTTTATGTAAAACAAGTGTGGTGGTTTGAATTAGGTACCTCCCATAAACTCATGTGTTCTGAATGCTTTATCCCCAGCTGATGGTAATTTGGGAGGTTGAGCTTTGCTGGAGGAGGTGTTTTACTAGGGGTGGACTTTGGTGATTTATTAGCCCTGCTGCTGTTGTCCACCTGATGTTGGCCAGGGGGTGATGTCCAGTCTGTATTCATGCCACATTTTTCTCTGCCATCATGGAGATTCCCCTCAAGTTTGTAAGATTAAACAAATCCTTTCCTGCCACAAGCTAATTTTGGATGGGTACTTTGTGCCAGCAATGAGTAGGTAACTGCAACAATAAGTAAAGCTAGTTCTCTCTCTGAGGTTCCATTTGCATGAAATACCTTCTTTCATAACTGTAGTTTTGGTTTGTATATGTCCTATAGGTGTCCTATAGGTGAAACATGTATTTTACAGGCAGGATGTAGTTGGGTTGTTCTTTTTATCCATTTATCCACTCTAAATTCTAATTGGAGAGATTCATATTCAAAGTAGTTTATTCATAAAGGCTAACACTTTTGTTAAGTGTGCTCTGTTTGCTTTGCAGTTTCTTTATCTCTTCATCTCCTGCTGTATTCCTTTATCGTTAAATGATTGTCTCTACTGGGATGCTCTGATTCTTTACATTTTATCCGTTCCTTATTTACTGTAGGTTTTTGTTTTGCCCATACCACGAGGCTTTAAAAAATCCTCACAATTACACCAGGCTATTTAAGCTGACTAAAACATAATTTTTCATCAGCTAATACACCTTTTGTTTCAGCCCTCCCATGTTTTGTATTTTGTATGTCACAATTTTAATACGCTGTTGTGGCGTGTACTTTAGTAAATTGCTATAGCTTTATTTTACTAGAACTTTTAACCTTCCTACTAAATACAGAGTAACATCATTTATACAAATCCATTAAAGAACTAGAATCACTAAAATAAAACATATGATAATATAATGAGAACTTTATTTTGTCTCATTATTTAGAGAATCTATGACATGGCCCTATTTCTTTGTCCATCACTAAAATAAAACATATGATAATATGATGAGAACTTTATTTTGTCTCATCATTTAAGAGAATCTATGACATGACCCTATTTCTGTGTTCCTTTGGGAAAGAAGCACATCGTGACAGGAGTGTGTAGAGGAACACTGTGATCCCCATTGAAATCAGGAAACAAGGAAAAGGAAAAAGAGACCAGGAACCTACAGTCACTTTTTAGGGCATGAACTCAATTATCTGAGGACCACCCACAAGGCTTGACATCCTAAATGTTCCAACACCACCCAATAGTACTACTGAAAGATAGTTTTTTGATAGGCAGTCAGCCTGGGCCAGAAACTTATAGAGGAGGTGCCACATTGCCTGCTCTGGCAGGTCTGGAGCCTGTATCTGATCCAGTCGTATCTAAGACGGCTGCAAGCAACACTCCCTGGTAGCAACTCCTTGCTTCTTCCTCAGCTTAGCACATTTGTGAGCTGGCCACTCCTGAGTCAGCCTCTTGAGTCCGCCAACCAATCAGGCACTTCCTTCAAACCTATGAGTGTGATCATGAGGCTTTTCCTAATTGGATCTGTAATCCATAAGTGGGCCTGGCATGTGTGTGTAACTCTTTCTTAACCCACACCTTCTTCTGGCACCTGATTTTTCTGCTCCTTGCTTTGGTAAGCTTCCTCCCTTCCCAGGGTTTTCCTGCTTGCTCTCCACATGGGTCTTGTGGGTCCTTTCTTGCCTAACCACATGTGTACACCTCTTTTTCTTGTTCCACTCCTTCCTCTGGTTCCATCTGAGCACAAATGTGTAAGTCTCTCCATATGTCTGGGAAGGGTGAGAAGTTCTTATTGCCTGGGTATTTTCCCATTTGATTTCTACATGTAGTTTGTTCCTGGATGCATTGCTTTGCTTCGTGTACAATCGCTCTCTGATCTTTTATGTGAGAGAAGATCTTTTGGCTTGGGTTCTCATGTATTGCCGTGTGTGTGTGTGTGTGTGTGTGTGTGTGTGTGTGTGTGTGTCTTCCTAAGAAGCTTTTTCTTTTTTTTTTATTTTTTTTATTTTTTGTTATTTTTATTAATTTATTTGAGAGTGACAGACAGAGAGAAAGAGGCAGATAGAATGGGCGCGCCAGGGCCTCCAGCCACTGCAAACGAGCTCCAGACGCGTGCGCCCCCTTGTGCATCTGGCTAACATGGGTCCTGGGGAGTTGAGCCTCGAACCGGTGTCCTTAGGCTTCACAGGCAAGCGCTTAACCGCTAAGCCATCTCTCCAGCCCCTAAGAAGCTTTTTCTATCCCCAGATTTTTCTCTGGTGAAGACAATTTTTCTTTCTCTATATCTCTTCTCTCTTTCCAGCCAGGCAAGGGAGAGAATTCCTGTTTGGCTTGTGTCTTTTGGCTAGCCTTTCTCTTGAATCTTAATTCTCCCTAAAGTAGACCTCATAATTCAGAATCTGTGTTTTTCAAAGTTTTGCTCACATGGTTAAGAATCCAAAAGTTGGTGTCCACAGGCCTGGGCTCTTCTTCATCTTTACAGGAATTAATCCCTCCCCGGATCCAAAATCCTACATCACTACTTGAGGATCAATTTTGAAAAGCATCCATGCTGTAACAATGGTCTACTTAACTCTCACCTGTGAGTTTACTATTTTGTGATATTGTTGTGCTATTCTTTTAGCACCTATACTATAATATACTAGTCTCTTTGCCTAAAGATAATAAAATATTTAAGGCAGCCTTCATTTGTTTCAAAAATAAGTTTGTTTTGCACAGTTTTTCAAGCTGAAAATACCAAAATGATTTGGGTAATCCCAAAGCTTTATGCTCCATTGGGTCCTCTGTTGTGGGTCTATGGCTGATGACATCACAGTGAGGGTAGTGAAAAGAGGAAGAGATTTCAGCTCTAAAGAGGAAATCATAGAAGCTTTGATAACAACAATCCCTTCTAAAGACCGACGTATTTTACCCTTTGCTCTACTTCTTAAGGATTCCACACTACTTCTACACTACTACTGGAAACCCAACTTTCCAGCACGGAATTCCTTTGAAAAATAAGCCATACCCAAGCCAGAGTGCTGTTCTTTAAGCTACTAAAATTTCCCTTTGGTATGTATTTTCTCTGAAATAAGTTTAATAGGAGAACTTCTATCTGTCCATCATGATGTGAGGACCATATTGCTAGACTGTTATGCTTAGTTAGCTTTTATTTTACTTTCAGTGCTTTAAATATATAATTTCACACTCTCTTGACTTGTAAAGTTGCTTTATAGCTTTCAGGGTCCTATTTTCTTTTATAGTTTGATCATAATATGCCATTGTGTAGTATAGTATGTGTTAAAACTGATTAGACCTTTACCCCCTATGCTAATAAGGTAGTTATATGTTCTTTGAACTTGTCTTTGCTTTTTCTTTTTCAAATACTAAAAACACAAGTATTTGTTTTTATTCTTTGACTCTATTTTTTTTTCTGATCTGACTACATTTTTAAATGATTCATCTAGTCAGGCATGGTGGCTCATGCCTTTAATCCCAGCAATTGGGAGGCAGAGATAGAAGGATCACCATGAGTTTGAGGCTACCCTGAGACTGCAGAGTGAATTCCTGGTCAACCTGAGCTAGAGTGAGACCCTACCTCAAAAAAACAAAATATAGATATTATTCTCCACTTCCAGGCAAGATGGCGACCGCCTAACTGTGCCACACATCCCTGGGAAAGAAAGGAAAGACATTAAGGGTTCAGTGGGTCTTTTAGGGGAGAGAAATATCCAATAGATTGCAGTGGGAGGGCACAGAGGGGGAAAAAAAACAGGGAATCACTGATTCCCTCCTGTGCGGGTAGCCCACCCCTCCCCCCAAGCAGCTGCCTTACCCACCCACAGTCCCAGCTTCAGGAAACACCCACACTTACTGTAGGAAAAGGGTCCCAGGCCAACATTGTTCCACTTACCTCACTTCACAGGGGTGATTGCCATGCTAACCCTACCCATGAGTGACCTTGGTCAGGCTACGCCTGCTGGCCCATTGGAGCTCAGGCTCCTTTGATCAATTTGCCTGCCAAACGGTGCCACTGCATTGATCCCTGCCTTTGGAAACTTAGCCTGCTCCGCCCACTTGATCACTTATTGCTCCAGCCCCTCCACATTCAAGCGCAAGCCCAGGCCCATTGAAAATTCCCACACTGAGCTCAGACTATGTCTGTTGCTTGCATTAGCTTAAGTGCCTTCCCCACTCTGTCTGGCACACTGGCCGACCACCATTGTCCTGTTGCAGGGGGAGCACAGACTGCTTCTGGGTCCCAGTGTTCTGCCACACCAGAGTTTGGGCTGCTTCAGTGCTTGGTGCCTCAGTGTCCCTCCTAACATGAGCACAGGAAGCTTTGGCACATTACTGCATGAGAGCTCAGGCAACTTTGGCGTCCCAGCAAGGCAGGAGCTCAGGTGGCTTTGGCAACTGAGAGCCAAAACCCAGGCTGCTTGGCAACTACATCAGGCTGCTTCAGATTTCCATTGTGCTTAAGCCCAGGCTGATCCACCCACCTACATGTCCATACACTGTTATGTGCAGACCACAGTGTAAAAGAAATAACATGAAATATCAAATGCAAGAGAATCCAGTTAGATCACCCAGTTCTACAATGAACATCTCTAATCAAAACATAGAAGAGTCATTAGGATCAGAACACCAAAATCAAGCTATGAGAAATGCAACCCTGACCAAGCTACTGGTAGCACTTGCAGAAAAGCAACAAAGGACTGTTGATTGTGTGGATGCTGCCACCACTAGACTAGACCTAAAGATAAGAAAATGGAAGGAGTTCAAAGACAGTTAAGAGATATGAGGGAGAGTGAAAAAAAAAGAGGACCTCAAAAATGGAAATTATACATAGAAAAGTAGTATAAAATGAAAACCTAATCGAACAAGTCCAAAATTCTCTAGAAGCTCTCAAGAATAGAGTCAGCCATGTAGAGGATAGAAACTCTGATCTGGAAGACAAGATGGAAGAAACAGTTTGAGCAAAAATTTCAGTAAGTTCAAAAGTTTCTGTGAATAGAACATGAGGGAATTGTGGGATACACTTAAATGTCCTAATATCAGGATCATTGGAATACCAGAAGGAGAAGAAATTCAGACCAAAGGCATGGAGAATTTATTTAACAAAATAATTGAAGAAAACTTCCCCAGTCTCTTAAAAGAAAGACCCGTCAAGATACAAGAAGCCAACAGAACTCCAAACAGACTGGACCAAAGGAGAAACTCTCCAAGACATATTGTCATTAAGATTCTAAACATTGACACCAAAGAGAAAATCCTAAAAGCAGCTAGGGAAAAACAGCACACCACCTTCAAAAGTAACCCCATCAGAATTACTTCAGACTTCTCAATGGAAACCCTGAAAGCTAGAAGGGCCTGGAATGAAACACTGCAAAGTCTAAGAACCTATGGCTTCCAACCCAAACTACTCTACCCAGCAAAAGTATCCCTCATAATAGATGGTGAAAGAAAAACTTTCCATGACAAAACTCAGCTTTACAATTATATAATATATAGTTATATATTATATAATTATATAAAATAAAAGAAAGACAGATTTCTGTCAGAGTACTTGATGACCCGCCAAAGGTTAGTGGTAAGACCCTACTGCTGAAGACACCTTATGTGGTTGACACGTAAAATGGAATGGCATGGCTGGAAGCTGGAAGAGAGTCAGTCCCCAGACAGTCAGCGCATCTAGTGCCAGAAGGTGCTACATGGGCGACTGGGGGAAAATGACAAATATCTGTCCAAGCAACTCATGGTCTAACCTACTTAGCAGCAAATAACCTGTTGTGATGCTCACACAAATGAAATAGTGGTGCACAGCCATGGTGGGAAACCAACTGCTCTTGATTTGGCTAACTGATCCCCTCAGTGGTACGGGACCCATATCTGGAGCTGGGAAACAAGTCACAACCATGTCCAAACATAAGCCTTCTCTCTATTATCAAGCTACCACCAATCGTGGGCTACAAGAGAGCCTACACCTATTAAATTCTCTATAAAAATGTAAGGGTTATTTCATTTGTCTGGTGCTAACTTACTCTCTGTTGGAGAATCTGCTTCTCTTTTTCAGATAGATGTAGATCTTAAGGAGAGAGCCACCCCATCATAACTCAAAAGGGCCCCTGCTGAAATTAAGAACAATTGGCAAAACAAGCAAGGGTGCTGTTTTCTTGGTGAACCAGGTACCAGCACAAGGGTGAAGGAGATCAACACAAAGAAAAATCAACTCCTACCAAATCAGATATACCGAGACCCAGAGGCCCCCAACACCTCATCACTGAAGCAGACCAAAAATGAACCCAACATGGCTCAGGGAAATTTTGCGGAAGAGGGGGTGTAAAGAATGTTAGAGCCACATGTTGGGTCATGATATGCAGAGACATTTATCCTACCCACAACTATGGGATAACTCCAGAATGGATGACCCATATATCTCAATAAAGAGGGGCCAAGGGGAGGGGGTAGATCATGGATAATATATATATACATGATTCATCTTTGAATTCAGTTTCCTTTTTCTTCTTGATTGACTCTAAGATTCCATATTGCATTTTTAATTTCATTTATGTATTTCAATGCATGTATTTCCAATTTTTAGTATCTATTTTAACCTCAAAGTTTTCATGTCTGACTTTTTTTCCATTTTCCTTTTGTTTGCCTGATTTTACAAAATCATTTTTCTGTATTTTATAGAAGTGTTGACCCTCACTAAAACAGTATTTTGCATTCTTTCTAAGGCAGTTAGTGCATCTCTGTTTCTATAAGTTTGGTCACTTGTGCTTTCATAGTTCTTTTGACATTGATATTTGTCTGATCATTCTTGGCTTTTGTGACTGAGTTTGTGTGTAAACATCAGAAGCAGACTTATTTCAATGATAGTGAATCAATCAGTTTTGTTTTGGAACGCCTTCCATCACTTGACCTGTTAAGAGTTTTTGTGGTTGTCATGTAGGTGTGATTCCCCAGATATCATGCAGCCTGGGTTGTGACTGAGTGAACAAATGGGCTAACTTGGAATTCGGAATTATTGGGTTTGACTAATCTTAGGCTATAAGAGGGCCTATATCTTTTAAATTCTCTTTAACTTAATAGTGGTTATCCCATTTAACTGGTGCTGACTTCACTCTCCATTGGAGAATCTGTTTCTCTTTTTCAGATAGGAGCTGGACCTGAGGAGATGACACACTCTATCCGGCCCCAGCTGAAACCACAGAGTAATTGGGGAAATGAGCAAGAGTGCTGCTTTCTTAGTGAATCTGATATCAGCACAAGGATGAAGGAGATAGACATTGAGGACACTCAATACCTACCAAGGCAGAGATCCAGAGGCTCCTGAGTGCCCATCACTGAAGCAGACTTAAAATGCTCCCAGTATAGCTCATGGAATTTTGTGGAAGAAAGATTTTTAGAGCCGCAAGTTGGGACATTTTGCACAGAGACATTGCCTCTTCCCCATAACTGACTGCTATACCCATAATGCATGACCCACATTCCCCTTGGGATTGACCTGCATCCCCAACGAGGAAGGCATCTTCAGAAAAGGGGCAGGGAGGAGGGGAATGAAGGGCGATACCAACATGTGTTATTTACATACTAAATATGTCCATATCTAATAAAAAATAAATTATAAAAAAAGAAAAAACAAATCAAACAAACAAAAAAGAATTATTGGGTTTGAACCTGGATCATAGATCCATGGAGTTAAGCCTGCTTATTTGGTGCAGGTGGTGGGACTGCATCATATATGTGTGAGGAGCAAGCCCAGGCCTGAGTCCATAGGTGCTAAGCCAGCACTCAGGTGGGCCTTCACTTTGAGTTTCGGGGATGAGCTGGATGCCTAGTTCCTGGGTCCACTTACAGTGGACCTGAAGTTTGAGTCCACAAGTGTGGCAGCAGTGTTTCAGGCCTGGGGCCTGAGTACAGAGGGATGGGCTTGATCCACATGTTCCCAGAGACTGGCCTGAGTCAAGGTCTATAAGTGTGGTACTTTATTTTAGTCTTTAGAAGCTAACCTGGAACTTGAGTCCTCCAGTATGATCTTGGATGTTGTGTCCGGTAGACAAAAACAGGCCTGGACTTGAATCCACCAGAGGCCAAGGAAGACAAGGTGCTAAAATAAGTGTAGAGAATGAACCCATATTGACTGGAGTATCATATCCACCTTCCCTTATTATGAACACTAATGACAATTAGCAAAGTTCATGAAAGTTGAAAAGTACATAACAAGAGATTATAATCAGATAATGGTGCTTCAAATTTTCTCCTCCTCCAAAGAAACAGCAGTTTAAATCAACTATGTCTGCTGGAAAATAACTTTAAAAGAGCTATGGGAACTAGACAGGAGATTACATCATGTCAGAGTAGCACATAAATAAGAAGAAATGCATTGAAGAGAGTGAAAAGGAAAGTTTTACACTACCCACATGATCCCTCCCAACTACAGCAGAGTGAAAAGAGATTACCTTTGTGAGACTAAAGGAAATTGAAGTAAGTATCAAACTGGAATTTCAAAGCCAGGCAGGGCCCAACATATGCTACTGAAATATTCCGTACAAAACCTTCAGGGCTTCATTAGTATCAGGAATACAGACCCAGGTCTCAGTCCTACCTGACCTATCCAACCACCCCAAAGTCAGGCCAATCCTAGAAAGCTCAGGCTCTGAACAAATGCTGGTGCCAGCACTGGGACATCTTTCAGGTTCAGACCAGTATTAATACAAGTTCTGACATAGGCTCTAATGTGATTCAGCAGCCCTAAGCTCCTCACTACCCCTAGACCAGTCCATTCATGTCCAGAGCTGAAGCTGATACCTGCAGGATTTAGGTAGGAAAGTTGCCCAGTGTTAGCTAGCTCCAGTCTCCAGGCCAGCCCAGAATCAGATCTACCCCTAAACCCAGGCTTCATCCCTGCCATGGTGACAGATAAGCATCTCTGGACATGAAATCTTTAAAGTCCTTTGTTATGATGAAAATTGACAGCAAGAATGAATCAAAATAAAAACAAGACCATTTAAGTGGAGGCAAGAATGCCTCCATACTTAATTTAAGAGAGCCACAATCAATTAGCTAAACAGAGGAAGTCACTGAATTCATCATGCTCTTGGTCCTGCTTGTTGGGAAGGAATCTATACCTGGTACTAAGAATAAAAACAGAAACCTATAGTATGGTGTATCCTAGGACCTAGAGGGAAGTGTCCACTATTCTTTGGCTAAACAGAAATATCATACCCAATAAACAGCTTTCTCAGTGTATATGTTTAAGCCTTTTGATTGATGCTGATCTCACATTTGGTTAAATAACCTTCTTTTTTAAAGATGGCAGCAAATACTAAGAAGCCCCAAGACCAGTGAAAATGACAAGAAGATGAGATAGCCCAGGGCTTAGCACTAGAAATTCCATCACTATCAACAGGCCAGTGATCAAGCAACATTGTAGAGGTAGTCACGGACAAAATATGAATGTTGTTCTGACTGCTAGCCAGAGAACTCTCTCTATGGAAATGGTGGTACACACTGAGAAGATCAAAATCTATCAAGTAGAAAATAAGATGTCGAGAGCTCAACATTAAAGGAGGTATCAGCTATCCTCTCCAAGTCTCAGGGTACATTGCAGAAGAGGGCAGAGTGCATGTAATATCCACAGAGTATGCAAACTTAATATGAGGCACTGTCCTCCACATGTGAATGGAATGGAGCATTTATGACCTGGTGATGGTTACATAAACTCTGACAAGATGAGCACAGTTCTGAGTCCATCAACATTATGACATGCAGGATGGAGGACAAAAAGAATGAGACAACAGGATAAAGAAGGGAATACCCTGAAAGAGAAGAATCATCAGGGATATAAGGGTGGGATAAAGGAGACCAAAAGGATAAAGATATGGGAACATGATCAAATTACTGTGTATTCATATATTAAAGGTATAAATTTTAAAAGAGGGGCAAAGGTAAGTGGATCAATGTGACTTTGAGGCCACCCTGAGACTACATAGTGAATTTCAGGACAGGCTGGGCTGGAGTGAGACACCACCTTGAACCTCTACCCCCCAAAAAGAAACTAGAAAAGAAAAAAAAAGAGCATTTATCTGAGTTTACTTGAGCAAAATCAATGCATGAATCTAGTGGCACTTAGAAAGGAGAAGAGAGCTCCAATTTGCAATGAAAGCAGTGAGCTGTTGCTTCTCAGACATAAAAACAAATTAGAAAAAAAATCTCATCTAGTTGGCTATAGAGAGATACTTGTATTATTTGGTATAATGAGTTGGCATCATATGCCTGGCTTAGTTGGCTGTTTATTAGGCTCCTATGAGGAGTTAGTATTTTTACATATTAAATTAGAATTTGGTTCATTATATAATAACTCAAAATACGACTTATAGCCTCTAAGTTAAAAATTCTCATAGACATCTTCTGTCTTGAGAGGCTGCTCCTAAAGGCTTTGATAATCGATTTTAATATCTCATAATGTATTTGTTTGGTCTTAGTATGTAACTCAGAAATCATAACATCAGAAATTTGATTTTTTCTTATGCTTTTGTATCTTTGTATGTGGCGAGGAAAGTTGTTTATTTTGAACACCTGAATCACAGGGCCCTGGACAGGGTATGATGAAGACTAACCTTAATCTTCTCCTGTTTCTCTCTCTCTCTCTCTCTCTCTCCCTCTGTCTCCCTCTTCTCTCTATGTCTTTTATATTACCTATCTTTTTCTTCCATCTTTTCCTTGGTGCTGGTCTGTAATTCCCAGTGCCAGCATGTGGTTAACATCCACAATGAGCTATTGATAGAGAGACCTACAAGATTTCCCAAAAGAAGACAGATTTCTGTCAGAGTACTTGATGACCCACCAGAGATTAGAGGTAAGGCCCTACTGCTGAAGACACCATATGCTGTTGGTACAGAACATGGAGTGACCTGCCTGGAATTTGGAAGAGAGTCAGTCCCCAGATAGCTTGTCTAGTGCCAGAAGGTGCTACATGAGTGACTGGGGGAAAGTTACCAACATCTGTCCAAGAAACTCATGGTCTATGCTACTCAGCAGCAAACAACCTAATGTGATGCTCACACAAGTGCAATAGTGGTGCATACCCATAGTAGGTAACCAACTGCTCTTGATTTGGCTAACTGATATGCTCTGTGGAACAGAACCCATAGATGAAGTGGGAAACAAGTCAGAACCATATTTTAAAAATGAGCTTGCTCTCTATTATCAAGCTCCCATCAATCATGGGCTACAGGAGAGCCTACACTTACTAAATTCTCTCTGAAATAATAATGGTTATCCAATTTATCTGGTGCCGACTTCACTCTCCTCTGGAGAATTTGCTTCTCTATTTCAGATGGATGCAGATCCTGAGGAAAGAATCATCCCATCACACCTCACCAGGGCCCCAACTGAACCCAAGAGTAATTGGGGAGATTTGCAAGAGTGCTGCTTTCTTGGTGAACCTGGTACCAGAACAAGGGTGAAGGAGATAGACACTTGAACACTCAACTCCTACCAAACCAGATATCCAGAGACACAGACTCATCACTGAAGTAGACCTAAAACGAACCCATCATGGCTCAGGGATATTTGTGGAAGAGAGGGTAGAAAGATTGTTAGAGCCACATGTTGGGACATTATGCACAGAGACATTGCCTCTTACCCATAACTGATAGCTAACCCACAATGCACAACCCACATTCCCCAATGAGGAGGGTCCCTGCAGAGGGAGGAGGAGGCTAACAATGGTACCAACATGGCTGTATATACACTGTGTACATAACTAATAAAAGAAATCTAAAGAGATAGCTCCATGATGGCAGTGGAAAGGATGGTATGAGCAGAAGCTGGACATCACCTCTGCCATAGGAGGTAGAAAACAACAATAGAGTGATCCAAACATGGGATGTTGAAGGTGGCTATAAAACTCAAAAGCCCATCCCCATAAACACTTATACCTCCAGCAATGCTCCAATTCCAAAATTGCCACCAGCATGGTATCTAGAATTTAGAACACATGTCAGTTTATGAAAGACACCTAATTCAAACTATCACATGCCACCCCTAGTCCCCATAAACTCATGACTATCCATGATGTAAAATGCAATGCACTCACTACAAATTTAATAGTCCTTATAGTCTTTATCAATGCCAACACTGCTCAAACATTTCCATAGTCCAAGGTCTCTTAACTGTGACCTATAAAACCAAAATAACATAATATTCACACTGCAAAAAAAATAGGGCATAATAAGGTAAGATTGAACCAATATAAGATCTAAGATAAACAGGGCAATCATCAAATCTTATAGCTCCAAGTCTGACATCTTGAAACAGTGACAAAGTCTCTGAGGTTCCAATTTTTCCCTTTCAGCTGGACTGCTCAAAGTTCAGGTAACAATCTATCCCAAGCTGGCAGCTCTTCTTGGCAACTGTCTCACAGTCTTGAAATCTTCTGGAGTCTCCGCTGCAACCCATGTTTCACCCTCATAAGTCCATCAGGACTCCACATAGTCTTTCCAACAATCCTACTCACATTTCCCAAAGCCCATTTCTGAAATCAAACTGAATTTCACATCCAGTGACTCTTTTCTACATTGTTATACTCCCATAGTACTATGTAAGCTTCCAAGTTTGTTAATGCAGGAGGGAATAAAACCAACTTTGAAGAGCAACAAAACTTCCATACTTAGACACCTACTTACTTCCAAAGAGTCAACATTCTTTCTGCTGCCCCAATGCAGAACAACTTGAGAAATTATGGTTACAATTTCTCAAACAATTGAAGCTGAATGGAGCTGTTGTTTCCAACCTGAAACTTTCTCTCTGTGCCACATCCTTCTACTTACACAAGTCTATTTCTATAAAACTGAACCCTGCACAAGTTCTTGGAGCACTTGAAGAATATAATAAGCCTCTCTAACACACTGCTAGCCCAGTCTGGACACAGTTCTTTCTTCCCCTCATACATAATCCAAGTCTATACAATCTACATTTCTTTCTACATTTAGGTCTTCCAAATCTGACCAGAATAGTCCATCAAACTCTGCTTATAGCACTTCAAGGTGTCTCTAAAGCCAGTGTTTCAAATCCTTCCATATTGCTCCACAAATAAGTTCCAAAAGCCACAAATCAGGTTTCTAGCAACAGCAATCCCACTACACTGGTACCAACTTTCCATTGTATTTACCTATTTTCTATTGTAGTTACCCTCTTGTTACTGGTATAAAGCAACTGACCAAAGCAACTGGGAAGAGGAAAGTTGTTTATTTTGGCCTATAGTCTTGAGGGGAAACTCCATGATGGCATGGGAATGATTACATGAGCAGAAGCTGGTCATAACCTCTGCCAAGGCAGGTGGAAAACAGCAGAAGGAGGGTGAGCCAAACTCTGGCAAGGGGAAGCTGGCAATAACATCCATAAACTTGCCCCCACAACACACCTCTTCCAGCAAAGCACTGATTCTAGAATTACCACCAGCTAGGGACCTAACAATCGTAACACATGAGTTTATGTAGGATACCTAATCCAATCCACCACGTTGATCCAAGTGTCCCAATAAGTTTTTGTTGTCACAAATGCTTTTCCCATGACCCAGTTTACATTCACTCTAAGCTAAGAAAGGAATATTCTGCCCAAAGGTACTTTAGTTTTGAACTGGATACAAAGTGGCAATGATCCTATTAGAATACACAGGGCACAGACAATGTTTGATAGACAGATGTAATGTTAGAATCCCTAGTTCTGTTAGGAAATTTATGTATCCGTGGTTATTAGTATGGAAGCACTGGTAATACTTACCTAAAATTCCATTATTCTAATAATTTCATGAAGATGACAGACTAAAAATTAAGTGACTAGGGTTATAGATTTATTTATTATCAAATATCTTAACTTTTATTTTTCATATTATGGCATATTTAAACATAAAATACTCTCCATACAATCCTGCTCACAGTTAAAGATTTAAACAAAGAATCAGAGTGTGTAACCTAAATGCCAAACTTTATAGGAAGAGACACATGGAAATTTGAATTTATTGATAATTTATTATTGTGTACTATAGCATTATCTGTCTAACATTTAGCTATGTCCCTTGTAGAAGCTATTAGTTGTGAAATCTTTATTATTATATTAGTTTGGCATGTACTCACAAAAACTAAACAAAGATGAGATAGGTATGGGGGCTGGTAAGCACCTATAATTCTAGCACTAGGGAGATGGAGACAGGGGGATCAGGAGTTCAAGCCCAGCCTTACTTATGTAGTAAATTGAAGGCTAATCTATACTACATGAGACTCCCTCTTAAGAGTAAAAATTTCAAAAGAAAAGAACATTTTAAGAAATAGGGAAGAAGAAAAGGCATAATATCTAGGTAACAAAGAGGAAAGTTTTGATTCCTGATCTTGACAAAGTTGTCCACATACTGAATGATATTTAATTCTAAGGAGAATCTTCACTAGCCAGTTTTTGTTTGTTTATTTGTTTGTTTGTTTTATTTTTTCAAGGTAGGGTTGCACACTAGCCCAGGCTGACCTGGAATTCACTATAGAGTCTCAGGGTGGCCTCCAACTCACAGTGATCCTCCTACCTCTGCCTCCCAAGTGCTGGGATTAAAGGCATGTGCCACCACACCTGGCTTGTTTGTTTCTTTTTGAGGTAGTGTCTCACTGTAGCCCAGGCTGACCTGGAATTCACTCTGTAGCCTCAGGGTAGTCTTGAAATCACAGCTATCTTCCTACCTCTGCCTCCCAAATGCTGGGATTAAAGTCATACACCACTACGCCCAGCTCATTAGCCAGTTTTATGTGGGATTATCGACAGGTGCAAAAGTGGTAGTTAAACCCTCAGCCCACATACTTAGCACACTAGTCTCAATCTCTTACCCTGTACTGAGAAAATATAACTATTGAAAAATCCACAACTGATGAATGGGCTTCTGTGAAAATATAGTAATTTCAAATAAGATCCATTTCCCCTCACTTCCAATACTTTGAGGAGAATAAAGGAATAAAACTTGTAAGGAAAATTTTAAGATATTAGTTACTAAGTATACAAATGGGAACAAATAATCAGAATAGCAGAAAAAGTAGATAAGTAAGCAAAGGGAGAAACAGTACAGATGAAGGGAGGAGATCAATAGGAGTATGCCAATGTAATCAGACACCCAAATAATCCCATCACTGGGGAGGCTGGGGCAGCAAGAGCTTCTAGCTCGAGGCCAAACTGTGCTTTTTGGGAACGTCTGTCTCAGAAAAAAAAAAGGAGGGGGGGATAAGAGACAAGGACAAAAAAGCTTCATAAAATTCAAATGTTCTGGCAGACAGGCTATCTCTACGCAATCTCTCAAGTGAGTCCATCTTGATACCATCTTGCTTTTCCCTCAGGCTATTTAGTTTGTATCTTTCAATCAAAACAGAACCTTTGTGGCACTATTTTCCTGTATGTTCTTTGAGTGGTTTGTGGGCCAGAGAGTAAGCATGAAAACTGCAGGCGTCTTTCAGCCTCCAGGTTCTGGCAGCTGTGTCGGCTTGCTCTCCACTCGGGTGCCTTAGACCCTAGCAGCTTTGAACACTTACCACTGCGCATCCCTCTCCCAGGGAGTTAGTGTATCTCCCTACAGGCTGTGGGCTCAGACCAGGCTGCCAACTCATGGAACAAAGCATAGCATGCAAAAAATAATTTTGTTATTTTAAAAAAGGGAATGAAATTGCAGTTTTTTAAATTAATGTTCGATTTTTAGAAAAACTCACAGATCCCAGCTGCTTGATCACACACACAAAAACCTTTCCCCAAAGTTCCTCTTCTACAAACTTTCTATAAGCATCCAGTCTTTACCTGTACATTTCTTCTTTCTCATTTTAGAGCAACCAGTCACTCTACCTTAGGATATAAACTTCTCTTGTTCTTTAAGAAAACATGCTATTACTCCTTATATTTCTCCTTACCGACTTACTACTTTTTATATGCTTACATATAGTCATTTCCTTTATTATTCCTGTTACCCGACTGTATAATTTAGAGCTCTTAACCTTAAGTGATCTTTAATTTCTAGTGAACATTAAGAAGCAAACAACTGTGAACTGTATGTCCTACCAGCACACTGGGTACAAATCTGTGAATCATTTCCAGAAGTGTATGCTTTTTCATAGCATATAACTTTTCAATATGTCATTTAGTATCTCTAACAAGATTCAATAAAGGAGAGAAATTTTATTCATTCTGCTTAGCCTTAGTAAGTGATTTATGATGAATTGGTTTAAATAGAAATTAACCTTAGCTTCAGCTCTCCTTTCTTAATGGTATAATGGAATAAGGCATAGAACGTTCATAGAGGAAGCTTGTGTTACATTTATTTAACTCACTTGTTTTCATCAGTTATGCTTGGATGCTCACAAAGGTGAAATATTAAAGTGAGCCATTGTCTTACTTTTCTTTCTGAAAAACATTTATATACAGAGATAACATGACTATATTTTATTAATAACCTGGTACATTAACTTTGAACTGTTGGGCATATTTGGAAAATAATTCAGGTCGATCAGCTCTTTTGCAGCCCAGCTCATGAGTTCAGTAGCAGCATTTGCTACATCTATGCTTAGCTCCAATATTTCTCTTAGTATCAACATTTGGGTGCTAGTGGACTGGAACCAGGGTCTTGTGCCTACTAGACAAACACTGTGTCACTGAACTCCAGTTACAACCTCAGCCCAGCACCAGTCCTTCTAATCTCACCTTACAGTTGTTGTTCATGACATTGAATGACAGACCTGCTAGCTTTTGGATTTCTTTCCTCCTAAAAGGAGTTTTGATGCACAGCAAAGTTAATGACAAGAATGAAGTAAAGAGAAGTAGTAGAACAGTCCACAAAGGATCAAGAAATGGAGGTCAGGTTGATTGAAAGATCCCACAGGAGCACAGGGAATGAAAAGAGAATGAATTGTTTATCACCCCCCCCACACACACACACACACCCAGTATGATCCTTGTGTCCCACTGGGAAGGTTTCAGGCTTGCATGTTTCAAATATTTTCTTTTTCTGAGAAATTTTATTGGCTATTATCACGAAAGCCAAGCCCTTAGGGGAGCTTCCTGTGCTTGCGCAGTAACCTAAGCCACAGGCCCACTCGGTGGTGATGTACAGTAGACAGTTTCTTTCCAGTGGCCTGGTCATTTACAAAGAAGGCATTTCAGAGAGTAGTGCTCTATAGTTGGGGACTTCCTGGTTTGGGTTTCTAATGTATATGGGAAGGTCTGCTCTTGGTCCCTGTAGCTACTATCATGACTTTCTTTGTTGTGGCGAACAGTGCTCTAAGTTGCCTTTGCTAAGGCTCGGTCTTCCTTCAAAAACAGGCTCGGGTCTATCTTTCTTATGAATGAGAGTGTGTGACATTTAACATGGGGGAGCTGTGTAGAGAGCTGCGTAGTGCCGCGCCTTAAAGATGGCGCTGGTTGCCGCCTTCCACCTTCCCGATGGTGAGTGCTCTCTGTGGTAAACAACTCCATATTTGGCTGGGGCTGATGATCTGGCTTGCCTCCGCATATGTGGGCCTATCTGCAATCACCACGTGGCGTACTGGGGTTGGTCAACCAGAGGCCTTATATACGATGGGCTGGCTTTCCTCGCAGTCAGTCGGTCGGTCGGTCAGTCAGTCAGAAGATTGTTCAAGGTTCCTGAATAAACTGCTTAAAGAAGAGTCCGAGCGTTGCGTCTTCCTTGCTGGTCGAGGCGGTCGCGACAAGTGGTGGCCCGTACGGGGAACCTTCAAGGGATTCAGAACTTTTTGCAGTCAGGGCAGCGTGCTGGTAAGTTCCCAGGTAAGTGGGACGGAAGGACTGCGACAAGAGCGGTTAGATTGCTCTTCTCTGTAGATAAAGAGAGAGCGGAATAAGTTTGCGGGACAGCGAACCAAAAGTGAAAGTTCAAAAAAGGCACTGCTAGGTTGATTATGGGCGCTTCACAGTCGCACCCAATTTTTTTGGCTCTGAATGAGCTGCTTCATTCGAAGAATTTAAAGCTTAAGAAAGGGACTTTAGAAAGATTTTTGGAGGAGTGCGATACTGTCACCCCTTGGTTTGCTGATTCTGGCAACCTTACCATCCCATCTTGGAATAAGCTAGGGAGAGACCTCGATTTTGCCTGGGACCAAGGCACACTTAAGCCTGGTGTTCGCCCTATTTGGAAATTAGTACGAAGTTGCCTTGAGGATCAAAGATGCAATGACGCGATAGAAAATGGCCAGGCTGCTCTAGAAATGTTACAAGAGGAAAGATCAGAACAGGCGAACAGCGAGAAAGGGGAAAAGCACAGAACTCGACTTTACCCTGATCTGAAAGATCTTCAAGGCTTAGATGGCCCGGAGTCTACGGACTCCAAGGCCGAAACCAGTGATTTAGAAGAGGAAGACCTACAGGCCCTCAGAGAGCAGTTGGAAAAACTTAAAATCAGAAAAAGGGAGAGAAAAAGGGAAAAGGAAAACCCTGGAATAGACCCAAAGATGCAGGGCAACTGTGGGCTTACGCCTCCACCGCCATTGCCACCAGTATATAGTGAGGCAGGACGATTCGCTCCTGCTGGGTGCTCGGGGCAGACTTTTTGCCCAGAGACATGGAGACAGGTTCACATAGAGTTACCTCTTGCTTACCCTGTATTCCAAGATCCACAGGGACAGAGGTATCATGAGCCCTTGGATTTTAAGGTGATAAAATCTCTGGCTGAATCAGTCCGCACTTATGGTATTACAGCCTCATTTACATTGGCTCAAGTGGAGGCTCTCAATAGACATTGCATGACACCTAGTGATTGGTGCAGCCTGGCACGTGCATGCTTAAGCCCAGGACAATACCTGGACTGGAAGGCCTTTTTGATAGAGTATGCAAATGAACAGGCTGCTGCCAATCACGCGGCAGGACAGCCGGCCTGGGATAGAGATATGTTGCTAGGGCAAGGCAGGTTTGCTAATCAACAAACAGGCTATCCTGTTCAGGTGTTTGAACAGATCAATCAAATTGCAGTCAAGGCCTGGAAGTCATTGCCTAATAAAGGGGAGGTAAGTGGAAATCTTACTAAGATCCTGCAAGGACCTATGGAACCTTTCTCTGATTTTGTAATCAATTTTTTGATTTTGCCGGCTGGTAAAAGCTGCAGGCAGGATTTTTGGAGACCCAGACACAGCTATGCCTCTTATTAAACAATTAGTCACTCAGTTCAATGAAATTTTTGAAGGGTACAACTGGACATATCAAAATCCCACCCAACAATCAGCTGCTAACCCTTTTGGTAATTGGATACTCTGTGGGATTAATGGAAGTTGTACTGATGTTTCGCCCATGGTTATGTTAGGGGGCGGAGGCTTTGGTAATGCTAGTTTTACATGGAATAGCTCTGAAATTTTTGAAAAAAGCCTTAGTCAGAGTGCCTCCGGTAGCAATATGACTTTCTCTCCTACTCCTGTGTGTGTTTGGCCTCCATTCGTATGGTTGGTCAGTAATGGCAGTATAGAAAATAACTGGTTAAACTGTACCAATGAGACATGCTTTTATGCCTTGTGCTGGGATGCCTCTAAGCATCCCATAGCCGTGGTTACCCGCATGCCTCGATATGTGCCTGTTCCCGTAGAAGCACCTAGCAGTATGACCTTGCTGAGGCCCAAAAGAGATTTTGGCATTACAGCCGCCATTGTGACTGCTATTACTGTTGCTGCCATTGGGGCTACAGTGTCAGCTGTGGCTCTGTCTAGCACGGTTCAGACAGCCTCAACCTTGAATAATTTGTCGGCCACAGTGGTCCATGCTTTGGATTTGCAAACATCCTTAAATTCTCAAATAAAGGGGGGACTGATGATTGTTAATCAATGCATCGACCTGGTCCAAGAGCAAGTAGATACACTTTGGCAGCTGGCCCAGCTAGGTTGCGAATGGAAAATGCCAGGATTGTGTGTCACATCTGTTCAGTATGCTAACTATACAAGAGCTGCTAATTTGTCTAGATTTCTGTCTAGTTTTCTTCTACAGAATTGGTCGCTTGATTTTGAAGATACCTTAAAGGAGCTGAGGTTGGCTGTGGTCCATGTGAATTCCACCAGAGTGGATCTCTCTCTTGCCACAGGATTATCATCATGGCTGACATCTGCTATGAATCACCTGAAGGAGTGGGCGGGAATAGGAGCCTTAGCAGGCCTTCTAGTGTTGATTTCCTTAGTCTGTCTGTGGTGTTTATGCAGAATCAGAGCTACGCAGAGGCGTAATGCAGCCATGATTATTCAAGCTTTTACAGCCATGGAAATGGGACAGTCCCCCCAAGCCTGGTTGGCCGCTGTAAAACCTTGACGCTCAGGATGCGAGGCAAAGCACTGCACCCCGAGTCAGCTTTTGGCTTTTGGCGACTTGGAGAAGAGTATGTTCGTTTGCATGCGGGTTGATACCCCAGATCCCGCCTCTGAAAAAATGGTATCAGACGGGTCTGGCACTCATGGGATGGATAACAGCTTATGAGGACCAGACAGTTGTCCTTGTGAACTTCAGAGATCGAACCTCTACTCTTGCCTGTTGCGTCTTAAAAACAAAAAGGGGGAACTGTAGAGAGCTGCGTAGTGCCGCGCCTTAAAGATGGCGCTGGTTGCCGCCTTCCACCTTCCCGATGGTGAGTGCTCTCTGTGGTAAACAACTCCATATTTGGCTGGGGCTGATGATCTGCTTGCCTCCGCATATGTGGGCCTATCTGCAATCACCACGTGGCGTACTGGGGTTGGTCGACCAGAGGCCTTATATACGATGGGCTGGCTCTCCTCGCAGTCAGTCGGTCGGTCGGTCAGTCAGTCAGAAGATTGTTCAAGGTTCCTGAATAAACTGCTTAAAGAAGAGTCCAAGCGTTGCGTCTTCCTTGCTGGTCGAGGCGGTCGCGACAGAGCTGTATATTTATTGGATTCTGGTGAACTCGTAGTTCTTTGTCTTCTACTAATCTCATCTGTTGCAGTCCATCTTGTTCCCAGTCACAAGATCCAATAAATACTGCACTTGGGCCAGTGAAAGAACTGCTCAACATGGAGATTCAGAGAACTTGTACCCAAGAGAAGGCTGGTGCCATATTCTGATGACTTTTTTTTTCCACATTAGCTTCTTTCATGGTAATTTTTTCCCCTGCAGTGCTTTTCTCATTTATATAAGATAATCTTCACTGAGGCCCTTCCTTATTGTCTTCAGACACAAAAGAGTGAGGCATGGTAGCAGAAGTTTGGCACTTTAAGAGAAAACAATAAAGTTAGTCATCTATAATCAGAACCACTTGGTATGTATTCAAAACATCACCCAGAAGTTTCCATGAAATCTTTTTCTTCCAGAATACCTTCTGTGATATTTCAGAATTTGTAACTAAACAGGATCCCATCTCCCACAACATGCCTTCTCACATGCCTATAGACACATTACATTTGAAATGCAATTCAGGAACTTTCCTATGTTGTTTACTTCAATTATTTGCCTAGGTTTATATCAGTGTGGGGGGAGGGGCAGGGACACAACAGTTTTTTTATTTGTTTGTTTGTTTGTTTTTTCTACTGCAAGCAAACACCAGACTTTGGGCCTCCTTTTTACTTCAGCTCAGGTAGGTGACTTCAGAATTGAATCCAGGCCTGCAGACTTTGCAAGCAAGCACCTTTAACCACTGAGTCATCCTCTCCCCTTCTACAGCAGCCTTGCTGTTGAAAACCTATCTCTTCATCTACCAAAGGATCAAAATTTCACAGATACATTGAACTACAAAGTGACTTGGTGTTTGTTGTTTTTCAAAGCTTAAATCAACTTTCTGATGAGAAATGAAGCTATTAGGTAGAAACCTTGATTTGCCAAAGCGCTGCCTTGATCTTTGCTTTTTTCAAATTTACTTGTCAGCCCCCTTTTCATTCAACATGTGGCCAAAGCATGTCACATGGAATGGAGTCAGGCAGCCTTTGTAGAATACATTTGAAATGCATTGTGAATTCCTTACAAGACACATCATAAATTGTAAGTATCAGAGCTAAAGAGTAAATGCAGTTGAGAAGTATCTAATATAGAAGAGAGACTAAGTTGGAAAGAAGAGGGATTCAGTGGAAGAGGTACCAGGGAGAGGGAAACAAAGAAGGTAGTGGGAGGGGATTATAATCACAATACATTATGCACATGTATGAAAGTTATCCAGATAAGTGTTCTTGAAGAAAAAGAAGTGTTTAATAGGGGCTGAGAAGATGGTCCAGCAGGTAAAAGTGTTTGCTGCACAAAGATCAGGACCAAGGAGGGCCTGATTCATTCTGAAATTGATTCTCTAGTACCCAGGGAAATATGTGAGTGTGGCCAAGCACAACACACACACAGTACTGTAGGAAGCAGAGACAAGAATTGCTAGAGCTTGCTAATCACAGTCTGACAGAAAGGCAGCTCTGGGTTCAAAGAGAGACTCCATCTCCAGAGAACATGTAGGTGAGTATGTCAGAGAGCACCCAACATTCTCCCCTGGCCTCTATAAGCATGAACACACCAGTACACACACACATGCATACACACACACACACACACACACACACACACACACACATAGGCAAAAGATAAGAATTTAATAGAAGGAAAAAATGCTAATTCCATATATCAAAATGCTTTTAAACTACTTCTACAGGGCAAAGGAAAAACAAGCTTTCTTCTCGCTCAAGACTTACTACACATATGCAGGTGAAAATACATATTAGTAGCCAGAAAGATTCAAAAGTAGAATTATTCGTGTAACCAGCAAAAGAGATTTGTCCAACAATTATGTTATACCTATAGCCCACATCATACCTAATTACCCAAGAAGAACATCAGAAGCATAAATATATAAAGCTCTAAAACCAAGCCAGGTGTGGTGGTGCATGCCATTAATCCCAGAATTTGAGAGACAGGTGTAGGAGAGTCACTATGAGTTCAACACCAGCCTGGAAGTATAGAGTGAGTTCCAGGTCAGCCTGGAGCCTGGGCTAGAGTGAGACTCTACCTCAAAAGAAAAAAATAAAAACTCTGAAAATAATGATATTACAAACATCTTTCTTTTGTTTCTAAATGGCTAAGATAGGATTAAGATAGCAAATAAAATACTGGTGCCCAATTAAATTTCATGTAAACAATGAATCACTTTAGTATATATGTGTTTGAATAAGTATATGAGGCATGTATATACTAAAATATGATTTGAAATTTAAATTTTTACTGGGTATCCTGTATTCTCTTTGATAATCTTGGGCTAAGATTAAAGATACACTGATGAGGGAATCCAATGATAGTCATGTAACAGTAAATTAGCTAAAAGTTTTGGACCAGGCTAGTGGAAGAGGAAGAAACATTACTTTATTTTTTTTTCTTTTTAAATTTTTTTATTCAGTTATTAATTTATTAGAGGCAGAGAAAGGGAGAAAAAGAGGGAGGGAGAAGACATTGGGCATACCGGGACCTATAGCCACTGCAAACGAACTCCAGATGTGTGTGCCACTTTGTGCATCTGGCTTACATGGGACCTGGAAAATTGAACCTGGGTCCTTAGGCTTCACAGGCAACTGCCATAACTGCTAAGTCATCTCCCTAGCCTATATCTTTCCTTTTAACTCTTCTAGGTTCATTCCTTAATAACAAAAGACAAATTATCAAGAACCAAACACATCAATGTATATTTTATGTCACATGCTAGCCTTCACAAGGAAATGAACACCTGAGTAAAAAGCTAAACCTCAATGGCAATTTTGTTGTAGGTTTCATTGAAAATGGAAAATTGCAGGAAAAAAAAGTATGATCTGACTAGTAAGAAATACAGAAACTTAGCAAGACCTGTTCCGACTCTCCGTGGTTCCCTAGCATCTTCCAAGATTCGGGTGCTCTGCCATCGGGGTGGTGGGTTGGCACTCAAGAGATTTTTGACTGTTTGAGTTCAAGGTCAGAAAATCATTCCTAGGTTTTGTGATCTGCTTCAGAGGAGAAAGTCAAAGGTCAAAGAAAACCTGGAAGTTCTGATTTTCAAAATGCTAATGTGGTATGTTTAGTGAAGCATGTTCTCAACTTCACCACAGTAAAAGACCAAACAGGCTGTATGCTAAGGTCCCAATCAAATTGCAGAAACTGAACCCAAACATTCTTTATTTTGGGGGGCGGTATCAACGTAGGGTCTTGCTATTGCCCAGTCTGCCCTGGAAATCATCTGCTATGTAGTCTCAGGGTGACCTTGAATTCTCAGCAATTCTGCCTCCCTAATGCTGGGATTAAAATTTTGCACCACCACGCCCGGCCTTAAAGCCAAACATTCTGAGCACTCAGTCAGAATAATAAAATGGTAAAGGGCATGGTGTCCAGAAAAATTGTGAGGCAGTTTCCTACTAACAACATTGGGCTTAGTCTCACTTTTACCCTTAAGGGGAAAGAAGGGCAAGTCCATTGTCCCCTCATCTAAATGTAGAAAAATTGATGGACTTGGAAAAATTCATACTAAGTGAGGTCACACAGGCTCAGAAAGTCAAATGCTGCATGTTCCCTCTCATATATGGTTCCTAACTTGGAACATAGAGAGTTGATTGGAAATGTTAGTAAGAATCAAGAGTAATGACATGTAACTAAAGTGTAGCTAGGAGAAAGGAGATATACATAGGGAAGGAAGGAGGACTTACTTGACAAGTGGGTTGAAGGTTAGAATATAGGAGATGGAGGGGTTTAGGAGACACAGGGGTCAGGGATGGGAGAAATACACAAAACCAATGACTGAATGATAGTACCATAGAAGCCTTCCTCCTGGAAAGCAAACTCAGAGTTATAACTATTAACCACAGGAGGGGAGATGTCCCAAGCATAAGGGCCATAGAGAGCTTAATCCTCAAACCATGAGCACTGATTGACAAATCCCAGTGCCAGAACTGGACTATCCTCCACAGTGAGCTATTGGTCAGGGAGACCCATGAGGTCCCCCAAAAAGTGCAAATCATTGATAAAGCACTTAGTTACTGGCCAGAGCTAAATGGTAAAATCCTATTGCTGAAGGCACCACACAGGCCATGCACATAGGACATCAAGAAGTCATGCTGGAACCTAGAAGCAAGCCAAGTCCCCAGTGTCTAGCCCTCATAGCTCTGGAAAGTACTATGTGAGTTGCTGGGAGACAATGGTCACAAATAGCATTAACATACAAGGGACCCTTTAAGCAATGAAATCAGCCAGCTGGACAAGATATATACACCTGTGCAATAGTGGCACAGATCCTATATGGGTGATCAATGGCTCATTGATTGGATATGAAACCCCACTCTGTGATAGAGAACTCATTCCTGGTACTGAGAACCAAGCCAGAACCATGGACTTGAGAGAGAAGCTCCCCTGTCTTTGGCCAAGAAGAGTGGCTATATCCTCCCAAAAGCCTCCTAAATGACTAGGGTTATCCTCTTTAATCCATGCTGCTCTCACTCTTGTTTGGCAAAACTGTTTCATTTTACAGAAATCAAGATTCATCAACATAACAAGAAAAAACAGGCGACTGCCTAGCACTAGACAACCCACCTCCATTACATCTGCAAGGGCCCACAAGATATTTACAGAGGATGTGACAGTCTAAACATGCGTACTACTGTCACTGCTGACCTGAAAACCAGCACTAGGGAGATGGTGATAAATACCAAAAACACTCAAAGCAAAAATTCATATTGTAAGGAGCTTACCACTAAAGTAGTCTTATACCCATCAAGGCTCATCAAGGGAACATTGAAGAAGAGGGGGCAGAAAGATTGTAAGAGCCACAGCATGGAAAGGAGTATCCTGTGGTATTACCCACCCCCCACAGAAATTAACTGATGCACTCATTACCTCACAGGGAACACCAATAACTCCGCTGAGGAAGGCTTTCAGTAAACTGGGAACAGGAGAGAGGATACAAATTATAACCTGACGGGAATATGAGCAGCACTCAACAGGGCCATGCAATAAAATTCATAATTGATTTTAACTAAAGGAAAAAAACAACAATAAATGCAAAAAGTAAAGCCTGCCCTGTGGGGATGGCCTCTTCTGCAGTAGAGAATGGCATGTACTGACAGTTAAGGTAGCCTGTGTAGGGACAATAAATGAGGAAAGGGCTGTATTCATGATACAATGTGCATTTCCCATGGGTCAGATTTGGATGTGTTCGGAAGAGAGCTGGCCTGTACCCATGTTGGGTTGGGAGATGTCTAAGCCCTATGGTTGGATCCACTGCTGAGAAGGACCAAGCATGGGTCCCCAAAGAATGCACTACCTGTCATGAGCCCAGGAAGAAGAAGTGCCTTCTTTGGTCTTCCTCTTCAACATTGGTGTTGGAATCCAGATTTGTAGCTGCAGAGTCCAGGTCCATATAAAGACACTAACATTCTTGTTTCTTCTTCCCTAATGTTCTAGCCTGCTGCCACCTGCAGACCTTAGTCTTGAACAAAGATAAAAGTTCTTATTCAGATATTTCACTGGAATGATTTTCAGTTTTGAATTGAGACCATATCTTATCATACAAATTAACCATATATCCTGTGTACAAACATATTCATTTGGGGAGTGGCTAACTTTTCATTCAATGGATCAAGAAAAGCATGCTCCACCTAACTAAATATTGGTTCACCTCTTCGTTATTATTTATATCTTTTGTTTTTCTGTTTTTGATAAAAGGTTTTACTTTAAAGCCCAGGCTGGTCTTGAACACGTCAGTTTTCCTGTCTCAGACCCCCAAGTACTAAGATTACAGATAGGAACAACAACATTTTGCTTGAAATAGACACAGTTTCTGAAATAATAAACAATAAAAAGTAAAGAATTTTTTAGCTATATAACATCATTGATATATTGGCTATATTGAGGCAGGTATGAAAGTGGAGTTGTTTTGGTAAAAAAACAGGCTAATTAAAACAGCTTTCCATAATACCCAGCTTGTGTCCATCAATCAACAGCTAAGCAAAACGTTCAAGCTGCTGGCTTGGCCACTACTGTCACACTGTTCTTATGCAGGCTAAATACAAAGTTCACCTCAGAAGCCTGTCAAGAGCACCAGCATACTTTTTGGACACTTAAGAGTCTGTCATTGAAAACCTAAAGAAAAAACTCATGATATTCATCAAACATTGTAAGGAAAAATTTCAAAACTAACCAATGTTTCCTTTGGGTGCCTTCATCATTTTCACCGCAGAAAAAAGCTATGTGGAAGTCTCTTTCCCACAACTTTTGGCAGTTTCTTCCAGATTTTAGGGTTCCCTGTATTTCTTTCTGCAAGAAATGGAAGAATTCTAGACATTAGTGTCCAGAAACTGAGAACAAGAAAGGCGCATAAACACAGTAACAAAATATACAGCAAGTACAAGAAACCCCTTATGAAGCCAAAATGTGATGATAGCCACATATTACACAATGCTAGTGGTAGAAGTTTGAAAGTAGAAAATAGTAATGTTATCATAGACAAAATGTTCAAATTTTGAAATGTTGTTATCTCACTGGCAACACAGAAAAGAACAAAAACACAGTGACCTTATCACATCACATGTCTATTTCAAAAAAAAAAAAAAGAAAAAGAAAAAGAAAAATTGCAAAGTGGGCTGGAGAAGTGGCTTAGCGGTTAAGGCACTTGCCAATAAAACCAAAGGACCTAGGTTCGATTCCCCAGGACCCACGTAAACCAGATGCACAAGGTGCACATGCTCTGGAGTTCATTTGCATTTGTGGCTGGAAGCCATGGTGCACCCATTTGTTATCTTCTTCCCTCTCTCTCTCTCTCTCTCTCACTCTCTCACTCTCTCAGCTTCTCTCCCTCTCTCTGTCTTTGTCTCAAATAAATAAATAAATAGATTTTTTAGTTGCAAAGTCACACAGTACATAGAAGTAGCTACTCTGTTTTAAGAAATAATAGCAAAGAAAATATAATTTAAAAATAGCCAATCTCACATTTGGAAAAGAAGGACAAATAATACTTTATAATAGAATTAAATTTACCAAGAGTAGCTTGGTACATAGAACTAAGGTTCATATATTCAAAAGTATTGTTTATTTTGTTTTACTAATCCTCCTTTAAAATATATTAAACACCTATTTAGGATAATAATCAAGAAATGGAACATATTGTTCTTGCTCCCTTTCGGAAAAGCTATCCACTAATAACTTCCAGTCCTTCAGAAGGAATTTAAAAAGAAAGAGCACTATACTACCAGGTCACAAATTAGAAGTGCTGCAATGCCCTAAATCAATCCTCAGTAGAAGTAACTATACAGAAACACGAGAGAACCTGGGACAGCTTGGAATGCTCTTACACACAAACACACACACACACACACACAGAGAGAGAGAAAGAGAGAGAGAGAGAGAGAGAGAGAGAGCTATTGCTTCTGCAACATAAACAGTTTTGAAAAGAAGAATTCATGCCAATAAGAAATTTCACCTTACAGCCCTATTCTAGAAGAGTCTCTAATGTAAAACACATTTGTCTGTCATTTCCCCTCACTTTCCACCCCTTTTCCTCTCCCAATTCAATATTAGGTTTTTTTTTTTTTCCTCCAGTGGAATAAGCAAGATGAATACAATATAACCAAAAACTCAAGCTAAATTTCTGCCTGCAAATTCAAGTTCATCACACCAAAATGTTTTAGCCAACTGATTTAAAATAAACCACATATCCAGAACATTTTATTTCTATTATGTACTGTATTTTGAAAGCTCTCCATATTACAGCTACAATAGGAGAACATTAAATTACATTGTTGAGGTTTTCAGACTTTCCTTTGACCTTAATGACGCTGGACTGAATAGACTCGGGCTTGTTCATTACAGTTTCCTTTTCTGACAATTAAATTTATACTGCTTTTATTGCATGTAAGTTATTGTTTTCATTAAGAATATTCATTAAATACACATTTGAAAATTCAAACAAGTAGAAAAAAATGAAAGATAATCATTATACTTCAAACTATGCATATTTTAATATCATTAAGACCTTATATATACATTTTATCTATGGCTTGCTCTTTTTATTTAATATTTTTTCTGTTAGAATAATATGTGGTATTTCATAGTCTGTAAATGCTTTTCCTGGAACTTAAGATTTTATTGAGGTTATGTCCCATGATTCATTTAATAATTTGTTTGTGATTAGGCATTCTGCATTTTCCCATTTACTCACAATAGTTAATGATGAACCTCTGAACACCTTTAAACATAAAATTCCATATTTAAGAGTATTCTACTCTAGGAGATTCTCAGGGGTAGAATGGCTTTTCAGATGTCAGGTTTCTTAATGATGCTTTACACATTGTGATAGATTGCTGTTTCTAAAGGTCGTTTTGATTAACTGCCTGCAGCAATGACGGGTACATACCATGACATATTTACGTGGCTTCATCTCGGGCTCACTGGTGTCTTTGTAGTAATCCCCTCAAATCCTGCCTCCTTATTCTACACATGTACATACTTACCTTGGTCCCCAGAGGCAAACATGTCCTAGCCATTACTGATGTCTTATCCTTGACAATATAGGACAATTTTATAGGCCTGCCTCGAGCAAGCAGAGATTCCTCCCTTCCTATTCCAAATGGGATCCACCTTGGAATAACAATGAGCTAAAGGCGTGCATTTGTGGGAGTGCGCTAAAATTTCATTAGTTACCAAGCCACCGTGTCAAGCTTTTACCTTGCTTCTTGTTCCTTCACATGTTTCCCTCCACGATCCTCCCGGAGTCATATGACAGCCTCATTCCAACAGCCCAGCAACAGCCCAACAAGAATAATGACAAAGCCAATCATTTCTACCTGGTCTTGCTCTGGTAACTGATTTTCTCCAGCTGGCCATGGACATTCAGTGAGCTATACTGGGTGACCTCTGCCTTCCTCTCAACAGTGTCTCAGAGGTACTGATCCACCCCATCACTGCCTCTGCTCTTACAGGAAAAGTTCTCAAATAGCAGCGCTTGCATGGAAATAGAGTAGTATAAAGGCATGGGAAGGGGCATGAGACACTTCTCACTTCTTTTTTAAAAATATTTTATATATATGTATTTATATATATATATATTATATTTATATATGTATATATTTATTTATTTATATTTTTATATATAATGAGAGAGAGAAGAAAAGAGAGAAATAATAGGCATATCAGGGTCTCTTGCCACTGCAAACAAACCTGATGCATATGTCATTTTGTGTACCTGGCTTTATGTGGGTATTGGGGAATCAAACCCAGGCCATCAGGTTTTGCAAGCAAGCACCTTAACTGCTGAGCCATCTCTGCAGCCCACACTTCTCACTTCTATCACCCTCTTCTTTGTGGTGTGTGTACAGTACTGTGGTACAAAATGTGTATAAGTAGAGCATATGCATGTGTGCGGAGACGTGCATGCACCCCGTGCACACACACATGTAGAGCTCAAAGGAGACTATAGGCTATCCTCTGATATTGTTCTTCCTCATTGTTTCCTTGAGGCAGAGTGCCTCCCAAATTCCAGAGCAGCCTGAATCCCAGGGGGCCTCAGCAATTCTCCTCTCCCCCGCCCCCACAGAACTGGGGTTAGAGATGTGCCAGGTCATGCCCAGCTTTGTACAAGGGCGCTATGGATTGAACTCAGGGCCTCTCTCTCCACATACTTACACAGCATTTTCATGCTCTCAGCCCTTCTGTCATCCTCTGGAAGTGACCTCATTGTTCCTTAGCACTGTGACACTGAACAAGTTCTCTAATCTGTGCTTCCATTCTCTCACCTGAAAAATATGAGCAATAGCACCTACCTCACAGTGTTATTGTAATGACTACATGAGCTGCTGGGGCAACTCTCACAAAGTATGCCATCTGCGCTGGCTATAGTTATAATTTTACTCCACGTAGCTCCTGCCATCTGAATAAACATCTTCCTCTCTACTTGATGGTGTTTTGCTGTAGACTATTCTCATAGCAACTTCTGAGCATGGCACCATTCTGTGTTCTGCTCTTACTTTCCCAGCAGACCCCTTGGAGATTCAGTGCAGAGCCCATGTGCTGTGTCAACATCTTCACTGCTCAACTATTCTTAGTAGCTTTCTACACTCTAAGGCATGTCCAGCTGGATTTGTATCAGGGCAGTTAAATTCATAAGTCAATTTGGGAAAAACAGAAACCTGTATAATAGTTAATCTTCTATGTTTATGATATGACCTGTGCTCCAGATCTCTGGTGTCAAACTGAATTCTACCAGAAAAGCTGGGGTGCTCTGTGTAAAGTAAGGCATTTGTTCCCAGACTGGATCTTATCCAATTTTGTGAGCTGGCTAAATAGCATCCAGAAGACTACTGTCTTCTCTCAGAAGTTCGCGCTAGAAATCAGCAGGGTGAGAAGTTGGGAAAAGAAAATTTAACATAGGAGAGACCAAGTATCAGCTGGTACCACAGAAGGAATAAAAAACTTTGTCAATTCTTCCTGCCTGAGATCTGGATGAGGTGTGCATTGTTCGTAGAAAAATGGTGCCCGACTTCATGAAGCTGAACATGTACCTTTGAGAGGAGGACTGGGAAAGAATCAAGGAAAGGCCTAGCTGATGTCCCCCACTGAGCTCTGAAATACCACCATGCCCTGTGAACTACACAGTGGTTTCTGCCTAAAGTCCATTTCCCCAGTAACCTCTCAAAATGTCTCTATTGGTTTACCCTAACTGAAATACACAGGAAAGGGAATTCTAGGAAATGTAGTTCAGGCTAGCAAATTTGGCACATTACAAATCCAACATCTCTCAGAATATTTTAATAAATCATGCTTGTCTCACACTCAGAATCGTTAATGCATATTGCCACCACCGACATGGTGTATCTATACTTACTATACACATATAATGTGTATATATTTACTATATGGCTTAAACACCCTGTCCCCTTTCCCCCATTACAGACAATAGTATTCTAACTCATGCCTACACATCCAACACTGCTTTCTGTACTGAAGCAGCTGAATATGCCTGGAATAAAATCTGAAATCCAGCTGAGCAGTCCCACTTTAAATTTCTGCAGAGAGATCCTTAAAAACACTCAATATTATGTGCCAAATTACTATTCTATTTTCTGGGTAAGTGACTTCACTATTCTCCTGTTACTTTATTTAAAATCTTCTCAAATCTCTAAATTTTTTTTCTCCTGTATTGGTCTCTTTGGGCTACCATAAAAATATATATAATTTGTGTGGCTTAAGTGAAAGAAATGTATTTGCTCACATTTCTGGAGGCTGAATTGCAGGGTCAAAATTTTGAAAGATTTGATTTCTTTTTGGTTGGAGTTTCAACATATGGACTTTTGGGGTGAAAAAAATCAGTCCATAGAATCTGCTTTCCTCTGGCTGAATAAATAATTCTTCTGCTTTTAAAAATTAGGAAATGGAAACTATCAAAAAAGAGTGCATACACATTTATACCTACATATCTATCAAACCCATCCAAATTTGAATTTATATACTCTGCTTCCCATGTATTACAGGGGCTAAGATAGACACACTTCCTTATGGGTCCAAATGTTCCATTTAATTAAGAAACTGTGTGCTTTCTTATTCACTGGAGAACCTCGCTCCAGAAAATGGTCCCTTCTTCTGCAGCACTGGCTCATCACACCTGCTGAGTCATTTGTTTACATATGTAAAGATCCTGCACTATTTCCAGCATGGAGCAAACTGCTCCCCTAAGCTCATTTCTCTCACAAGCTATTGTCTTTGGAACAAACTCCAGGAGTTGATCACATGCACTCTATTGCTTCTTCTCTCATGTTCTCTCAGACCCACTCCAAGCAAGCTTCCTTTGATAGTTATGCCTTGGAATTGGTGTTACAAGTTATCAGGATCCTCATCATTAACACACTCACCAGTCCCTGATCCCATTGAAATGGAGCACTAGAAACTTAGGAATAGAGTCCTTGAGCTCCAAACCTTGGGTTTGTGTTTGTATTTAACCAAGAAATTGGGCAAATCAAACTTAGAAGGATAATTATTAAATTATTATATTTGTTGAAGGAAGTACAGAACCGAGGGAAGGGAAATGAACACAACCACGTGGCCTGAGAACCCACAGGGTGGGCCACCTGGAAAAACTTTAGAAAGGACAGAAAAAAAAATTCTGGCTCCCTTCACTCTCTGTGTGCTTCTGCAAGTATCTGTATTCCCTGCTGGGTGAATGATAACTTTATTCACTACAAATCTGTACAATCATCCTACCTCTTCAAGTGCTACCAAGCCAGTATGTTAGTAAATATCACTGGCTGTTCTTCAAAATACAAACACACTCTACCTCCTTCCAACTGCCTGTTCCAACATTCTTCTTCTTGGATAGTTATAAAAACTACTTAAATAACTCTTTTGCTTCAAGAGTTGCAAGTCTGTAATCTAGTCCTCAAAGAGTTACTAGAATAGACTTTCTTACAGTGTTAAATGATTCCAGACTTGTCCTCAAAATTTACTAATAGTTTCCCATCTCTAACAGAATGATATGGAGCCCAAACATGTTCTGCTGATCCAAGGCTACATCCCATAGCTAAGTAACCACAATCCCAGTCTCCCTCTCAAGGAAACCAACTCTCTTCCTGGGCTACTCCCTTTAATATATTTAGAACACATAAAGAATGCACTAAACATGGGATTTTGAGGCTATTATTCTCAATGTCCAAAATTAGTTTTACTCTAAGATTCCATCATGGCTAATGATCTCTTGAGTCAAATCTCTCTTGAACCCAGAAGTACCATATTTTAAATAAAATAGCACCCTAATAACACCTACCACTTCTTCTGTTACAGGTTTTCTTCCTATCACTAGTCAAACCTGGCATAGAAGCATGGACTGCCTAGATTTCACACTTGTCTTCACCACTTTCTATTTCAATTCTGGGAAAACTCTTTAGCTTTTTAATGAAGGTAATAGAACCTACTTCACATGGTTATTAAATTGTTTAATGATTAAATGATGTTAAGCATTAAAAAAGAAAGGCACTTAGAAAAACAAAAATGTAGCACACACATACCATATATATATTAGGTGTTCTTGTAAATATCATTATTTGTTTCCTCCCTTCAGGATGTAAACTCAGTGACAGAAGATTTATCTCTCTTTCCCTCAGTATCCCTAGGATTTTAAATAGTAACTTCACAGACCAATATCTATTGAATGAACTGGAAAAATAATGCCTACTCTTATGTGGATCACATATCTGACCACTGAGACGTTTATTTAGATTTTAATAAAACTGTTGGTTGTCTTTTGATGTTTCTAGGTATTAGAATATATATTTTCAAATATTTTCTTATTTTTCTATGTTTAATTTTAAATTTGGCACTTTGTATACTTTTCGTCCTTGTATTGACTAGAGCCTTTCCAAGAATACGTAATAGCAAGGGTATTTCTAATACCTCAGTATTACAGAGGACACATAACACATTGAAGTGAATGCATCATTATGTTAAGTGAAATAAACAAGATACAGAAAAACAAATAACACATTCATTGGTCACTTTGCATGTCTCTGTGATCAAAATACTGACAGGAACAAGTTCAAGACAGAATTGTTTATCTCGATCACAGTTTCTGAGGTTTCCATACTTCACGGTACAGAGGGCAGGGCAGAGCACAGCAGTTCACATGTGCCTCGGTGGGCCAGAAAGCAGAGGAAGTGCAATGCCAGCACTAAACTAGCTTCCTCCTTTTCCCCCTTTTCCCCTGTCCACATCCCAGCCAATGTGATGATGCCGAACACAGTCAGGGTCAGTCTACCCCCATCAATTAAAGTTGTCTAGATATTCTAGAAAATCTCTCACAGACACATGTGTCAGTGAAGATTAGCCAGCATATCACATGTTCTCATTCATGTATTAGGAGGTGAGTATCAAAGCATGCATAGTCACAGTGAGGAAGAATGCGTTCTTACATCCACTGTGTAACTTAGTGACTACAGTTAATGATGACATGATGTACTCTTGAAAACTGCAAAGCGAATGGATATAAATCATCCTGCTACCAAAATGACAACTATGTGAAGCAATTCATGTGCTAACTATCAATGTTTAACAATTTTATAATATATATACTCTAAAATGGCATATTATATGTGATATATATATGTGTGTGTTTATATATATATTATTTATATATTTTATTTATTTATATATATATTATATACATATTGTTTTATATATATATAACATATATATTATTTATATATATATATATATATATATGTATGTGTATGTATATATATTCAGCCAAAACATCTTAAATGCTCTTAATATAATTAGTTCTGAAGCATATTAAATTTCATTTTTAATGTGATATATTGGTAAAAAATTTTCCTAATTAACCTGAAAATGTGGTAAGGGTTTCAGTACAAGATACAATTTCTACAACGTAAATAAACAGTTTTATTTTCTATTATACATAATGTGTAATATCGCAACTCCTACATCTAACATAACTGCCAAAGAACTGAGAAAATCATTGCATCATTCTGATTGTATTCATGTTCACATCTCCTCAAATTTTGCTATAATGGGGTTAGAGGGATGGCTTAGCAGTTAAGGCACTTACTTTCAAAGCCTGGTGGCCTAGGTTCAATTCCTCAGTACCCATGTAAAGCCAGATGCACAAGGTGGTGCATGCATCAGGAGTTCCTGTCATGTCCATTTCCTTTCCCTCTCTCCCCTTCTCTTTCTCTCCTTGCTAATAAGTAAATAAAAATATTTTTACTTTACTGTAATAATTGAACAGGATGAAGAACATGTAATTTAAATAATTCACCTGTAATATAAATTATATTTCAAATATTAGCTATATCATTTTCTAGAAATTATTTTTGAACTCTTGGGTACATTTATTTTACAAATGTTTGTAGAAAATGCACTTTACATTAGGAATTTATCCACTGAAACAGTCTGAGGAAAAGTATCTCACTAAAAATAATTAATAATAGTGAAATGAAAAATATTCCACATAGAAAGAACAGAATGAACAAATGGCCGAATGAGAAGTTTGACCTACAGCATCTTTCTAGAGATTCACTTTAAAGCTATGCTTTCTTCTATATTGGTGGAGGAGGATTTTTCAGTTTATGTATATATTAACATGATACCCTTCATTTGTGTCTGTGCCTACAATGGTTAGGAATCTAGGAGACAATGTACAGTATGGAGACCTTTAAATTATAGACAACACCATGATTTTGGAACTTATAAAAGGGAAAAACAATTGTTTCAATATAGGAAATTCTTCAGTGACTTCTTACAAATATCCAGTTCCATCCACAGCAGCATATTTGAACTGTTACATAAAGAAATGTCGTTAATACAAAACAGAAAAAAAAAAAAACTGTAAGATTTCTAAACACCCTTCAACTGTTTCTTTTTCTAAGTTTCCAGTAAGCACTTAAATGTGAGATAAGGCAAATGTCCAAAATACCACCCTGCTATTATTCCAATTTCAAGAAAAATAGACATCATTAAAGTTGAACCTAAAAATATTATGCTCACCTATCATCATCCAACTTTACTTAGAAAACAATAGCTGACTATGAAAATAGAGTTTGATCGATTCTAGGTTCTCAAAACACAGATTGATGGTTTTGGACAGATGCTTCATCAATGACAAATTGGCCTTGAGGGAAATACGACCACCTTGGAAAAAAGCCATGGATCCAACTGCTTTTGGTTGCAGCAGCACACACTTGAAACTATTTTCTAATCTTAAATTTCTAAGTAAACTTTTGTTAAAATAAATCATAAGGAACTTTTAAAATTAGATTTAAATAAATCCACGAAAGGCTAAGATTACAGTTTTAAGTAACCCACTAATCAACTCTCCGATTTTTATGGCAATAAAATTATTGGCAAGATTTTGCAAAGGGGTTGATGGCATCTACTACCATGTCTGTTTGTAAGTGTGTATTATCACATTAGGGGCACATTGTTTTGATTTTCAGAGAATTCCATTGATGTTCTGACCTTGAGCTGATCTGATTAATATTTTTTCTTATAGAGATTATGTTTCACTTTTGACAAAAATCAGTGGGAACAGAGAAACTTTTCCATTTCAAATTACAAACTCTGACTACCTTTGATTAGCATCGTTAACACCCAAAGATGTGAAATTATGTCCTAGATATTCTCCAGAAACTAGGCAGAGAAAAGATCTGTGGAAGCCGTTCACAGTGCTTCCAAGAGGAAGCACAGGGAAACCAAGAAATTCATGCCAGTTGACGCCTCACTGAGATGTTCCTGCTGAACTGACAAGAAACCTTCTCTAACGACAGAATTATATACTGCAGTACTTTCACCAGTGCACAACTGCCATGGAGAAAGAGGGCCCACGGTGCTCCTGTTCTCAATCAACCCTTCCCATCTTTTTGTCCTTACTTATTTTGCTCTTTATTTTATAGAATTTTCATTACCTTGAGACCTCTTTTGATGCCATGTTGAGAAAATCAGTTGATCAAACTAAAGGTATGCAAAAAAATGCAAGAGCATGAAGGTTGTCTAAGCTCTTGACCTCACAAAATTAGATTTATAGATGTGTTATGACACATAAAATCATAATTTTTTACATGCATGAAAGTGTATACACACACTGTTAGCTTGGGACAAACAGTTGGTCATTTAAGAAGTTTTATTTACTTTTTTTAAACATAATTTTTATTAGTTTTGTACTCAGTGTATACAGTCAAGTTGGTACCATTGTTAACCTCCTCCCTGTTCTCCACAAGGACCCTCCTCGTTGGGGACTATGGGTCGTGCATTGTGGGGTTCTATTTTATTTAAGAGAGAGAGAGAGAGAAGGGGGCTTATGTGGGTACTAGGTAATTGAACCTGGGACCTTGGGATTCACAGGCAAGTGCTTTAATTGCTAAGCCATCTCTCTAGCCCACAGTCGGTCATTTCAGTGCTAAGGAAGATATGATGATTCTAGAGGACTGAACATTCTGTTTGACTAAAAATTATACATACTACATAATGAATTCCAGATAAGCCTGGGCTAGAGCAAGACACCTTACCTCTCAAAACCAAAAGGGCTGGAGAGATGGCTTTACAATCAAGGCACTTGCCTACAAAGCTGAAGGACCCAGGTTCAATTCTCCAGGTCCCACATAAGCCAGATACACAAGGTGGTACACATGTCTAGAGTTTGTTTGCAGTGGCTAGAGGCCCTGTTATGCCCATTCTCTATCTCTCTCCCCCGCCTCTCTCTGATTTTCTCCCTTTCTCTCTGTCTCAAATAAAGTAAATAAATAAAATAAAAATTATACAAAATTTATATATTTATTCCCTTTCATAGAAGATTCTCATGGGAAGCCATGAATTTTGGTAGGAGTTCTGCCCACCCCTCTACCTTATCAGTTTTAGAAACTCACAGCATAATAGAAGTTACACTTCTCATGAAAACTGGAGTGAGGTACTAAAGCTGATCTTGACAACCTCAAAGGGAGACCAGAATCCCCACACCTTGTACTCACAAAGTGCATTAGGAAGTCATTGATCAAAGCTAGCAACATAATTTGATGTAATTGAATCCACCCTTGCCTGTGGCTTTATTTGGAATCATTTGCACACCTCCATCTCTCTCTCTCAGTGCATTTACCAAAGAACATTGTGTATTCAGATATCAACTATTCCCTTATCCTCAGAATTTAATGACACTTCTGTCCAAAAAGAACCCAGTTAAATTAGGTTTATATCATATACTCTACCATTCATTTAAATTTCTCCATTTTTAGGCATATGTGCAGCAAGCAATCCAGTGTTGGATAAAACAAGACCATGAAAATAAGAGTATCTACCTGTCCTGGAGAGGAATTTGATGCTGATGGAGCCTAGTGCTTACTGAGCATGCTCTTTGAAAGCTGCATGTGAAGGAAGATGTCCATTGTTCTCTGATTCCATGCTCTCATAGTACGAAATGATCATCTTGACAGCTCTTTGGTATTCATTGCCCAGTGCTTCATTTTCCTTAGGTTAGACCATATGGGAGTACGATCAGGAGCATTGTGACCTATGCCAATGGTATAGGCTGCTTCCTTATTGCAATGTGTAGCTACAACCTCCACCCTCAGTGGGCAAGTCCGTGAAGGATTTGCTTGAAAGGTTATATAAGATCATGAGGCCCATGACCTAATGAGTGGTTTCATCCACGGATGCAGTCAAAATTTAAATAGGGGCTGGAGAGCTGGCTTAGTGGTCAAGGTGCTTGCCTGCAAAGCCAAAGGACCCAGGTTAAATTCCTCAGGATCCATGTAAGCTAGATGCATAAGGTGGTGCATGCATCTGAAGTTTGTCTGAAGCAGAGCTGTGCCATTCTTTCTCGTGTGTGTGTGTGTGTGTGTGTGTGTGTGTGTGTGTGTGTGTGTAAAATTATTATTAGAAGTTGGTGGAACTATGAAAAATGAGGCCTGCTTGGAGGAAATAGGTCACTGTGGGCATGCCCTTGGGCTTGCCTTGTCCCTTCTCTCCTTACTGCTCTGCTTCCTGTCCACTGTGAGATAAACAGCCTCCACTCCTCTTTTACAAGTTCCCAATGCCTCCCCACCATCACAGAATCGACAAAATAAAAGGCTCTGGCCTCACAACTGTTTCTATGAGCCAAAATAGGCCCTCCTCCTTTAAGATGTTCTCTAGGGTAATTTGGTCACAGCTATGTGAAAGTAACTAACACAGCCTCTCTAGTGGCCTTGTAATTTCTCCCTCTTGAATGTTTCAGAGGACACAGCTCTGCAGACCTCCTGTCTGTCCCTCAGTGTTGTTCTGAGGGTCACTGCTGGGAGATGTGCCTAGAGAACCACTCTCCTGTTTCACATCCTTTTCTGCTTCAAATGACTAGTCCCTTCAGCTGTATTCTGACTGATAGGAAGAACAGTTTGGAAAAGCACAGCAGAGGTACAGTTGAGGTAAATCAGAAACTTTGAATTAGATGTTTGAAATCATTTCCAAGAAACACAGCCATTGAAGATCCAACTTTGTTACAGCCTCCAGCGTGTGGTGGAGGCAATAACGGATTGATTAATCATGCTGATAGGAAGTGCAGCAGGGTGCAGGGAGGCAAGCCTTTGAAGTCAGCTGTGTGCAGTCTAATGGCTTCCCAATTAGAGCAATAGTTTCCAGACAGACTGGCAAAAGAAAGGTAGTAAAATCAAAGAAACTTATCCTGAGATAAAGATCAAAGTCCCCTGGTCATCACAGAAGATCAGTGCCCCATGCCCAGGCAGATAATCCGTGTTAAGCTAAGGCAGGTAGAAAGTACACAACAGGATAAGGGATGGAAGGAAGGATATCACCTAGACACATTCTACCAACTGTGGAGAAGCTGGCCGCATGGCCTCAAACATTTTTCTTAGTCTCTGAGCGTCCGTTTGCACAATTTTAAAATCATGAATGTTAACAGCATGAACATCACATTGTTTTATTAGCAATAATCTATGCAAAGCACCTATAGTGTTTGGCACCTAATGTGTGATTTAAAAAAAAAAACCAAACATTGACTATACCTTCAGCTTTTGATTTAATATGGCATATACCCTCTTAAAAGAAAACACAGAAGCAGAAAGAATGAAGTGAGAATTGATACCCAGGATGGTGAAAAGATAAAAAGCAAGAAATGGAGCCAATAGAACTAATATTGTCTTATGGACTCAGACACAGGGTAAAAGAAAACATTTGCCTATGGTCAGAAGAAGAGAAATGAAGTTGTCTGGAGGCTCACATCACCAGAACCTTCTGCTATGTCAACCCTGGGTGACTGTAAATGGGAGACTGCTTTGAGGAGCAAAGGCATACCTAATGGTTTCCACTGTAATTGTTTTCACTTAAAATTTGCCAATATTTCTTCTTCTGAGGTAAAATTCTCCCGTATTTTCTATAGCTCAAACTGATTATTTGTGGTTCTTTTCAGAGAAAGATATATTTGCTATAAGACTTCAAATTAGAAAACACAAAATTATAAGATGTTCTTAGTAAAAGATTAGCTGTGTTAAATTGCCCCATACTAATGATTTTTTAAATAAAATCTAAATTTTGGGGGCTGGAGAGATGGCTTAGCAATTAATTAATGGCTTGCCTGTGAAGCCTAAGGACCCTGGTTCAAGGTTTGATTCCCCAGGACCCACGTTAGCCAGAGGCACAAGGGGGCGTATGCATGTGGAGTTCATTTGCAGTGGCTGGAAGCCCTGGTGCACCCATTCTCTGTCTTCTCTATCTGCCTTTCTCTCTCTATCTGTCGCTCTGAAATAAATAAATAAATAAATCACAACAACAACAAAAAAAGATTAAAAACTAAATTTTGGGCTGGAGAGATGGCTTAGCAGTTAAGACATTTGCCTGCAAAGCCAAAGGACCCAGGTTCAATTTCTCAGGACCCACATAAGCCAGGTACACAAGGTAGCACATGCATCTGGATTTTGTTTACAGTGGTTGAAGGCCCTGGTGCACCTATTTTCTTTCTGTCTCATTCTCTCTGAAATAAATGAAAAATAAATAAAATTTTAAAGAAACTGAATTTGAACATGGAAAAGCACATCACAATGAGAGGTTTATTCTCCCTTAAAAGTTCTATGGCCCAGTGTGGTGGTGCACGCCTTTAATCCTAGCACTCAGGAGGCAGAGGTAAGAGGATCACAATAAGTTCAAGGCCAGCCTGGAACTATATAGTGAATTCCTGGGCTAGAATGAGACCCTACCTCAGAAAACCAAAAAGAAAAAAAAAAGGAAAAAAAAAAGAACAAAGTTCTGAAAATGTAAAGGACTTTCACATATAAGCTGAGCTCCATGAACCAACCAATCACACACTCTGCTTGTTTGTGCTAGCAGAATTTCATGTACCCACTTTATGTCTGAAGCCTATAAGCACAGCTTCCACAGCCAACACAGCATATAAACAACTGGCTGGTTAAATCTGTCAAACTATTGATCAGTTCAGTGAAACAAAACACCACAATGATTTCTACCATGCAAAGTAAGGTGGTTTGTCCATAGACAGACCTACAATTGCCTAGCCAATTTAATTTCCATCATTTTAAAAACCACGTCAAAGTAGCATAATGTATGCATCCTTATAAACTCTTTAAATGTGGATTCAACTAGAATTTTAGGAACTGCTAATCATGCTCAATGAAGCTTAATCTTTGTCCAGTGCTATTCTTCTTTAAGGAAGTTTACATGTGTCAAGAAGAAGAAGGTCTGAACAGTACACCTGTCTGGAGCTTGGCTCAGAAGCGTGGCATACTCTGAGAAACGATGAGCTGTGCACACTTCAGGAGATACCAGCAAGCAATACAATGAAATGGATATGATTTGGAGGTCTGGCTTAATATAGAATACTATCCAAAGCAGATATTTGATATTAAGAATCAGGAAGCTAGCCACTCCCGCTGCACCCTATAGGTGGCATTAAGTACCTGGTTTCTGGCACTGGTTAGATCAGTGATCTCGTTGAGACAACAGGAAGATGCGACAAGACTCACCACAATTTGTATCAGTTTCCTTGTTGCTGTGACCAACAACCAAAAAGAAGCAGCTTTAGGGAGGAAGGGTTATTTTGTTTCATACTTCGTGGGGATACAGTCCATCATAGCAGAGGAGGCATGAGGGCAGGATCGTGACATGGCTATGCTATGTCTTTAGCCAGGGTGGGTGCAGAGAGATGCATGTCGGTGCTCAACTCACTTTATTCATTCATTCAGACCAGCACTCCAGTCCATGATATGGTGCCACACACATTCAGGGCTCATCATCCCTCTAGAGATGTGTTTGTAATCAAGGCGATACTAAAGATTAACTACCACAGATGCCAACCTAATATAGCAGCATTTTGTACTGCTTATTGAAAGCAAGGGTGAGGCCCCGCTTCTAGCCACTGATTTTCACTTGTCTCTGGTGGAAACAATAGCCCTTTTCCTTTCGCACTCCCAAGGTTGCTTCCCCCTGACAGCATACAGACAACTTTCTGCCCACAGTTCCCTGTGAGGCATGTGCTGCACAGATCCCCATGTAGTGCAACACTTGAGCTAGAAGCCTGCATCACACAGGGCTCCCAAGACTCTCACTTTTTCTCGAGAGCCTTCTGGCAAGTGTTAGGTGGTCAATGGATTTTACATGCAACTGACATCACCCCCATAGTGAGACAAACCATCCTGGTGGAGTCATAATCACATCTTGCCTGCAGTATTGAATCTGGTGCCTTGGTCTCTTATAGCAAGTACATTCCACTCCGCTGGAAAAAAAAAAGCCACCATAATGATACCCCTTTCTTTGTTTTGTTTCTTTTTATGATACTAACCCAGCATCTTTCAGAGTCTAGACAAGTGCTCACCCACTGAGCTACTGAGTGAATCCCTACAGACCCTGTCTCATCCTTTTGAGAGAAGGTCTTGTTATGTAGCTCAGGCTTACCTTATGTAGCTCACTATGAAGATCAGGATGAGCTCTAACTTGTGACCTTCCAGACACAGCCTCCCAGGTACTAGGATTGCAGACATAGCCATAAAGATGCTCCTTTTCTGTCCCTCCTTCCTTTGGTCTTTCTTGTCCCCTCATAAGATTTCTCACTCAACTCTCAAATATATTCTAAAATACATCTTGGATCTTAATAAGAGATTAAAACTTTAAAGACTTGCCCTTAACCTGATTGTCTACTGTTCATCACTGTTACCTAAATGCTTGGTTCATAGAACAGTAAACTAGTCACAGAATACTTGTATTGTACCAGAGAGGTTGAGGTTTGATTTGAGACTAAAGAGAATAATAAGAGAAATATTTTATATGTGATATTTATTATATTTTAGATAGTATGTTAAATACTTCACATATATGAAGATGGCATGGAATAATGGATAAAAGTATCAGTTTAATATCAGCCAACAGATATTGATCCCAGTACATGTGTTGATTAGTTTTGTAATCTAAGCAAATTGCTATGAAAAAGGCTTTGACTTTCTTCTCCTCTATAAAATAAAAATACAAGGAGTATCTATACCAGTACTATATTAAGAATTCACTCAGGTGATGCATATAAAACCACTAGCAAATACTTCACACTTAATGAACAAGAATTTCAGCATGCTTGCTCGTACTAAGACTATTAATTTTTTTCATTCCCATTGAATGAGAAATATCATCTAGCTCCACTGTATTAGTCAGAGTTTTCTAGAGGAACAGACCCAATAGAATTAATTGTACTAAAAAGGGGATTTATTGGATTAGTTTATGGCAATCCAACAATAGCAGTCTGTAGGCCTGTGCCTCAAGGAACCCAGTAGCTTCTCAGTGTATGTGGCTGGATGCCTCAGCAGTCCCAATCCAGCACTGAAGGCCTGGAGGCTTCCTGGAGAGCTACTGATCTTCAGTCCATGCTGGAAGGCAGCAAGCAGCACCAGCAGCCAGATGGGAGGAAGACTTCTTTTCTCCCAGAACTTCCTCTGACAGGGGCGGCACCCTCGGGGGGGGGGGGGCAGGGGGGAGGGCTCATCCTGGGGAAAAGACTTTCTCCTTCAGTTGATCCTGCCTGGAAGCAACCTCAGAGACTGACCCAAGAGGAATGTCTATGGATTCCTAAACAGATCAAGTTGACAAAAAAACTGAACCATCACACCCGTTATACAGAGGAGGAAGGCTCAGAAAAGCCAAAGGTCTTTATTTCTGGTCTGACTACAGCACCTGAGTTCTAACACAAAATCTATCGTTGTATTTTCTTCCTCATGGTCTTTAAGCCTTTAGCCACCCACGATTGCCCGTGGGTTTAAATTTCATGAGCCTTCTATAGATAGCTGGCTTTTACAATTATCATTTAATTTTACAGATGATTTTTTTTTACATAAAAGTGGTTTTTCCCTATAAAAGAAAGAAGAGACTTCCTTATGGTGTCTGAGAAAGATAAAATGAGAACAAGAACAGAAAACCACTGATAAAGTGTTAGTTTCATAGCACCTGCTATGTGTAAAAAGCCATTATGTTCCTAATTATAATTGGAAATATGAATCTCAAGAATAAATGCTTCAGAAAATGGGGATATAACTCATGGGTAAAGTGAATGTGTCACAAGCATGAGGACCTGAGTTTGACCATATTATTCATGTAAAAATTCCGGACATGGTTCTGTGTATCTGTGATCCCAGTACTGGGGGGCCGGGTTAGGAGGATCCTTACAGTCCATTGGCCAGAAAGTCTAGCTTAATTGATGATTTCCAGGCCAATAAGAGACCTAGTCTCAAAAAGAAGTTGACAGAACTCCTGAAAAGAATACCTCAAATAGTCCTTTAGACTTCACATAAACACACACAAAATAAATAAATAAATCATAGTATAATAAATGAATGCCCAATGGGAAATTCCTGCTTTGTGGGTATTGGAGTCATGCTCATTTGCTGGCAGAAATCACCTGACCAAGAGCAACTTTTGGGGAAAAAAGGTTTATTTTGGTTTACAGACTTGAAGGGAAGCTCCATGATGGCAGGGAAAAACGATGGCATGAGCAGATGGTGGACATCACCCCCAGGCCAACATAATGTGGACAACAGCAACAGGAGAGTGTGCCAAACACTGGCATGGGGAAACTGGCTATAATACCCATAAGCCTGCCCCCAACAATACACTCCCTCCAGGGGAAGTTAATTCCCAAACCTCCATCAGCTGGGAACCTAGCATTCAGAACACCTAGGTTTAAGGGGGCACCTGAATTAAACCACCACATTCTGCCCCTGGACCATGATACATGATATAAAATACAATGCATTCAGTCCAGCTTAAAAGGTCCCCATAGTTTCTATCAATCCAAATGATGTTCAAACATCCCCATAGTCCAAGATCTTTTAGCCGAGCCACAATACCAAAAATTCCCCCCCAGAAAAGAAACCATAATGGCACAGAATAAACACACTGCAAAAGATGGCATTAAGCATAGCAAAGAAATATTCAATCAGTACAAGAATTTAAATGGGGAAACATCAAACTCAGGCTCTAAGCCCTACAACTCTAGTCAGTAACACATCTCCAAGCCCAGTAATTCTAACCAGCAACAAGTCTCTGGAGTTCCAGTTCTGCCCCTCCAGCTAGGCTACTCACAGTCCTGGAAAACTTCATCGGGGCCCAGCAGCTCTCCTTAGCAGGCATCTCATGGTCCCAGCATCTCCAGTGGGTCTCCACTTGTTGCAGTCAGGTTCACATTGCTGGTAGAAATCACCCAACTAATAGCAGCCCGTGGGAAAAAGAGGTTCATTTTGGCTTACAGGCTTGAGGGCAAACTCCACGATGGCAGGGGAAAATGACGGCATGAGCAGAGGGTGGACATCACCCCCTGGCCAACATACGGTGGACCATTGCAACAGGAGAGTGTGCCAAACACTGGCAAGGGGAAACTGGCTATAACACCCATAAACCTGCCCCCAACAATACACTGCCTCATGGAGGTGTTAATTCCCAAATCTCCATCAGCTAGGAATTTAGCAATCAGAACACCTAAGTTTATGGGGGATACTTGAATCAAACCACCACATTCTGCCCCTGGCCTGCATAAACTGATATCCATACATGATGTAAAATACAATGCATTTCAGTCCAACTTTAAAAGTCCCCATAGTTGTTATCAATCCCAATGATGTACAAACATCCTCATAATCCAAGATCTTTTAACTGAGCCATAATACCAAAAATAACCTCAAAAAAAATTATAGTGGCACAGAATAAACATTCACACTGCAAAAGATGGCACTGGACATAGCAAAGAAATATTCAACCAATACAAGATTTAAAACAACCAGGGCAAACATCAAACTCTGCAGCTTCAAGTCCAATGATAGTTCTAGCCAGCAACAAGTCTGTGGCATTCCAATTCTGCCCCTCCAGCTAGGCTACTCACAGTCCTGGAAAACTTCATCTACGCTGGCAGCTTTCCTTGCCAGCCATCTCGTGGTCCCAGCATCTCCACTGAGTCTCCACTGCAATCCACAGTTCATCCTCTTGGCTCCATGGGGTCTCCATGCAGGCATCCAGCAAACCTTCTTCACACTGCCTATGCCCATTTCCAAAACACAAGACCATGTTGCAAACTCAATGACCCTCTCTTTCCTGCATTTCTTATACTCCACAATACCAGGTAGGGTGCCAATTGGTTAATCCAGGGGGGGAATAAAGCAGACTTTGAAGAACAGGACACTCCTTGAGCACTCAGGCCCCTAAAGAAGAGTCTACATTCTTCCTGTTGCCCCAGTGCAGGTCAGCTAGCCCAGTCTCAAAGGTTATAATCTCTCAATTGCAGCTGAATGGGCAACAGTTCACCGAAAGACTTTTTTCTTTCTATGCCATATCCCTCTGCTCACACCAGCTCATTTCTACACAAAGCAACCCTGCACAACTTCTCAGGACACAGGCATAACAGCAAGCCTCACACAAACTGCTGACCCAGTCCAAACAAAGCTCTTTCTCACCCTCATAAGCCAAACCTCATAGTCCATAGTTCTTATTGCATTCAGGTCTTGCAACTTTGGCCAGAATAGTCCATCAAGCTGTACTTATAGCACTGCAAGGCATCTCTTAGGCCAAGGTTCCAAATCCTTCCACATTCCTCTTGAAAGTCAGCTCCAAAAGGCCAAAACCACACAGTCAGGTGTCTAGCAGCAATCCCACTCCATGGTACCACTTTACTGTTGCAGTCAGGTTTGCATTGCTGGTAGAAATCACCCAAGAGCAACCAAGAGCAGCTTGTGGGAAAGAGAGGTTTATTTAGGCTTACAGGCTCAAGGGGAAGCTCCATGATGGCAGGGAAAAAGATAGCATGAGCAGTGGGTGGACATCACTCCCTGGCCAACATAAGGTGGACAATAGCATCAGGACAGTGCACCAAACACTGGCAAGGGGAAACTGTCTATAACACCCATAAGTCCACCCCCAACAATGCACTGCCTCCTGGAGTTGTTAATTCCCAAATCTCTATTAGCTGGGAATCTTGCATTCAGAACACATAAGTTTATGGGGGGACACCTGAATCAAACCACCACAGCACTGCAACCCATGGTTCATCCTCTCAGAAACACTGGGTCTCCATGCAGGCATCCAACAAACCTGCTTCACACTGTCCATGGCCTTTTCCAGAACACAAGACCATGTTGCAAACTCAATGACCCCCAGGTGGGTTACCAATTTGTTAATCCAGGGGGTAATAAAGCAAACTTTGAGAAACAGGACACTGCTTGAGCACTCTGCCCCTTTAAAAGAGTCTACATTTTTCCTGTTGTCCCAGTTGTAGGTCAGTTGGCCCAATCTCAAAAGTTGTAATCTCAAATAATTGCAGCTGAATGGGCAAAAGTTTCAGTCCAAAGATTTCACTTCTGTGCCATATCCATCTACTCATACTAGTCCATTTCTACACAAAGCAACCCTGCCCAAATTCTCAGGACAGGGGCATAACAGCAAGCCTCTCACACAAACTGCTTCTAGTCCAGTCCAAACAAAGCTCTTTCTCACCCTCATAAGCAAAACCTCATAGTCCATAGTTCTTACTGAATTCAGGTCCTTCAACTCTGACCAGAATAGTCCATCAAGTTGTAATTACAGCACTTCAAAATGTCTCTTAGGCCAAGGTTTCAAATCCTTCCACATTTCTTGAAAATCAGTTCCAAAAGGTCAAAGCCACACAGTCAGGTGTCTAGCAGCAACCCCACTTTCAGTACCAACTTTAGTGTTGCAGTCAGGTTCACATTTATGGAAGAAAAAGGGGTTTATTTTCACTTACAGACTTGAGGGAAAGCTCCATGATGTCAGGGGAAAATGATGGCATGAGCAGATGGTGGACGTCAAACCTGACCAGCATAAGGTGGACAATAGCAACAGGAGAGTGTGCCAAACACTGGCAATGGGAAACTGGCTATAACACCCACAAGCCCTCTCCCAACAATACACTGCCTCCAGGAGGCATTAATTCCCAAACCTCCATCAGCTGAGAACCTAGCATTCAGAACAACTAAGCTTATGGTGAATAACTGTACCAAACCACCACAGTGGGCAAATATCTTACCGGGCAGGAGGAATGCCCATGAAAGTTCTCTAAACAGGTGGAGCTGCTTTGTATAACTCTGTTTTAATTCTGGAATAAAATCCAGAAATGCTTTTAGAAGATATCAGGAAACAGCTGCCCACTAGGACATAACAGCGTTAGATACACTGTGGCCCTAGCTCATCTTTCTATTGGAAACCAGAAGCTTGTTGGACTCTGGTTATATCCAACCCAGGCCACATCAGTGTTGCACAGTTATTATTCCAGCCCAGCTCTCCTATTCCACAGTTTCTAATCTTAAGCTCTTCTTAACTAGAATATAGTAGTATTAAACATGCTCCTGAACCCATCATTTCTACTCCATCCCACAGTCCTGCTTAAATATCTTTCTATTAACTAAAGTATGTCTTCTAGGTTTGCCAATTGAGCATGTGCTTGTGTTGGTTCTAGCAGTAACTCTCCATGTCTTTTCCCCAGCCAGGTCTCATGCTTTTCCTCCACTGTGTATTCATCGACGTTCAACCATTTGAAGAACCCTGCTACTTTCCCACATAGTTACGCTCTGTGTTGCTCTTGAAAGTTATAAATAATGAATAAATGAATTTTGCTCCAAAGTCCCTATTTATTATAAGCAATTATGACTTGTTACACCTAATAGATTCATGCCATGTGTCAGGTATTCATTACTACTACCACTTAACTTTATGGCACTGTAAGGAAATGGGGAAAAATCGCCCTTACATATATAGGTATTCTAATTCAGGACCTGTAGCTTAGACAGGTCAAAACTAAGGCCACTCATCAATTAATAAGCCAAAGTGGCCATTAGAACATGGGCCTATATACCAATAGTCTATAGAAAGGAAAGTTGTATAAGGTCTTCTGGTCACAAGAGATAAGTTATGGGAGGGTAGCAATAAAAATGTGACAAATGAGTGTTGTTCAGTTTCTCAAACAAGATGTCTTTTCAAATGGAAATTTTCTCTAAAAAAGGAAGATGTGTGTCCTATTTTGGGGGCTCTTCTCAGGTCTGCAGGATGTCCATAGCACTTAGCTCAAAGTAATCCCTAGGGCATACAGATGTAGTTTGGGAAAGTATACTCTAGTGCTAAACAGAACTACTGCTCTTTACTTTTATCTGCAGACATCTAATCTTGTCTGATATTACTATATTTGAATTATCCTGACACCCATTAAACTTGTGATCTTTGTTATTTTGCCTTTAGCCTGAAAAAAGCTTTAAAGGGATGAAAGTTAGAAAGCTAGTATGAGGTCCACCACCTTTGGAATTGGCTGGGTGTATGAATGAGGAGGGAATCAGACATTCTGGAAATGCTAACTCCTTCTTGCTTCCCTCCAGAGAGAAAAGTGTTGACTATAACTAAAAATTGTTGTACTTAATAAAATTAGTGTGACTTAGTGGCTTACTGTCCTGGGACAAGAAGCAGAGGCTTATGTATTTCTTAGTTCCAAAATCAGAACAGTCCTAGACTCAGCAGGGCTGGCTTTGAGCCGAGGGCGCTGGAAGATGCTCATCTTTATCCTAACCATCACCTGGAGCTTCCTGTCATCTGGGAAGGAACTGATTTGACAGAACTGGGCACCTCCTGGGGCCTCAACAGAGGAATCAGCAAACCTCTAGGCTTGCTGCTCTGCCTGCAAGTGACCCAACCCCAGAGCTTGAGGAAGAAATAGGCCTGAGCACCTTGGGGACCTAGGAATCTACAAGTCACAATTACTTCTCCAAGGCAACTACTTAATCCCAAATGGCAACACGTATGTATACTCTGAATAGTTGAAGGAAGGACCAGCTCAGTTACAACAACAAAACTGTCCCAATGGATTATCTTTGTCTTACTCTTAGAGGTTAACTAGCTACCTTACTCTCCAAACAGCAATACATGTTGAATAAAATGTTTACAGCAGGGCGTTTTGGCACACACCTTTAATCCCAGCACTTGGAAGGCAGAGGTAGAAGGATCGCCATGAGTTTGAGGTCACTGTGAGACTACATAGTGAATTCCAAGTTTGCCTGGGCTAGAGTGAGACCCTACCTCGAAAACAAAACAAATAAACAATATATATATATATATATATCCATCAGAAGATAGTCTCACGGCCCCCTGCAGACACCAAAATTTACATTCTCCAGTCATTTTTTACTTAAAAAAACTTTGTGTGTGTGTGTGTGTGTGTGTGTGTGTGTGTGTGTGTAGGTGTGTATGATGTATCTGTGAGTGTATATATGGGTGTATGTGGAGGCCAGAGAACACCTCAGTCTCTTTATCCTTCTCCGTCCACTTTCTTTTGCAGACGGTCCCTCTTGCCATTTTGCTGCTACATATGCACCAGTCTAGCTGGCCTTAGAGCATACAGATTCTCCCAGCTCTACCTCGCATAGCCATAGGAACATTGTGATAACAGACCTATGTGCCACTTTGTGTCCAGATTTATGTGTTGCTAGAAGATTGAACCCAGGCCAACAGGCTTGCAAGCAAGGGTCATTAACAATGAGCCTTCCTGTAGCCCTTGCAGATGAGATGCTCAGGTCTGTTACACTGGCATGGAATGTGCATATAACATGAGCACATCCTCCAGGACCCTTTATGTCATCTTTAGGTCACTTCTTATACCTCATTTGATGTAAATGTTATGAAACTAGTTGTCATACTCATACATGTGACTTACATGGGTACCGGGGAACCAAATCTGGGTCTTTAGGTTTTGCAGGTGTGGTATTTTGATTCAAGTGTCCCCCATAAACTTAAGTGTTCTGAATGCTAGGTTCCCAGCTGATGGAGATTTGGGGATTATCTCCTCCTGGAGGCAGTGTATTGTTGGTGGCGGGTTTATGGGTGTTATAGCTAGCTCACCCTTGCTAGTGTTTGGCATACTCTCCTGTTGCTATTGTCCACCTTATGTTGGCCAGGAGATGATGTCATGCCATCATTTTCCCTGCCATCATGGAGCTTCCCCTCAGGCCTGTAAGCCAAAATAAACCCTTTTTTATTTCCCAAAACTTTTTCTTGGTGGAGTGACTTCTGCCAGCAATGCAAACCTGACCTTACTGCAACAGCAGGTAAGCATCTTAATCGCTTAGCCATCTCCAGCCGAAAATAGCTGTCATACTCTATTAGGGAATAATGACAAGAAGAAAACTATATAGGTTCAGCAGACAGAATTTTTCAAGTCTTTTTTACTTGTGGTTTCTTCAATCTTAAAGTTTAGAATACGCAGATATAGAGGGACCACTATAGCTACAATTTGCAATTATTAGTTTCTTTGCTAAGAAATTAATCCCATTAAATTGGTTTAAATTATAAAACGCAGGTTTTTATTAGCCATTTAATAGTGACTTTTGAAAATGACTAACTTTTTTGAACATTCCTTCATTTAATAAAAGTGTGTGCATTCCTAGAATGTACAAGGAAGTACACAAGATAGGGCAGTGATGGGGATGAAAGCCCGCAGCTTTGTTGCCTAAGAAATAGACCAAGTTCACAGAAGTTCTCTCCAAGTGTAAAGCCTATGACACTAATTATTTAAAGTCTTAAATGCACTGGAGAATCAGCTGGTTGAGGCTCTTCCCTCAACCAAGTTCTCTTTCCTCCTTAATCTTCAGATCCACCAAAGAGGAATACAGATGGAAAACTTCAATGTCCCTGGTGAAACTGCATTCACCAAAGATGAAAATCACATCACAAAGAAAGTGAGCGTAAGAGAGTTATCCCCATCTGGAACCCAGAAGAACCTCACCCTGGATCATTATCTCTTTTCTGTAGCCATCCCTCTCCTCAAAAAATTATTTACTGCCATACTTAAAATATGTCTGTGCCCACTTCCAACTCTCCTATGAAAATAGAAATATAAGCTTCTTCTGAACCTCACTGAGGGGTTGGACATTCATACTCCTGGATGACCTCGGAAAGCTGCTTCACCTGTTAAGCTATCTTTTCAGTTTATTTCAGTAGACTTAAAAGATCTGAAACTCCAGATGGAATGGAAGAATTTGCCATGCACAAACTAACAATAAGCTTACAATGTTAAGATATTCACAATGTGACCTCTATTTTGTAAAATATACATACATACACAAACATGTAATTGTAAAGCAGCACACCTCTATGTTTTTGCTTAATACCTGGTAAGAAATTGGAGGGCACAGCCCACAAACCTGCACTCCAGCATGACTACTAAATAAAGAGAAAATTCATAGCCATAAATTGTGAGAACACTATATAAAACAAAGGGACAGAAAGTCACTGTGACAGGTGAAGGTGATCTCTATGAAGGGGTGAGGTTTCACCCGAAACTTGAATGTCAAGAAAGAAACATCTGTGAGAATCTTGTCTCTGAACCAGAATAGTTGAAGGCACTAAAGGAAGAGATACCTAGGCAGCTCCAGCAAGTTATGAAATTATCTTCACTGCTGCAGTGAAGAAACTTGGGTATATTCTATTCAGCAAGGATTTCCTCGGGAAGTGCAGTAACCTGAAGATGCATGGTAAGTGCAGATCCCTAAAGCTCTTACCGTCTGTCCTGGAACTTATTAGACTAAGATGAAAAGGAGAGATGAAGCATGAAATTACATACGTAGTGAGGATCATGTGATCATGTAATATGAATGGAGGGACCAAGTAGATAGTCGTAAGCCTGAAAGGAAACAGAGACTTTTCTAGTGGAACTGACAGTTAAGCCCAAATTTGAAAGATGTAGAGGTGTTCACCAGATGAGAAGGGTTGGAGACTCAGAAAAGTGTACAATAAACAGAGTGAAGCCAGTCTGCTGGCTAAGGGCCTCTGCAGGTGGGATAGATGTACCTGTCATTTCAAAGAAATGTTGTAACAGGAGTTTATAGGTAGGTTAGATTTGATGATAGAGAAGGAGGTGATGAGATTTTAAATATAACCCAAAAGTCTGGACAAAAGAGGTGAAAAGCATTTGAATGTGTACACCTTTGTGTAAGAATTAGGCAGACATTAAATACATGCCCTAAGTTTAGTGCTTCATAGCTCTGAAAGCTTAATTAACAATACCTTGTAATTTCTTTTGAACATTGCTATCAAGGGGACATTTGGGCTTTTCTTCTTAGGGTTAATTTTTTTTTTTTTTTACTTTTACACAGAGTTGGTTTCTTATGGGGAAAGCATGGAGATTTTATGAGCACATTGTATATCACAAAACAACCATATATACCCTCTCCCAACTACTAAAGTAGTTTTTAATTTAGAACCTCTCTGATTTTTCTATCCACAACAAAATACGTGCATGAGAGAAAAATACAAGGTTGCAGAAAGCAAATGCATTCCTTCACTTTAAAGCAGATTGTGGGAAAGAACAACTAAAATATTTATTGTTTTTCTAAAAGTTTTATCACATGATACCAAGTCCATATGATTACTAATCAAATTTTCACCATTGTGACATTGGATTGGATTATCCAGATGGTTTGGTTTTATGATTTCAGAAATTACTGTTTCAAATACAACTTTATGACATGAAAAATTATCCTATGGGATATGGAACTCATGATAAGTTGTATCATATTAGTACCACTCAATGCAGCGTTTAGAAGTACCATACGGAAATGGTGAGGACAGGGTGTTTTCTGTGAAACATTCACATCATCACGGGAAGACCTGGTTACTTTCTGCACTCAGCCTTGCATTACAATCTGTGTACTTGACTATGGATGTCATTTGCCTGCCTGGTTCTCTCCTTAAACTGTGTGCCTGCCTCAGGGTAGGAACTGATTATTATACATCTAACTACATGCTCTTACATCCAGCATAGGGTCAATATATATGTATATATCCACCAGAACATGAATGAAGTTATTAAGACATACTATTGAGATCAAAGATTATACCCTGCTTTAATAACATGTATAAAACTTTAAAGGGTTATTTACAGAGACTTCCCTTCCCCCACAAGGAAACCAATATCCAAATGCCCCCTCAGCCATTTTGACACCTAGTTCTTTTCAATGTTTACCCTCCTTCCATGTCTTCACTCTCATGATCCAGTGAGTCTAGGAAACACAGCCATGTTGGAACATCTGGGATTCATCATGCTGGTTCTGTTAATCAAAGTTCCGAAGATCAGTTCCAGATGCCGGCTAACTAAAGTTACACAAGCATTGCTCACATTCTTAACTAGAGTCAGACCTAACTTCCCTTATCTTGAAAGTAGCTTAATTTGTATAGGTAGGAGTTATACATTGTATCATTGTTTTAAAAATTAATTCTTAATACAGAGATTAAGTTGGAAGGTTGCCTTAGAAGTAAATGAATATCAATAAAAAAGAAAGATATATTACTGGAAATTATACATTTAGTCCCATTAACACAAAGTTGTTGTAAGACAGGAAGAAATGATTAAAATCCAAATGTCCACTAAGACACCATGATGGGTAAATCACACATGCATTATCTTACTTAACTGACTCAATTGTCATACTAACTCTATGAAACAAAAACTATCTCCATTACACAAATGGGGACAGTTAGGCCCAACTAAGTTATTTACTTTATTAAAAATCATATATGTAACGGATAAAATGAAATTATAGCCTAAATTTCTGATCCTAAATTCAGTATTCCTTCTGCAATCATTGAAAATATAGACCAAAAGGGCGAATTTTGAAAAAAATAAAAGATAAAAATACATCCATAAATCTGCTTGGACACCATTTCCCCAAGGAACTTTCCAAATGTAAAAACCTATGTCTCATTTCATATACAACTTAGTATGTTTGTCCATATTTTATTCAAGTGGTTTAATTATCTGATAACATAACTGAATTTTTGTGAAGCCCACAGAAGCCTGGTACATGAGGGAATAAATTGAATCACTCCAATTGCAATGCCAGAGGCTCCCAAGCATGCACTGTATATTCCAGAGATGCTGCAGAGCTCTGGAACTTAGAGTGCCCTGGCTGACATCCGATCATAGTCGCATGGTGGACACAACTTCCAATGTTCCACCTCTGATAGCGAAAGTTGATCCTCTAGCCCCACACCAAACACTGCTTAAAGTAAATATTGGGCTGAAGAAATGTTGTAGGAAAACCAAGAGTGAACACAAAGAAAAAATATTTGGGAGCAAAAGGAAGAAGGAAGGCAACAAGGATGAAAAAATACACAGAACAGTGAGCTATAAACCATGAGTTGCACCAGTAAACATGCACAGCATCCCAGACCAGGTAGATCCTCTGGTGAATTCTAGCACACCTTTAGAAGAACTAAAACCCCTACTTCTTGAGTTATTTCACAAAATTGAAAAGGAGAGAAAGCTCTCTGACTTCTTTTATGAAGCCAGCATTATACCAATACCAAAACCAGACAAACAAGAAAAGGAAATTATAGACCATCATCCCTGAAAAATTTAGACATGAAAATGTTCAATTAAATTTTTGCAAACCAAATCCATGAATGCGTCAAAAGTATCATCTACCTCCATCAAGTGGGCTTCATCAGAGATGGCTCAACATGTGGAAATCTGTAAAGGTAACACATCACATAGATACATGTCAGGACAGAAACCACACCATCATTTCAATAAATGCAGAAAAGGCCTGCAACAAAGTATATCATCCCTTCATGATTTAAAACACTGCAGAGACTAGGGAGACATATCTCAAAAAGGACTATCTATAATAGACCTAACGCCCAAATTGTAGTAATGGGGAAAAAATTGCAGCATTCCCACTAAGGTCCAGAACAAGACAACAGTGTTCATGCTTCTCTCTGCCAGGCAGCATAGTACTTCAGGTACTTAAAGACTGAGCTTTACATTTTCTAGTGCCAAGTAAGCAAGGCAACCCAGCAGCTACTGCCTTAAAATAACATCTGTGTCACTTCCAGCTCTGTAATTGGATCAGAGCTTGGTGGGGACAGATCCTTGATGTACTGCTCATCACATGGTGCTTCTCAGAGTTAGCTGGAAGACTCTGAAGGCTCAAACATCTGGTTTCTTGAGGCAGAGCTGTTGGCTGAGACCTTGGCTGGGCTGGCAGCAGTGCAGAACACCTGCTTGTGACATAGTGTGGCTTGGAATTCGTCACAAGGCTGAACGTCCTCAGAGGGTTTGTAGACAAAAGCCACTTTGCAGTTTACTACTCAGCCAGAAGAGGCTGGCAGCTAACTTCAGCCTTATACTGCTGCTTGATATAATCACAAATTCACAGCAAGATTTAAGAGTTTTAGCTCTTAAACAGGGGTAAAAACATTTTCTTGTGCAAGTTATGGTACTGATATTGCTGTGATCATTTTTTGAAAAAGAAGTTCAATAATTTACAAAATCTATCAAACACTAGGAAAAAAAGAAACAAACTTGTTCTATGCATCTAACTTTACCTTTACAACACACATATACACACATGCACACACACACACATCCCTACTACAATTACAGGCCGATTGCACATATAAACATAATTTTAAAACTCTAAAGAAAGTACTACTAATCCACTTGTAATCTCACCACTGCGGGTATAGCCAAAAGAAATGAGATCATTGTGTTCAAGAGACATCTGTGTTCCCATGTTCATCGCAGCACCATGTATAAGAGTCCAGATATAAAATCAAACTAAGTATCTGTCACTAGGTAAAGAGGTAAAGATAGTATAGCAATAGAAATCTTAAAAGAAATAAGGGTTGGTGTGTGGCTCTGTTGGTATACATAATACTTGCCATGCATGCTCCATCCCCAGCATCACACAAATCAGTCATTGTGGTGTATTTCCCAAATCCCGGCATTTGGAGGTTAGAAGACAGAGGATCAGATGTTGAAGGTCATCTTCAGTGTGAGTTCAATATCAGCCTGGGCTACATAAGATGCTGCAAATTCAATTTAAAATATTTTTTAAAAAACTCTAAGAGAAAAGGAAAGGAAGGAAAAGAAAACTGTCACTTGGGGTGACATAGCTGAGCCTGGCAGCCATTAGGTTCAATAAAATAAGCCAGGCAAAGAAAAAAAAAAAAAAGGCTACCACATGATCTCATTTTTACATGGAATCTACAAACCTTGAGCTCATAGAAACAGAAAGGAAAATGGTGGCTACAAGAGGCTGGAGATGTGAAAAATGTTGGCAAGATGGTGGTCAAAGATACAAGATTTCCGTTGCATAGAAGGAAATGAAAAAGAACCAGTTCAATGTTGTGATGGTAGGAACAGTGCTGTATCATCAAAAAGATTTGTTCTCAAAACATAGAATAATGGTAAGTATATGTGGCACTGTATATGTTACCTATCTCAGTTTAGTAACTCTACATTTATGTCTAGGCAAAGCACCGTGTTCCATGTGATAAACATGAACAATTTTTATGTCTGTCAATTGAACTAATTAATTTTTAAAAATATATCACTCTAAGTATACCAATGCAATTATTAAGAGAAAAATACATTGCGAAGAATTTGAATTTAACAAATTAATTAAATTAACCAAAGGTGGTTTAACATTAAAATTTTATGAATGTAAGCCACATTTCCTGGTTAAATGAGAAATTTGGTATGATATTCTTAAAAAACAGTTGTGATGATACAATCTTTTAGAACAAAATTAAGCACTATTCTTAGCAAATGAGGAATGGAAGAGAGTTTTTCTTTATCTGATAAAATGTACTTAAAAGGGATAAGAATGTATGGTAATCATTAATGATGGAACATTAGAGGCATTAATTTAAATATCATGATTAAAATGAGATGTCTCATTATGCTATAGGGAAGATGTGAAGATGCTATAGTAGAAGCCTTAGCCAGTATTAAGGAGAAGTATTAGGGCTGGAGATATGGCTTACTGGTTAAGGCACTTGCCTGCAAAGCCAAAGGACCCAGGTTCAATTCCCTGGGACCAATGTAAGCCAGATGTACAAGGTAGCATCTGGATTTCCATTTGCAGCTGCTGGAGGCCCTCGCATGCCCATTTTCTCTCTCAAATAAATAAATAAAAATAAAAATATATACAAAAAGAGAAGAAATATTATAAATTTGGAAAGAAATTAAATGTCACTTTTCAAAGACATAATTTTTTACATATAAACATAAACATGCACCAATAAAATATAAAAATTATGAAAAATTAACTAGGTGGATGAAAAGCAATATTCAAATAATTAATGTGTTAGCAACAACTTAAATTTAGAAAACAATTATTAAAACATTATTTTAATATTAACATTAACATTAACACAGTGAGATATTTTTGAACATGCATCAAAAGAAAGACAAACCACTTGTGACAGCTATTTTTAAAAGCTGTGAATAGAAAAAGTAAGATAGCATGTTCATGGTTGAAATGAATCAATATTATAATGTTACCTTAAATCAGACTGTGGATCTAATTTATTTCCAATATTGTGAACTCAATGTCATAAAAAATCTTCTCAAATTAAGGTTTTCAGCCGGGCATGGTGGAACACGTCTTTAATCCCAGCACTCGGGATGCAGAGGTAGGATGATGGCCACCCTGAGAATATAGAGTGAATTCCCGGTTAGCCTGGGCTAGAATAAGACCCTACCTCTAAAAACCACAACAATAATAATAATTGTTATTATTATTATTATAACAATAATGTTTTCCTTAGAGTATAGATTTAATTATCTTCTAATAATAATTTTCACAGGGTTTTTGAGAAAGTTGATGAGCTCAGGCTAAACCTTATTTGAAAAAGGCAAAAAGCCAATAATAGGATAACACAAGTGGTTGGATAAAACTGCACTTTAAATACCAAGCTTTATCATAGGGCTTTGTCTGTAGGGGAAAAGTGTGCTATTAACTTTTGAAAAACTACTGGGAATTGGGAGAGAAAGCCCGAGAGATTAGTGGGCAAAAATGCACTTAAACATACTAAAACATGATGTGACCATGATGTATTACCATAGAGGAGACATGCTAACTGCATGCAAAATAAATAGCATTTATTCTATGCTTATATGATAAACACTAGTTGAAAATAGGTAAGAGGTATATTGCAAACGGTGAACATTTTAAACATTAGGGGAAGATACAGAAAGCAATCTGTATAGAAAAAGTGGTAACTGAAAATTAAAATTGCAAGCTGAAGTCATCTACATTAATATCGAGAATGTCTGCTTAACAAAACACAAATTAAGAAAGTGGTATAAATAAAGCCAAAAGCTATGTACAACGTTTACAGTCAAAGCATTAGTACCACTAAGCACAATTAACTCCTGTGTATAATAAGAAAGACAAAAGCCAGTCTTATCTCTCCTCAGAAGAGATTAAGAGATGACTAAGAAAATACTCAGTGCATCACTAATCAGAAAATTGCAAAATTAGATCTTAATGAGATAAAACTTAAAAAGTCCTCATGGTAAACATCATAAAGAAGTAGAATGAAGGAAAATATGTACTCTGGAACATAATCTGTAACATTTACTTGGAAAACATCATCTTTTAAATATGGACACTGACTTACTTATAACTCAGGAATTTCAGTTCTAAAACCAATAACTAGACAAACTTTCATAATAATGCTAGAACATAGGTCCAAGAATACATAACTTACAAAAATATTATTGTCAATAATAGCCATAAAAATAAAATAATAGAAGAAATCAGATAACACTAGTAAAAAATGTTGATCATAGCATAGTCTCTTAATGGAATATTACAAATTCCTGAATGATTGTTGCCACTGACAACAAGAGAGGTGAAGCATGCAAACAATATCGAATGAAAACTACCAGTAAAGGAAATCACACCTTTTGAGGATATAACATAACATGGAATATTATCTGATTGTACAATTAACTAAATTACATTTTGCAATTTAAACATACCTTTTAGTTAGGGTTTATTCCATATGTTGTAAATTTATTTTAGGAGGAAGTATGCACCATCCAGTACTTTTGAAAATGAGGTAGAGAAAGTAATTTTGGAGGAATACATATATTTTTCAAGTTTACTGGTAAGATTTTAGTTTTTACATTTAAAGTAGACCAGTGTTATGGTGCTTTATAAGTCTCATAAATTATGTATAAGTACATAATATCAATTAGAATTTTTGTATTGCTTTGTGTACCATATAAGTTGTTAAAAATTACACGGAAAAATACATTTAAATTATATGGTCCATGAGTAAAAATATGATAAAAAGCATGGATTTTTGAGTGAGATTGATTTTAACTGAAATTCTTGTTTTGTCACTAGCTGAAGCTGTATTAACCTTCAACCAGAAACTTAAGGTCTTTGAATATTAGTATTATTCAATGGAATTTATAGTGGTCCTACTATGTGCTGATTCATTTCCAGAGCTTGTAAGATGCAACAGAGAACAGAAGACAGCATCCCAGATGATGCAGATATAATATAGACATGACCATCCAAAAGCCTGAAGTACCAGCCAGCAAAAGGCCAAAGCACTGGGCATCACATCTATGTCACTGCCGGTGGTGGTTTGATTCAAGGTGTCCCCCATAAACTTAGTTGTTCTGAATGCTAAGTTCCTAGCTGATAGAGATTTGGGAATTAATGCCTCCTGAGGGCAGTGTATTGTTGGGGGAGGGCTTATGAGTGTTATAGCCAGTTTCCCCTTGCCAGTGTTTGGCACACTCTCCTGTTGCTATTGTCTGCCTTATGTTGGCCAGGGGGTGATGTCCACCCTCTGCTCATGCCATCATTTTCCCCTGCCATCGTCGAGCTTCCCCTTGAGCCTGTAAGCCAAAATAAACCTCTTTTTCCCAGAAGCTGTTCTTGGTTGGGTGATTTCTACTGGCAATGTGAACCTGACTACAACAGTAAAGTGGTACCCAGGAGTGGGATTGCTGCTAGACACCTGACTATGTGGCTTTAGCTTTTTGGAGGTTATTTTCAAGAGGAATGTGGAAGGATTTGAAACCTTGGCCTAAGAGATGCCTTGCTGTGCTGTAAGTACAGCTTGATGGACTATTTTGGTCAGAGTTGAGAGACCTGAATGCAGTAAGAACTATGGACTGTGAGGTTTGGCTTATGAGGGTGAGAAAGAGCTTTGCCTGGACTGGGCTAGCAGTTTGTGTGGGAAGCTTGCTGTTGTGCCCATGTCCTGAGAAGTTGTGCAGGGTTGCTTTGCATATAAATGAACTGGTGTGAGCAGAGGAATATGGCACAGAAAAAAATGAAATCTTTGGGCCTGAACTGCTGCCCATTCACCTTCAAATTGTTTGAGAGATTACAACCTTTGAGATTGGGCCAGCTGACCTACACTGGGGCAACAGAAAGAATATAGACTCTTGAAGGAGCCTGAGTGCTCAAGGAGTGTCCTGTTCTTCACAGCCTTCTTTATTTCCCCCCAGATTAACAAATTGGCACCCTACCTGGTATTGTGGAGTAAAAGAAATGCAGGAAAGAGAGAGTCATTGAGTTTGCAACATGGTCTTTGAGGGTCATTGAGTTTGCAACATGGCCATTGGCAGTGTGAAGCAGGTTTGTTGGATGCCTGCATGGAGACTCGATAGAGCCATGAGGATGAACTGTGGATTGCAGTGGAGACCCAGTGGAGATGCTGGAACCACGAGATGGCTGCTAAGGAAAGCTGCCGGCCCTGGGATAGTTTTCCAGGACTGTGAGTAGCCTAGCTAGAGGGGAGGTGTTGGAACTCCAGAGACTTGTTGCTGGTTAGAATTACCGGACTTGGAGAATTGTCACTGGCTAGAGCTGTTGGACTTGAAGCTACAGAGTTTGATGTTTTCCCTCTTTAAATCTTATATTGGCTGAATATTTCTTTGCTATGCCCAATGCCATCTTTTGCAGTGTGAGTATTTATTCTGCCATTATGGGTTGAAGATTTTTTGGTATTATGGCTCAGTTAAAAGATGTTGGACTATGGGAATATTTGAACATCATTGGGATTGATAGACTATTGGGACATTTATTAAAATTGGACTGAATACATTGCATTTTACATCATGGATGGTTATCAGTTTGTGGGAGTCAGGGGTGGAATGTGGTGGTTTGATTCAGGTATCCCCCATAAACTTAGGTGTTCTGAATGCTAGGTTCCTAGTTGATGGAGATTTGGGAATTAAGGCCTCTTGGAGGCGGTGTATTGTTGGGGTGAGCTTATGGGTGTTACAGCCAGTTTCTCTTGCAAGTGTTTGGCACACTCTCCTGTCCTGTTGTCCACCTTATGTGGGCCAGGGGTTGATGTCCACCCTCTGCTCATGCCGTTGTTTTCCCCTGCTGTCATGGAGCTTCCCCCTTGAACCTGTAAGCCAAAATAAACCTCTTTTTCCCATAAGCTGCTCTTGGTTGGGTGATTTGTGCCAGCAATGTGAACCTGACTGCAACACTGCCCTGACTATACATCTTTGTGGAAATCATTTGTTCTGCCAATATATGCATAATGTTGCAGCACCAATAACACCTGGGTCACTTCTCACAGCTCTGAACAAAGAAACAAAATGGGATGAGTGTACATTCAGAATAAGTATTCTAGGAATATGCAAAACAATTAGACAATGGAATTTGATGAAAAATAATAATACTAAGCTACTACTAAGGATATTTTCTGACTGTCAATCTGTTCTTTTGCAAATCTATCCTTTTCCTTGTATTATCAGGGTAGGCCACTTACTAGGCAAGGGATGGCATGTGTAGGAAAGTCTGCAGCATCATTAAATATTAATAATCCCTCATGGCCTAGTCGAGTATTTCTCACACTTATATTATCATTCCCTTCCACCTTCCCAGTTGTCACCAATAAGAGAAGAACTTACTGCCTTCTCCTTTATACCTCACTTCTCTATAGATCTCATTCTTTCTCCCTCCACAATCACACTGAGATCATAGATGTTTGACCAGATCTGGAGCCGCTGTCACTGATGCTCTTTGTGTTCACCCAGAGCCATGTATCCTCAAGAACACTTGATCCAAAGGGGTTCATGACCAATATGAGAATTTTGTTAAAAAAAGGTTTCTATCCCATCTACTGTTACGGTTTGAATGTGAAATGTCCCTTAAAAGCTCATATACCTGAGCCCTTGGTCTCCAGATAGAAGTGCTATCTTGTGAGGTTGTAGAGCCTTTGGAGTATAAGACCTAGAAGCAGAAGGTCACATAGGGTGGACCTTGGAGGTTGTAGCCACCACTGATTCTAATTCTCTCTGCATCATATCTGCTTCCATGAGAACAAGCAGCCAGCTCATGCTCTCTCCCCCAGGGACAGAGCTGCTTACACCATATTTCCCTACCAAGATGGACTGAAATCACTCTGAAACTGTGAGGCAAAATAAACCTTTCTTCATTTAAGTTGTTTATATTAGGTATTTGACCATACTGGTGTGAAAAGTAAGTAATATATATCTACCACGGGAAACCAAGGAAAAATACAATGATAAGTTGATCATGGAATTTTTATTAGGAAAATAAGATTTAGGTAGATAATATGTATAAGAATGCTATTCAAAACAGCCTATTTAAGCAAAAGGACAGTTTACATGTCACACAAACTATTTGCCTGAAACCAATAATAAACTGCTGGACAAAAGTAATCTACTGAAATAAATTCAAACATAAAATAAGTATCAAAATCTTAGTCCCTAAAAAGAGCCAGACAAGAGAAAAAGAATTAAAAAAAAATAGGGCTGGAAAGATAGCTTAGCAGTTAAGGCACTTACCTATGAAGCCTAAGGAGCCTGATTTGATCCCCCGGTTCCCATGTAAGCCAGATACACAAGGTGACACACGTGTCTGAAGTTTGTTTGCAGTGGCTGGAGGCCCTGGAGTGCCCATTCTGTGTCTCCCTTTATCTGCCTCTCTCTCTCTCAGTCAAATAAATAAATAAAAATATTTTTAAATAATTAATGGATACTTTGCATAAATAATATTTGAAAAATTTCCTACATCTGGGATCAAAGCAACAAAATGTGATTTGGTTAAGCATTTAAATAGTTGATAGGAAAGAGTGAACAAAAAGCAAAATATCATAATTAGTTAATTTACTAGCAAAGGAAGTTGACACCACATAAAAATATGTTAACAAAAAATTCAAGGGGTGTCATTCACCTTCTCAAGAGGGTATTCCTCATATATAAGCAATGACTGAGAACATGAACCAGATAATCAACCAACAGAACATTCCATATTGAGGTTTATTTTTATTCACTTCCTTGGGTTATTTATTCAATTTTTGTTTCATTTGATTTTGTTTAGACAGTAGCTGCTTCTGAACTACTTCTTTTCCTCTTCACAAATAAAATATACATGCAAGAAAAACCACACTTTGTTTTATCTCATCATACCACTCTCTTAAACAGTCAGTGGTTTCAAGGCCATGAGGTTAGAGGATTCTAGAACTACTAACGCTTCTGGATTTATGTTCTTTGAGTCACTATCCTTCAGTGTTCTTTGAGCACATGAAAGAGCATTCTGCCACTGTGCCCAGTGCCCTGCATTTCCTTCTCTAATTAGAGCAAATGTGATTCTTATTGGAAGCAGTGCTGTGGGAGATACAGCCACCAGACATGATAATAGTGCCTTGAATGAAGATAGATTTAGTTTGTAAGAAATATGCTTATTTGACCTACTATTTTAGTATGTTTTCTTTTCTATTATTGAATGCCATAGATGAGTTATATTTTTAGTAAAGCAAAATCTATTAAATATTCCTAAATTCACAAGTGTCACATCAGAATATAATTATTATCATCAAATTACAAAAAAAAAAATGAACAAAACTCATGAGGTATCACCTGCTACGAGTCCCACGGCGGCCAAAGGAGAGCTGTTATCTACTCAGTAAGTTCAGCTCCAGACTTGTGGCTTTGTCAGTATGACCCTGTTCTTCACTCTTAAACTGCACCCACAAAAGACATCTAAGGAAATCCTTGTGATAGCACAAGAGATCTCTGATGATATCCTGATCCTATCTGAAACACATACACCCAAATGAGTAGAATAAAAGTGGGTCAGGAAGCCGGGCATGGTGGCGCACGCCTTTAATCCCAGCACTAGGGAGGCAGAGGTAGGAGGATCGCCGTGAGTTCGAGGCCACCCTGAGACTCCATAGTGAATTCCAGGTCAGCCTGGGCTACAGTGAAACCCTACCTCGAAAAACCAAAAAAAAAAAGGGTCAGGAAGGGTAAGTGCACAAATGAAGACGAGTCATTGATCACATTCCAAACAAAGTGTGTGTGTGTGTGTGTGTGTGTGTCTGTGTGTGTGTAAAGGGGGGAGAAGCAAGTAAAATTTTCCTACTGTTCAGCAAAGACAATGTGACAAGCATAAGGAGGGAGAAATTCTTCCCTCACCTTATTTCTGCATTCTTCACCATTATTTCCAAGTATAACAGTATTCTACTGCATTAATGCTTATAAGTGGTAAAAATCTGCATCCTATGACCCTCTCCTACTATAAAATCTTTAATAGCATTTGTAATCTTTTCTGGCAAAAAAAAAAAAAAAAAACAGGAAAAAGAAAAAGTTTCTTAAACTTCCAGAAGCCTAGAAATCCTAGGTTGAGGAGCCCTATCTGTCAAGATCCTTCTTGTCAGGGAGGGCTCAAAGGCAGCTCAGGCCATCACATGCTGAGACTAAACAAGCTGGCCAGCTCAGGTCTCCTTCTTCATTTTATAAAGCCACTTGAGAAATCATGGTGGTCCTACCTTCATGAACTCATGTAACCCTAATTACTTCTCAAAGGACTCACTTCTATATTCCATTAGTATATGACTTTGGGGTTAAGTTTCTAATATATGAATTCCTGGTACCTATACCATAGCATCTACTTATTCTAGCACCAAGTGACAGTACCTTCTGCAACTTATACTTTGTTCTAATTTCTGTCTTTCCTTTGTCTTTTTCTTCGTAATTAAACAAATTCTTCAAAATATTCGTTTAAGTGATTAGCACCTCCTTCATTCTGTTCTTTTCCCTAGTCCAAACGTTGGGGTTTTTTTTTCTTTTTCTTGTAGGTACAATTTTAATCTCACCCTTAGAAAGTAGAATTTTCTTTTAGATTCATCCAAAACAGGCTATTTACATCTGTGTAGTATGTGGTTACAGATTTTTTGAAATAGCAATGGAAAAACAAAAGGGTCACAAATCCTTTTCTCAAAGGAAAATACAAATCAGTTCCTACTATTCATCCAGGCAAAAAGCCAAACCAAAAATAAGAAAACACATATGTATGTATTTGAGAGAAAGCTGTCTACATAAGTAAGGATTTTCCCCCAAATAATCAAATTAACATTTTGATAGCTTTTGGAAGATGATGGAAATGTAATGGTCAGACTATAAAACTTTAACAATATTTTCTAAATCCCTTGAGGTAATTTTTGCAAAAGGATAATCAGCAAGATAAAAGAGCCACAGCATTCATCAGGATTGATTAATGCAAAGAGGGCAGAGACAGTATTTAAAGGGCACTAGTTTCCCTATACTCAAGTGCAGCTGAAATTTGTTCCCAGATATTTTTATCCCTTTCCCAAAGAACAAAGCCCTCAGACTGAACAGAAGATGGCCTGTAAAGCTGCCCACCTTCCTGCTCTTTGAATCTTTGTGCTAAAGATGGTAAAAACCAGTGGGTGATAACTCTCCTCACACACTTCAAGTACAGTGATCAATTATCTCCAATGTAGTAATAAACTGAAGATCTCCCAAGCTAGTCCTTCTGAACCAGGAAGAACATGACCTTCACCAAGAGATACTGTGGGTGATTGTAATAGAATGGGAAGAGGAGCTAGTGCCATTTAGTAAGAGGAGGCTAAGAACAGCAAAATACTGGATATCACACAAGATCATCTCTAACAAGGAAGTTCTGTCACAGAAGACATGCGTAGAATTTGAACAACAGTCTAGAAAATTCCCCTGCATCAAATAAAAAAAAAACATGTGCGAGGGTGGTCCTCTTAATGGACAAATTCTGACCCATGGAACTTCTACTGTAAGTGGCTTTATGGAGCCACGTGGAAGCTCCCATGTAGGCATTGACTTGTTAGTTTCTTTTCCTCATTTTGAAGTGGGAAGCACAACTGGTAAGCAAATACTTGGAGCTATTAACTCAGCACCTCTTTTAACAAACCGCAGTCTCAGATCTGGACCTGCTGTGTTCTGAAAAGACAAGGAAGGGTAGTAAGTGGCATGTTAGCTGCTGCTCTGGGACTTTATTCAGCCGACCCAGGATGTTGGAAATTATGTGAAATGATATTTGCAATTTGCTGGAACCTCCAAGTCACTGGCATAGAGTATGAATTACTCTCAGCAAAAATAAATAACTTAGACATCTAAATTTCACCCCATATTATTGCATACATGTATTCCCAAATTGACCCATTAAACCAAGAATATGTACCATATAATAAACATAAGATATATTAATATTCTTTGTTTTCCTTGTAGTTGAGAGAATTTAATTATGTATTTTTAAAAATATGTAAATGCAAAGTGGCCTACATGCTTTTCTTTTTGTTTCAGTTCTTGAGAGTAGAAAATTTTGCAATAATACACTTCATTATTTTAGTATTAAGATGGTATTTATTAAATAATGTTGAGAGTGGGTATTATATGATCATGGGCTTTGACTTATTTTAGCAATCTTCCTTGGGAGGAGTAAGGTAGAAATTATTTGTTGGTTCTAAAATTATTCTTTTGAAAAGTTTCAGGTCTTGGAACCTAATATTCTATAATCACTGCTTTCATAGGAAACCTTTTGTCTCTGAGACAATGCAAACACACATATTCATCCCAGATAGGGCACAGAAGATAGACCAAAGTACCATTATTTACCAAAACCATTTTTGGTGACCCGATGAGTTTATTGAGGTTGCTTACAGAACAGGGTGAGTGACTGCTTGCAGAAGGAATGGATGACTGAAAGACAGCCACACCACCAGAAATCTCATCCCATCCTGGATGATGACTTCCCCATAGCTGCTTCGACTCAAAGGCTGCATCACCATAAAGCCCACACCAACACAGGTGACTACTCATGGAATCTGTGTCTCTGAAGCACCCTGCATCACTTGCAGGCAGCTCAACCAGGAGACTCTCAAGCATACTACATGACTTGCAGGCAGCCCTATTGTTCTATGTATTTCCAAGAATTTGTTTCATATATAATCTTGTAACTTTTTATCAAACTTGTTGACTTTCTGAGTCTATGGAACTTCCTTTCTGCCCATCCCAGGAAGGAATGTTTCAGTTTCTAATAAACTTACCTTGGGTAGTGATTGTGGGACCTTTAAGTGTCAGGTCTCCTAGACTTGATTTCCTAAATCCCCAGGGCCTTCTTCTCTCTTCAGTAGAGAATATTTCAATTTGGAGGAATCTACTAGTCAAGAACTGTTCTAGACTAGATAATATCAAATATTTTATAGCAAAGTTATTTGGCTTATGCAACTCGGTATTTTCCGAGGAAGACCATGTCACATATGTGGCCAATTCTTTGCTTTCCAGTCCTTTGAAAGGAAAGGCCACATAAAGCAAAATGTTTACAAATATCTCCCAATTTTCATCAGTTTTCATTACCTTCATGCTGTAGCAAATAAGCCATATAGGATACCTCAGTAACAGCTGCCCCAACTTCCCTGAGCCTCATGCCAAGGCCAGCAAGCCGGTGCCCTCTCACTGCCCAGCCGTCACTTCAGAGCTCCCCCAGCACTCTGGCCATTCCAAGATCTACAAAACAGCAACTGCTGAAGAAGAGGAGGAAGTGGGGACTGCTGTCATTTTTTTGTTTTGGATCCTGTACTTATAATGTTCAACTTCAGTATATGTTAAGTTAGTTGGCAAGGCTTAGCAGTACTGACACAGGAAATTGCAGCCAAATCAAATCTAGATATTTAAACAAATTCTTGTTTTAACCTACACACCCCCTACTGTGTATACATCCAATTGGTAGAATTTCCACTTGACTTAAGATTAGGGATTTTTAAATTCTTTTCTCTTGACTTTTATATTATAACTTTTGGCACATGTTTTCAGCCTGATGAGATTTAAAGAAAATATTTTATTGTAAAACTTTTCAAACGTGGAAAATTAGAGAGAATAATTTAATGACAACTCATGTGACCAAGCCAAATTTAATAAGTAGTAATATCATATGATATTTCTTTAGTTATTTTCCTTAGAAAAGCAAACATTAAATATATATTTACAGCCTTATCAACAGATCAAATCCCAAACTCTTCACTCTCTGCAATAAAGTGATTATCTAAAAGGAGTTATAAATCTTTCTCATCTCAGATGGAATTGCCAAACATCCATATGCAGCTATCAACAGAAAATCTGTAGTATAAAAAAAAACCTATGTTATCAGAGTGTCTTAATCATTCTATAACTTCTTTTAAATGTAATCAGCTTTTATCTCTGATAATTTTCCTTGCTGAAAAATAAACAACAGTTGTTTCATTTTCACTGTGTCCATTTTCTTTACTTCAAACATGGTCAGTGTACATCCTAGCACAGTCTTAATCACCTGTATAAGACTGGCTCTATAGAAGAGAGATAGAAGTAAGCCTTTCAGAGTTGTATTACAGATTATCATTGATACCATGTTATTAAATGTTTCCAAAGTAGTCATACTAACTTGTATTCATACCAACAGTAAATAGAAGTTCACATCACTCTGAAAACTTAGTGATACTTAACAAATGTTTAAGTGCTAATGTGGTGTCCTGTGCCCTTGCCATGACACCCCATGGGCTCACCTGTAATACCAGAGAGTGATAAGCGACCCCCTCCACTGCACACCTGCCTGTTTCATTTTGTTCTGTTTTTATTTGTGATTTCAGAGCTCTCCATTTATGAGCCTCAGTAATTCTCTCATCACCACTTCCTCACAAGGTTGGGGTTACAAAAATGAATGGCCATGTCCAGCTGTTTACATACATTCTGGAGGTTCCAATTCAGGTGGTCTCAGGCCCTTTCAGGCCCTCATACCTTCACAGAAAATGCCTGTAACTATTGAGCCATCTGTCAGGCCCCATAATTTTTTTTTAATTGTTTAAAATCAACTTTCTATAAACAATGGACCTTGGATGCCATGACTAAACATATTTACTACAGGTCTCCTAGAATGCTTTTCCTGTACTGTTTCTAAATATTTAAATATTTGGTTTTTCTACAATTCATCTTTTGTCTACTTTAATATTAGTAACATTATATAAAGTGATACAAGAATCTAATTTTCTTTTATTCAATTGAACAATCCAGGGCCATTTATAATTATCCATTCTTTGTTCACCAATTTGAATGGTCCGGTTTATCACAGTCACCATGCCCACACGTGTATGCAATCACTTTCTGGGTTCTATATTGCTGGTGTCTATTTGCCTCATCCTGTTGTAAAATTATAGTTTAATTGTTACAAGCATATAATAATCCTTCTGACAAGTTTTCATAGATTTGCTATCAAAGAAAATTAGTATTTTCTTCTCAATTTCTAATCTCACCTCATTGTCATTAGAGAACTTGGCTAGTATTATGCAGTCTATAGTAGACTATTAAAATTGGTCTCTGGTTTGGCAGAATCTCTGAAGATAAGAAAAATATAGTAGTACCTTGTTCAAAGTGATGAAGTGGGCTGGAGAGATGGCTTAGTGGTTAAGGCGTTTGCCTGCAAAACCGATGTTTGATACCCCAGGACCCACGTTAGCCAGATGCACAAGGGGGTGCACGCATCTGGAGTTTGTTTGCAGAGGCTGCCTGTTCCCTCTCTCTCCCTCTTTCTCTGTCAAATAAATGAATAAAAATAAAAATAAAATTTTTGTTAAAAAATGTAAAGCTGTTTTTTTAAAAAAAAATACTCATGAAGCAATTGTTAGTAGCTAGTGACACTTAAGATAGTCGACCTCTAAGGACAAATGAGTGAAAACCAAAGAGGTCAGAAGAGGACATTTCTAATATGATCATTTTTTTTTTTGAGAATTGACATTAACTTTCCCATCCTCTATAGCAGGTAAAAGAATAAATGCTCACCTTATGAGTTAGAGGGGAGGATTTAAGGACCACTATAGAACTTGATGTCAGCTTTCTGGAACTGGAATAATGGAGCTATTGTTCAAAAGAAGGGGCAATTTTCTTTACTAGGAGACACAAGTGGGATGAGGAGAAAGCAACAGGCAACTAGGAAAACAAGGACTGCCTGTAGTAGGAGCTAGAGCCAAACGATTTTATCTGGAGAATCTCTGAAGAACACTAGAACTACCCTCATGAGTGATATCCACTGAAACTATCAAAAAAAATTAATACTAACACATATGAAAACCTTCTAAAAATTGAAGCAAACAGAATACTTACAAATTCATTTTATAAAGCCTATATTATTCTGATAGACAGACAACCCAAGAAAATATAGATCAATGTCTGTTATGAATAACAGACATAAAATTGTCAATAAGAAAAACAAACCCAGCAATAAAAAATTGTGTTATACACTATAGAGAAGTTATTTCAGGAATGCAAGTTAGATCAATATATCAATAGTACAAGGAGGAAAGGTGACCATCTCAATAGATATAGGAGAATTTGAAACATCAAATGCTCTTTACTATAAAAATGCTCAATAGGGCTGGAGAGATGCCTTAGCAGTTAAAGTGTTTGCCTGCAAAGCCAAAGGACCTTGGTTTGATTCCCCAGGACCCACATAAGTCAGATGCACAAATTCATTTGCAGTGGCTAGAGGCCCTGGCATGACCATTCTCTCACTCTCTCCCTCTCTATTTATATTTATAAATATAAATAAAGTAAAAAAAAAACGCTCAATAAACTAAGAATGTAGAAGAATCCTTTAAATCAGATAAAGAATAGCTACAGCCAGCCAAAGAAACCAGGCAAGAATAAAATATAAAAGCAATGACACTGACCAGATACACACCTTAAAAATAAAAATACAAGTAACTCAAAATATGAACAATGTTCTTAAACACTTCTCTGAACACATATGCAAGTGGCTCATAATTACATGAAAATATGCTAAAAAATCCAGGCATGATGGCACTCACCTTTAATCTCAGCACTTGGGAGGTAGAGGTAAGAGGATCACTGTGAGTTGTAGGCCATCATAAGGCTACATAGTAAATTCCAGGTCAGCCTGGGCTAATGAGACCCTACCTCAAATAAAAGAATATATATTCAATAGCATTATTTTTTCTGGTTAGAAGCACTTTAGTGATTATAGCATCAGTTTACAGCAATAATATTTCACAAAGCAACTGTACAAAAAAAAAGGGAATAAATCACTGGGAGAGATCTAAGAATACTGTTAAATCATGGCAAGTCACAGTTTTTATGGGAAAAACTTTATGAGAGACAGAAGCTAGCATGTTAACTGTTCTGTGTAAGTAGATATACCACTGACATTCGCAGTCAATTGGCCATGTGTGTGTAGAAAGTGAAGAAAAGCATTCTCAAAGTGACATACATGAAAGTATTTAAGCCATCTTTGCCAATACACTTGACTGTGGTTCCTTTGGAAAGTGCCCAGTTCAGATGTTCCTATAAGAAGAAAGTAATAGAACACTGTCGAGACAAAATGGCTTTGGTGCCTGGTTCCCTAATATACCGTTCATGTTCTAGTTAAAGACCAGTGCTATGTGATGGAGGGTTTGTTGGGTACTTTTGACACTAATTGAACCAAGATTTTTTTTCCCCACAATGCTACATTATCACAACCACTTTACAAAATCAGTCATTAGATTTTTTTATTAAAAAAGCTTTTTAGAAAACTATTAACATGCCAAACATTTTCTGAGTCTACATCAAGGATAGATCTTGAAGACATTATGTAAAGTGCAGAAACCACACGTGAAGGCCATATACTGTAAAATTCAATGGCATGAAAGGCTCAGAACAGGCAAATCCAGAGAAACACAGCATTTTGGCAGTGGGCAGAGACTGGGGAGAGGACAAGGAGGAATGGCTACTCTTGGTATTTGTTCTCTATAAGGTAAATACAGTGGTTATCACCAGTTTGTGAATAACCTGAAACCATTCAATCCTACGCTTTTATAAGTGGGGAATTTTATAATATTCTATCAGATGAAAACTGATAAGTATAATTTTCAATAAAAAGAAGGTAAAAAGAGCTGAAACTTTTAGCTCAGTCATCAAGCACTTGGTAGGCTCTAGGATTCATTCCTAGCATGGAAAAAAAGAGAGACCCAAGAACAAATATGGAATAGGTGAGAAGCATGAAAACACTAAACACACTCCTTGCCTAACAAGGCACTAAACAACCTAGCACCCCCATCTGAATCAAGCTGCACATATTCCTGTTCTAAACAATGAAATAAGCTACTCCCTTTTGCAACCTCTATTCAAACATGTTCTGAGATACTTCTCGGATTGCGGGTGTTGTAGACAGTTTCATGTTGCTGTTATGAATATCCAAACCAGGCACAGTTGAGAGGAGGAAAAGACTTATTTCAAGGTTATAGATCCAGGGGAAGTTCCCTAGATGGCAGAAGAAGCTGGCTCCCTTTCACAGATCCAAGCAGAGAGAGAGAGAGAGAGAGAGAGAAAACTGCAACAAGAACAATACCAGCACCAGAACATACCAAAAAGCAGCAAGCAAGGATCCAAAGAGAGTTCAAACCTCTCTGCATACCTTTGAAGTGGAATTCAGATCCACCTCCAAACACACTTTAGAGCTAGACTGCAGAGGTGTCACTCCTGGTGGCTGGAGATCCAATTTACAAGCTGTAATGAATCACCTGAATCTATGGTGGGGACATGCATCAAACTACCACATTCTGCCTATAGCCTTCATAGACTCATGATGATCTCATAGTGCAAATTGTATTAAGTCCAACTTCAGAGGTCCCCATAGTCTTTATCAAATTTAAGATTGTTTAAAAGTCCCAAGTCTCACCTGAGATTCAAGACTGTCTCTTAACTGTGAGTCCTATAAAACCCAAACAAGTTACATATGTCCAACATATAATGACACAGAGTAAATGTTTTTATTGTTATAAAACATAACAAAGATAGACTGGACTAATGTAAAATTACTAACCACCAGGTAAACATTACATATCTGTAGTTCATGTTCAGTTCAACATTCCTTAACCAGTGACAAAAGACTCTGGATTTTCCAAGTTCCATCCCTCTAGCTGGGCTGAGTAGGCAGGGAAAGCTGCCGGTCCCAGCAAACAGCACCCAATGGTAGCACTCAGTCCTGGTATATCCAAAACATATTAGAGTACCCCCAACACACCTTAGGGCTGGATTCCAGGATCATCCCCCAGTGATAACTCCTGTAGCTAAACAGCTAGAGACCCATTACATGCTTTAATAAAACACCTGAGTCTATGGGGGACATGCATTCAAACCACCACAGAAAGGCAGGGAGCTGATTTCTGGACTGGTTTGGGGTAATGGGCAATTAGGCATACTGTGTCTACTGAATCAACTTTTGGGGAAAAAAATCTACTTGCCATCTTATGTCTATGTACAACTAGGTGTACATATGACTAAAATCAGAGCCATCATCATGGAAAGGAATAGATGTAGTAGAGAAAAATTCATATTACTCAATTCTGCCAATCAAAACAAAGAGCAACCCAAATTACACCTCCTAGAAACCAGTTCCTCCTTCTAAACTCCATCTTTAAAAAAATCTCTAAACAGTAACCCACCATTTGTGGAACATCAACCTCAAGGAACCTACTGTCCCACTTGGCTGTATATCCACAACTTGTATTTTCATTATTTGTGTGCATCTTTTCCACTTCTTTGAAAAAGAAAATCAAGAATCTGGAAACACTCAGAGATATCAGTAACAGGGGGAGTAATGGGATTGATTTAACTGAGGCAAAAATGAAAAAAAAAGTCAGATTAAAGGCCTGGCATGGTGGCACACTCTTTTAATCCCAGCACTCCAGAGGCAGAGGCATGGGGATCACAGTAAGTTTGAGGAAGCCCTGAGATGACATAGTGAATTCCAGACAAGCTTGAGGTAGAGCAAGACCCTACCTCAAAAAAAAAAAAAAAAAAGAAATATATATGATTCATTTTTTAAATGGATTACATGCTAGGAATGAAAAGAAACCTCCTTAATTTGTTCAAGTCTGTGTTCACCCATGAGAAAAGACACACAAAACTATGATTAATAGTATACTAAATGGAAAAAGAAAAAAAGGCAGTCCACTGTATGAGGAAAAACCAACAAATACCACCCCCCAAGAAATAGTGTTATTTAACATATTGCCAAAACACCTGGCAAATACTATGAATAACAATGATGATTATGTCAGCTATAAATATTATCAGAGAAGACATAAAATTGTTTCTTACAGTAGTCATCACCTGCCAATAATAAAAATTGTAAGGTAATAAGAAGACTTAATGACAGAATTTAGTAAGGTTGTCAAAGAAAATAATTAACACACAAAAATCAAAAGCATTTTTTATTAACAAAAGCAAACTAAAAACACAATACAAAATATATCTTTCCAATCTCTAAAATGAAGATATTTGAGAATTATTTTTATCAAGAATACATAAAGTCTAATTTAAAAGGAATGTAGACCTTTAGTATAGTATGTGATCTATTATTTTAGCAAATGAAAATGTAGTCTGTGCTCTTAGATGAGCTCATTTAATATCATAAAGATATAAATTCACCCAATTAAATCTATAAACTCATTTGAGTCTAATAATAATTATATGTAAAACATTAAAGGAAACATTCATTCTGAAATATACATGGAAAAGTCAAAGTGTATAAGTCAATATATAAAAATGGTTTAAATGTATAATGTTCTTGTGAGGCACTTAAACTTCTGTGAGTAAAATCCTGTATCCCTTGCTGCTTATACAACCGTAAAGAGAATTTTCCATTTAAATGGGATCAGAATTGATGTCCAGTATGACCATTATTGTGTGTTTTTCTTGGAATCCTAACCAATTACAATAAACAGTCAGAAAACATAGGTATAGTATGATAAATGGAAAATAAAAGACCTATTCCTAAGTTCACAGTTTTCTACCTGTAGAATCTAAGGTAATTGACAGAGATCTTACTGGAAATGAAACTTCCACTTCAGTAATCAACCTAAATAAAAGTAAGATGCAACCAAGTGAGTAAATATTTCACTAGTCTCACAGGGAGGTAGCAAAATTATAAAACGACTATAATTTACCTAGATATATTATCAAAAACCCCACAAAATTCTCATAAAGAATAAAAATTTGTTTTAAATAATAATAGTGCCAGTTGTTGTAAAGATATCCATTTTCTAGAATAAAAGTTTAGGCAAAATCCAAAGATACAGAAATTTAAGTTTATCTGCATATATTCATTTTTAAATATAAAAACATTTAGATAACTTTTGTATGAAATGGTAAAATGTAACATATTTTATAATATATTTAATTTTAATTTTGACTTATAATAATTTTTTAAACGCTAGCTTTATCCCAAATCCATCAGCAAAAGAGTACAGCCCTGGTTAAGGTTTTAGTATCTGGTAAAAGAATCTGAACAAGGGGAATAAATAGGTTATTCCATTTCAACAAAAATGGGAAAATTGTATTTAAGAAAATCTTTTGAATCACTCCTTATGTATACTACAAAAATTAATTTTAATTAAATGCTAAATAGTTAAGAAGTGAAATAGAATAATAAAATAGAATAGAATAAGACAATATTTCTTTACTTGCACTGCTTTTCTTGTTGTCTGAGCCAGGAGAAATATATTAATGAAGAATTCTTTTCTAGTGCCTCTAGGGGAATGGGAAAATGTGCAAAAACTATCTGATCTTGGGATATGTAGGAGCAATTTTCCCTCTCACCATTCCACCTTCTCATGAATAGTAATTTCCTACCCCCTCTACTCAACAGAACTGTCTTGTGTTTACATCAGTATCTTACGGCTGTCTCTATGTCTTCCTCTGACCATCCATATAACAAGCAATGAACAGTCTATAACGACCCTGACGTGGGCTTTGTGGATGAGGAGAAACTGCTTTACCCTATGGGGCTGAACTACAGATTTAAAAGTAGGGTATCAGAGAAGAGATTAGCCAGTGATTTTTAGGAAGTTTACTGCTTATAATGTTTTTGTAAACAATCTGGCATTTGAACAACAGGACCTTAAATAATAGGTCAATTAAATTAAATAAGAGGTATCTGGATAGGAGAGAACAGTCCATGGTGCAGTAATAGCCATGTGGGAACACAAAAGGGGACATTGAGAGAGAATGTGCTGTGCACAGTGATATACATCTATAATCCCAGTACTTGGGACGTGGAGACAGGAGAATCAGGAATTCAAGGCCAGCCTTGGATACATAATAGCTCCAAGCCAGCCTCAGCTATATAAGATTCTGTTTCTAAACTAACTAACTAAATAAATAATAAATAAAAAACATCAAGTGTGGCAGAGGAGTGTGAGAATGGGCAACAATAATAGGAGGTATTACAGTTAGAGTAACTAAGCACCAGAAACTGGTTTATATAACAGAAATGTACGATCTCAGATATGGAGGACAGAAGCTGGAGATCAAGGACTCCATAGAGCTATGCTGCCTTCAAAGCACCAAGAATCTGCACCAAACCTCTTCTTTTGCTTCTGGGAGGTCCTTGACTTGTACTAGGGGCTCTCTTCTCTTAATATGGTATTTTCCCTGCATATGGTTTTGTGTCCTAATTTCCACTTTTTATATTTTAAAATATTTCATTAATTTGAGAGAGAGAGACAGGCAGATAGAGTGAGAGAATGGGTGTGTCAGGGCCTCTAGCCACTGCAAATGAATGCCACATGCATGTGCCACCATATGTATCTGGCTTATGTGGGTCCTGGAGATTTAAACCTGGGTCTGGTTAGGCTTCACAGGCAAGCACCTTAAATGCTAAGCCATCTCTCCAGCACCCTAATTTCTACTTTATATAATAAAGATATGGACATACTGGATTAGGGTCTACCCTATTGACTATATTAACTTGATTACCTCTGCTAAAACATAATCTTGGAGGCCGGAAAGATGGCTTAGCAGTTAAGGCATTTGCAGGCAAAGCCAAAGGATCCAGGTTCTATTAGATGGTGCACATGCCTAGAGTTCATTTGCAGTGTATAGAAACCCTGTCATGCCAATTTAACTACCTCTTTCCCTCTCTTTCTCACTCTCTCTCTAATAAATAAAATATCTTTTAAACGATACTATCTTGAGTAAGGTTGCATGTTGATTTACTGGGGCCTAAGACTTAAAGTAAGACATAGATGAAAGAGAGCTTTATTTTATTGGCCAGTAGAGTGGAGTATTACCTAACTGTATCTAATAACAGTATAAGTTAGTGTAAAATAACAGGTTCAGAATAACAATTTATATGTGCTTTGTTATTTCTTTGGAAATTAGGTATTTGTAGCACAGGTCATGAAAGATCTGCATCAAAACACTGATTTTAGAAAAAAAGAACACTGGAACTACCCAGAAAAGCAGAATCAACAGCATAAAAAAAAAAAATGGAAAACATGGGTGGGGAGGGGGGAGCATAACAAAAAAATCTGCTGGAGGATATACAATCCCAGCAATTTTACATGCTCTAACAATGAACAGCAGATGGTACTAAGTCCAGAGAACATCAGTAAATAAAATAGCCAATGGTTTCAATCAGTTGAAAAACTGGAATGTTAACGCCAAATCCTATGTAAACCAGTTTTCACTGAGAAACTTTTTTTACCCTTTTTAAATGAAAACATATTTGCATTTTGATGGCACATTTCTTCCAATGCTTTCAAAGCATTTCCATGGGTAAATCTTTCAGTCATATGAGTCTTCCAGGGCACATCAGTTTCATGTTGGTATTTGGGGATTGATTTCAGATACATTGCAGTTTCTAGGGTTGGGGGCTGGTTTTCCTGTGAAGGTAACCATCATTTAAGGTAATGTTTCTATGTGAAAAGGATCACACTGTATACCTAAGGATAAAACTTAAAAAAAATAGCAAACTAGAAAATTAGATGCCTAAAAATACATTACTACAAGATGACTCCAGCTCAATCGACACAAATCTATGACAGTAACAGATTATGTAAAAGTTAGTCTAACCTGTACAAAATAATTTATATTAATTCACAAAAGCACACCCTAATCTGGATAATGTTCTAAAACAAAGTATATAAGGAAAACAAAATGCACATTGGTAAATTTTCCCTCAAAACTCCTAGAACCACTGATAACATACATGATATGATAACAGTTATAGCTGAACTTGGATAAATTATCCAATAGTTACGCTTTCCTCTAAAAATATTCAGTGTGATTAGGATTCATTCCATTTTTACTTAAGTCAGAAAATAAAAGTATCATTAGATCTTGACCTCACACTTCTCTCACTATTACTGTGATTTTTACACTTTTGGTCTCTTATTATGTCTGTCTTGATTTTCTTTCTCTCTGTGTGTTCACAGATTCTGTAGGAATTTGCTGATTCCTGCACAGTATAATGGGAGGAAGTATTTGAGTACCACAAAACAGTGTCTTGCCATCAGCTAATTATGTGGTCTGAGATTGTTAAACATCTCTGATCAGTACCATAAATTCTGAGCTAGTGTCTTATTTATATGATCTAGTGAAAATATATGATTTCTAACCCTATCTCAAAACAGCTATATATATGCACCTGTTCCAAAAGAACAGAAACCAGGCACTGGCGAGATTAAACCCAAGAATCCAGTGGTATTAAATTATGATTTGCTGTTTTAATTCAAGGTTTATAAATTTAGAGTCAGGGATCCTGACCACTCCACATCCACAATTAAAATGTCATGGAGACAATAGACCTACCTGAACATCAATAATTTTGTACACAATCTTAAATATATTCATCCAACACCTGAGAAATACAACCCCTTTTATTTCTGCTTTTTACCATCTATTTATAAAGATTCTTATATCTAAATTATAACATACTACTAATTCCCCATTGACTTCAATGGAATATGGGTCACAGAGAATATATCTATAAGTGATAAAATGTCCTGTGTTGTTAGGGGTAAATTCAACTCAATTACTTCAGCAAAAACAGAAAAGAAAAATTATTTCTTCTAGATCATAGGTTGTCATGGCAATTTTGGTAAATCTCTGCACTGTTCCTTCTGCAGGGTTTCCATATAAATTATTATGTGTTTGTTTAACCTTGTCTTGCTTTGATGAAATAGAATAGTAAAAGAAACTGATGAAAGTCAAAATAAATCTTAAACAATGCTCTCAGTGCTATGCACAGAGAACAATAAAATGACTGCATCATGGTTAAATAAATTTCATTCATTTAGAGTGAAAATGAAAAAAATCTCTAAATTAACAACAATAGAAACAAAATTTAATTGTGCTATTCCCTTTTCATTTTAACTAGCTTAGTCTTGCATATAGTGATGTTTTAGGATGTGTGCACTATATTCAGTAATTTCATTCTTTGTAGAGAAGGTCCTGGCTCATCCAGAGCATAGAAAAATGACGCAAATGAGAAATATTCAACTCCTAGGTGACTGACTCAGGAACAGTTGATTCTGCACTTAACAGGCTTCACAATTTGTTGATTCCAGATATTAATGATTCTAGGTGTTAAAATGACAACTATTAAAATGAATCACTAAAACATATCCACAGCCTATTTCTCCCTGATCACAAGGAGATATTTAAATATGCATACTGTTCTTGAAAACTTTCATATTAAAAGTGTGTTAGAAACAATAAATTCTTCTATAATTTTTCCTTCAAGTAATCTTGATTTCATTTAGCTAATGTGAAGTATTATAATAAAAGAGAAAAAAAACTGAATGTCAACCACTACCACAAAAAAAAAAAAAGAAAGAAAAGAAAAAAACAGAACTAAGCAAACTTGGCTTCAGGATTTTTTCTATTGTTTTTTTCTTGTGCTAGAAATACAACCCAGGGATTCCCACATGCAAGGCAACACTATTCTGCTGAGGTATATACCCAACTGTGAATTTGATTTTAAATAATTTATAACTAGCAATCTTAGAAAAGTCTACTGTGGAAATTATTTTAGATTATCACCAAAGATGGAAGCACTCACTTTTCATCTGTTCAGCAGGTAATGACTAAACAAGTACTTACTCTTTTCTTTTAATTTTTAAAAATTTTTTTTGTTTATTTTTATTTATTTGACAGAGAGAGAGAGAGAGAGAGAGAGAGAGAGAATGGGCGCGCCAGGGCCTCCAGCCACTGAAAACGAACTCCAGATGCATGCACCCCCTTGTGCATCTGGCTAACGTGGGTCATGGGGAATCAAACCTTGAATCCGGGTCCTTAGGCTTCACAGGCAAGCCCTTAACCGCTAAGCCATCTCCCCAGCCCAAGTACTTACTCTTTATTCAACAAATACACTACTGAAAACTCTTTAAATTTCAGGTAACTTTCTAGATGTGGAAATTATAAACTCAAGTTTAAGTTTCTACCTTCAAACAAAACCACTACATTCTAGTGAAGGGGAAAGGAATAAAGAATGATAAAATATTTTTTAAATCTTTTAATTAATTTAGTTATTTTTATTGACAACTTCTATGATTGTAAACAATATCCCACAGTAATTCCCTCCCTCCCCCCACTTTCCCCTTTGAAACTAGACTCTCCATCATACTTCCTCCCCCTCTCAATCTTAAAAGGGATATGTACTTCGAAGAAAAATAAAGGAGAGAGGGGAGAAAGAGACTTCCAATTAGTTGAAATTGTAATTTATATAAAGTGGTCAGGCAGCCATGCTAGTAATATGATGAATAGGCAAATGCTAAAGCAGATGACAAAACCAGCCAGGCCTGTATGAGAAAGAGAGTCCAGTCAATTCTCACATGCCTTCATCACTGGCTCAATGGAAAAGAATCAAAAAGAGGCATTAGGAAGAATTATGGTTTTCATTTGCAATTTAGAACTGAAACCACTATTGCCTTACTATCTGTCATAAATGACAACCTCATCACACTTTTGAAGTATGTGCAGTCAGGTCTGCCTTCCCTGGGACCAACTATTCTCAGCACTCAATTAGTTCTTCTCCCAGTCATTCTGGTCTCTATGGAAATGCATGAACATATGAAATAATCAAAGACAATTTAGCTTTATTAGAATTATAGCCCAATTGAAGATTCTCATACTGTTAGCTTCTAAGAACACTTTTGGGATATGTATGATGGCACTTTGGCACTTCACACTTCTGTCATGTTGAAGGGACAACAGGGGCTAGGAAGTTCATTCAAATGTTCTGCCATAATTTGGCTCCTTTCAATTATTGTTATTAAACTCAGGAGATGCATGTTTGTTTTGTTATGTTTAATTATGATGTCCCATGGAGCCCAGGCTAGCCTTTTACTTGCTATGTAGTAAAGGAGTGGAGGATGACTTAGAACTCCTGATCTTCCTGTATATACCCACCAAGTTCTGGAATTATGGGCATGAGGCCCCCAAACCCAGCTCAGAATGTTTTAAACAGCAACAACAACAAACAAAAAACATGCACTGAGACCTACTTGCACTATATTCTCATGTTTGAATGATGGAAATTTTCAATTAAAATATTAAACATTTCTTCCTGATAATGGAAAGTCAAGTTTAGCTCTCATGTTTCTACTTAAAAAGCCCATGCCTTGCCTTAAGCACATGTGTAGTGAATAAAAACACATCTTCCCCAACTTCTACTACCTAGTATTTCACCAAGCCAGAACATAGAAAGGCCTTTTGGGTTTGGAGAAGATAAATTTTGGAAAGAGATGAGCTAAATATGTAGAATTGCAACTGGATCCCCAAAAGAATTTCAAGATTGTAATCTATTAAAAGCCAATTACTCAAATTCCAAATAGAGACTCTAAAGGACTACTTAAAGATTAATTGTCCAACACCATATAAAGGCAAATCCACAGAGACATAAAATCATGTTATACCTGATATCCATCTGTCACCACTCATGGACAGAATTATTAATGGCCAGACACTAGGATGATGCTCCTGGAGAGGGAGCTCAATTCTCAACATGTCATGAATTTATAATGACACTAGACAATACCTGACATGGACATAGTATCTGCCCATGCTGTCAGGAAACCTTCTGTTCTTTAATGACCACTGCATCCTAGGTTGCATAGGAGATGCTTGTTGGAGAATCACTACTAGTTTATGAATAAGAGAGCCAGTGAGAGGCACACTCATATGTCTCTCCTTAATTATAGCAGCTCACTAAATGTAGACCTTCTCAGCAAGGGTGTGTACAGTATTTCCATTAACTTCCCAGACCAGTTTTCATACTAACATACTGTTTTGGACCTTTCTAAGAGGCAGTTTATTGTACATAAACTACAAAGGAAAATAAAGGCATACAACCTGTACCTCTCTACTTTTCCTATGGTCATATATATGCCCTAAATATCAAGAGTCTTTCTTTATACTTAGGAGTGTGACAGTCAATTTGTTCTTATTCTGAAGCAATGAACTGAATAGAAATTCAGGAGTGACTATATCATGGTAAAGGTGATTCTAGAAGTCAAGATGAAGCTAGAACTGCATTTGTGACAACTAGCTGTCACCCATGGCAATGAGCACCCAAATGCCTCATCACATGATAGCCTTCATTCAAAGTCTAGTCAATGTCACTTTGTTTCTGTTAAGGATGTCCCTGGAGGGTGTGACCTTCACAGTCTGGACACATTAGCAATGGCTCTTGTGAGTACAGTATAGACTTCAGCTTAGAGAAGAACATAGAATATTGGGAGCTAGAAGAATTTGCTATCACTCACATGGATGGCTGCAGTAACACGCTGATTATGACCACCGTAGAAGTGTTCCCCCAGGAAATCAGTTGTTCCTGTGAATTTTTAAAAGCAAAGTTCAGTCTGAGCTTACATTTAGAGAAAATGGCACATAGTCATTTATCTTCCAAGTGGATAACTGGTAGGCATCTCTTTCTGGAATTGAGAGTCTTAGAAGATTGGTCTATCCCTTGGACCATTTCATCACCCCAGAGAATACGCTCAGGTGCCTGCTGCTGCCCAGTGTGACTGAAGTTCAGAAAGCATTACAGAATGAAGGCATGGACTTAGAGAATGAACATTTTCTTTCAGTGAGAAATTTTCTCTCCACTAGATCTGACAAGGTAAACAGATGCTGAGAAAATTTTATTACCAAAGACTCCAGCCAACCATTAGAAGCTTGTGGGTGCTTGCAATGTTCCCATTCTATGATCTTAGTCTATGTCAGGATCTCAGTCAGAAACACAGAATGAATGGGAAATGTGGTCCAGCTATAACATCTGAGGTGCAACCCTGCCCAGTGACACACCTCCTAAATACCCATCTAGAATGGTACCTCATGATGGGGATTGAGTATTCAAACACAGGGACCTATGGAAGTAATTTTCCATTCAAACCACTTCAGGGATCAGACACAGGCTTAATGAGTGCCAGGAAAGCTCTGCACCATGAAAATACACCAGTGCATCCACCAACCCTCATTTTAGTAAAAATTAAGCTCCTCACCAAATAAGGACAAATTAGGACAAGTTTCTAATAATAACTCTCTTTTTGCTATGTACTTTAATACACAGGAACTTGAATAGAATCAGTAATCATTTTCTTTTCACCATAAGTGATAATAACAAAATATGTGTGGGTGTGTGCATGCATGTGTCTGCGTGTGAACACATACCACACACGAAATGCAAAAAGAGTATCCAAAGGCTCCTAATTCCTTTCTCAAATCTACTCTAAAGCCAAGCTGCATTCCTCTATTTCATTCCCATGAAAAAGTTTTCCTTCATGAACAGTTGCATAAGCCAACTTCAGGTGGTTTCTTTTAGTTAGGATGCAAAAAGTCCTGAAGATTACAGCTAAATGAAAACAAAAGGAGATGGATTGAGGTTTGTATCTAACAACTCTCAGGTAATGCAGTACTGTCAAGTCAACTATGTAAGAAAGGATTGATGATCTGCATGAAGAGAATGTAACAGAGTGCTATATTTACAGTTTTGAAATGCCAGATCAGAATCGAATTCACGAGACTCTTCAGTCCATGAACAGATAAGGGATATTGAAAGGTCAGAGTGAGAACAGAATATAGTTTTGAAGAGTCATTTGTTGACCAGGATGTTTATAAAGTGTCACTAAATACTGGAAGACCTGATCCTCGCAGGGGAATATTGTGAAGTACAGCTGTGCAGCTCAAGAATTGGTGAGAAGAGATTCAATTCAGACTCCACAGAGAGCTCAATCTGTGACCCTTGGAGTAGGAACCATAGCTAATCAGGACTCTGATAGGAATAAAAGATGGAAGGATATGAAGCTATGGGTTAGGCACATGTTCCATGACAGAGAAAACTGGAAAAGGGAATAATACCATTGATGTTATATTCTGGTGGCAAAGCCAGGATAGTTACCCTGTCACTGGGCTTGGGTATAGCATTTGTTGGAACAAAACATGTATGAGTGTTTGCCATGTGAGAAAGATCTAGTGACATGTGATGTACTGGAAGGGGAAGGAAATCAGGCAGCAGATGCCCAAGATGGCTATATGTTCCTAGAAGGCATAAACAAAGACTCTTGACACTGGACACTGTCAGAATGGAAAACCAATCTTCCGCATATAAGAAACAGTAACTGAGTTTTCTCATTTCAGATTAACTGCAATGAACCACAAGAGAAAGAGTGGGTTGTAACCATGCCAAGTTTAGTGACTAGGGGCATAAAACCACCCATCCAGGAAACATATGTGTCCTCAACTCTCTTCTCTCCACACATCTCTTCACAAGTGGCATAAAGAACATCCACTAGAAGGAAGAGTAGGGAAGACTAGAGATAATCAACTATACCTCAGACCTCAGCTGGAATGTGAGAATTCATGCCCTTCAACCAAAAATCTGAAGTGTAATTACCTTCAACCTCATGCTTTATTTCGAATTGTGACTGTGTTTCGTCCCACAAATCAATGGCAAAACTGTCTAGTATCAGTAATTCCATTATGTAGAGTTAAGAACATCTCCCCCACTGCGTAAATTTGAAAGAAATTGATAGACAAATCATTTATCACATCCCACGAGTCATGCTTCCAGTTTATCAGTTATACATACTTATTACGTGTATGTAATGTTCATTATAAATGTTGTGGTTTTCACATTTTAAGACATCTGCAAGTGATTGTGTATGCTTAATTTAAATACTGTAGTAAATAGAAGTGTACTCATCCGTTTAGTATGTAATGAGTTCTTAATAAGGAAGGGATGGCTTGAAGTTTGTATAGAAACTGCAGCTGATGCTCTACCTCATCACCACTGAGCTCACCTCTGAATTCACCTTTGGGTGATATGGATTTCCCAAAAGGCAGACAGTTTTACTTCACACACACACACACACACACACACACACACACACACACAAAATGCTGCTCTCTCTGGCAATTCAGAGACCATTAGAGTGAAAGACAAGCAGGAATTGTATAAAAACATTTAAATGGTTCCCTTTGCAAAACAAGACAGAAATAAAAGAGAAAGCACTAGTTGTTTTGGTTTTCCTTGTGGATTCCTATCTCTGTCTCTCCATCTTACTCGCTCCCTCTTTGGTCTTTAAGGTTAACTGAAATGAGCCTCTAGAGAGAGTGAGCTCTAACTAGCCAAACTCAGGAGGCACAAAGCCATCCAGCCAAGAAAATATCTCTTCTCTCTCCATAGGGTAAAGAATGTCCACTTAAGGGCAGAATTTAGAGAGTACATAACAAACTACACCCTAAATGTCACAAAAGAAAGGTGTTCAAGATATGTTAATTTGTTAATGTGGAAGAATATGTGCACATGCAGTTTCAGTGGAACCAAACACATGAGAACACACACACACATACACAAACATACACACATATACACATACACACATGTACATATACATACACATGCATGCTATACACACATACATACACACCCATAAATATACACAACACATACACACATACCTACATATGGACACTTACACATGCACACATGCATACACATAAAGCACATGCACGCACACACACACACACACACACACACACACCATCTTTGGAACTTTTCTGAAAATATACCAAGTTCTTTTTTTCCAACTTGATCATTATTGTGGTCCAGAGAACTGTCAGGACAGATGTCATCCTGGGAATAAGAAAGACTTTCTTCTAACACTGAGAGGTAGTGAAAAAAGAAACAGATTTAATGGTGAAAACGCTTAAGACCTCTTTCCTCTGTGAAGCCCAAATCTTAGGAAGTATATTTACTGGGTTGGAGGCCTTGGAGGATTGCTAAAGCAGGCTTCTGAATATACCTTTGTGGGTGTTTTCAGAGACAATTCACTTAGAAAAGATGACATGAAGGTGGATAGCACCTTCCAATAATCTAGGGGCCCTGGTGGAACAAAAGAAGGTAAAACTCCATTAAGATAGGCATCTTTTCTCTTCTCTGCTTTGCTCCTCTCCTGTCTTCTTTCTTTCATTCACTGCATATTCCTGCCAGCAAGATATTAAGACTCACCACAGGCCTACAGCAATGAAGCAAATAGACCATGGACTGAAGCCATGAGCCAAAATAAAGATTTATTCCTTTTAACTAATTTTATCTGGTATTTTATCACAGCAATATAAACCTGACTAACAAACAGTCAGGAGAAGAGGAGAGTGCATGGGAGAAGAAGGAAGTGAGGAACACAGGAAATAAGAAGGAAAAGCAGCTGACCACAGCCTCATCACACAAACTTTTATAAAACTGTACTTTCAAAATATTCTTCAGTCACAGGATTCAACAAGGTTAGCAGTGATCTCCGGGACTAGAGTCATCAACCTGCTACTTAATACACACACATTCCTAACTGTCCCAAAGGCCAACTATGCAGTTTGTGAAGAAGCTAGACAATGCACTTCGTTGTTTTTTCCTCTGAGGAAATGTTTGTGGAGTGGCACCTGTGGAAGACCTCCCTGTCTTTACCTTCATGGAGTCGTGTTGTCCCCGTTCTGGATCAGCATTACATCATATGTGATAATCAGGGGCAGCTAGTGTGAAACTAATTAATCAAAAGCACATAAGGTTTACATTGGGCAAATTAACTTCAAAACTAACATAAATCTTGAGAGAATGTCCTGGACAGCACAGGCAGTGGCGGTAGGGTGGGGGCATGTTTCATTGTTCTCCCAGCATCAGCTCTGTAATATCTCAAACGGCCTTGCTCTCTAATAGGATATGACCGGGTTTTACTTTAAAGCTGTTATTTTTTTACTTAATGCAAAACAATGACCTGAAAACTGAAACATGCAACATGCCAATGAACTACTTCCACGATGTTGTTTCATTTTTATGTCCACATTCTCTGCTGTGTTTCTCACAACACTCAGTCCACCAAAGATTGCTCCAATGCCATAGATTCCGCCTGGATTGAGTCAGGATGATCAAGTCTGTCCCTGTTCTCCTTGGGGTGCCACTAGAGGGATATGCAGGTCTTAATGAGCTATGAGTGATTTTCCAGCAGTTTTGAAAATTGGACCCAGAGGCAGCTTGGCTTGCAAGGGAAGCTATCTCTACAAATATCATGTTCCAAAGACCATGAGTTTTACAGACAAATGCATCTTAATTGAACTGTTATTTTGTTCCCTCCTTGGTGGCAGAATATTAATAATATTAAGTGACTTAAGTTTCTAGATGCAAACAACAGACACTGACTTTGAATGATTTTAGCCAAAAAGGCTTTGTTTAAAGTGTCTCAAAGGAATGCAAAGCAGACTGGCAAATGAGGCTCACAGCCAAATGAATCTGCAGTACCCACCACAAGCAGATGTCCTCGTGTGTCTCTTGAATGCCATGGCCACTTCTGGAGGATGGGCATCTCTTACCGCTCATACTGCTCCCACATTTCCCAGCTTGAACTGTTTTTCATGCCTCTGCTTGATGAGGAGGCATCATCCCATTCAAAACCGAGGGTCATGAGACTACATCTTAGCTCTGAGGTGAAGTTGGAGAGCCTTTACAATAAGCAGTCCCAAATACTTCTTCTGAAAAGTTGCAGGAAGACTGAAATTGCATAGGTATCAACTTTATCCAGGAAGAGAACTTGACGCCTCATCTAAAGCTGGCACATAATAATAGTTGTTCAGTAAAAGTTGTAACAATGATGGCTGGAGGGATGGCTTAGCAGTTAAGGCATTTGCTTGCAGAGCTAAAGGACCCAGGTTTGACTCCCCAGGACCCACGTTACACACACACACACACACACACACACACACACACACACACACACACACATATCTGTCAAATAAATAAATATTGTTTTAAAAGTTATAACAACTAATTCTTTAAAAGCAAATAATGTCCTCTTGGAGCTTACATTCTAAGTAGGAAGGAAGAAAATCCATGCATATGTAAGAGTCTATTATTGCTAAGGACTAGGAAGAAAAAGGAGTTGGAGAAAGTGTTATACAAGCATGGATCTGAGGTAAGAGTTATGGCTTCAACCCTCCCTGTGTTATTTCACCGACTTGCATGGTGGGGTTTGAAGATGATCCAGATGGCCAAAAGGGCTATGCTGAGTACATAGCTTTCTGCATGGTCTGCTCAATTCTGATTCACCATAGTTCAAAACATCTTGAGTTACTTTTACATTTATTTTGTTGTTTTATAAATCCCCAGATTTCAGAGGTAGGTAAGAATTTTCAGTTCCTATAGTAAATTACCTTTCCTCTACTTTGCAATGCTTTGCCTAGAAAGTTGTAAGATCTTCATAACAAAACAATGGAATGTTGGCAATTGGGTAAGAATGTAGTCTATCATAAACTTTACCTCATTAACTAGAACAGCCACTGCTATTTAGAGGATAAGAACATCTCATAGCACAAATGAAAGATAATAAATGAGTCAATTAAGAATCACTTTGTGGGCTGGTGAGATGGCTTAGAGGTAAATTATTAAGTATTTATGCTTTTCAAAGTGTTAATACTAATTTCTTAATCACAGTCACTGAAAATGAATATATTTAAAGCTGAGATTGGAGGAAATCTAAAATTTAAAAGAAATGTAACATATTTTAATATCTGAATGTTAATTGAAATGGATTGGGAAACTATCTTATTAAGTAGCATGGAGTTTTCGTATGATACTAACTAAATTCATGAAAAATAAGGTCAAATTGGTAATATTATAGAACTATATAGAAAAAATTCATCAAATTCAAAATTCTTTGGCAATAACTGCATGCATTTCATTCTACTTTTAAATTTATATTTATATATGAAGTATTATTCCCATTTAAACACATTAAACCATAATTCAGAAAATTTGTTTTCTCCTTGCCAAGAAGAAAGAATCTAGAAAATATGGTTTCTAGCAAACATAACTGAGGGAATATAAAACATTCCTTCCTTGTCTAGCACATGTAAAAAGTTTTTACTATATTGTACATCCATTATTTGCTCTTTTTTTGTCTTTTTGTTTTTTCAAGGTAGGGTCTAACTCTTGTCCAGGCTGACCTGGAATTCACTATGTAGTCACAGGGTAACCTTGAACTCACAGTGATTCTCCTACCTCTGCCTCCTAAGTGCTGGGATTAAAGGTGTGCACCACCACACACAGCTGGATCGTGACATTTTCCTAGTCCTTAGCAATAATAGACTCTTACATATGCATGGATTTTCTTCCTTCCTAATTAGAGTGTAAGCTTCAAGAGGACAGAGATGTTTATCTTTGCTTACTTTTTGTACCCAGCTAAAACTCCAGTGACTGCAGCACCCACTGAGAACAGAGTAGATAGCCATTAGAGAGTTATTGAATAGGGCTGGAGACACAGCTTAGTGCTTAAAGTGTTTGCCTGTGAGGCCTATGGATCCAGGTCTGATTCCCCAGTAGCCACATAAGACAAAAACACAAGGTGGGGCATGTGTCTGGAGTTTGTTTCCAGTGGCTAGAGGTCCTGGTGTGGCCATTCTCTCCCTAGCCGTCTCATTCCCCCCCCCCTGCCTCTTTCTGTCTCTCAACCTCTCTAATAAATAAATAACATATTTTTAAAAAGGTATTTAATAAATGAATCAATAACATCATGTTTTTGAACCTCAGAAGCAAATCATCACCATTCCTCATATATAATTATAGCTTGGCTCATCTCCCAATGTTGGTTTATAGGACAACAGAAATTTCAAGGAGCATCTGAATTATTTAACTATGGATCTTAGTTTTCCTTCAATTGTGCATCTACGTCAAACTGAATTTCTTTATTGTCTTGATAATTCAGAAATTACATATTTGAACAAATATTGGCATCAGAAAATATACAATATGCAGAAAAAAATAATAGTCCAGTCAAGTCCTTTCCCAAATATTCTCTAAGGATTGTGAGTTTTCTAAATTTCTGAGGTGACTTCTTTCATAATTTCAGAGATCTGGTCATAGAACAATTGCTTTATTTTGAAGAAGTGTTTTTAATTATATTACATTTTTTTCAAGTCTCATTTTCTACTTCTGCATTTAATTCTAAGATACGCCTTAGTTTGCAAAATTCTACCTTCTAAAGTATTCTGTTCCTATACACATCAAAAAGAGGAACTGGTACTGGCTATTTTAAAAAAAAATTAACAGGGCTGGAGAGATGACTTAGCGGTTAAGCGCTTGCCTGTGAAGCCTAAGGACCCTGGTTCAAGGCTCAATTCCCAAGGACCCATGTTAGCCAGATGTACAAAGGGTCACATGTATCTGGAGTTCGTTTCCAGTGGCTGGAGGCCCTAGTGCACCCATTCCCTCTCTCTCTCTCTTTCTCTTTCTCTATCTGTCTTTCTCTCTCTGTCTGTCACTCTCAAATAAATTAATTAATTAATTAACCATTTGTACAACAGTGTTGGATCTGTCTATTATTCCTGGGATCCTACACAGAGCCAAACCTACATGAAGCAGGAGCCACCATCACCAAGATCTCTATCCTATTTCCAAACAGAGTTGCCCTTTATTCAGTCAGTACATGACTATCACAGCTCAGAAACATGATGCCTACCAAACGTTTCCATCTCTGTCAGTCTGTCACAAAATATACCAATCTTAAAGCTGTTCATGGAATAATGAGAATGAAAGAAAAAAGTTCTCCATAGGCTGAAGAGATGGCTTAGTGGTTAAGGTGCTGGCCTGCAAAACCAAAGAACCCAGGTTTGATTCCCCAGGACCCACTTAAGCCAGACACAAAAGGTGGCACATACATCTGGAGTTTCTTTGCAGTGGGTAGAGGCCCTGGCTCACCCATTCTCAATCTCTGTAGATCAAAAACCAAATGCAAATTTGAAACTAATAGAAGTGATCCTCTTCCTCCCTGAGCCAATGAATCAAATGAAGCACATACTGTAGAACAGCAGCTTATTAACATGGGCAGACATTTTACATGGCTCAGATTGGCACAAATTTGATTTAACAACAAGGGCAGAGTTGCATTTTGGCATGAGGGTTGAATAGAAAGAAAAATACTAATCTCAACCCTGAGGTTGAGCCCATGTAGATAAAACAAAGGGAAATTTTACAAAATCAACCAAAACATTCAAAGATACTTGTCAAAGTATGGGTAGTTAAAGCTATTTGCTTCCTTCAAAAACATAAATCTTTGCATAAATAAATTCTATAACTACTGTCTTAGTTTTGTTTAGTCTAAGCAAGTGTAGGTGAAAGAACAAAATGGAAATTATTATAGACAAAAATGTCTTGAACTTTTTCTACTAACAGCCACTTTGTACCTCAGAAATTTTTGCATGACTGTGTATAAATAGATACATAAAATATGCGTATGAATCAGATATGTATTGATATAAATCACAAATAAATTTATTTTAAAACAATTTTTTGGTATACATTAAAACTACCATTTGCTAAAGACAAAAGCAAATTTGCATATTCATGAGATCGATGTGCGCATTTGTTTTCACACAATTAGAGCTTGCTTGAATATTTGAGACTGAAGGATATAGAGCATCTTCTACTTTGTCAGAGTTGGTTAATATTTCAATTTTGTAATTGTCAGTGCTGAAAATATTGCTTTGAATAAATGCATAATACAAAATGGCTGGCATATACTTAAAGCTATTTCAGAAATTGCTGGAAATTCTCTAATTCCAAACCAAACTTCATTAAACTTTTAATTTTTTTGCATTATTTATTTATTTGATTTGAGAGAAAGGGAGAGGCAGATAGATAGAGAGAGAGAGAGAATGGGTGCACCAGGGCCTCTAGTCACTGCAAACAAACTCCAGATGCATGTGCCACCTTGTGTGTCTGGTCTACTTGGATACTAGGGAATCAACCTGGGTCCTTAGGTAAGCAGATAGGCACTTTTATGGCTAAGCCATCTCTCCAGCCATATCGACTATTTTTTTAAATATTTTATTTTATCTATTCATTTATTATATATATAGAGAGAGAATGAGAGAGAGAATATGTCCAGCCCTTGCAAACAAACTCCAGATGCATGTGTCACCTTGTGCATCTGTCTTATGTGGGTCCTGGGGAATCAAACCTGGGTCCTTTGGCTTTACAGGCAAGTTCCTCAACCACTAAGCCATCTCTCCAGCCCCAGATTGAGTAAATTCTTATGAAACTTTTCTTAGCAACTCAATAGCAATTTTAAAATCATGCATTCTGAAATAATACAATTCTAATTTGATATTTATGGTTTAGAGGGATGACAACACAAAAACAGAAAATGTCTTTGTTTTCTATAGTAAACCCATCATAAAAGCAGAAAACTTTTCATGTATATTATAAACACTAATTCATAAAATTCAGTAGACTCAAACTTAAGCTGAGGCAGTTAGATAGCATTCATTTACTTTGCATGGTGCAGTGGCACACACATTCATAAGAAGAATATGGTGTGTGTTTGGAACCGAGGCTACAGTGGAAGTCACATCGTGTAACACTGACAAGCACTGCTTGAAACACCTTGGATTTTATTGCACCTTTGATTTTGAATTGATTTATTTTGGGACCACTGCTCAAAGCCTTTAATTTATTAGCCTATGGCTAAATCTTTCATAACTCTCCCGAATTTAGTTACATGTCCCCATATGGGTTAATGACCCAATGGTTCACATAGCTTTATCTAGTAGATAAACTCCTCCTATGATGTAAAGAAAGGTTTTGGCTTAACTGTGTGACACAGAGAGCAGCTTAAGTACCAGCCCTGGGTTAAGCAGCACCAACTATGTGTTCCTGTAAAGAAGCAGCCCATGGCTAAGGACAAACACCCTGTCTTTAGGTGCAAAAGCTTTGAATTGAAGGGGAAGCTTTGGAGTTAACACAAGAATTTGAGGGGCTGGAGAGATGACTTAGAGGCTAAAGTACATGCCTGTGAAGCCTAAGGGCCCCGGTTCAATTCTCCAGGTCCCATGTAAGCCAGATGCACAGATGCCCTCCCATGGGAGCTTTAAGAGAAGGGGAGCTCCATTAAGGCAAGACAGGGTTTGGGAAGCTCTGAACATAAGAGAAGGAAGCAAGGCAGGCCTCTTACCCAGAGAAGCAGGAGGGGATTTGAGCCGGGCGTGGTGGCACAAACCTTTAATCCCAGCACTTGGGAGGCAGAGGTAGGAGGACTGCTGAGAGTTCAAGGCCACCCTGAGAATTCCAGGTCAGCCTGGGCTAGAGTGAGACCCTACCTCAAAAGCTAAAATAACAACAAGAAAAAAAAAAAAAAATAGAAAGAGGGGATTTGAGAAGACCACCTGTATTCTCAGGTTAGTTCTTTTGATGAGCCCTACAGATGAGCTGCTAGTTCAGCCAGTCTAGTCCTGATGACAGATGTCTGGAGTCAGGATTTCTGGAAAAAAAGTTTCCCCAGAATCTTAATTCTCTAGGAAGGGCCTTCTTAGAAGGGAGAGGAAGGACTCCCTGAGGGGGGCAGATAAGGAAAGGTCAGAGCTTTCTGACATGTTGACTCTGTAGTAAAGTGTAATGACCTAGAATTTCCCCTACAGGCCCAAGAACAATTCCAGTATTTATCCAAGAGAAAGCTATCCACTTTGGGGATCCTGCCACCCTAAACTGCCTAGCCAATTTCTATCTCCTACACAGTCAGACAGACGAGTTCGAGTCTTGATCCTGCCATAGAGCAGCTGCTGGTGTTGTGGGTTATGGGTAGTCTTCCTATCCTGATTGTAAAGCCCAGAGCCTGTGCCTGCTAGCCAAGCTCTTTTCCACTGATCCACACACCCAGCTGTGGAGATATTTGGATTTTATCTTGTCTGACTCATATGCAAGCACAATGTTGCTAACATTGAAGAACCTCTGTGAAATATTTATATCCAAAAAATAATTAACACATAATAATCACTCGTGCACTTACAGCTATAACTTAGGATGACAAAGTCTATACACATTTGTTTATTTATAATCAGTTTTGCTCCACAAGTTGCTTTCATAACTCCATGTTAAATGGTGCTATAAATTTACAACCCCCTCCCCCCAAAATGTGAGAAGGTAGAATAAATTTAAATTATGACAGGAAAATAGGAAGTATTGTTTGAGACACTAGTTTTCAAGTTAAAATGTTTTGAGAAAAAAAAAAGGCTTAAATATTCTTGCAGGTACAATGAAAAGGAATCTGATTATCTTAAAGATTCATGGAGGCCAAATATAATAACATGTAGTTGTTCAAGCATTCCTGATTTAGCATGGAAAACAAAATAATTCACAGAACAATGAGTTTCAGGGAGGTCTGTTTCTGAAAATTCTTTTCAAAAGATTTTAGTACTCAATTTATAATTGGATAATGAAAATGTGGTATGCAAACACAATGGAGTTTCACTCAGCTGTAAAGAAAGATCCGGTTAACAGGAAAATGGATACATCTTAATCCTAACTTTTAATGTTTATATGGATGTTTGTAAATAAGGGGATGAGAGACTGAGTATGGGCTATGGTTTGAGATAGGAGGTCACAAGAGGTAACAAGAAGAGGGGAAGGACAGAAGAAAACAGGAAGCATGAAAACAAAATGGAAGCAACATTGAGGATGGAGAGCACAAGGTGGGAGATGGGAAAGGGGAGGGGAAGGAAACCAAAAAACATGTTGGAAAACACTAATGAAATACAATTCTTTAAATGCTAATGATAATTTTTATAAACAAATTTCAATGTCAATCTCTTTATATTATAGACACAGAAAGTTCTCTCCTTAAAATGGTTCAACTTACAATATGTCAACTTTATGATAGTGTGAAAGCAATTAAAATTCTGAAGAGACCAGAGTGTGACATAGTAAGGTGTTGTCAACTAGATCTGTTTAGTAATCCACAGAAATCCCTTTTGGGTGGGTCTCTGAGGTTGCTTCCAGGAAGGATTAACTGAAGGAGGAAGTCCCTCCCCCAGAGTGAGCCCTTCCCCCACAGCAGGCGGCCCCTCTCAGAGGGGGACTTCATATAAGCAAACAAAGAGCCCCTTCCTTCCTTCCACTTGGCTGCCAAAGCGGCTTGCTGCCTTCCAGCTCGGATTGAAGACCAATGCAGACTGAAGACCACAGTCAACTGAAGACCTGAGTGGATTGAACCCAGTCGCTCCTCAGGAAGCCTCCAAGACTTCAGTGCCAGATTGGGACTGCTGAGATATCTGACCACATGAACTGAGCAGCTACCAGGTTCCTTGATTCGCAGGCCTGCAACTCCTATTGGACTACCCTAAAATAATCCAATAAATTCCTTTTTTAATATAATTCATTCTAGCAGTTCTGTTCCTCTAGAGAACCCTGACTAATACAGGTTTTGATACCAGATGGAGGGGGGCCAAATTGTTAATGTGAGGGGGGAATAAAGCAGACTTTGAAGAACAGGACACTCCTTGAGCACTCAGGCCCTTTCAAAAGAGACTACATCTTTCCTGTTGTCTCAGTGCAGGTCAGCTGGCCCAATCTCAAAGGCTGTAATCTCTCAGTTGCAGCTGAATGAGCAGCAGTTCACACAAAGATATTTTTCTTTTTTTCTGTGCCATATCCCTCTGCTCACACCAGTTCATTTCTACACCAAGCAACCCGGCACAACTTCTCAGGACATGGGCATAAGAGAAAGCTTCTCACAGAAACTGCTAGCCCAGTCCAAGCAAAGCTCTTTCTCACCCTCATAAACCAAAGCTCACAGTCCTTACTTCTTACTGCATTCAGGTCTGAGTTTGACTAGAGTAATCCATCAAGATGTACTTATAGCACTTTAAGCTGTCTCTTAGGCTAAGGTTTCAAATCCTTCCACAGTCCTCTTGAAAATCAGCTCCAAAAGGCCAAATCTATACAGTCAGGTGTCCAGCAGCAATGCCACTCTCAGTACCAACATTACTGTTGCAGTCAGGTTCACATTGCTGGTAGAAATCACCCAACCAAGAGCAGCTTGTGGGAAAAACAAAAAAGGTTTATTTTGGCTTATATGCTTGAGGGGAAGCATCAAAATGGCAGGAGAAAATGAAAATGAGGGCATGAGCAGAGGGTGGACATCACCCCCTGGCCTACATAAGGTGGACAACAGGAACAGGATAGTGTGCCAAACACTGGCAAGGGGAAGCTGTCTATAACACCCATAAGCCCGTCCCCAATAATACACTGCCTCCTGGAGGTATTAATTCCCAAGTTGCCATCAGCTAAGTTTATGGGGGACACCTGAATCAAACCACCATATTCTGCCTGTGGCCCCCATAAGCTGATAACCATACACGATGTAAAATGCAATGCATTCATCCAACTTTAAAAGACCCCATAGTTTTCATCAATTTCAAGGATGTTCATATATCCCCATAGTCCAAGATCTTTTAAGTGAGCCATACTACCAGAGAATCCCCCCAAAACCCATAATGGCACAGAATAAACACACTACAAAAGATGGCATTGGGCATAGTAAAGAAATATTCAACTAATACAATATTTAAACAGGGCAAACATCAAACTTTCTAGTGCTAACTGCAACAACTCTAGCCAGTGACAAGTCTCCAAGTCCAGTAATTCTGATCAGCAACAAGTCTCTGGAGTTCCAATTCCGGCCCTCCAGCTAGGCTACTGAGAGTCCTGCAAAACTTCATCCGGGGCCAGCAGATCTGCCTGGCAGCCATCTTGTGATCCTGGTATGTCCACTGGGTCTCCACTGCAAACCACAGTCCATCCTCATGGCCCCATGGGGTCTCCATTCAGGTATGCAGCAAACCTGCTTCACACTGTTCATGGCCATTTCCAAAACACAAGACTGTGTTGCAAACTCACTGACCCTCTTTCCTGCATTTCTTATACTCCACAATACCATCTCTTTATAGTATAGACACAGAAAGTTCTCTCCTTGAAATGATTCAACTTACAACATCTCAACTTTATGATAGTGTGAAAGCAATACAAATTCTGAAGAGACCAGAGTAATTTTGATCCTTTCCTGAACTGACATTATGCCATCCCATCCTTTCTTAGGAAGCTGGACAGCAGTTTCCAGCTGGCTGTGTCACAACAGTAAACCATTGACATTCCACAGGTCCTGTGCCACTAAGTTAAGGCAGCCTGCTCGGTGTGTTAGGTATAGGAAATGCACTAAAATTAGTTTTCTTTTATAAAGAATAAAAGTTAGGTTTAATAAAAAAATGTTCATACATTAATTCTCCTGTTCTTTGATTCCCTTCTCCTTGAGCACAAGCTGGGGGTGATGATTTATTTCTAAAGAACACAGTAAGTGGACTGGAGAGTTGGCTTAGCAGTTAAAGCACTTGCTTGCCTATAAAATCTAATGACCTGCATTCAATTCCCCAGTACCCATAAAAAGCTGGAAGCACAAAGTGGCATATGCATCTGAAGTTTATTTACAGTGGCTAGAGGATCTGGTGTACTCTCTCTCTCTCTCTCTCTAAGAATATTTTTAAAAATACAAATTGAGGCCAATACTACAAGACTTCAGAGGCTAGGCTACAAAAGGTAAGCATCCATCAAGTTTTGGCTCTTTCTTGAATCATTCATTCGGGAGGAAGCCCACTTCTATGGCCATGCTGTATGGAGGGGACAATGCCTCTAGGAACTGAGATTCTCAACTTACCACCAGTGATGGACTCAGCGTCCCTTCAGCATGAGTGAGCTCAGTGGTCAAGCCTCCATCCCCAGGTGACTCATGACTACAGCCTGATGCTGGCATCTGAGAGCAATGTCGTGTAAGATCTGAAGCTACAATCACCCCAATAAGCTGAACTTTAATTCAGTTAGACCCTATGCAAGAGCAAAAGCTCATTGTTTTAAGCTGCTGAGTTTTACCATAACTAGTTATAAAGCAGTAGATAACCACTGATATTATGAAACTTCTGCTATTTTTAATTAGCACAAATCATAAATATTAACTTCCTAAAAACAAAAATTTAATTTGATTTTTCTTTCATTATGAAAAAAAAAAAAACATGTTCCTTAAGATATTGTAAGCTTCTCCTAGTATAAACATATAGTTAGGCACAATTTATGAGTGAAATTCAAGTCACATTCGGTTTTCAAATTCAGAGTCTATTTTGTTTTTTAAATTTCCCAGTGTGACTTGAGTGTACATTTTAATTACCACAGACAGTAGAACATTGTTGGATTCAAAGCCATGGTAAATATATAAGTTGTATCAAAAAAAAAATGATTTGTGCATAACCACAGACATGTGCAAAACTTAGATGACTCCACTGATCAACAGTAATCATTCATTCCCTCATTTTTTTTAAAAAAGTATTTGTTAACCCTGCCTATGCCTTGGGCTCTGTGGTAGTTTGAATAGAATAGATGGCCCCCAATATATTTCAGTTGTTTATTTGTTTGTAGTTTGCATCTTTAGCCACCTGGCTGGAGGCAGTGCCATTGTGTGGATCTTAAGGTGTGGTGGTGGGTTTCAGATTTCAACCTAAGATATGCAAAGTGTGCCTGGCTGGAGTTCCTGAAGTGTGCTGTGGCTTTTGACCTTTAGGCTTGTACTTCTCTCTCTCTGCTTGGGCCTGTGAAGGCAGGCCAGCTTCTTCTGCCATTATGGAACTTCGCCTGATCTGTAAGCTTCAATAAATCTCCCTTCCTCCATAACTGTGCTTGGTCTGGAAGTTCATCTCAGTGAATCTGAAGCTGTCTGCTATAGTCTCTGTTTCCATGAATAGAAATAAAGCCTATAACTTGAATTAGCTGACTTGAAACAAAATACTAAAAAACACAACCTGCACTGACACCCCAGAGTATAGTTTAATCCCCAATATGAAGGAGACTTTCCTCTCTATTAGATTAGATAGCAATTCATTTGCCCAGCTGAGTGGCATGAGCTACCTGTGGTCTTCATTACAGTATTATGACACTTGTCCTATAACAGTAACTGGACTTTCACTTCCTTGAACCCATGGAATGTAACTTTACTAAATGTTTAGGAACTCAGTGTGTGGTAGAAAATTGATGTGACATTGTGAATGTGCCATATTATAAATTAGAAGATAAATATTACTATTCATTAGACGTTGGAAAATAGCTATTTGTATTATTTAAATATAAATTAGGTATTACATTTAAGAAATAGATCAGTTTCTAGGTAGAGAAGATGATAGAAATAGTAGTTAAGATAGAGATGGTACCAAGGCAGAGATAGATTGCATGCATTTTTTCCTTTTTATCATTTTCCTTCCAAATCGGCCAACATTATAAAGGAAATGAAGGGCTGGAGAGATTGCTTAGTGGTTAAGGCACTTGCCTGTAAAGCCTAAAAACTCATGTTTGAATCTCCAGGTCCCATGTAATCCCAATGGAGTGATGCAAGCATGCAATGTCACACATGTGCATAAAGAGGAGTGCCTGGTGTTCATTTGCAGCAGCTTAAGTCCCTGGTGCATCAGTTCTCTCTCTCTCTCTCTCTCTCTCCCATGTATAATAAAAAAGTGATATATAAATTAAATGAAAACTACTTCAGGAAAGATCTTTGTGATTTAGTACGGACCAACAAATAATGGCTAACTTTGTAGATAAAAAATAGTTAACTTAGCCAGGTATGGGGGCACATGCCTTTAATGCCAGCAATTGAGAGGCAGAGGTAGGAGGAACACTGTGAGTTTGAGGCTAACCCAAGACTATAGAGTGAATTTTAGGTCACCCTGACCTAGAGTGAGACCCTATCTCAAAAAACACCCTCCAAAAAATAGAGTTAACATATCTGACTTCGAACTATATATCTTGTAAGTACAGCTATGTGGCTTAGGCACATTAGCTTCCTTAAAACTTAGTTTTAAATCAAAAAAGGTCTTCCTGACCCCAGTCTAGTTCACCCTCTCTTTCAAATGCCATCTCTCTAGGATCTCTCTCATCACTACATAAATCACAGGGTTATGGAATCAGACAAAGAAATGGATGTGGCAAGGAGTAGTCTATGGTACTAAAAGGCTATATCAGTACTGGGATCTTAGTTGCATGGAGTGTGGAATAAAGTTATCTTTGTCAGATATTTATATATCAGATTTAGTGGGGGCAGACAATGTCCCGATCCTGGAAGGTTGATTCTTGATCCAGACCCTTCACAACCATCTATGGAACTTCCTAAAATGTAGATATCTTTGCTCTAACCTCAGGTATTCCAATTCTACAATTTATAAGATATGTGGCAAGTGATTATAGGGTTCTGATTTGAAGCAAGTTAGTCTACTGCTAGTCCTGATTATCATGTTCATTACAGGCCAGCAGCTATGCAAAATGTTTCCTCAGTATTTATTCCTTATTGAAACCATTTAACAGATGAGAAAAATTATAGCTTCCCCAAAATCATGCAAAACTAAAGATCAAAGATGGAATTCAAATCATGGGCCCACAAAATTTAAAGTCATTCTCAATCCTTACCATACTTCTTAGTGTTCCTTGTCATGAGGCAGGATTATTACAAGATACCTCATGGTGGGACACAAAGAGGAACTGAGCTATCTATATACTATTTTGTTTCCTATTTTATACACACATAAAATAATATCAGTGCCTTTATCATCTTGACTATATATCATGTCCTGTAACTGTAACTTTTATAGTCTCAGGTCTGACATGAAAGCTAGCACAAATTTGCTCTTTTTTCTTCATAATTTCATGGTAAAATATTTACTCTTACCATACATCTTTTTCTTTCTATTTATTTATTTGAGGGAGAGAGAGTGTGTGAGAGGGAAGCATATATAGAAAGAAAATGGTGCACCAAGTCCTTCAGCCACTATAAACAAACTCCAGACATATGCGCCACCTTGTGTGTCTGGTTAATGTGGGTCCTGGGGAATCAAACTTGGGTCCTTTCCTTTGCAGGCAAGCACCTTGACCACTAAACCATCTCTTCAGCCCCTTACCATACACCTTAACAAACTTTAGAATATTATTTTTTCTTTCCTTGTAGCATCTTGAACTTTGGCCTTTCCACACACACACAAAAAAAAATCCACTATATAATGACTTCTCTTAATAATATCCAAATTGACAACATCATACCTCTCACACTTTGGGACCAATATTTGGTCAAGTAGTGAAATAAGATGATGGTTGATCTGATAACTAAAGTGAGTATGAAACAGAAAATGGGTAGATAACAAGTACAATGTGGAAACAGAAAAACTATAATTTTTGTTCTAGGCAAAATAGGGTGGGGAGATGTGAGATCTATGCACTCATTTAATTAAAATATATGAATTATGTATTTCTTTAATTTTCTACATGATGCTTTTAGACTGCAGTTGACTGTAGTGATACTGTAGAAAGCAAATCCATTGATGAGAAGAGGCTACTGTGCCAAATTTAATCTTCAGAATCTTAAAAAAAATAGCAAAAAACTTACTCTCCATTGGAGAATCTGCTTTTCTTTTTCAGATAGATGTAGATCCTAAGGAGAGAGCCACCCCATCATACCTCAAAAGGGCCCCGGCTGAAATTGAGAAAAATTGGAGAAACAAGCAAGGGGGCTGTTTTCCTGATGAACCGGATACCAGCACAAGGGGGAAGGAGATCAGCACAGAGAAAAATCAACTCCTACCAAATCAGAGAGCCGGAGCCTCAGAGGCCCCCAACACCTCATCACTGAAGCAGACCAAAAATGAACCCAACATGGCTCAGGGAAATTTTGCGGAAGAGGGGCGGAAAGAATGTCAGAGTCACATGTTGGGTCATGATATGCAGAGACATTTAGCTTACCCATAACTGTGGGCTAACTCCACAATGCATGACCCGTATACCTCAACAAGGAGGGGCCAAGGGGAGGGGGTAGGTCACGGATGAGCCTAATAATGGTACAAAACTGACTGTATTTTCTGAATACAGAACTGATTAATAAAGAAAAAAGAAAAAGAAGAAAAGAAAAAAAGAAAAAAAATAGCAAAAGGTTTAGCTTAGCCATTTAACCAAATCTAAGAGGATTAACCTGAGCAGTTCCTAAGAGAGACCAATGGACATGTCAAAAGCCTGTCCAACACTTTATTCCTGTCAGTTTGTGCTAGAGAAACATACCCAATAGGGTGCTCTAATAGTAACCATGTAAAACACTGGGGAAGAATATTATAAGGCTCAACTAGGACTGCTGATGTCATGATATTGTATGTGCATATTATAAAGATATAATATTAGCATTTTAATTTTTATTTATTTATTTGAGAGAGAGAGACAGAGAAAATATGGATGTGCCAGGGTCTCTATCCACTGCAAATGAACTCCAGACACATGTGCCACCCTGTGTGTCTAGCTTTACGTGTGTACTGGGGACTCAAACCTCAGTCCTTTGGCTTTGCAGGCAAGCATCTTAATACCTAAGCCATCTCTCCAGCCCAAGATTTGTTTTTTAAATTTAAAGCAAACTTAAGGTAATAAGGAGATGTGAGAGTGAGGGTGGATTATGATTTGAGACAGGAGACAATAGGAGGGGAACAACTTGTGCTGAAGGAGGGGAGACCAAAGGAAGCATGTACATAAAAGCAGACAGGAGGCTCTGTTAGGGGACACATGGGGAAAGAAGGAAGGGAGGAAAGGGAGGACAAGGGAAACAAACAAACAACAAGAAAAGCTTTGTTTGAAAACACCATAAAGAAACCTAGTTCTTTGTAGTCTAATGGAAAAAAAATTATTTTTTTTAAATAAGGAATTTGGAGAGACTCTCTGATGGAGTTGTCTGCAAATGGTGTACTGTGCTCAATAATCTAGTTGAGCCACCAGAGAGACTCCTATGGAGCTGCCTGCAGGAGGTGCAGTGTGCTCAGAGACTCTCTGATGAAGCTGCAGGCCAGTGGCGTAGCGAGCTCCAGCCATGCAGCTTCCAGGAACCTTCATCACCCATGCTGCTGTGGGCTTTTTGCTCATGCAGCTGCCTTTGAGTGGAGGCAGCTATGGGAGGTCATCACCCAGGATGGGATGAGACTTCTCGTGGTGCAGCTGCCTTTGAATCATTGATTGCTCCTGTAAGCAACCCCTCACCCTGCTCTGTTAAGTAACCCCAATAAACTCATTGGTTCACCAAAAAAAAAAAAAAAAAAAATGAGGAAGTTTAATTTTCCATAACCTCCTTCTGAATTCTGCAGCTCAGATTAGGTTGGTTGTGTATCTAAATCAGAGAACCCCATGGGAGCAGTAGCTAGCTGGCAAGAGAGGCTCAGCCGCTTATCATGACTGACCGTCCTCAGTTCTCAAGGACCGTCAAATACACGTTGAGCAGAAGCAAAGAATCCCGCGCCACCCCTGCTGTAATGCACTGACACACATCATGCCAGGAGGAAATAATCAGGATTTATCTTCAGATACACAGGGATGACTGCATGAACTGACTAGCCAGGAGAGGCTAATGAATCTGTAGCATGAGAAATGTCCAAACATTTTTGCCCCAACTTACAGTGCCTTTTATATCCATCCATACCTGAAGTGAGATGTCAGCACAAACAAGCCAATTTTTCTTGAAAGGTGCAACAGCTGCCAATAGTATTATGTGTATCCAGACCATTGACTTGTTCAGCTTGACCATGAAACAAAGTATCTAAAGCTTCTCAAATGCCCATGACCTGATCCTATCACTATGTATTGATCACCATTCTCCCATCTGAGAAATCATAGAACCATCTTCACCCTCTGCAAAGATGGGACATTGGTTAACTATATCATTCTACTACTATAGTATCAATTTATCTGTTACAAACAGCAATATGTAGAAATGCCCCTTTCTGCTATTTTCTTTCTTAGCCAATTGGCAACTATAAATGGCTTCAGAAAACATTTTCCCAACATTTCAGAGTTCCAAAGATGACTAATGGTGGCACAAAATATTCTATCCGGGTCTTTGCTATGAAAATAAATTTGTATCTTCTTGCTAGCCTAGGAAGACTCTATGCATGGTCTGTACTCCACCTTTACTATTTTTTTATTTAGTTTTTGAGGTAACTTCTTATTTTAGCCCAGACTGACCTGGCACTCATTTTATAGTCCCAGGCTGATCTCAAACTCACAGTGATCCTCCTACCTCTGCATCGAGAGTGCTGGAATTAAAGGCATGTGCCACCATGCTTATCTCCTACACCTTTAGAAGCACATCTCCCTAAGTCTTCAAGACCACACCCAACTATATAAGTGGTGGTTTTAGAAATTAAGAAAAATGTAGTAATTTTAGTTAAATTTGTTATCAGAGATTGAAGGTGTTAATTCTATGCCCAAGTCTGCTGATTTTGATTTCCATGAGCATGGGGATACTCATGGAAGAAAAAGTTGAAGACAGAGATAATGTTTGTGACTATTTAATGACCACCTGTCATTTATATTTCTGGTATTTTTCTCTGTTAAGTTTACAATATGGAAGAGCCACAGAATTTAGATAAAGTTTGTGTGAAAACACCCTATATGTTACCAAAGCTAGCTAGATTCATACAGTGTGTGATCCTTACACGTTGGCTTTATTCACTCAAATCTGCATTTCATATTCCTCCAATTCTCTGCATGGTCTTACAGTTCATTCCTTTTAATGCTAAAAAAATGTCCCATTGACTGGAAGTACCTTAGTTTATTTACCTGTTCACGTACAGAAGAATCTTTTCCTTGTTTCCAGTTTCAGCAATCATAAATAGAGCTGCTGTAAAAATCTGTGTGCAGATCGTTCTTTATGTAGACATAAATTTTCAACTCATTTAGAAAAGCAACAAGGAGTAAAGTGATGAATTGTGTGATCAGACATTGTTAAGAAACTGTTCTCCTGTCTTCCAAAACAGCCTTCATTCTTTTCTTTTTTTTAAAACCCACAGGGAAATTCCTTGGAGTTCCAAATGTCTCCTGTTCTTTACTTCATCATCCTCAAGGGATGTGTCTGAGTGGAGCCAGGCCTCTGGCTAAGACACCTTCTTTTCTGTCCTTACTGTTCCTATGTGTGTAGGCAGGACCTCTGAAGAAGACGCCAGCACTGAACAGTGCAACTCAAATCAGGTGGTCAAAAATCATATCCAGAAACTTCCAACATCTGCTTCATGTCAGAAAACGGCTCCATGCCAATCACAACTCAGTCAGCATGTTGTATTGGCAATAGTGTCTCCATCACATAGGCCAAACTTGAGGATTAAGATTTGCAAAAACGCTGCAGGGATTTCCATATATTAAGCTGCCAGGTTATCTCCCATCAAACTCTTTAGGGTTTTCTCAGTGTGAGAAACATCTTGCTGTCATCAGTCAAATTGAGGATCTGATGCAAGAGAAAATCTCTAATTCATTATCCATGGATGCAAAGGTTCACATGTGCATGAATCCTTCACTGAATAAATGAATGGGTGTCCATTGCCACCTCCTGCAAAGAGGCTTGGAGATCCCTCTCATTTAGAAATACAGATATGCCCATGTCCTCTTATGCATCCCAAGAGGCACCATTTTTAGCCTTTCATCTCACAAAGACAAATTGATAAGCTATGGTCACATGGACCTACTCAGGGTTCTCCTATATCATTGTCAAAAACTGTAAAGATGCTCAGCCCATAATCTAAAGTGCTGAAGTAGCAAACCTGGTACTATGTAACGAAATGCACAGATCATAACATACGCATCATAAATGGGAGGTCCATGATTATTAAGTTATCAAACAGGATATTCTTTTGGACATTAGAATTACTCAACTTACTTTTTTTTGAGTGGATAGACCTCTGGCCTTGATTTTGAAAACGTAGGGTACAATTGTATTTGATGAGAATCATTTTAAGAACTGTCCTGCTGACATCAGTGAAAAACAAGTCCTGTGTTAACATTGAACTTCTCAATACTCTGCACATGGTATCAGTCAGGGTCTTAACAACAAACATGTGGCAGCATCAAGCCGGTTAGTGAGCAGAGTTTGATAGTGGGTGGCCCTGCTCACAGCACAATAGTCTGGGGAGGGGAGAGGGGCCAGTGCTTGTAGTGGGAGCCTCAGTGCTTCCATACTAGAAGGGCATAAGGGTACTGGTGTCTATACAGAGAGAGTTGCCTATAAAGGTATTCCTGGCCAGAAGCCCTGGATTTTCAGGGACAAAATTCAGTCAACCCAAAGCAACAGAGAGAGGGAGGGGAATGAAACCCACTTTCGTCCCACCTACCATATCTTGGTCTGCTTTGGCCTGTCCTTAGAAAGGGAGAACTGGAGACCCCATGACACTGACATCCCAGAAGAGCACTTGAAGTTGAAATTGCAGGTTCTGCTTTTCGTTAGCATGATCAAAGCTTTTCTCTTTAATATTCAACTCTTAACAAACCTTTTGGTTTAATTGTAAAAGAATGTACTCCTTAACCATGTAGCTTTTGATAACCACAAACCTTGTAACACATTTGTTGCAGGAAGTTGTACTCATTCACGTTGGGGTGGGGGGGAGTTTGTGATTAGAAGCTAAATTTCCACACTCAAGTTATAAAGATGATCACCTACATTAACCAGTCCAGCCCTCCATCAGTGAACTATCCTTTGGATGGTTCTCTTTTAAGCAGAAAGCATTTTGACATGAATCAAGATTTAAAATATATAAATCTTGACAGCAATGATCATATTGTCAATTTAAAAACACTGCAAACAAGCATGCATGAAAATGGTTATAATAGTTATGAATATATATGGTAAACATAATTTTGAGAGGTTCAAAAATGACTTATTAACTCATGTAATTGTATAGATCAATAGGCTTTAAATTTTTTTGGTTATTTTCATTTATTTATTTGAGAGCGACAGACAGAGAGAGAAAGAGGCAGATAGAGAGAGGGAGAGAGAATGGGCACGCCAGGGCCTCCAGCCACTGCAAACGAACTCCAGACATGTGTGCCCCCTTGTACATCTGGCTAACGTGGGTCCTGGGGAGTTGAGCCTCGAACCAGGGTCCTTAGGCTTCACAGGCAAGCGCTTAACGGCTAAGCCATCTCTCCAGCCCTAGATCAATAGGCTTTAACAAGGCACTTCTGTACATATGTATAAACTATTTTAATTATATCTTTCTTATTCTCCTCTTATCCTCCCCTCTCTTTCCCCTTACAGTACCTCATGTTGTCTGCTTTACTTCATTGTGGACACTGGAAAAGAATAACTATTAGAGGATTAAGGAAGAAGATAGAGCAGGGAAGTAGGGATAGGCTTTGTATACTTTTCTGTTCAAAACTGATCTGTTAATAGGGAATGTCATTGAAAAGATGAGTCCATAGACAAAGTGCTAAGGGTGTGTTGTTGCTTCTTTATGTCTGACACTGTGACATGCATCAGTCCTATATTATCAGGATTAGAAAACTGAGAACACAATATGTGTTCATCTAGAACATTTTGGAAACTCTCTTTGTCACAGCAGACAACCAAACAAATGTTATTGGAATCAAGAAACTGCTCTTATGCCTCACTTTTTTAAAATGATCATTCTGCATCTTTCTGTATATACTCATAAGTAACATGAAAGAAAAGAACATATGCTCTCCTTAAAGAGTATGACTAAGCAAGTTGTCATAGGCCAGTTCTAGAACATTCTCTCCAGGACTCCTCTGTATTCTCAAAATCTCCTTCTGAACACAGAATCTGGACTCCTAAATTGTGAGGAGGACTGCTAGTAGAGGATGGAGAAAGCTGACTGCCTTTGCTCTTATGTGACTGAATCCATATTTTCCTTTCTCCAGCTTCATTTTCACTGGCTCTTGTATGAGCTGCTCCAACCCTTTCCAAGAAGATAACACTAAACCCGAGTGTGCATCCCTCCTCAGCTGCCTTCACCTTGGAGAACTTCACTCACCTGAATGTAGGGAACTGATTTACAAAAAGGATTTCAGAGCTGGGCATGGTAGCGCACACCTTTAATCCCAGCACTCAGGAGGCAGAGGTAGGAGGATCTCCATGAATTCAAGGCCACCCTGAGATTACAGAGTGAACTCCAGGCCAGCTTGGGCTAGAGTGAGACTCTACCTTGGAAAATCAAAAAAAAGAAAAAAGATTTCATTTCATATTGCCTGTCTCTATTCTCTACACTTTTACAGGGAAATATATCTCAAGAAAGCTCACTTCAATCTAGCTCATTCTTTGGTCTCTCTTGCATGCATCTAAATTCTACACATTTAGCAATGTCACATTCCTCTAGGTTTCTCATCCATTGTTAAATTTTATCACGTTAAGGGTTTTGTTTAGTGTCTTAAAATTTTTTGTGGACCACATCCACAGATATACCATGATCCTAATCCCCTCCCATCATCCTCCTTTTCTCCCTGAACAATTCCCCCTCACTAAATCCCTTTTTTTTTAAATTATTATGATCCTTACAGTATGAACCTATTTCATATGGATTACATCCCCTTTCCCTTGCCCCCATTGCACAGAGGACCATCTCAGTGGTTTGTAGGGATTCACTAGAGATCATGCATGCAGGAGTCAGTCTCCACGGGAGGACAATGTGTTCACATGCACCTTCTTATTAAGCTAAGTATATTTTAGCACTTTTTCAACCCAATCTTTCAGTTCCCATCCCTAAATAAGGCAATTTTTCCAAGCCATATTTAATGTACCAATTCAGATACTTTATTTCTTTATATGCGAGTGTTATTTTTTGTTATGCTTATTCTTTCTTTTACCTTACTTTTTATTTTATTATTTATTCCCTATTTCTCACAAACTAATTTGAGGTTCTGTACTCTTTCCTACCTGAATTTGCTTTATTGTTTCTTATACTATTAGATCAGGGACTCACCACTTCATATGAAATGAATTCATTTCATATTAACATATTAATTTTTCTCTACTATGAATGGCCATATCTTCACTATGGTATTTTTCCCCAACATGCCCACTTTTCTTTCTCTATTCTCTTTAGTGATGAGGACGTTTGAATGTGTCATTGTACTCAAATCTAAGTTCTCATTTTTAGAGAGCATTTAGTACAGTAATTTCCTTTGTTGTATGTCCTTTCTGTTTAATAACTTTTATTTGCATGTAAATTATTCATCCCTTGTTATATCATTGTGATTCACTTACATATATACTTACATTATATTTATTTATTTATAAATAGTCATTAGCAATTAGTTGACTGTCTCCTTGCTTCCAGAATGCCAATCTCACTTTTTTTTCCTTTGTAACTAGTCTATGTTTATTTTTATCTAAAATCTTATAAGATTTTCTTTTCCAATTTTCATATTCTCAAAAATTTAGGAGGAATCTTCATATTTCTCAACTCTTTTTCTTTTTATTTACATTTTCCACAATTTGTTCTTACTCTGGAATATGCTAATTGTTTTTGAATTTTATAATCATGATTATTACTCAACTCTATCATTTTTCTCCATTCGTGTACTATGTTCTTTTGCTTGTTTTATTTTGTTGTGAAACAGGATCTCAGTCTGTAGCTCAGACTGGCCTCAAGCTCACTTTGTAGCTCAGACTGGCTTCAAATTCACAGAACCCTCCTGCCTCAACCTTTTATTACCGAGTTGACAGGTATGAGCTGCCTCACTCCACTCCAGACACTTGTTAAAGGAGGAACAAAGCACCATAGCACCATAAAGCACCTTATGTTGCATATTCATTTACTTTCCAGTGTGTGAGTACAGCTTGCATATCATGCATTCTCTTTTAGGATCTGGAGAGTCAATGCTGGATTTTGAATAAATTGTATGTATTTTTACTTTTATCTCATTGTCTTCATTTTCTTATATACCCCATTCATTTTTTTGCCCACTGAAACCTGCTACTATTCTTCCAGTCATTCAGGGCTGCTCTACCAAAGAGCACAAATAAAGCATAACCCCTGAACCCATGCCAACCTCAGTTCTCTGTGCCTATTTGTGTTTATTAATAAAACATGTGCCTTTATTATATACAGTAACAATACACAGAGTGAATCAATTATTATAGTCAGGCAAATTAACTCATTTGTCAATTTTCATACACACTTTTTTTGTGGTAAGACGTTGCACCTAAAATTTGCAGAATTAGCAAATTTTCAATATACAACAAAATAATATTAACCTTATTCTCCATGCTATATATTTTGCATCTGTAGTAGTTAGCATGTGCTGTGTTTCCAACAAAGGAAAACTCAACTAAACTTGGCCTACATACAAGGTAAAAGTTAATATAACTGAAATCTTCAGTGACGGTCAACTTCAGAGCTGATTTGATTAGGCAGCTTATCAAGAGCCTGGTTCATCCCACATTGCAGAATTACACCCTGCACCATTCAGAATATGAAGATTATCTTTCAGAAGATTTTGTTCCAGAAACCTTCATCAAACTTCCCATCATGTCTAATTTTATTTAATTAGGTCTTTGCCCTTTAATAAACAATCCCTGTCATCCTAAGAATGCCATATTCTGATTACTTTCGACCTTAAACCAATCCTTGCTTCAATGGCATAAGATTACTGTTCATAGCCGTGCTAGATGCCTCACCCCTGCAGCCTGGACCTGAATTAGGAAGCACCTGAGGGACATGATGGAAAGATGAACAGATTTCAAGACAAAAGTCTATGTGCTTTTAGGAAAGGAGACAGGGAATTATTGCTTTGTTGACAGAAAATTATTATTCATCTCAGTCTTTTCCTTGACAGTGAAGTAGAGTCTGTGGCTTTTTAGTTTTGTGTACATTAGTTTTGGGTATTCCAATCCCCTATCCCAAAGTTTTCACTTCCAACTATCTGATGAGCACCCCCAAATCTTTACCAGAAGTCTCAGTTTCTTTTCTGGAATTTAAATTTGTGTTTCCAACTATGAGATAATGACCTTGGCTCACCCGGGCTCTTACTTACCATATCCAGTACCTGAATAGATATCATCTGTTATTCCTACTGTGCTTATAACATAATTTTTTTTTTAAAAAAAAATGATAAGCTTCTTGGAACTCATACTAAATATTTGTGTCTTCTTTACTAATGTACACTTAATATTTTAGTTACAAAGGCAGCTGGGAATTTTGCCAAGGAGAAATCTAATGGTGAACATTTGCTCTTATCTTTTGTCTACAAATTCTATCCACATAAACAAGATCAGTTCAGTATGGTGAAACAGTGCGGTGAAACTCTTTCCTTGGAGACTTGATCAGTGCACATCAACTAAAAGTGCCATACCCTTTTGTGTTTCCTATCACTGTTCATTCCTAATGCCTAGAAATTTCTTTTCACCTTGTACACTGTGTGACATCTTTCCTGACTTACCCCTAACCCTAAAAAGTTAGCATTTTCCCAACCATTTTGCATAGACTTCATCTTCCATTATAGAAACCACCTGCTATTGTCCAGATTCACAATATCACACATACTCAGTTTTGTTGAGCAAACAGCAATGTCTTTATCAAGTATGTAAAACACTAAAGATTTCCATGAGTGGAGGAAGAATGAAGAAAAGTGCTGCATATAAAACCATAATGTCCCAAACAGCATTGGCCTTCAGTTTCCAGTGGATAGAGTCTACATGGAAGAAATGAGAATAACTTAAGCATGAAAACAAGGACCTGAAACTAAATTCTTCTATTAATCACAGTATGAACTAAAGCCTCCAGTCCAGTGAACTCCCTTTCCACTCCAGGTTCAATATTAATGCAGATAATTCTAATCAGCCAGAATTCGTAGGTTGGCTCTGCAGCACTATGGGTATGCAGTTCAGCGAAAATGTTATGACTGAAATGAAGCATGCCGCGGCGGTTATATGTATCCGGCTTCACGTACCACACACAGTCCTTCAGAGGCACTAAATTAGACACACAATTCACGAGAGGACAGCAGATATCTTTCTGCCTCGTTTAACAAACACAACCTCTTCTTGTTTCTTGGAGATTGTGCTCTTGTTTCAGCTTCCTATTGCCTATCAATCAGCTTGAGGAGACATGTGCAATTGTATTTCCTTCATGAAGATATAAGCCCTGGCAGTGGCAGACCACACTCACCCACAAGATCCAGCCTCATTACCTTTGCCAGACAATAGAGAACACTACGGGCCCACTGCAGTCTTACTTGATTAAATCAGAAGACATACCAGCCAGGCAAAATCCTTTTCATTTATATGCTCAATTAACTGCACTTCACTGGAAAATAAATCTCAGTGCATTCTTTACCCCTGCTCCTCTAATTGCGACTTGCACATTCTTTCTCCTCAGTCTTGCTCTCTCACACGAATCAGGAAGCAGAGGCATTTGTGGCCAAGATGCTGCCTTTCATTTACCATGATATGCTGGGATGCCACTATTGTGCCAAAATCCAATGACATACCAGGTAGTCATGGAAACCAGGGCATGAAAAGGTGAAAGCCCACCTTACACAAAATAGATGGGACTTCTAGAGAGCCCTGTGCACCATTAATGTCAAGCACATGCCAATTTGGCTGAATTCCTCAGACTCAGCACCATGCCCACTTCAGAGAACTAATTGTCTATTCTATATTTTCTGAATTTAGCATGTAATTATTTCTGCACACACCCCAAAAGTTATATTTCAGTCATTCACATCACAGACTCTTCATTCCAGTCTTGTGATTGGGAAGCATGGCTTGACATAAGAGTAAAAGAATAATTTACTTAATGGATCAACTGAGAGCAACCCTCACCACTGAACTAGTGCATTCCATTCTACAAAAGCACTCACTCACCCTAAGGTGTCTGCTTCCCACTTCTTAGGCATCCATGGAAGATGAATGAATTCCAAATGAATTATGTGGGGCTGGAGATGTTCACTTGCAGCAGCTGGAGGCCCTGGTGTGCCCACTTCTGTCTGTCTGTCTTCTCTCTTCCTGGAAATAAATAAAAATATTTAAAATGGAATATGTGGGGCTGGAGAGATGGTTTAGTGGTTAAGGTGCTTGCCTGCAAAGCCTAATGACTCATGTTCAAATCTCCAGGTCCCATACAAGCCAGATGTATAGTGACACAAGCACACATGAGCAGAAAGGAGCATACCTATCTGCAGCTTGTTTGCAGTCGCTGAAGGCCCTAGCATGCCTCTCTCTCCTTCCCTACCCCCCAATAAATTTTTTAAAAATATTAAAAATGGAACATGTGGTAATTTTTTAAAACTTTAAATAAAAATCAAATGACTATAGTTTTAAACAGGAAAGAATTGTCCTTCTTTCAGAACATTAAATCACACAGTGCACCAGTGACCGACCTTGTTTCAGTGGTATGAGTATAATGCAGCCCTCCATTCCCTGCACACAACAAGAGCTTCAATGTACTTCTCTGCTCCACAAATACTGACGTCTTAGCCTTTTCTACTTATGTATAATTTCTTTAACTTTCCCATTATGCAAATAAAAACTTCCAATTGTAAGAAAAGGAACAATTTTATTTCTATCCTAAGGGAAATATTTCTTTAACAGAGAAGAAAAAGAAGAGGAAAAGAGCTACTAAGGAGATAAGTACAATAGGCCTTGGAAGAAAGTCAACTCAGTTGCGTGTATGGTAGTGAATGATATCATTTGTTTTCATGCAAAATTTTCTTCATGATTTCAAGAACTGAAACCAAAGTCTCTTTTGGTATAATTCTACAAATGCAAGTCAAAACCAAAGCACAGGTGCATTGCTGTAGGCCAGAAAATGGCAAATCTTTGTCATGCATGTTAACTTCATTGTGATTTAATCTATCTATTGCTAACAAGCTTGGATTTATTGAATTCAAGACAAATTTTGTGTGCAATTTTAGCCCTTGAAAAATATTTAAAGCCATGCATACATCAAACCAAAAATAACTTCTGGAAAGTTTTATTTTGTTAAAAATCAATAAAATTTAGGTGCACATTTTGATGCTGAAATAAACCTACAGTACGTTGCTGAATGAAATGATTCAATAAAGAGGCTGGAGTTAGAATTAGTGCTAAATCAAAGGAATGCAAGTTGCTATCTGTACATACTAATAAGCAACCATGAAACTTTGGGCACTGGAGTAGACTAAGGGGTGAACATTTGCTAGCAAGACTCTTCCAATAATTTAGAACATCTTTCTTGCCTTTCATTAAAGTAAATGTATAATGCCTTACACATATATCCTTTATAGCCTTATGTCTATATGTACAGCATTAAAATAATAATAAAATATGAATTCATCAAATAGTCATTTTTTCAAATTTTTAGTAAAAAAAGTTTACATAGTTGTTCAGATATCAGGTGAGCTTTTAGATAATAAGTTTGAAATAATTTGAACAAAATACTAAAGACTACCCACAATTCATTTCACTTAATCTTTTATCTTTGCCTCAGAGTGGTTTGCATGGTCTTGGTCACTCCCAAACCTTACACCTCTGAGCAGAAGCACTCAGAGGGAGCATATGAGCCAGGTATTTTCTCCATCAGTCCAGACTCCAGAATTGAGGCAACGTCTTGCCACTCTCCAACTAGCACATGGCCATCATGTGCATGTGAAGGAGAAATAAACCTTTACAGTTTAAACTTTAGCAGGTTTTTTTTTTTTACATTAACTTATTTTCCACATTAATTTTGTCTACCTTGCCAGGTAGAAACAGTACAAAATAGTACTTTAATGAGTATGTCCTTAAAATGGCCTCAAACAAAATTCTACCACTGTTGTTAACGTTGTTAAAATTTAGTTCCAAAACCCTGGCCCTTAAATTAGTTAAAATGAGTGTTTAACAAATTTAATTTTGCCCCATTAAGATTTTTTTTGGCCAGAATCTGGGTGAGCGTTAACCAACGCCTGTGTCCCCCTCGTCCCATGCTTCGCTGCTGTCTTGGTGCGGACAGCTGGTGGGGGCGCCGGCCACATGTGGATGGGGACCTGGGTAATCCCATCAACTGGTCACTGACGCCATGAAACCTGCAGCTCGTGACCCTCATGGTGGACACCAAGCCAGCCCACCAAAACCTGAGACAGAAAGGGGATAATTTTGTGTTGATGCTTGTGGACAAACAGGAATGCAATTCTGCAATGAACGAGAACCAGTGAGGGAAGGGCCTCGGGCAGAGTGTGCGTGCAGGGCGGGTGCTGGAAGCAGGCATGGACTGGGTTCTCTCTAGGCGGTAGGTCCAACACTGAAGCACATTTTCCAGCCTCCAGTAATTCATGAGTTCCTGGTGGCCAAGAAGGAATAGGTGTCAGTACCCCCTTCAGCATCCAAGGGCCAGGACCCTTCCTCTCCATACCAGGATGATGCCCGAGAATACGCCTGACGCTTCTGGAAAATTGGCTAGTGAAGAAATAGATTCCTGTTTTATACCAGTACAAATTTGGTCAGGGTCACCACTGATGTCAAGACTTCAGCCTTGACTCTGGGGCAGTGTCCAGACTGAACGGGGAGCCCGTGTGACCGTGGACACTTGTCTGTGTCTGCTCCTGTATTTGGCCAGCCTGTGCAAGAGTGTGTCACCCAGTAGACACTACAGAGGTCTCCACACTGCTGCCACCTGGGCTGTCCTGAAACAAGCCTTTCTACTTGAACTTGACATGCGTGTGGATGTCAGCGTCGGTGCGCTGCGATATGCAAAAGGTAAGAGTAACAGGAAGTACGGTCCCAAAGGGAACTTGCAAGAACCAGGATTCTAAAGGTCGGTAGGCGGGGCTACTTGACAGTGCTTTTGATAAAGTGGCAAGCAGTAAGCACCAGAGAGGCTTAATGTGGCTGCGACCTTCTTTCTTGCACCTGGGGCTTCCAGGCAGTTTCCTTGCCCTTATCAGAGGCAGCAGAGCATGAAGCCCTAGGGTGAAGGAGGAAGCTGCAACATGAGGTGTTAGGAAACCCCCGTGCCCTCTCTGTCCAGGGCCTCCTCCTGTCTGAAAAGACGAGTGAGCTGGATTATGTTCAGTTAGACTCATGTTTGTGTTGGTTTTTTTTTTTTATCATAGAAAAGGCTTTTAATTACACTAGCTAGAATTTGTGTGAAACTGCATATCACATATCATCAGTATATCAATAATGTGACCTCATCTAAAACCACATTTTCAAAAAATGAAATTTATACCTATAATATACATTGTAAATATTTTGTCCCACCTTAAATTTCTAAAGCATGCTCATTCACACACTGACTGAAATGTATGTAAACATTCTTTTATATTAAGCCAAAACATCTATCCCAACTATACAAAAAGAAAATAGTTAAATTACAAAACTGTGTACATGTATTGAACACTATCTCCTAATATTCTCCTCTGATAGAAAAGGCATAATGATTCTGTCACCCGAACCGCCATCTTTACCAGTCTCCCTCCTCTAGATATCAAGTGTTAATTGATCATCTTGCTGAATTTGTTTGGAAATGATCTTTACTAGAGCTCCCTTTTTTAATTCCATTTCTTCGTAAGTCTGGCACGTGAGATGTTAACTGTTCTCCACAGTTTTCCCATCTTCTGTCAGTAGTGGTCGCTCGCCTGCTGAGTCAGTATGGTTAGTCTTGGTTTCATACTCCAGCCTGTATTGAATGTAATCCATATCAGAGCCAGCTTTCTGAAACAACAATTCCAGTTTATCGATCTCCGCCTCCATGTTGAATAGTTGACCTCATGTTTGTGTTTTCTAGAAGAGTGAATGAGGGCTGAAGAGATGATTTAGCAGTTAAGGCGTTTGCCCATGAAGCTAAAGTACTGAGCTCTGATTCCCCAGGACCCACGTTAGCCAGATACAAAAGGTGGCACATGCATCTGGAGTTCGTTTACAGTGGCTGAAAGCCCTAATGTGTCTATTCTCTCTCTCTCTCTCAAATAAATAAAATAAGATTAAAAATCAATAAATTTTCAAAAAGGAAAGATCAATATGATCAATAAATATGTTTTATAAAAAATGCTTCTTTTTTAAAAACCTTTTAATTTTTTAACATTTCTTAAAAATTTATTTTGCAAGGGAAGAAAAGAGAAAGAAAGAGAGAAAGGGAGAATGGATACTTAAAAGTTGTTGCCTTGCAAATAAACTCCAGGATCATGCACCTTCTGGGTATCTGGCTTTATATGAGTACTTGGGAATCGAACCCACATGATCAGGCTCTGCAAGTAAGTGTGTTTAACTGGTATGCCATCTCTCCAGTACCAAGACTTTTATATTTCCAAAATTCTTCATCCATATTCAGAAAATAATTACATGTGATTTTTCTAGTATGTCATTTTGGCATAGTCAATAATCATTTCTTATCATTATTTACTAAGCTTTGATAGGAAAAACATACAATTTGTTCAAGTAATTAGACCTTACATGCTTTCAAAACAATTTGAAGTTGCTTGCAAAATATGAATAGCATATTAAATAGAGGCCAAAAGCAAATCAAAGAATGAGTGCAAAGAAGAATAAAGTCAGGCTTATCAGATGAATTCCATGCATAACACTAAGGCCAACAGAAGATGATATGGCCATTGATATTTTAAAATTCAGCTCTGAAATCCCTGGTGTCCAAAGAAAGGGAAGAAATAATTACTTACCAGATAAATAATGTCAAAAAATGATAAAGTCATTCATTCATGAGAAAAACGACTTTTTGTGTGGTAGGAACCTGTCAGTTTTTTCTTCTGTTGGTCACCTTCAAAGGGAAATAGAAGACAGCATCCACACATAGCAACATCCTTGTCCATTGTCCTACAAACACAGCAGCAAAGTCGAGGAAGTATCCAGTTGAAAATGATACAGTCTTCCCAGTTATTTCTTTACATTGAGTTTATGTGAGCAATGTTAGGTTTGTATATAAATGTTGGTTCATGTAACAGTACTCCATGTTATATTTCTGATCCAAATACAAGGGAAAGATTAGAAACATTGCAACATTGCTCACTGTTACAGATACCTCAGGGCTTGTGCACTAGAATTTATGTCTAGATATTAGGAAAAAATTATGGTTTATCTGCCAAAGAATTTCAAGTCACTATAATCATATTCTTTTACTTAGTGTGACATCAGTACCTCTCTTGCCATCTACATTTTTCCCTATTGTCATTTCCAATTCCATAATTATTTTTGATTTAGATCTTCTAAAGCCAGTCTTTTTTATTTTTCACCTCAATCATTCCCTGGACACCTAATTCAAGGTGACTGTTCTGTGAAACTAACATAGGATGTCGTGTTCCTAAACAATAGTGGAACTCGTGATGAATATGTTTCACCACTATTCATAGAGATTATGTAGTAATATTTTCATTGGCCCTTCTTGACATTTATATTATATTATATATATATATATATATATATATATATATTATATATTATATATTATATATTATATATATATGTAATTGGCTATATGTCTCTGGGTTCACTTGTCTTCCTACATAAATGTCAATGATTTTTATAGTAAAATTTTACCTTTTTGACAAATATCAACAAATGCAGTCTAGGAAAAGGAAACTAAAGAATATAAAAATAGTGAATTGATTTGATTACCTCCCTGAGATCTAAGATGAAACTTGTGAAAGTTATTTTCATAAACTTTACAATGGAGTGACATTTAAAAAATCCTTATTTAGTCTAGGGAAGCTATCTTCATTCTGCTATTCATTTCTAAGAAGATAACAATTTGTACAGAACTTCATTTTAGAAACTATCATATAGATACCCATCATATTTTTAATTGTTTGGCAAGAAAAAGTTGCTTGATTTTGTGATTCTCATTCTTTACAATTAAGACAGAGATCATAAAAGCACCTACCTCACAGGGTTGCTACAAAAGTTTACATGCATTAAAATTTCTATACCACTTAGGACCATGCTCTGCACAGTGTAAACACAAGAAAATACCCAGCATAATCATTATTCTTGAAAAACATATCATTTTACCTACACTTTTCTTCATCAGCTATTCAGTAGTGCAAAAGAATAGAAATTGGCACCTGAAAATCATATTTACAATGTTTAGATGAATTCAAATTCTATTGTATTCATTATGTTTTCCTTTCCTTGCACTATTTTAATGAATAGACACTATGACATTTCTACTAAGGACAAATCAAGAAAGACTGTTTATAACTAATATCTCCTCAAAATTTAATGTGCTGTGTTAAAGGTCTAACCACAAATATAATTTTTTATTTTTTTTAATTCTAAAAAACCCTTATGCTCCGTTGAGCTTTTTCCTAAAGACCCTATTTATCCATCCCTGGGTTGCCCATGGAGTAAAATAAGCAAACACTGATTTGGAAATCAGAAATGTGTCCTGGCCCTAGCTTGCCTGTGCTTTCAGGAGCAGAGACGCCCAAGCTTATCACAGTATCCCATCACAGGCACTGAGTAGGGAGCCCAGGGTCTAGATGAGAACTTCCCTCCACCTCCATAGGTACAATCCCATTGACCTAGCCACTGGCCTCATTCATGGGCCTGCCTGCCTGGGCCACCCAGAATAGGGACTCAAGAGCTGATAACATTTAGCAACTCAGGCACTAGATAGACCAGGCCACACAGGGTCCAGCCCAGACACCAGTGGAGACTGCACACACAAGGAGGAGCCTGCTCAGCAGCATACCACCATTCTGCCCTCATCTGGCTCAAGGCTGACCTGGCCACTCAACACCAGCTCCACAAGAACTGCTGTGGCCTCATTCTCAGCAACACAAAAGGGCTATCTGGAGATGGATAAACCCCAACACGAAACAAATAACACAAAAAAAGCAGAGCAATATAACCCCAACCAAGAATGACTAATCCCACAATAGAAGCCTATAATAAAAACTAATTAAAGAGCTGGGTATGATGGTGCATGCCTTTATTCCGGAAGGCACAGGTAGGAGGATCACTGTGAGTTCAAGGCCTACCTGAGACTACATAGTAAACTCCAATTCAGCCTGGCCTAGAGTGAGACCCTGCCTCAAAAAAAAAAAAAAAAAAAGAAAAGAAAAAAGAAAGAAAAGAAAAGAAAAAAGAAAAAAGGAAAGAAAAGAAAAGACCTAAATTGAGGAAACTCCAGACATAGAACTGCAAAATGCAGTAAAGATAAGCATGTATTCAATAAACTGAATGAGGCCATGGAAAAATAGCTGAATGAAATGGAAGAGAAACAATATCCAGAGCTCAATAGATAGTAGAATGAACTGGATGAGATTCTCCAAAAGCAAAATAGAACTCATTGAACAGTGAAATAAACTCAAGGCAGACTTGATCAAGTGTAGGAATGAATTCCAAGCAACAATAATAAAGTCAAATCAAGAACTGAAAATGGAATTCAATAGAGACACTGAAGAAAAACAGTAAAAAACCAAAATGAAACAACTCAGCAAAGTTTCACCAACAGAATACATGATTCAGAGGACAGAGTGTCAGGGCTTAAGGACAAAAGAGAAGAAATAGATCAGGACCCAAAAATCAATGATCAGGTCAAAAAAATTTTAAACAGAAAATAAGGGAAATGAAGGCCATCTCAAAAAGACCATAAATTCAGATCATGGGCATAAAGAATATCTTCAATAAAACTGTCCAAGAAAGCTTTCTGAATCTTACAGAAGAGAGAACAATCCAGTCCAGGAGCACACAGAACACCAAACAGGACTAGAGAAGAAATTCCCCCAAGCCACATTACAGTTAAAACATTAAATACCAAAAATAAACAACTAAAATCTGCATCTAAAAAGGAATTATCAATGACTTTATTTACAACTAGAGTCACATACTGTACATCTTTGGAGATATGAGTGATGTCACAAAACACCAGAGCCATTTCTAGGAGTCACAATCCCTTCCCCTAAAAATAAAGCAGTCAAACCATGACCCCTGTGCTTCTAGGGGACAGGACTGAATCAGGCAGGACACTAGCAGGGATGCCTGTAGGTTCCAGTAGAAGTGTGCAGGAGCCTCCTATACAAGTGGGATGTCTTCTGATTCTTAACCTTATTCGGGTGTAACTGAGCTATTCAAGTGCATTTTACCACAGTTTCCCATCAGGCCTGTTGTACAATCATTGTTTCTGTGAATACTGCCCCATTTGTGAAAAACTACACCACAGGAACTCATATAAAGTAAAACAAACAAGAGAAGGAAAAGAAAAATAAATAAACCTAGAAGAGATATCCATTCCCCAGATGTGCGACTCACAGCAAATAAACACACAAAAATTAAATAAATAAATAAAAGCAAGCCTCTATGACACCTCTCCCAAACCATAAGACTACAATACCTGAGACCAAATAGGAATTTTAGGTTGTCTTTGAGATTGCTGGAGAGAGACCATCTTGGCTCATGGGGGACATAACTCAGAAGCCACCGTGCTGAATGCTCAATGGTCATACAAAGCTTCCACTGAGTCAGTGGCCTTGCAGGTTCTTGTATGATGTATTTTTATAAATGAAATCCACAAACCACAAGATAAAGTTTCAAAGTTCTTTTTACAGAGTTTATATAAATAGGACTAATTGTGCTTGAGAGAAACTTTTAAGAGATGAAAGGAATAAAGAGTTCCTTCTCAACTGGGCAGGAATAAGGTTCCTGGAAAATGGGAAAGACCATCTAGAAACAAAGAGGTCTTTTCAAGGAGCTTACTGGATGTGGGACTGAACTGGTCAGTTTATTCCTGATGCCAGGTGTCTGGCTGGTGCTAAGTTCCCAGGAAAGGAGAAATGCATTATATAATATTAATAAATAATCCCCTGGGTCTGAGGCATTACAGTCTTGTGGTTTGGGGGAGGTGTTACAGAAGTTTGAATTAATTAATCAATTTATTTATTTATTTATTTATTTATTTATTTATTTTTGTGTGTTTCTTTACTGTGACTTGCACATCTGTTGGAATGGAGGTGTCTTCTACATTTTTTTTTTCCTTTTCCTTCTCTTGTTTGTGTTACTTCATATGACTTCCTGTAGCATAGTTTTTACTTGGGCTCAAAATTTCCACTATTTAGAGGGAGGAATGAATCCATTACATTAACAGATAAGACCAGAAACACTTATTCATCTCCTCTGGGAGATTAGAAGCAAAAGGAGAAGAGGGGGAAAGAAACACATTCTCTCTTATAAGCCTAAGGACATTTCTTGCCTTTGGCCACTTGTAATTTACTTTCAGGGGCCTTTTTCTTAACCCCAAACTGACTCTCAAAGGTGAAAATAGCTGAAATGCCAGAAAAAGTATTCAAAATACTACTTTTAAAAAATGTTAAATTATCCCAAAATGGACTCAAGCAAACAAATGAATGAAGAAAATAATTTCAAGATGTAGGTTAAAAAAATAGCAATGTGAATGAAGTCATCAATGTGGATGAAATATTCAAGAAAATAGAGGGGAAAATTCAGTAATGAAATTGTGTTCTGGAAAGACGAAAATGCAATAAATGAAAGAGACAATTAAAGAAAAAACAACTGCAAGTATTATCAATAGAGGAACAAGAAAAAGAAAAATATTGGGCTAGAAAAAAAGGTTAAGGTATTATGACCTGCAACCATCAGTAAGGAAAAAAAATGGTCATGAATACAAATTTACAAAACCTTGAGATATGATCAAGATATCTAAGAATCCATGAGACAGAAGAAAAGTATCTGAAATTAAAAGGAAAGGCCGACAAGATCAATTCAATGAAATTAGAACAAAAAACTTTCCATAGTTTTAGAAAAAGACATCCATGCACAAGAGGCATTTAGCAGCTCAAAATAGGTATCAACAGGAAAGAACTCCACAATCAACAAAATCACAGGAATTAGAAAACATCTATAAATAACCTTAAACGTGAATGGCTTAAGCTCTCCAATTAAAATACAGAGACTAGCTAAGTGCATAAAAAATGCAGGCTGGAGAGATGGCTTAGCAGTTAAGCCCTTGCCTGTGAAGCCTAAGGACCCTGGTTAGAGGCTTGATCCCCCAGGATCCACGTTAGCCAGATGCACAAGGGGGCTCACGCATCTGGAGTTTGTTTGCAATGGCTAGAGGCCCTGGAGTGCCCGTTCTCTCTCTCTCTCTCTCTCTCTCTCTCTGTCTCTCTCAAATAAATAAATAAAAACAAACAAAAAAAAATGCAAAGCTGGGCATCATGGCACACACCTTTAATCCCAGCACTCTGGAGGCAGAGGTGGGAGGATCAATGTGAGTTACAGGCTAGCCTGAGACTTCACAGTCAATTCCAGGTCAGTCTAGGCTACAGCAAGAACCTACCTGGCAAAAACAAAATGAAAAGAGAAGCAATTATCTGTTGTCTCCAAGAAAAACATGTTAGTGGTAAAACTCTGACAGACTGAGAGTCAAAGGATATGATTCATAGAGAAAATGAAGGCTAAAAATAAGCAGACACAGTTAATCTGATATTTCATAAGGTAGACTTTAAATAAAATCAGAAGAGATAAAGAAGGTTGTTATGTGTTAATAAAAGGAACAATTTAAGAAGATATAATAGTTGTAAACATATATACAACAAACAATGATGAGGATCCCTAACTTCATAAAGCCAACACTAATGGACATCAAAGGTCAAAGGGGTCCTAATATAAAAACAGGAGTTATCCATTCAAATCAACAAAGAAACTTCAGAGTTCAATTACACCATAAATCAAATGGACTTCACATATATCTATAGACTATTTCATCCACAAATCTGCAGTACACATTCTCCTCAGCTGCTCATGAAATATTCTCTAAGATAGAACACATTAAAATCCATGAAGCGAGTTTTAAACAATATTAATGAACCAAAATAATTTCTTGTATCTTATCATAGTGGAATAAAACTAGAAATCAATACTAAGAGCAAGCATTGAAACTATGCAAATATTTGGAAAGTGAACAATATACTTTAGAATGACCAATGGGTCATGGAGGAAATTAAAAAATTCTTAGAATAAAGTAAAAATGAAAACAAAACTTATCAAAACCTTTGGGATATGGCAAAGGCAGTTCTAAGAGGAAAGTTTATATAGCTACGAGTGCTTATGTTAAAAAAAAATCAGAGAAGTCAAACAACTTAATGATACACCACAAGGTCTTAGAAAAACAAGAATGAGCCAAACCCCCAAGTAGATGGTAAAATGTAATAAAGACCAGGGCAGACGTTTATGAAATGGAGACTAAAAGACAATACAAAGAATTAATGAAGCAAAGGATTGTCTCTTTGAAAACAAAGAGGACTGACAAACTCTTAGCCAAGTTAATCAAAAGAAAGAGTGAGAAGATCAAAATTAATAAAAGTAGCGATAAAGAGGAGGCAACAGAATTCAATAAAGTTCAGAGGATCATTAAGGATCATTAGAAGCTTTTGAAATTTTATATTCCAAAAACCTGGAAAATTTGGAAGAAATGGATAAATTCCTAAACACATGTGAGCTATCAACACTAACTCATGAAGATAAAAACAACTTGTACAAATCTATAATAAGCAATGACATTTAAACAGCAATAAAAAGTTTCCCAGCAAAATAAACCCCAGAGACAGACAGATTCACTGAAGAAAGTTCTAAACCCTTAAATAAGAGTTGATACCAATATTGCTCAAAATGCTTTTTTTTAAATAAACATTAAGAAACATTACCAAAGTAATTAAGACTAGATAAGGACATAATGGAAAAAGAAAATTATATATCAAATTCCCTGGTGAATATACATGCAAAAATTCTTATTAACATACTTGTAACTGAGTTCAAGAACACACTAAGAAGATTATATACCATGATCAAGTTGGTTCCACTCTAGGAATGCAAGGATGCATAATCATATGCAAATCAATAAATGTAATACAACACATGAAGACCAAAGGACGGAAGCCATAAATAATCTCAATAGATGTACAAAAAGTATTTGACAAAATTCAACATCCCATCCTGATGAAAGTCCTGAAGAAACTTAGAATAGAAGGAACATACTTCAAAAAAAAAAAAAAACACTATCTATGATCATGCCACAGCCAAACTTGTACCAAGTAGAGAAAAAGAGAGCATTTTCTCTAAAATCTGAAACGAGACAAGAGTATCCACTCACTGTACTCTTATTCAATGTAGTACTATTCAAGCAATAAGGCAAGAGGAAGAAGTGAAAAGGATACTCATAGGAAAGGAAAAAGACAAATTATCTATTTACAAACATTACCCTATGTTTCAAAAACCCTAAAGACTCCACCAGGAAAAAAAAAAAAGAAAAAAAAACTCTTAGATCAAATAACTATCTTCAGGTGGATACAAAAATCAGCATGTAAAACTAGGTAGTAAGGCTCGCTGTCATAGTGCTAGAAAGAGCCACAAGTGCTGCTGGGGAAGAAAAGTCATCAAGAGTCTTAACTGGCAGCAGACTATGGGAACTATAAAACCAACCAGCCCGACAAATTGTGCTCACTGGTTCAATAGTGGCATGTCTGTTATGGGGGAAACCAGCTGCTTTCTGAGTGGATATGAGGTTTACTCCATGGATGGGAATTCAAGCCTGGTATTGAAAACCTAGTCAAAAGTCTATGGCTAGGGAGGTGAAAAGCCACAGGACGGAAGCTACTATTGTTCTTTGGCTAAATGACTCTGTTGTTACCAAAATACTGCTCTCTAAATATTTATCTTTGTGTCCATAGATTAGAGATGCTTTCACTGTTGGTCAGAGAAGCTTCTTTGGCACTTGGTAGTGAGCAACTACTGGGGAGACTCAAAACTCATAAAAATCCTGAGAGGAAGTGATGGTTGGATGCTCAGCACTAAATGAAACATGTGTATCACCCCTTTATGGTTCAGAGAACACTGAAGAAGAGAGGTGGAAAGAATGCAAGAGGCAGAGGACGGACGAGGAGGAGTCCTGTGAGCTGCTGTATTCCAGACATGATGTGGCCCTTGCATTCATGTTCTCAAAGCAACTGTCATTACCTGTACAAAACTTACACAGTCAGTATTGGTCCCATCACCGTTCGTCACAGGTGATAGAGGAAGGGGAAAAAAAGGCATCAAAGTAGAAGAGGGGCTGGTTGGGAAGAAGAAAGGGCTCAGTGGAAGGAGCTTGGGGAGGGGGACCACAGAAAATAATGGGAGGAGACTGTGATCAAAACACATGATATATGTGGATTAGATAAACAGAAAGGCAAAACAGGTAACAGGAAAACAAGCAGGTAGCTTTTCTATAAACCAAAAGCTAACTTGTAAAGAAATAAATCAGGAAAAATAATTTCATTCACAATAGCTTCAAATAAAATAAAATAAGCCTAGGAATGAACCTGTACAAAGAGGTAAAAGACTTCTGCAATGAAAGCTTTCAGACAATGAGGGAGAAAACTGAAGACAGTTGTGAAAATGGCTATAGTACCACACATGTTCTACAGATTCAATGTAATCCCCATCAAAATTCCAACGAGATTGTTCACAGAAATGGAAAGCCGTCCTATGATTCATATGAAAGCACAAAAGACACTGGATAACCAAAACAATCCTAAGCAGAAAGTGTAATGCTGATGGTATTATAATGCCTGATCTCAGATTATACCGTAATGCTATAGTACCAGAAACACCATTGATACTGGCACAAAACCAGATATGTACACCAGTGGAATAGAATAGACGACCCAGGAAAAATACCACACAGATATTACCACCTAATTTTGAATAAAAGTGTCAAAAACCTTCATTGGAGGAGAGAAACCTTCTTCAATAAATGATGCTGGGAAAAAAATGTATATCTACATTAGAAGAAATATTGTATCCAGGTTGTTTTATGCCAGTACTGGGGAATCAAAACCAGGCCAACAGGCTTTGCAAGCAGAGGCCTTCAACTACTGAGCCATCTCACCAGAAGAAACTAATATGTTTTAAAATATTTTGTATTTATTTATTTGCAAACAGAGAGAGAGAAAAGAGCGAGAGTATGGGCATGCCAAGGCCTCTTGCCACTGCAAACGAACTCCGGATGAACGCACCACTTTGTGCACCTGGCTTTACATCGGTACCAGGGAATTGAATCCAGATCATTAGGTTTTGCAGACAAGTGCCTGAACACTGAGCCATTTGTCCCGATCCCTGTATTCATTTTTAATGCATGTACTAAATACATTATAGGACAGGAAATGACACAAAACAGAACAAACTGATGTACTAATATGGCTCCAGTTTATCCAGCATACTGGGTACCAGCTAGTGAATACTAAATTCCATTTAGCCCATTCAACACATTCAGTTTTAAAGCATATTTTTGTTTATTTGAGAGCAAGTATGAACACACCAGGGCCTCTTGCTGCTGCAATGAAACTCCATATACATGTACCGCTTTGTGAAGCTGGCTCTGCAAGTGCTTGGAATCAAACCCAGGCCTGCAGGCTTTACAAACAAGTGTCTTCAATTTCTGAGCCATCTCACCAGCCCCTACATGTTCATTTTTTTTCTAATGGCTAGTAATCCTAACCCCTACCATGTGGTCTTGGTACTTTTAATCTGCCCAAGTAGGTCTTAACATAGAGATAATATATTCCACAAAGTTCTCTCTCTCTCTCTCTCTCTCTCTCTCTCTCTTGATTATGGACATACTTAGTGTGGATATATCATGTGTTGGTGCAATCCTTTTCCTCATCCCTGCCCCCATTCTATGAGGCACCCAACTAAGTGGGGTTGCTGTTATTCCCCCTGGGGATGTGGGTTTTGCATTGTGGGAGCAGCAGTCAGTTATTAGGGGGAGGCAGTGCCTCTGGGCATGATGTCCTAACCTGCGGCTCTTACAATCTTTCCGCCCCCTCTTCCACAAAAGTCCCTGAGCCATTTTGGTGGGTGTGTTTTAAGTCTACTTCAGTGATGAGCTCTTAGGAGCCTCTGGATTTCTGCTTTGGTAAATGTTGAGTATCCTCAGGGTCTATCTCCTATACCCTGGCACTGATTGTCAGACTCACCTTGGAAAGAGCACTCTTGCTCCTCTCCCCAATTCCTCTGTGGTTGCAGCTGGGGCTTGGCTAAAGTGTGAGGAGTGGTTTATCTCCTTGGGTCTCACATCTTCTGCAAAAGAAAAACAGATTCTCCAAAATGCAGGGTGAAGTCAGCATAGACTAAATGGGATAAGCATTATTGATTTAGGGAGAATTTGATGGATGTAGGCCCTCTTTTAGCCAAAGACTAGTGGGAGCATGGCATTGGAGAGCATAACTTTTGTCTCCATAGGATTCTGACATGGTTCCTAGTTCCAGATATGGGCACTTTCCTCTGAGTGGATCTCTCAACCAGTCATAAAGCTATTGGTTACCCACAAGGCTGTTTGCTATCATTGCACTTATGTGTACATTTTTTTAGGGTGTTTGCTTTTGAGTAGCTTTTGACACCTGGTTGGTCAGACCATTGGCCACTTTGGCTCAGTAGCTCATGTAGCACTTTCTAGCACTAGATGAGCTAACTGGAGACTGGCTCTCTTCCGGATTCCAGCCAGTCTGTTCTGTCAGCTGCATAGCGTGTCTTTAACAATAGAGTCTTTCCTTTAATCCCAGGCAGGTAGTCAAGTGCTTTGACAGAAGCTGGCCTTGTTTTGAGGACCTTGTAGATCTCTCCCATCAACAGTTTACTGTGGGTAGCAACCAGTTTCTGGTACTGTGAGATACAGGCCAGAGCCAGAAATTTCATACCACCCTCTCCAGGGTCCTTCTTTTCAGGTGCTCCCCCCATAATCCTGTTCCGTGTTAAATCTGTTAATCTACCTTCAAGGATAAAGGTTTCTCTGGTACTAGTTTAGTTTGGGTTTAGTTTTGTGTTTGTTTCCCCGCCCACCCTCCTTCTCCTCCTCCCTCCCCTTCCCCTCCCCACAATCCCTTCTATCCCTATTGTCTTGGCTTCCAGATGCCTATCCTGTATGTCAGCAACTCAAGCTGATCCAGGTTAGGAACAACAGATGAATGAGAACAATGCATTTGTCTTTCTGTCAGAGTTCTCTTTTACTTTCCAATTTGGGTGCTGTGCCCATCTGCCATGCTCTATGAGCACCTGCGTGACCTGACTATAACCCTCTGAAACTATGTAGCCCCAGTATGATGCAATCTCATGAGGGCACTAACCCTCCTCAAAGCTGTATCCTCCTCAGTTCTGTGTCTTCAGTACTGAGGATAGGGTTTAACACATTACAAACACTTATGAAACTTGAATTCACTGTGAATCTACTACCCTGGGGACTTCACATAGGCCCTGATCCCAAACAATTCACTATAAGGTACCTTACCTTCCCGTGGAGGCATCTGAAATTATTTGGTGTTGTTAGACTGGACATAATATTGATAAAACTCAATATTAATATGCCCAAAGTCCTCTTTTGAAATTCCATAAAAAGGCAATTACCGGCAGAATCAATAGGACAATGAAATAGGAATTCTCTTTAAAACTTATTCAGATGATTCTATTTATACCCAGAATGGAGAATGAGGGATTTATGCCTATATTTCACCAAAAAAAAAAAAGAATATCCAATTTTGTCCCTCAAAATTTCAACATGTGAGTTAATATAGAAATGATATAATGATTCTCATCTAACTGGTTATTGACTGCAAAAACGGCAATATTATTGTAAACCTGTATTCCCCAAAATGAAAAAAAAATATGTTTCTGCCTTGTGAATGTTTCTAACTATATAATGAAACCTTGCTCAGAATATATTAGAAGTGACAGTGATTAAATAAAAGAATAACACAGTAAAAAAAAAATATGTATGCTGCTCAGATTCCACCAGCAATTTGAATGGTATGAAACAAATGATCCCCTCACTAGGTGACATCAATCTGACATAAGTAATAGCTCCAGGAGAGAAACATACCTAAATATAGCCCTGTCACAAGGACTTAGACTGGATAGAAACAGGGAGGACGCCCAGTGTGTGAGTTCCTATTAACTCTTTGACACAACGTTTCATCCTGTTGCTGATCTTGGCCCTTAGGAACATTCCACCTTTTCTTAGGATTTCTAGCAATAGTGTATTTCAAATCTACAAAGGCTTTCTGCATACAACCTAGTAGAAACAGGACCTTGTAATATAGTTTGTAATATGCCTGGGACATAGCATACATTTTGAAGTCATTTTGCATATACATAGCTTTTAGTTTTAGTTGACAATATACACAAAAAAATGGTCATTGTATGCAACTAAAGATTAGGCAGTTGCTAGTGTGAATTAAGTTTAATGCATATATTTCTGAAAATATGCCTCCTTGCCTGTCATTAGAACCACTTTGGGCTGGTTTGCAGTAGAGGAACACACTGAAACATACTGGGTGGTTCAGTATTGGAACATACACATATTTATAACTTCCCACAAATTAAGATGCTGATTATTCATTTTCCCAGAAAATATGTTCTTAAAGAATCAGAAAAGCAACAAATAACTTAAGCGTTATGTTAATATATTTAATACCCTAAATGAAACTGATAATTTCCTGAAAATATATACTTAGGACATGTCCCTCAAGAAAAGACGGAAAGGATAAATATTCTTAAACCACAAAGGAAATTATACTGTTAACTGAAAGTCCACCCAAATAACCCAAAGCATATGAGACTATGTGCCAGATGAACTGCACTAAATAAACAGAGAAGTTGTTAAAAACTTCACAGGCTTTTATAGACAGAGGAGAAAGAGAACATGTGGGGTTTTTTGAGGATAGTATAATATGAAGACCAATATTGTAATGTGAAAAGTCAACTCTAGACTAAACTAATGACTAGGATTTAAAAAAAATAGGTAATATACATTCGCTTTTCCCATGATAACAAAATAATATATGATCTCACTCAATTGAGCAATCTCCAAACTTTAATCACATATAATTTGTGAGCAGAGTTCTGTTTACCAGAGACTGGGGAGGGCCTAGTAAGGAAGAAAGTATAAGGCAAGATTAACAGTGGGTACTAAGCGTCATTGAAATTGGGATAAAAAGTTATGGTATGTTGGTGAACAGTAGGGGGATTCTACATAACAATTATGTACAGTCAAATTTAAAAAGTGAAAAGAAAAGATTTTGAATGTTGTCGTAAAGAAATGATAAATATTTGAAATAATTATGCTGAACCTGATGTAAGTGTTATGTAATATACGTATGTGCAGAAGCATCACATGGTACCACATTAAAATGTACATTTTTTTGATTTAGCAAATAAATCACTAAAGCCTTATTCTCAGTAGCGAGGAACAAAATAAAATTCCAGAAACAGCATTTTAAATAACTACCAAAAAAAATTTTAAGTTAAGTATTTCATGTGGAGAAAGCTATATCCCTTCACTGGAAGGCATATTTAAATACCTGGATTAATACAGAGACACAGAAATGCCATGCTTCTCAAGTGCTGGAGCGGCTCATTGGTACCATATGAGGACTTCCCGATTCCTGGGTCTGCTCACAGATATGACTCTCTCAGTTTGGAGTGAACCTGGCTTGGGGAGCTTTAGAACCTTTGCCCCCCAGGTAATTCTACTATGCAGGTAAGTTTGAGAACCAGTGTTTAATCAGGTGGTATAGTAGTTCATACAGATCCTTCCTGTAAGACAGAAACATCCCATTCTGTAAGTTTCAGGGAACAATGTCGGCATCTGGACGCTCTCGGGTGACTCCTTCCCAGAACTGGATGCCATCCAAGGTTGCTCTGTAACTATCACTGGGCACAGAGCTGTTCTCTCTGCTCCACAGTTAATCACTTCCCTGGGTAAGATGTTTCTCATTTCCATGCACTGATATCCTTTCTGTACTTACAGATGAACTCTTAAGTGATAGATAATACCGAGTTATCACATACTTATATTCATCTTGCTTATTTCTTTTTTTCTTGATTAGTCATATACACAGTGTATACAATCATGTTAGCCTTTCCCTGCCCTCTCCTCCTCTTCAGGGACCTTCCTCATTGGGGAATATGGGGCATGCATCAGGGAAATACAAATTAAAACAACTATGAGATTCCACCTTACCCCAGTAAGGATAGCAAACATTGAAAAATCATATGAAAATAAATGCTGATGAGGATGTGGAGAAATAGGAACCCTCATCCACTGTTGGTGGGAATGTAAAATCATCTTGCTTATTTCTAAACTAATGTTTATAAGTTATTCACATTAACACTATTACATTTATTTTTATAGCTGTAAAGATCTCCACTGCATATCTGTCAGATAGGTTTCACCATTGTTTTTCCTTGTATAGTGGTGGGTTACATTTTCCCTAAGGAGGAGGTTACAGGACTCAGAGTTCCTAAAACTTTAATTTCTTGAACTATATAAAGCATGGAATACAGAACAAGGCATATGGCATTATAAAAAGAAAAAGAAAGAGGAAGGAACAGAAAGAGCAATGAAAGGTGTAAAACGGGACTGGGATAAAGGCTAACTGGGATGGAGGTTTTTGAGAGGGCAACTCAGAGGACAGTATTTTAAATGAAAACCTGTGGCAAAGTTTTTCCTTCATTTTCTTTCTCTTTACTATAGCCACCTGAAGACAGTTTTCAAAAAGCCCTGACTTCTTTTCTCTCAGCCACAGAAAACATTTCTTCCCTATTCTGTTTCAATGTTTTCTCTTGCTACTACATAAGGCTACAGTTTGTAATAATAATAGAAGTATGTAGTATATAGGTTGAGAGCCCAAGTTTTATTATGGTATGCACTAGTGTTATGCAGGCTTTTAAATTTTGCTCATTTGGAAAAAAAATAGAAATCTAAAAAAAATATAAACTTCCAAAAGTATATGTAAGACAACTGATGTGTGTTTGTGTGTGCGAGGGGGGGGGGGTCACTGGGCTCATACATAGTCCATAGTAAGTATGCAGGCTTTTTTCTCAATTGATTTATTTCCTTCATAAAATCTCCTATCTACTATACCTATTAACTATTACCAAATAATGAGGGCTGCCATAAACGAATGTCTGTGTTGTAGTCATCTTCTTAGAATCAAGGCATTGCTGATTTTGACTGGATGAGATCTCATATGGTTCCTCCAACTGACATAATAAGAAACCAATAATGAATATTTATGAAAGTTAATGTCAGATGACCACTGATTAATTCACCTTCATTTTTTGGTTGTCATATATATTTGTGAGTGGTGTGCATGTGTGTGGGGGCCTGGGTAGTCTTCCTCAATTGGTCTCCACCATATTTACTGAGGGAGGTTCTCTCCCTTGAACCCAGAGCTGCCTGGTTCAACTAATTTAGCTAGTCACCTTGCTCTAAGAAGCCCCTGCTTCCTGGTCCTCCTGAGCACTGGGGTTACGGGTGGACTGCCATGTCTACTTGGCATTTACATGAGTGCTGGAGACCTGAACTCAGGCCCTTATACTGCATGGCATGTGTTATACCCACCTCCACATTCATTTTTATATTGTCTAATACCAAATGGTTTAGACCATGTCTAATTCAGCAAATTCTACAGGTTTTCTTCTCCTAAAATTATGATATTTTAATAACATATTTATTTAACATTGATTATATATTATGTATTAAGTATATAAAATATACTATATGTAATAATAGGATACATGAGAATAAATATAATTTAATATTAATAATAATAAAATAATGAAGTATTTTAATGAAAATCTATTGTGTATTTTATGGAAGAACTTACCTGTTTAGGGTCCATATTTTTATAGGGGAGTCCTGACAATTGAGAATCCTCTGAAAAGAGATCAAAATTTGATGAGTACATGCATTCTTCTGGAGACTGTATTTCTCACTTTTCATAAGATTTCAAAACAGACTTATGACATACAAAATTGAACAAATTCCATTTTTCTTAAGCCAAGCTTTTCTGAGTGATCCTTTATAATCAAGAGCTTCCCTCTTGGGTTGGTCTTGGTAGCTTGTGGTTTATAAGACCCTTGAGGAGATGGCTCAGCAATTAAAGGCTCTTGCTTGCAAATTCTGCTGGCCTGGGTTTGATTCCCCCAGTACCCACTTGAAGAGACAGATGCAAAAATGGCACCTGGAGTTTGTTTGCAGTGGCAAGAGACGCTGGCGCACTTATTCATTCTCTTATTCTTGTTCTCTCTCTCTCTCTCTCTCTCTCTCAAATAAATAAAAAATAACTTTGAGAAAATAAGGTCCTTATATGTATACAGTATTGTCCCACCATCTAATTCACCTAAAACATAGCACACCACTTCTGTCAAACACTCTCTCTAGAGTATTATTAAAAAAAAAAAAAAAAAAAAACGCTTATGTGCCAGGATAGCTAAGATCAAGTGTCATCCTAGTCAGCTAAGACAACCCTACTCTATATCTGCCTCCTAGTGTAATTCTTTATTAATAAGATTCCTTTCACATTTAAAAGTCTTCCATTATAAGTAACACATCTTATGATTACTATAAATAAAACTCAACAATGGCTGAAAACAAGACAGACTTCATAAAGTAACCTCATCTCATTAAAAAATAAAGGAATATCCAAATGTGTACAGCCATTCTTTCTAGCAGTTGAGAGATGAGCAGCAATCAATCAGCATTGACAAGGTCCTTGCTATGAATGGGGCTACTGGCTCCTAGGAGGCAGAAGGGGCCAGGTGGTTGCAAGCCAGCCCTTCTCCACACTGTTCTGGGAGGCAGTGTTTCTATGACAACATGATGAATAATCACTTGTCTTGTCTCATTGTTGCCCGTCCACTGACTAAAACCCAACCTCCGAACTGAGATAACTGCTTTTAAAATCCAGCTTCCCAGAATTCTTAGATACTCAAACTAGAAAGAAAGAAAACTATGGAAACTTCTGAAGTACCACCGGTAGCTAGTCCTATAAGCACAGTGTAAACAACAAAAAAGTTTGCTATATTTTCTATGCTATCTTCAATGTAGTAATAATGTATAATATTAAGATGAAGACAAATTTATATTTTAGTGGTGGCCAGTCTTATATTATCAAATTAAAACTGATTTATGACATTAAATATAAGGTCATAAAAATGATTTGTTTTATGTTAATGGCATTGAGCACTTAGTAATTTCTAAGTTCCACCAAAAAAGACCACCCACAATTTAATACCAACTTGTCCTCTCCACACACACAATTTATGAATAGAATAAAGTAGTAATAAATATGACTAAGGAGAAAATTGACATATAAAATTTTATATGTAAATTTGGAATTTGGGGTAGGGCTATATGCTAAGTGGATTCTTTATCATGTGAAAATCTCAAAGAAATTCTTTCTTAGGTAAGTAGCTAGAGCTTTAAGTAAATTAAATTAATATGAATATCTGATGCCAGTGAGGGTTATGTAAATACGGCTAGAATCCACCTGGCTTAAGGAATGAAAATCCTCCTGTGGAAAGGATTCCATTAAGGAAAGAAAGCTATTCAACTATACAGGTCTTCAGTCTTCCAGGGGGAACAAAAGGAAAATACCCACTGTAAAAATTTCAAATGGGACCTGCATTCTGGTGAATGTGTTGGTGGGGTCACTAACTTTTCTGAGATTTCTCATGCAGCTTGAAACGAATGAAGGTCCAGCTATGACTGGCCCACAGGGATATGCTCTTCATTTAAAAACTCAACTTCACCAAATGAAGTAAAGCTCCATTGTACATCAACCTTGAAGGCATGAGTGTTTTTCATTTGACTAAAGAATGTGATATGTAAAACATGAGCTGGGAACACACTTTAGCCCAGTTCCCACCCCAAAGCCTAAATCCAAATGAATCCCTCTCAGATTTTATCTCCCTGATACAACAGAGGCTCTGTCAAGTTCTGAGAAAGCTGTGACAGACTAAGTCGACTCCTCTTCCCTAACACTAAAGCCAGTGCTGAGAAACTGGAATTTTTATTGGATGAAGGCATTTCCTGCTTGAACATTTATACCCGACCATTCCTTGTTTGGCCTTTGGAAGCTACTGGAAAAGGTGCTCTATTCTGTCCACAAGAGCGTAAACAAGGCAATTCACAAGGCCACAGTAGCTCTTGAACTTTCCATATACACCCATCAGTCAGTACAGCTTTCTATCTTGTTGACAAAGACCATGTATCTGGCAAGTATGGTGGGTTTCAAGAAAGATGTGTACCTGTGCATCTTTCCATCACTGAATTCATCCCAGAGTGATCACTGTGAGACACTGACGTATCAAAGAAAGTAGGACTTCTGCTACAACTACAGCATAATACCAACTAGCACCATCAACTACTGATGAAGGCAAAATCATGTGTGTATACACACACACACACACACACACACACACACACACACACATATATAGGAGCTTTTTTAATGATAATAATATTTTATAGCTCAACATGATACTTGATACAATCAGAAATCATCTGAGCTCCTACTTTCTCTAAATGTTTGATTTCTTAATTTTGTAAAACATAGGGGATGTTAGGAGTCCAGTGATGACAGTAATAACGTATTTTCCTTGGGACTGAGGGATGCCTCAGAAGTTAAGAGCATTTGCCACTTTAGCATGAGGTCCTTTCAGGCTGGGAAAAACTGAGTGTGACTCCCCAGAATCCACATAAAAAAGCTGGGTGTACCAGGTGTGGTACTATTTTGGATCTCCAGAACTTGGGACTTATAAAGTTCCATTATTAAATCATATGCATTACTTATAATAAAAAAGATGTTCTTTGTTCTATTTCCATGGATAACTGGCAAATACATGAAAAGAAAATTCCCAAGTAGCTATAAAACTCAGACTTTGGAACTCAGTTTTAATCAAATGAATAAAGATATTCTTAAACATCTAGTGAGAAGAGAAGCCAGGGGGATGTAGCACCAAGTATAACATATAGTCTAGTGAAGGAAGGAACAAAGAAAAAATGGAACATATTGGCTGTAAAAGAAAAGGAAAATTATAACTGAAAGACAAGGAAAGTTACAAGAAAAATATAATTAAGTGTGAAATAATGAAGAACAGAGAGAATTACTTCAGTGGAGGACATAGCCTTGGGTTGATCAAAAGTATCATAAACAAGTGAGGAGAAAGGGAGATGAGAATAAAGGAGGGCAAAGGAGGAGAGGAGGGAAAAGAGGAAAGAGACAGGAGGGGTTAAGGGACAATAGATACCTAAATAGAGAAATAGAATATTGGGGGATATGAAGGTCTAATGGAAGGTAGAGAAAAGGAAGGAGGGTAGTGCTAACCAAAACTAGAGACAATATGAATAAGTCATATGGAAACTACTTCTTTATCAGCTACTTAAACATATAGCTTAGGGCTGGAGGGGTTGCTTAGCCATTAATGTGTTTGCCTGCAAAGCCAAAAGACCTCGGTTCAATTCCCCAGGGCCCACATAAACCAGATGCAAAAGGAGGCACATGCTTGTGGAGTTCATTTGCAGTAGCTGAAGGTCCTGGTGTGCCCATTCTCTCTTTCTTTATCTCCCTCTTTCTTTCACTCTCAAATAAATAAAAAGAATAAATAAATTTTTCAAAGCAGATACCTTTATAAGAGAGAAAGAGCTGGGCGTGATGGCGCACACCTTTAATCCCAGCACTCAGGAGGTATAGGTAGGAGGATCGCTGTGAGTTCAAGGCCACCCTGAGACTGCAAAGTGAATTCCAGGTCAGCCTTCACTAGAATGAGACCCTACCTCAAAAAAACAAAAAAGAGGGCTGGAGAGATGGCGTAGTGGTTAAGCGCTTGCCTGTGAAGCCTAGGGACCCCAGTTCGAGGCTTGATTTCCCAGGACCCACGTTAGCCAGATGCACAAGGGGGCGCATGCGTCTGGAGTTCATTTGCAGTGGCTGGAAGCCCTGGCACACCCATTCATTCTCTCTCTCTCTTTCTCTCTTTCTCTCTCTCCTTCTCTCTGTCTGTTGCTCTCAAATAAATAAATAAAATAAACAAAAAAATTAAAAAAAAACAAAAAAGAAAGAAAGAGTGTATTTGAATAGAAGTACATTGAAAATGTGAAGAAAGCAGCAACCAGAAGCTACAAATTGTAGAAAAAATCCAGTACCAAGGGTGGGATACCTCCCAATAAGTTGGTCAGGGAAGCCCATGAGGCTACCAAGACAATATAGCTTTTGTCAATGCTCTTGCTGAAGACAAGCTGGACCTGAACTGGAAACCTCTTTGCTATCAACAAACTCTCAAAGTTCTGGAAAGTACAATGCATGCATTTGGGAGGGAGGAATGTCATCAGCAGTCTTATCTAACAGTAGGCACTGCAAGTTACACAACTGGCCATTTAGACAAGATGCACCCACAGAGCAGTAGTGGCATGGCTGTTAGGTTATGGGGGTAACAAACTACTTTCTTATTGAATTTGAGGCCTGATTCACAGGAGGAAATTCTTGCTTGGTATGAAAACCTAGTCAAACATTTATGGCTGGCAAAGTCATAAGCTCTAGTACTGAAGCTATTACAATTGTTTGGTTAGATTTACTCCTAAATATTTACGTTTATGCCCATAGATTAGTGCTGCTCTCACTTTTGGTCAGCAAAGCTTCTCTATGTAAATGGTGCTAAGTACTGTGGATACTCAACTCATCAAATTGCTAAGGAGTGATAATTAAGTGCTCTGCACTAAATAACATATGTATGTTTCCCCTGCCAAGACTCAGAGAATACTGTAGAAAAGGTGGTGGAAAGAATGTAAGAACCAGAGGATGAGAGGCTCCTGAGAGCTTATCACTGAAGTTGACTTAAAACACACCCACCACAACTCAGGGAATTTTGTGGAAGAGGGGGTAGAAAGATTGCAACAGCCACCCGTTGGGATGGCATACCCAGAGGCATTGCACCCCTATTACTAAAGGCTAGTCTCAGAACTTATAAACCCACAACCCCATGGGGAATACTAGCAACTCCACTGGGGGTGGGGGGCCTGAATGGAATGGGAGTAGGGAAGAGGGAAAAGATGGTACCAACACATGATGTAGCTATACAAAGTATCTTCTGTTTTAAAAATTATTTTTATTTTTTTATTTAAGAGAGAGAAAGAGGCAGAGAGAGTGCAAGAAAGAATGGACACACCAGGGCCTCGAGGTACTGCAAATGAATTCCAAATGCATGCACCACCTTGTGCATCTGACTTATGTAGGTCCTGAGTAATTGAACCTAGGTTCTTAGGCTTCACAGGCAAGTGAAGTACCTTTAGCAAAAGGCATCTCTCCAGGCCCAACGTATACTTTAATAAAAAAAGAAATGAATTGTATAAATATTTTTATGAGAGAGAGAGTGCAAGAGAGAATGGGTGCACCAGGGCCTCTAGCCACTGCAATCAAACTCCAGTCACATGCAACATCTTGTGCAAGTGTGCGTCCTTGCATGCTTGCATCATCTTGTATATCTGGCTTATATGGGATCTGGAGAGTCAAACATTGGTCCTTAGGCTTCATAGGCAAATGCTTTAACTGTTCAGCCATCTTTCCAGCACAGACATTATATAAATATTTTAAAATAAATTATATGTGTATAAAAGGATAGCTTTGGGACTCTGGCTTCTAGACAATAGCCATTGCATTCATGACCTCACGGTGGCTGCTGTTATCCACACAATATTGGGCCCATCAACATGCCATCATGGATGAGGGAAGAATCCAAGAGGAGAGGAGAAGAAATGAAACATGGAAGGAAGGAAGGAAGAAAGGAAGGAAGGAAAGGGAAGGGAAGGGAGGAAAGAGAAGGAAAGAAAAAGAAACAAACAAACAAAAACAAATTACTCCAAAGGAAGCCAAAGTAAAGTCATTATTACCCCAAAATACTTACATGAGAGCCTCCCTCACCTGCCTTTATTCACATGTCATCTTCTCCAGGAGGATTTCCAACCACTATATTTAAAATATCAGCCCTGATTTCCATTATTGACCCCCTAATACTGTACTATTTCTGATAATCATTAACATGAGATGATATACTATTTACTTGTGCTGCATATTTCTCACTTATCAATATCTAATGAAATCTCCGTAGAGCCACAGAATTATTGTTTCTATATTTTGTTCAGTAATACATCCCAAATTGTTACATTCCTTATATACATGGTAACAAAGCTTCATTGACTAAGTGAATGAAATGCTCAAAAGCAAATCTCCTCAGAGTAATCTAATTGCAACTATTCACTAGAGAAAAGATATTAAAAATCCTGTAAGAGTATTCTACTTGTCTATATTATTGCATCTGACTGTGTTTTTCACATGTACTGTCAATGTAACTGCTTGAACTCTAAAGTCTTCTTAAACCATTGTTTTTCTATGGGGGGGGGCACAGAACTATGTATGTATGTATGTATGCCTGTGAGAAAACACTAGAATCCATAATATGCAAGAGTCTTGAATCTGAGCACAGTGTTTCAGGTAGTGTTTGTTAGTTGAACATGACCTGATAGCATGCATATTGTATGATTCAAGATGGGTCAGCCTATACAGAAATGCCTTGGACTCATTATGCATTTGAATTGGAATTAATTTTTGCTTGTCGTGCAATTAAAAAAGAAAACCTTTTATTTTTGACACATTTTTATGACCCTCCACATTCAGCTACATATTATGTTGTAACCCACAATTTAAGAAACTGTGCTCTGGGCAACAACTGACACTTATACAATCTGGGCATTAAAATAGATACAGAAGGGCTGAGAGAAGTATTAAGAAAAAAAGACATAATGACCATGGCACCTCATTTAGTGACATAAAAAAGGAAATGACACTATACATCCTAGTCAAATGTCAATTTAATTACATCGGCTCAGGAATGTTTTACAGGTTCATTTACTCTCAGGCCTATTCAAGTGGGTTTACTTGGTGAAGTATCTGTAATCAAGGTATCTCATCTATACATAAGAAAGTCTTCGGACTAAGAGTCACTGAGATCTGAAGACACTTGTTAGAATTTGGAAGGGTGTGTGGGAACTTGTATTTTGCTTTTTTGTGTGTATGTATGTTGTATGCAAGCACATGTGCATTGCATATGTATACATGTGTGGGTGCATGTGCATATTTGCATGCATGCAAGTGGCAGCTTGAGGTCTATGCCCTGTGCATTCTTCTATCATCCTGCACCTTATTTTCTTGAGGCAGGTTTTCTTGCTGAGCCTGGAATTCACTGACTTCGGCTACACCAGCCATCCAGCAAGCCCTGGGTATTGTTGTGCACCCACCTTCCCAGTGCTGCAGCTGCAGGTGCATGTCACCACACTAGTGCTTTACCTGGGTGCTGTGGGATCCAACCTCAGGTCCTCATACCTACACAGCAAGTATTTTACCTATGGAGCAACCTCTCTTGTCTCTCAAGGGTGTTTTACAATTTGACTTGGGCTTATTTATCATAGCATTTCTCTCACAATAACCCTCTGTTTACAACTTATATCAACCAGGGTCATCCACTCTTGCTTTCCAGGAAGTCAAAACTAATGAAGAAATTGGTCCCTGGAAGTGAGGTGTCACAAGTGCTAAATGGGAAAATAACTACATGGCAGCTGGATGATAGACACTGGCAGTTTCTGACATAAATAGTAGAAAATTTTTTAATTAATTCTAAATAGAAAGTATATGTGAAGTAAGTGATTATATGTTATATCATGAGACATAAATAATGTAAGTAAAAACAATTCCAGGCTTCTGGATAAGATATGTTAATATGTTGAATATATCAGCTATTACTTTCAGATTTGGCCAAAATGTTACAGAAGGGGAAACACATGGCTCAGGGAATTCCAGCTGAAGAGAATACAGAGGAGAGCTTTCCAGTAATTCAAGATCATCAGTGGCCAGACAGTATAATTTAATTTAATTTGTTTCCTTTGTGCTTTGGCTAGGAATACACAAAAATGAGGAACAGAGGAACTAAGGAGGCTGTTGATAAAATAATAGAACTTCACACAATAAAAGACTAAGAAAAAAATAAAAAGAACTCAGAATTCTATCAGGCAATAAAGAGGTACATTTAATTTAATAAATTAGGAAATATATTACTTAAGGTCTATTCATGCATTCTGAACAGAATAAAGCCCAGAAATAAATGTGCTTTCATATTCAACTGATTTTTTTACAAAAGTGCCAGAAACAAACAATGGGGGTGGTCAGTCTCTTTACTAAAACACATTTGGGAAACTGGATATCTACATGTAGAAAAAATGAAATTAGGTGCTTATCGTATGCCATATAGAAAAGTAAACTCAAAATGGATTAAAGACTTAACTATAAAACCTGAAACCTTAAAATTACTGAAGAAAAACATTAGGGAAATGTCCAATAGCACAAATCTCAGAAATGACTTTTTATATTATCCCAAAAGCATAGCTAACAAAAAAAATAGAAAAATGAGATTACAGAAAACTTAGAAGCTTCTGCACAGCAAAGGAAATAATCAAGAGGAGAAAGAGATGATCAGTGAAGGGAGAAAATAGAAATCATGCATCTAACCAGAGGATAGATTCGAAAATGCACACAAAGGACCTGAACATGGGGCACAGACACAAACATGGCTAATGGTCATGAAAATGCTTAAAATTATTAATCACTTAACTATGTTAATTATAGCCATAAAGAGATGTCACTGAAACCTGGTGACTAAATGAAATATGAATGAGAACAAGCATTAGAGAAATGAAACAGAAGGAAAACCCTTGAAAAGTCTTGGTGATAGTGTAAAAAATGGAAAAATATACAAAAATTTCTCAAAAAATTAAAAATAGAAATATGACATCACCCAGCAGACCCAATACTGGGTGTCTAGTTCAAGGAAGTGAAGTCAGTCCACTGAAGAAATGTCTGAGCTCCAGGTCCTCTGTGACATTACTCATAAGCCAAGATACCAAATCAAACAAAGTACCCATCAGTGAATGGAAGAATAAAGAAAATATGAGATCTCTCCAAAATGGAATATGATTTGGCCTCCCCTAACAACATGGGTGAACTTGAAATACATTAAGTGAAGTTATCCAGATACAAAAACACAAATGTCATCTGACCTTCCTTGCATGGGGAATCTAGAAAAGTGAACCCATTAAAGCATAAGGTATAATGGTGGGTTTCAGGGTATCAGGGACAAGCAGTTCAGAAGGATACTGGAAATGTATTATTCCAAAGATGCAAATTTTCAGCTAGATGGAAGGAATAAATTTTAGAGATATATTGTGTAACATGACTAGTTAATAATGTTGTATTCTGAAAACTTGCTAACAGAGTAGATTGTAACTGTTTTCAAGACAAAAAGAGCTAAGTGTTTGAGGCAATGCATGTGTTAATTATCTCACTCAGTACATATATATATTTTTTCTTTTATTTCTTTTTTGGGGTAGGGTATCACTCTATATCAGGCTGACCTGGAATTCACTTTGTAGTCTCAGGGTGGACTTGAGTTCACGATGATCCTCCTACCTCTGCCTCACGAGTGCTGGGATTAAAGGCGTGTGCCACCACACCCAGCTATATATATGGTCTTATATACATATTTATTTCAGAACATGATATTAGACATAATACAGATATAATTTTGTCAGTTAAAATAATTTAAGACTAAAATCTGTATAGAAAGTGCAAAACGATCTTATCATTTCCATTCATCTGTAGTTGCAGTCTCTCAACTTTCTACAGACAATGAAAGCAGAGACCCACCATGCGGAACAAGCTCAGCTTACTGTTTTAGGGAAAACATTACTTGGAAGATTTAAGCCCAGAACCAACCCAGGTTATCTATCCTTAAATTGACCAATAAATCAACCATATGGTTGCATCATAGTCACCAATAATCAAAAATTAACTAGCATTTGCTTCTAACAGCACATTTTTTCACCTAGATATGTAAATGATGAAATCTAAGCCCAGAAAACTAAGCAATTTACTCATGTTTCTACAGGCAGTCAGTGGCCAAGCTGGGATTTCAGTCAAAAATGGACAAGTTCTAGAGTTCATGTTATTATTCGCTGTGCTATGAAGACCTTCCACAGATTTATTAGACATGTATTTTGACCTTATAATTTTAAAATTAATATTAAAGTTGAGATTTTACTTGGAAAGGTTATAACATGCATAGATTGATTAGTTTGTTAATAAATTTTTAACATTAAATAAAATCTTATTTATAAGTTTCTAAAATGTGAGCAAAAGTCATTTAGAAATGTTGGATCTTTGCAGTGTTGAGAAAACTAAAAATATTAGGTTTCAGAATATTAATACTTTGTATCAATAGCAATTTTTAAATAGAGAAATGTAATTGATTAAATGTATGAGTTAATGAGAAATCAAACAACTAATGACTGATTTATTCTATCTCACAGAGCTATAAATAGAAAAAAAATGTATTTTTTGTGTAAACAGTTAAGGGAAACTAGGTTTCAAATTTATACTTTCAATTCCAAGACTCTAATAAAATCAAAGAGCCTTTGTGTACAGAGACTCCTGTGTTAAGAACTCCCATTGACACAACACTCTACCACAGACTTCACAGGAACTTCTGTTAGTTTCTATAATTTTTAATGTACTTTCTAAACATTTTCTGTAATTATCTAAGCATGTGTTAATGAAAACCTGTACTGTTAGGTTATAATAATTTATTTAAATTTTTTTATTTATTTCAAAGAGAGAGAGGAGAGAAAGAGGCAGATAGAGACAGATAAACAGAGAGAGAATGGGTACCAGGGTCTCTAGTCATTGTAAATGAATTCCAGATGTATGTGCCACTTTGTGCATCTGGCTTTACGTGAGTACTGGGGAATTGAACATGGGTCTTTTGGCTTTGCAGACAAGTACCTTAACCACTAAGCAATCTCTCTAGCCCAGTTATAATAATTTGTATTGCAAGTTCCACATTCATATTATTTTTATATATCCTCTAACAACCTTATATGGTTGCTATCCCCAGCCCAGTAGATGATACCACTATTTTCCCTATCTTACACAAGGAAGAGGAAGGCAGCATTATAACATCCCCTGACCACAAAGTCAGTAAGTAAAGGAGCTGAGGTTTCAGCCCAGGCAGCCTGCTTCTGGGATGGATTGTCACACTGTCCCAATGCAGTATCATAATTCAATAGCATTTTAGCACTGATTATCAGGCAGCAGAGTATTCTGAAAAGAATGTCAAAGGGATTTTTACTGTAGGATACCCACTAATCCCGAAAGTAGTAGCACTACTTTCTTCTTTACCTCATAGCAATCTCTTAAAACTATGTGAATATGTAATTTGTTCACCTTCCAAAAATATATTCCCTAGCCACAATCTTACATAGCCTTCTTTTCTGGCCAAACTATAAGTTTTTCAATTTTTTTCTCTGCTATCTATTTATGATTCTCACTGTACATCTGGCTAAAAGATACCTAAAATAATCACACCACCACTTGGATACTGCCCTGCCTTAAAATATTCTTTGCCAGATGAGTCTGACACCTTTTCCTTCAGCCTCACACAAAATCTTGGGGCACAAACAGAATGTAAATAAACTCTTCACCAGAATGCCTAGCTCCCAACAGAGCACTTGTTCCCTCGTGCAAGTTCATTCACATAATCTTTACTATCTTCATTTCTAGTAGCCTTCTGGTCCCCTGGGCTCCTACTAGAATTACCAACTTTGATGGTTAATCTTAGTTGTACAATTGAAAAAAAATTAGAATCACTGTGGAAACAAGTCTCCAGGCATGACTAGGAGAGATTTTCTAGCTTAGGTTAACTGGAATGGGAAGACCCACCCTGAATGTGGGACAGGCCTTTCTATGGGATAGGGGTCCTGAACTGTATGAAAATGAGAAAGCTAGATAAACAGCAGCATTCATCACTTCCTGTTTCTTGGCTGTGAATACAATGTGATCAGCTAGACTCTTGCTCCGGCCACCATGCTCTCCTCACCATGATGGGTTGATTACCCTCAAAACTATAAGCCCGAATAAATCTTCATCACATTACTTCTGGTTACAGGTATTCGGTCACAACAATGAGAAAGTCACTAATATACCCATACACCCACAAAGCTCTGTTCACAACACCCTAAGGTTTTTTGTTTTAGCCTAATCCTGCTTTTCCACAATTTCCAAATCCCTCCAACACACCAGTTCCAAGTATTACTGAACAGCATCATCAGGAATAGTCACAGGAATGTCTTGGTACCAATTTTCTAGGTCAACTTATCATCATTTGATGAAACACCTGAATTGGACAACTTAAGCTGGATGTGGTGGAAAAAACCTTTAATCCCAGCACTTGGGAGGAAGAGGTAGGAGGATGGCTGTGAGTTCAAGGCCACCCTGAGACTCCATAGTGAATTCCAGGTCAGCCTGGGCTAGAGTGAGACCCTACCTTAAAAAAAAAAAAAAAGACAACTTAATTGAGCAAAGGCTTTTTTCCGAAGTTTCAGTCTGTGTTCCCCTGGTTCTGTTACTTCTGAGCTCATGGTCAGGCAGAATAATGTGATAGGGTGCATGAGATGGGGAGTCACCTCATAGTCGACAGGAAGCCAAGAAAGCTTGGTAAGCATTGTGAGTGTAAAAGTTCAGAGGTCAGACAGGATAGAGTCTTATTGTGACAAGGGAAAGTCATTTAGTTGACTTAAATGTAAGCTGAGAGACTTTCTTTAAAGAAAAAGTGGAAGAAGTTGGCAGGTATTGAAGGAAAACACCTGTTGGTATGGCAAAAACCTTTAGAGGGTTTGTCATCCTGTGACCTACCATAGGAGACCATATTTTTCTACAAGAGTTTATAAGCCCATTTTTGTCAGATATCCTTCATGATAGGACAATGTTAATGGAAGAACTATATTTTGGTTATAAAGTCAATTATAAGAAGTCATTTAGGAGCTGGAGAGATGCTTAGCAGTAAAGGCACTTGCCTGTGCAGCCTAAGAATCCAGGTTCAATTGCCCATTGCCTACATAAGCCAGATGCACAAGGTACACGCATCTGGTGCTTGTTTGCAGTGGCTAGAGGCCCTGGCATGCCCATTCTCTATCTGCGTCTCTCTCTCTCTAATAAATAAATAAAAGAAGTCATTTAGAAGAACCCTTTTGCTTCCTCTCTGCCTCAGTTTTTTGGCAGGACACAAAAATGAAAACTTCATCCAACTGTCTTGTAGAAGAATAATGATCAAATGTGGCAGAGATGCTTACAGATAACCAACCTGCCAGCCATTGTAACAATAGGCACCATTAAAATATAACTGCTGTTTCACTCAAATCATGCAAAACAATGATTTAAGCTGCTCATAAGCCCCCCCTCCAAAAAAAAAAACACTACTAGAAGGCTCACTTCCAATATTTTGAAAATGCCTTCATTTGGGCAAGGACTGAGCCATTTCCTAAACACGTTGTGAAGAGATAAACTTGAAGCTCAATATCCCTCTAAATGAGTCGGGACAATAGGCTCCTTGATTTGGAGCCGGTCTCCACCTATTTTCCTGTATTGCAATTGTTGTAGTAATCTTTTCATTGCTGGGCAAACACCTGATCTGAAGCAGCTTATGGGAGGAAAGAATATTTTTTCAGGCTTACAGATTCCAGGGGAAGCTTCAACATGGTGGAAGCAGCTGGGTCACTTCATCAGACATTCATAGCAGAGAGACAAAGAACAGCCAGTGCTCAAGGTGGCTCTGAACACACCACAGGCTGGACTCAAGATCCACTGCCCTCCCCCAGCCCCAGTGACACACCTCCTCCAGCAGGGCTCTGTCTGCTGGAAACCAAGTAGGAATCTTAATCAAAACACCTGAGGCTATGGGGCCATTTACATTCAAACCACCACAGCAATCTATATAAGTTTAAGCAATGAATTCTAACCACAATCTACTTAACCCAGGAATAGTCATTGCAATTTTGTTATAATTGCTATTTTTATTTTAAAAGGCTGATGAGAAATCAGAAATGTTTTGGCTAAAATAACTGACATGACAAGGCAGTACAACTTTGCATCCTGAGAAAATCCACACAAAGAAACATGCTGAGAGTAGCACTCACCAGATATTAACTTTCAGCATAGTGGATGTATCTAATATAAGTTCTAACAACTTTTTAACTGAATGTCCTATAATTTTTTTGTTATTTTGCATTGCTTGCAAGTTTTAGTTTATTTTCATTGTGTATATTTATTTTATGTGGTACTGTTTCATAAGGGTATTTTCATACAATTATGTATTGTATATTGAGCATACTTCTCTTTTCTTGTTTGATTGCTCCTAGTGGTGAAAATATATAATATACATTAGAGAGAGCACAAATGGGATTTTCTGACAGTTACTTGACAAATAATTACCACATTTTTGTTTAGAAACCACTGATCTACAACAGGAACATGCTGACCTGATACTATTGATGCCATTCTCTTGTGGCATGAGCCTTATAACTGTTATCTTTTTTACCAAACTCTCCCTCTGCCTCCTTCTGATTATTCCCACTAATATTATTGGGACAAAGAGTTTCTTTTTTCTACCATTATTACTAATGAGGTCATGTACCTTAAAGTTAACAAATTCACTAAGAAAATGAGTTTCTGTACTGGTTTCAAACATACTGCACACTAAAATCACCGAAGAATTATTTTTGTAATGCACATGATTTCATTCTACTCAGTTTGAGGTATTTGATCTGGCTAGAGAAGTGCTTAAATCCAGATACTTCTAAATCAGCAGTTCTCAGTTCCCATTTCTTTTAATTATTGTGTTTATATTTAAAGAAAATTGTTTTACTAGTCTTGATTTAAATATATTTTTATTTATTTATTTGAGAGAGAGACAGAAACAGAGAATAGATAGATAGATAGATAGATAGATAGATAGATAGATAGATAGATAGATAGATAGATAGATAGATAGATAGATAGATAGATAGATAGATAGATAGATAGATAGATAGATAGATAGATAGATAGATAGATAGATAGATAGATAGATAGATAGATAGATAGATAGATAGATAGATAGATAGATAGATAGATAGATAGATAGATAGATAGATAGATAGATAGATAGATAGATAGATAGATAGATAGATAGATAGATAGATAGATAGATAGATAGATAGATAGATAGATAGATAGATAGATAGATAGATAGATAGATAGATAGATAGATAGATAGATAGATAGATAGATAGATAGATAGATAGATAGATAGATAGATAGATAGATAGATAGATAGATAGATAGATAGATAGATAGATAGATAGATAGATAGATAGATAGATAGATAGATAGATAGATAGATAGATAGATAGATAGATAGATAGATAGATAGATAGATAGATAGATAGATAGATAGATAGATAGATAGATAGATAGATAGATAGATAGATAGATAGATAGATAGATAGATAGATAGATAGATAGATAGATAGATAGATAGATAGATAGATAGATAGATAGATAGATAGATAGATAGATAGATAGATAGATAGATAGATAGATAGATAGATAGATAGATAGATAGATAGATAGATAGATAGATAGATAGATAGATAGATAGATAGATAGATAGATAGATAGATAGATAGATAGATAGATAGATAGATAGATAGATAGATAGATAGATAGATAGATAGATAGATAGATAGATAGATAGATAGATAGATAGATAGATAGATAGATAGATAGATAGATAGATAGATAGATAGATAGATAGATAGATAGATAGATAGATAGATAGATAGATAGATAGATAGATAGATAGATAGATAGATAGATAGATAGATAGATAGATAGATAGATAGATAGATAGATAGATAGATAGATAGATAGATAGATAGATAGATAGATAGATAGATAGATAGATAGATAGATAGATAGATAGATAGATAGATAGATAGATAGATAGATAGATAGATAGATAGATAGATAGATAGATAGATAGATAGATAGATAGATAGATAGATAGATAGATAGATAGATAGATAGATAGATAGATAGATAGATAGATAGATAGATAGATAGATAGATAGATAGATAGATAGATAGATAGATAGATAGATAGATAGATAGATAGATAGATAGATAGATAGATAGATAGATAGATAGATAGATAGATAGATAGATAGATAGATAGATAGATAGATAGATAGATAGATAGATAGATAGATAGATAGATAGATAGATAGATAGATAGATAGATAGATAGATAGATAGATAGATAGATAGATAGATAGATAGATAGATAGATAGATAGATAGATAGATAGATAGATAGATAGATAGATAGATAGATAGATAGATAGATAGATAGATAGATAGATAGATAGATAGATAGATAGATAGATAGATAGATAGATAGATAGATAGATAGATAGATAGATAGATAGATAGATAGATAGATAGATAGATAGATAGATAGATAGATAGATAGATAGATAGATAGATAGATAGATAGATAGATAGATAGATAGATAGATAGATAGATAGATAGATAGATAGATAGATAGATAGATAGATAGATAGATAGATAGATAGATAGATAGATAGATAGATAGATAGATAGATAGATAGATAGATAGATAGATAGATAGATAGATAGATAGATAGATAGATAGATAGATAGATAGATAGATAGATAGATAGATAGATAGATAGATAGATAGATAGATAGATAGATAGATAGATAGATAGATAGATAGATAGATAGATAGATAGATAGATAGATAGATAGATAGATAGATAGATAGATAGATAGATAGATAGATAGATAGATAGATAGATAGATAGATAGATAGATAGATAGATAGATAGATAGATAGATAGATAGATAGATAGATAGATAGTTATTTATTTGAGAGAGAGACAGAAACAGAGAGAGAGAGAGAGAGAGAGAAAGAGAGAGAGAGAATGGGTGCCCCAGGGCCTCCAGCCACTTGCAAACAAACTCCAGATGCATGTGCCATCTTGTGCATCTGGCTTATGTGGGTCCAAGAGAGTTGGACCAGGATCCTTTGGCTTTGGAGACAAATGTCTTAACCACTAAGCTGCCTCTCAGTTCCCATTTTAAAGCAGAATCCCACAGTGGACTTTTGAACTATGAAATGCCAGTCAAAAGCCAAAACAGAATGTAGGAGTGGCATCCCATCATAATCACATTTACAAGGTCACATATTTCTAACTAACAACTTAGGTTAAAATTTTCTGATATAATGTCTTCTACAGAACTAATGAGTGATTTCCAAGTTGTCTTTAGTAGAAGGTCCTATGACAAGAACAGTTCCTGACCATGTGTTGTCAGAACATTCTGCATGTCTGTCAACATGAGCTGTACTGTGGTCAGACAGAACACAGTGGAGCTGTCATATCTGAGTATCAGGACAAATTAATATCCCAGCCTGGTGTGGTGGCCCACACCTTTAATCCCAGCACCCGGGAAGCAGAGATAGGAGGATCGCCATGAGTTCAAGGCCACCCTGAGACTACATAGTGAATTCCAGGTCAGCCTGGGCTAGAATGAGACTCTACCTCAAAAAAAAAATAGGGCTGGGGAGATTGCTTAGTGGTTAAGCACTTGCCTGTGAAGCCTTGCCAGTTCAAGGCTCAATTCCCCAGGACCCATGTTAGCCAGATCCACAAGGGGGCCCATGCGTCTGGAGTTCATTTGCAGTGGCTGTAGGCCCTGGCGTGCCCATTATCTCTCTCTCTCATCTCTCTCTCTCTCTATCTGCCTCTTTCTCTCTCTGTTACTCTCAAATAAATAAATAAACAAAAAAAAATGTTTAATTAATATCCCAAAACTCAGTGCTGGCACACAGAATGCTATAAATGAATACCAGTTTGGAGGAGGACTGAAAAAGACTTGACATTCTTAAGAGAAGGCAGGAACTGCTACTGCATTAAAACCAAATACATAACTATAGTAACTCAAGAATTCAATAAGGATGTGGGTGTTTGTAAGAGGACTGTAGTGAAAATATTGTGAAAAAAAGGTTTCCAGAGGTGTTAAGCCTATATGATGGTTATCAATTGTTAGTTTCTGTTTCTTCATCTGTATAGAAAGCCAATACCCATTCAGTGCAGCTATTGGAGGACATGTAACTATGCAGAGTTTTGAGTCCTCGGTACTATGTGGTGCTAGGATAAACAGCATCAGTATCACATGGGGCTTAAAATGCCAGGCCACACACAAAGCATAAGGAATCAGAATCTATATGTGTCAAGATTCTTCCGAGTGATACCTGTGACATTCAAGTTTTAGGAAGTCTCCTGCACACATCAGTGAATTTTATTAAGATCATTATGGAATGCCTGTAACATAAAGCCCTCTGACACAAAGCCAAGCAAAAACATTTACACGAAATTTCATTTTCATTGATTTTTTTTTTTTTAATCTGGTGCTGTGAATATCTATGAAAGTGAGAGTTCACAAACGAGGACCAAAGATGATCTTGAAACTTAGTGTAGGCTTAGATGCAGGTATAGTCAATCCACTGGGAAGAATTTCTGTGCTGATCTATCTTTGAGGTTCCTATGTATGTGACAGTGACACCTCAGTGGATAGGGCAAATGAGATTCAGTTTTTGGAGGCAATGCCTTTCCCCTGTATCCTGGACAAATACACAAGATTCAGGAATGTTTTCTTAGCTTCTTTGGAGAATAAGATCAGGAAACAGAGCTGAACTGTATCAAATTAAAAATCAAGAGCCTCCTCAGAAAAACTTGCAACTCTGCAGAAAAGAATGAAATTAGAATTCTTAACTCTTAACTATATCCCATTTCTTCCCTTCCCAGCAGTGAGCTATAGTGGCCAACTAATATTTTAATGACAAAATCACTTTGGAAGAAAAAGTTACCATGATATGACAGAAGCTTTTTTCTTTGAGATCGGATATGAAAAAAAAAAAGAAAGAAATTTACCATATAGTTATGAGACCTTCTATTCTTTGGAAAAGAGGATAAAGAAATACATACTGTCCATTTTCATGAACCAGATGGCAATGCCATGTGTATTTTGGATCTTGTGTATTTGTCCAAACTACAGAGGATAGGCTTTACCTCAGAAAACAGCATCTAGTCTACTCTATCCACTGAGGTGACATTGTCACATGAGCAGAAACATCAACAAGGTACTCTTCCTTACTACAATATCTATATAGATGGTCAAAGGATAACACTCACAAGACTTGAATAGAAGAAGGTGTAACAGGAAAAATATGTATGAGATGGATAGATAGATAGGTAGGTAGGTAGATAGATAGATAGATAGATAGATAGATAGATAGATAGATAGATAGATAAATTTAGTAACATATCAGTGGAGATGAAATATTCTGCAAACACTTTCAAACTGTGCTTTCTGTAGAAACATTTATCCAGCTCTCACATACCCAGAAATAATCATAAATATTCTTGTTAATGGCTATTTAGTTAAAACTCTGGATGGGAATTTTCAACTGACTTTGCTCGTAGACGAGCTGTATTCTAGTGACCAGACCAGACCATGGGAAGTGGAAATCCAATTACAAACAGATTGAAGAACAGACTCACTCAGCAGGTTTTCAATTGAAACGGAGCCAACTTCATCATGTATAAAGATTTGAAGTTTAGAATTGGAATAGAAAACCACAAAGGTAAAAACTGGGAGTAGGCTTTTGTTAGAATGCAAGATGTTTTAAATGTTAAGTTTTTCTCCTGAGTAACTAACAGAACATCTGCATGAGCTAACATTTAAATGTTTTGCTCCTAAGATTACACTAATTGTGTTTTCCAACTGCTCCATGCAAAATTGTTTTCTCCTACTGTGGAAAATACACTATGCACATATTTAAATTGCTTCTTTTATTACTATGTACTGAAAATAGTATGCTCTATCCTTCTAATCTGGTAATGGACTTTTCATTCTCTCTTTGTTCTCGGCCTGCTCTTAAGTATGTTGAGGCTGTGTTTTCTATCTAAACATTTTCTATCTTTCCAAGTAAATCTAAAATTTTAGTCATTATGGAATGCCATCATGAAATTACAAATTAGCCTTGCTCATAGAGAACTATTTTCATTAAATTGTTTGTTTTGGGTTTTTGTTGTTGTTGTTTGCCTAATACTAGTTCAGCTACATTCATTCTCTTTTGGTTAATATATAGTCTTATTTTCTAGCACTTTTTTGTTCAAACTTTAGTATGTCTATATTTTGGCCAAATCTCTTAGAAATACCACAAAGCAGGACTTTAAACTACAATAATTGTAAGAGTTTAAGTAGAGGTTCGATTTCATTTATATTTATCTTGTTTGTTGATAATTTTAGATCATTTTGATCTTATTTGTGCTTTTCATGGTCTCAATTATTCTGATTCTTTGACTCTTGTGTCTGGCGTTCTTTTGATTATTGCGGATATCTTGCTTGTTTTTTTTTTTTTCTGAATTCATTTATCCTCTCAAAGTCTATAAATCATGATTCTTCATTAATGACTTCCATGCATTAAATCTAGACCAATTCTAATTTTTAACATCCTAACTTTCCTCTCATAGAATAGAAGAATTTTAGAACATTTTGATTCTGATAGCCCTACTAACTTAGATTATAACTTTTCCAGCATCTTATTTTTACCTTTTTAGATTAATATTAGTATAGATTCTGATCCTTATTAGGGTGTACTTCACTATTCCCTTTTCCTTTTAGTCTCTTTGAGTTACACATTTTCTATGTCTTTGTGTCATTTAAAAAAATAAAATAAGGCCAGGTGTGCTGGTGCACACCTTTAATCCCAGTACTCGGGGGCATGGGTAGGATTACTGTGAGTTCAAGGCCAGCCTGAGACTACATAATGAATTCCAGGTCAGCCTGTGCTAGAGCAAGATCTGACCTTGAAACAACAGCAACAACAAAGTGTTGACTCCTAATCCTCAGGAGCTGAAGAGATAGCTCAGCAGTTAACAAAAGCCTAAAGACACAAGTTCGATTACCCAGATGCACAAAGTAGCACATGCTTTTGGAGTTCATTGGCAGACTGAAGGCTCTAGTGCCCCTATTCTCTCTATCTGCCTCTCTGCTTGCAAATAAATAAATTAATTAATTAAAATATCTTTTTACAAAACTTCAGATACACTTAGATATTTTTACATATTGAATGTTTAAATCCTTATCACACTATCACTAATCTCATGCCTCATCACTGGGTGAATATGTTTTGTTCATAGGAGCACAGCAAGGACACCTACACCATTTTTTGAAGCCACAATTGTCTGGAAGAAGCAGCGCTTGCCTGCATGAAGATCACATGGTACAGAACAGCTTCAGTTTTCAGAGAGCTCTGGATGGCTGAGGCAGAGTAAAGCAGGACATATTAAGGGATAGAGGGGTGAAACAAAGAGATCATGTAAACTTTTTGAATGGTAATCAGAGTTTGGCACTCTCCCTAAGGACAGCAGTTATAGTGGCCAGAGAACCCAGAAGTATATTGTTTCCCTTCCATTCACATTTCACTGGTAGAAACCTGTCCTGGCCTCATACAGTAACATATGCAGAGGAGCGAAGCCACCTGTGAGTTGAGGAAAGAAAGGGGATGAATAAGGAAGCAATGTGTACCGCTGGGTGACACCACTCATTACATAGACTGTATATTTAATGGCTGCTGACTAAATCAGCTGTCCCTCAATAGGAAAAACATAGGGACAAGAGTAAAGAAGGCTCTGTTAAGGTTCCAATAGAAGTGGATATTTGTCTGTTGGTTGGTATATGGAAAGAATGTGCATACTGTGACCAATCTGAGCCTTGTACTAAATGCCTAAACTCTCAACTTTTGGAACAGGAAAAGCTAGGATGCCTGTCAATCAGCAGAGATTGGTCAAGCATGTTTAAGTACCATGCATTGGGAATGAAGAAATTGGCTTTAAATCTGATCTCCAAACAGAAACCACAAGTGGTGACACCTCGGTTACTGTCATAGGCTATCTGTGTGTTTGGGGGTAGGGGAGCGCACACTCATGCCAGAAGTGAACAAAGTGATGACTGATTTATTGCAATGTTTACGATTTGAATCTACAAATAACTGTAAAAGCCAGCCAGCTTTTGCTATGACTGAGAAAGTTGTCTGTGAAATCCAGTCTGGCATGAACCTCTGTCCCCACAATTTAACACTGCGTGAGCAACATTACCTGTGCCTCTGCTCCGAGGAGGGGACATAAGCATGTGATTTGCTGGCCAATAAATTATAACTATATAGGCCTCAACTTTCTTACCTAGGGTATTGTCATAGTAATGTGTATGTTATTGTATTTTTATAAGGATTATGATTTCAAGACCTGTAAATTACATAACATCATGGGGTTTATGCTAAAGGGTCAGTGAATGAGAAATCTCCAGCTTGGTTTTCTATTTCTCCGTGGTTAGGTATAGTTTGGTGGATGGTGGGGGAAAAAAAAAACAGTTTTAGGATAACTTCCAAAAAACATTATCTTAATGAAGATGCACAGTAATTTTAATAAAGTTCATTTGAACAAAACAATTTTGTTATTTAATGAAAGCCATGAATCCTATTAAGGTCAGATCTCTTATTTGTCATAAAATGCTGACAAGTGAAATAAAATATTTGCTGCATACTTTCCAATTTGCTTGGGATTACAGATGTCCTGGCACAGGGTACAGCTACAATCACAGCCATGCCCACAGGTTGGAGGGTGTAAAAAAACTCTAATGTGTGGAATCAGAGTTAACTGTGCTTGAGAATTAAAAAATGTGCCTGAACCTATAGTCTATGGGCTGGACTCAGTCATCTGATGAAAACCACAGGTACTCTTAAGCTCTGCCCTGGGAATGCTGGAGGCATTAAATGCAGATTCTATGTGTTCTGTGGGCCACCCAGGTGTTCTGATCTGTTCCAGTGTTCATACAGTAGAACAGACATAAGGAAGAAAGTACAGAATTAAATAGAACCAAAACATCTGTGTTTAAATATCATTCCTATAAATCATATAAGGCTTACATATAAAACATTCATAAAGTTGAAAATCACTATATCAGCATCTATATAAATTCACCAGTTTCTAATATTATGAAAGAAGGAACAGAAATGCAACAAAGAAGGAACTCCCAATGTGACACCTAATTAAAGTTGGTGAATAAAGTAGATGCAGTTACCATCTCTAGAGCAATCAGCCTTTGCTACAATGAACAGCTCACTCATGAGTATCTACCTAAGCTTTTTCATTCTATCCTATTGCTTCCATATTTCTGTAGTAAGAAGAGTATATAAAAGACTATCTTCTAAAGCCAGGCTGGAGAATAAGCATTAATTCATTTTCAAAGTGCTGTTGCTAGGATTTGGATTTGCACAGTGCACATCTAATTTATCACGTGAAATAAGCACAGAAACATGCATCAGTGTAAATGTCTGGAAGGAGGAGCAAGCGTATAGAAGAAACAAAGTCACATCACTTCACCAAGGGACTATATTTTAGAAATACTCTTGTCCCCAGTGTCAGTCATGATGTCACTAAATTATACTATGGAACTATAGCTATATTTCTCAATGGGCAACTTGAATGGCTGTCTAGCGGACCACTTTTTAAGTTACCCTACATTCCCAAACAATGCTAAAGTAATTACATCACTTCCTACTCTCAAGTATATCTTTATCTGTACAGCCTACCCTTGACTTTTAAGTTCTAAAATTTTATGAATTCAACTAACTTGTTCTGGAGTATTCATATAGAGCAAAGCTTTACCAGAGAAGTAACAGCTGGTGCATATTCACCTGCCTTGGTAAACAAGTTACAGTAACTATTTCTGTATGTTAGGTGTTGTGGCTGAGAAGGCTAAAAATTTTACTATATGTCCAGGATATAATTTGTCTAACAGGATCACTTTCTGGAAAACAAGGCAATTAGACATTTTAATAATAGACAAATATTACCCATTTATCTTCCTACCTATGAAATATATTGTCACAGGACTAGAGAGACTGACTGTAGCTCAGTTGATAAAGTATTTGCCTTGCAAGCATGAAGGCCTGAGTATGAGTTTCATAACCCAGACTGGTTATGGCCTGGGCTTATAGTTCCAGCACTGAAAAGGCAGAGACAGAAGAAAGGCCTCGGTTTGCAGGCCAGCCAATATAGCCTTCTTGATGACTGCCAGGCCAATGAGAGATTCTGTTTCCAGAAAAGGTATATGGCTTCTAAGAAGCAGCACCCAAGGCTATCCTCTGGACCCCCCACACACATGCACACATGTGCACTCCCATCTCACACACACAGTTCTCATTTCCTAAGCAGTGGCACACTTCCTGTTAATAAACTTCAAATGAGCTCAGGATTTTACACCCCAAAAGTCATTAAAAATTTTAAATATATTAAATATATAATTATATATATCATATATAATAATCTTAGGTAAGATTTTTTTGAGGCAAGCGCAACAGACTGGCCCTTTTTTAATGCAAGAGTGAGAGTGAAAGAGCAAATTCGCTCTCTTGTGCACAAGTGTAGCCTTGTGCACTTGCATTACTGCGCATCAGGCTTACATAGGACCTGGACGAATCAAACTTAAGTCCTTAAGCTTGGCAGGCAAGCGACTTGACCACTAAGCCATCTCTCCAGCCCTTAGGTAAGATTTTTAAGGTTGCATTAACCTCAAGAAAACTTCGCATATATAAATATATCTAAGTAATTTAATATATTCTCTCCCAAGTTAAGGCATATAATGATTAGTTAGACATATTCTAATATTTGAATGTGCCATCAAAATTTAAATATAATTTAAATCTATCTGGGAAACCATAATCTCAAACTTGCCAATTAAATAGGGACTTAAGCACAGACTAAGCCCAACAAATTTCTTGGCCCTTGGTTATAGTTGATACTCCTCTTGCAAATTCAGATTTCCTCCCTTCCTTCTCCATTGTTTTTTGGCAGTCAGGATTGTTTTCTGGGTCACCCCAGCCTCTGTCCAGAACTCCTCCATTCTCTCCTGACAGGCCATGCCTGGCTTGCCTTTATCTGGTCAGCACACTTTAGCTAGAGCTGCTGGTAATTTATAATTGTAATAGTTGCTTTCAACAAAGCTGAGCTGTACGCATTAACACGGCATGCACTTGGGGACATCTACAGGCTGTCTTCTACCATCAAGAGAGAACTGAGATGGATGTTTTGACTCATCAAGGTTTTCTTGCTGTCATACTTTGCATTCCCATCTTTCCTCCGCCAATTAATCTTCACTTTTGTCACCATTCCAAAAGATTCCGACCCAAATCTTAAGTTCATTTATCATCTACCAAAATCTGTCACCTCCACTCTATAATATCTTGGTTTTTTTTTTTTTTTTCCTTTGGTTTTTCCAGGTAGGGTCTCACTCTAGCCCAGGCTGACCTGGAATTCACTATGGAGTCTCAGGGTGGCCTCGAGCTCACGGCGATCCTCCTACTTCTGCCTCCCGAGTGCTGGGATTAAAGGCGTGCGCCACCACGCCCGGCTAATATCTTGGCTTTTATCAAAATAATTTCCTATAATAATTGTAAACTCCACCACATGATTATTTCTAAAGTCATTTTGGTAACTGATCTTTGTCGTTCAAACTATGGACCAGAAACAGAATTAGATATGTCATATTTCATATTTAAACATCAAAACCATTGAAAAACCTAATAATTACATAAAAGAATTAGGTGTGGTAGTACAATCTTATAATCTCAACACAAGTAGGAGGATTGCTAGTTTAAGGCCAGGCTGAGCTACATATTTAGACCCTGTCTCAGAGATAAAAACAAACCTCAGAAAAAAAAGTGAAATAGATACTTTGAGATTAAATTCAATTGTATACTAGTAAAATGTATTTAAATACTTAATGAATATTGTAATTATACCTAATATTACCATGCTCCTCTATGTACCAGACCTTTATCATAGTACTTTCTACTATTTAACCTTATCATGCTAGAGACTAATTATTTCATAGATGATAAAACCAAATCAAAGAGAATGAGAATGATTGCCCAAAGTTTCTCCCAGCAAACAAAGATGGACATGGGATTCTATCCCAGGACCAACTCCATAGTCCTTCCTCTCCAATTATTATACTCTTCAGTATAGTCCAGTATTTTTTATTCCCAAAAGCCAAATACCCACCTTTAAAACTTTTATATAGCTCCTATTACACTAAATACATAGAAATATAATATAATCTGTCTGTAAATACGTTTTTAAAGATATAGAATTACTATTTATTATATAAGGGAGACATTCAAAAGAAAGTAATTGCAAAGAAATAATACAAGATTTAATATGTAAATACACTAAAAGAAACAATTACTCTAAATAGAACAAAATGCAAATGGTACATGTACAGTGTACTTTTATTTATTATTTGAGAGAAAAAAGGAGGCAGATAGAAAGAATGTGCATGCCAGGGCCTCCAGCCATAGCAAATGAACTCCAGACGCATGTGCCAGTGTGTGCATCTGGCTTATGTGGGTACTAGGGAATCGAACCTGGGTCTTTAGGCTTCACAGTGAAGTGCCTTAAACGCTAAACCATCTCTCCAGCCTGCAGTGTACTTTTAACTAAAATATCTCAAGCAATATTGTCATCAGTCATGCAATTTACCATAATGATGAACAACTTTTGGTAATGTTCCAAATAAACTGAAGGAAAATCTTTCTCTGTGAACAATTGTATGCATTCTTAAAAAATTCAGTTAATATTAAAATGAAAAAAAAAGACCATGTCTTTATATTTTGTGGAATTAGGTTTTTCTTTCATCTAACTATGAGTTTTTTTCTATACATATTTATTTATTTTGCAACGCACGGGCCAAACCCCAGATGCTCACACATGCTAAGCACACGCTTTACCACTGAGCAACCCCACCTGCTTTTTTGCACATATGATTATCTGGTAGGATTTAAAAGTCAGTAGCACGTAGGGTATATTGTCCCTGAGTTTCCCACTCCCTGAATGTCAGCAGAGCCTTTAAGGCATTGAGACAACCTTATATTTAATCCTGGACACAGATTTCCAAAGCACCACTTAACAGAAAGCTGCCACCTACTGGGGATACTATTGTAACAGAAAATCTAGTCCTTACGGCTAAAAGCAGAGAGGAGCCACCCTTCATGAGCAGACATCAAATCACAGTACCAAAGATGGAAATATTTGGTTTAGAATGGTTATTCTAAGAAAAACTGGTCTTGACCCTTAGGTCTTCTAGCATTTTGTTTCAACATTTTTTTTTTTTTTTTTTTTGTCATTTCTGCAAGAAAGATTTCTCACTGGCACATCTGAGATGCTTCTGCAGCTGGCTCTTTTTCCAAAAGGAGAATTTTGGCATGGACATAGTCTACTATGAGGGGAGAGTTCACTTGTTCTTGTTCTTCTCTCTCAAACTTGATCACCTCCTTTTCTCTGATCTCTTTCCTTATTATTATTCCAGTATTACTAGTTAACGGTCCTAGGAAGCTGACACAGAAACAAGTGCCAAGAGCAACTGGGTATGGGGGGAGACTAAAGGTCTAGCTGCTCTGAAAGGGGATGACCCTTCTAAAATATGTTTCATTCATTCAACAAATATTTATAGGCATCGTTTCTGTGCCAAATGTGGGGTTTAGAATTCTTCATTTAAAGGATCGTTCAGTGGCACAGCCCTGCCCGCTTGCCGACATTTGGAGAGAGACCCCGGCCGACACCTTGCTCGACAGAGCCATGAGGAGGAAGCTGATGGGGAACAGCAGCCAGCGGGTACTGTGCAGTATGACTCTCAGACCCACCTCTGAGGACAAGAGTCGCAGAAACAGCTGCAAGCCCCCAGCGAATCTTCTCCCAGCAGGAAGGCAGGGATTGGCCATGCTGGGTCGCCAACAGAGATCTCCAGAAGATCCCGGATCTGGGTTCCTGAGTCAGTCTGTTGGTCAACATGGGGCTGAAGCCTCTTTTATGGGAGCCCAGAATCTCCACCCCGGGGTGAAAGTGAAAGTGGACACAGGATATAGAGAAGAGGCCCAAGGCAATTTCCTCTCCGAGCCTGATTCACCGGGTTTGATTCCAGATGTCTTTATCAGGTACGACTTCCCCCACATGGCTCCAGTATGTTCTGTGGTTGGAGGGGTCTTGGTACAGGAAATTGGAGCAGGCTCTGTCTCAACAAGACCTTCCTCGTAACAACTTTTCTTTCGGTGGCATAAATGGGAACGGAAATGTGGTGTGGCTGGGCCATAAGACAGCCCAAGTCTGGAAGCCAGAAACTGCTTGCAGCATGACCAAGTGTACCCCCTGTTGCCCGTCCCCTTGCAGAAGTATCTTCCAATTGAGAGGAAATGTGATTTCACGACAAAAATTTCCTGTGAGAAGGAGGCCAAGCAGATGTCTTGCCTGGGATGGACCAGCTGGGTTCCCTGATGGTCTCTGTGCTGAAGCTGTTTAGGACGCTGAGTTCCCAGGCCTGACAGTTCCCTGAGTGTTACTTGTTCCCTTGCTGTCAGGGTATCACCAGCCCTGTGGAGGACTATGGAGATGCCTGGCAAAAACAGCTCTCTGTGGTTTAGGGGCCTCTTGCTACCTTTTTGGACTTATTTAATAGAATCTTATTTTAGTAGAATGTTAGTGGAATCACATCTCTTTAGAAGGCCAAATAGGGCTGAAGAGATAACTCAGCCCTTAAGGTTCCTCTTGCCCCCCCCCCCTCTCTTCCTCCCTCCCTCCCTCCCCCTGCTTACAAATAAATAAATAAAAATTAATGTTGAAAGGAGCGGGCATGGTGGTGCATGCCTTTGATCCCAGCACTAAGGAGGCACAGTTAGGAGGATCACTGTGAGCTTGAGGCCAGCCTGAGACTACATAGTGAATTCCAGGTCAGCCTGGGCTAGAAAGAGACCTTACCTCAAAACAAAACAACAACAACAAAAACAACAAAAAATTAAAAGGCCAACTAAAAATTATGCCAAGTGTGTCACTCTTGGGCATATACCCGAAGGACTCTACATTGTACTGCAGAGATACATGTTTACTGATAATCTTTCACAACAGCAAGGAAATGGGACCCGTGTAGATGCTCTTCAACAGCTGAATGGATAATTAAAATGTGGTACACAGACACAATGGGGTTCTATTCAGCCATAAAAATAAAATGAAATTATGAATTTTGCAAGAAAAATGGATGGAGCTGGAAAATATTTTATTAGATGAGGCATTGTTAGGCTCAGAGAAACAAACACCACATGTTCCTTCTCCCATGCAGATTCTAGTGCTGTGGGTTTTGAGCAAGGAAGCCCCTCTGGGCTCTGGCTGGGCTGACAATCCACCAAGCCAGTGGCTCTCAGTTCTTCTCTTATTAGCAAATAATAGACAAACATAGATACATTAAAAAAAGGTAATTTCTGTGAGATTTATTTTGAGAGAGACTAAATATAAGAGAGAGTAGAAGAAAAGCAGAGAAGCTTCAGAGCTCAGGGGACCCCACCCACAGCAGTGAGGGTCCTCAGAGGGAAAATAGGCCAAAATCCAACTTGGATCAGGTCTTCTTCTTTTCTAATTGTTGTTTTTTTTTTCTTTTCTCTTTCCTTTCTTTCTTTCTTTCTTTCTTTCTTTCTTTCTTTCTTTCTTTCTTTCTTTCTTTTGGAGAAAAAGAAAGACACAAATAGAGAGAATAGGTGCACCATGGCCTCCAGCAGCCACTGTAAACGAATTTCAAAACTTCGATGCATGTGCCACATTGTACATCTGGCTTATGTTTGTACTGGGGAATCAAACTTGAGTTTTAGCCACTAAGCCATCTCTCCGGCCCAGCTCTTTTAATTAAGTATCTAGGTGGGATGAGCTTTACTGCTATGTTCAAATCCATATGAAGGACTTGGATTGGTTGGTGCACCGGGGAGGAAAGCACAGACTCAGAAAGGACCCAGCAAGGGTGTGCCCATTCTCCCTCTCTCTCTATCTGTCTCTTTCTCTCTCAATAAAATAAAATATTAAAAAAAAAACAGGCATCTTAGTAGATGAATGCTCATTCTGAGTCATGCGTGCCATACTAAAAGGGCTGGGCTTTACTCTGAGCCATGGTATTGAAACATTACAGAAGTCAGTTTCCTTGGCTAGGCAGACAGATGGGGCGGGGGGAGGCCATTGGTAGGTGGCTTTATTCTATTCTAACCTAAGATGGTGAGGAGGGTGACTCAACTTCGTGTTTCTTCTTCCTGGCTTGGGTGAATTTTCGCACCAGTGGGGACTGGCTTGGCGGTTTTCCTGGGACCTGTGCAGAACTGGATGCATCACTGACCATAATGTTCATGCAAGCTGACCAATCATGAGCTGTGGGTGGGCTAGCTTCCCTCATTAGAAAAAAGTCCAGCTCCCACTGGGACAGCACGTGCTCCAGCTCTGGAATCCCCTCCTCAACAAGGAGTCTGTGTTCTCTCTGCTTTCTTTACTTCGTGCTTTGAAATAAACTTTGTTCTTTCAGACCCTTTCCTGCTTTTTAATTCTTTAATTGGCAGAGAAAACTCACCCCAACACACCCCTAGATGGTTATCAGTATCCCATTACAGTGTTTTCATTAGATTTGCATTAGAATCATTTTGGTCCTTTATGGAGAATGGAGAATGGAGAACAACAATGGTGGAGGCAGGAAGACCACCAACACGTACCTTGTGCTTTTTGAGGGAAGAGATGAGGGGTCACCGGGGATGAAGTGACTAGTGTGCAAGGCTAGGGTTGTAGGTTGAGAATAATGGAGTTTCTCTCTGCTCAGTTTGGGCTTAGTTTAGGGGTTACAGTAATGGACACACATCAGTCACAAAAATTTCCCGAGCCGATTACTCTCATCCCCTTGTCCTACAATTAGCAAAGAAGGGATGCACATAGACGCAAAGAATGGTAAGTTACAAAAGATTGCTTTTGCGAGAGAGAAGTAAAGCAGAAACTCTCCCAAGCTGAGAGAGGTGGCCAAGTGGCAGCTTCCAATATAGCCTTGGAGATATAAATTAGACATCGAGGTGAGATGAGATTCATTGTCAAGTTCAAATATGTATGAGGGACCCTGATTAAGTGGATGCAGTGTGGTCAAGGAGGACAGCAGAGACTTGGGAAAAAAAAAAAAAAAGGATGAAAAACCAGGAGGCTGTTCCTGATCACCATACAGAACAAGACTGAATCCTCTTCTACTCTTGCCAGGGCAGGAATCATCTACATTCTTCTGTGGCCCTAACTAACTACCTGCAAAGGAAGTTGACCTTGCTTCTAATATCCATCATTAGGATGGTCCAAAGAGAAGAAAGGGTGAAGCGATTATCTGAAACTTGTTACTAAGTTCAGCACAAACACATATCTGGGCTCAGTCACGTCAGTGGACTACAGTGCCTTTCACTGCTTGGGAGCCCCTAAAAGGGGCAGCTCAGGGGCAATAAGAATATAAAGGATGGATTTTGAGGAAAAATGTCCACTAAGGTTTTTGTGTTACTAATGCTCCTAGTTTTCTCAGCAGACAACTTTTCAACTCAGTGCTCCTGACCTATATGGGAGAGGAAAAAAAAAGGAGAAGGCAGCTTTTATGCAGTCAGTCAGCCAGAGACACGGCCCGAGAGAACAAGGAGATGCTTCCCTGTCACTCCTGGCAGGACCAGAACCTGTGTCTGATCCGCTCTCATCAAAGATGGCCACATGCAACTCCTCAGCAACGGCATTTCCTGCTTCTTCTTCAGCTCAGCAACCGGACAGTGGGCTGGCCCCAGTGACTCAGCCCTTCCATGCACCAACCAATCAGATCTTACCCTCACAGACTGAGTCTGATGGCAAGGCTCACCCCAATTAGATGCCTGACCCATATAAATCTCTCATTACAGCAAGTGTAAGACAGAATCTCCTGGACATTTGTTTCAAACTGCTTCAATAACTGCAGTATATATCAGGTGAAAACTTCTTCCTCATTTTAACCATCTGGGTAATCGTCTCAGTTCCTGTCCATTCAAACAATTTCCCTGTATCCTTGATTCAACTTTTGGCCTTAGAATGCTCAGTTGTGATTTACAGTGTTTGGTGCAATTCCCACTGTGGCCACAAGGAGACGGGCTTGGACTTAGACTGAGAGTCAGGAGGCTGCAGGCCTTTGACAGCTGTTTCCTGATTCTCCTCTCTGAATACTGAATTGATCAACAAATCTTTGGCACATTTTCTGTGCGAAAGATTAAACTGGATTTTATAAAGACATTACAATGTTTTGGAACAGGTGGGTTTATAAAGGCCAGGCTAGAAAGCAGATGCAACAGGAGTAAGAGTGTCAGTAATGTCCCAGGCACAGTACTCAAAATTCTTTATGCCCAAAATGCACTTTAAAATCTGTGTGGATTTAGGACATCTAAAAGTATTTGTTCTTGAGGGCTGGAAGAAGGCTCAGTGGCTAAAGATGCTTGCTTGCAAAGCCAGCTGTCCCAGGTTCAATTCCCAAGCCACACAAAAAGTGGCACAAGCATCTGGTGTTTGTTTGCAGTGGCAGTAGGCCCTGGTTTGCCTACACACACACACACACACACACACACACACACACATATATACACACATGCCAACAAGAGAGCCATGCCTCAAGCAAGATGGAAGGAGAGTACCAACACCCTGAAGTTGTCCTATTCTTTTTTATATGCACCATGGCCTGCACACACCCAGGCAAGCACACTATCATACACACACATACAGATTAGGAAATAAACTAAAGCCTCAAAAGAGAATCAAAGATCAGAATTTAATAGTTGCCTGTGCTTTTATCTGAACAAGTAGAGTAAGAATAATGCATTTTTAAAAATTTTTTATTTTTATTTATTTATTTGAGCGCAACAGAGGCAGATAGAGAGAATGGGTGCACCAGGGCCTTTAGCCAATGAAAATAAACTCCAGATGCATGTGCCATCTTGTGCATCTAGCTTAGATGGGTCCTGGGGAATTGAACCCTGGGTTCTTAAGCTTTGCAGGTAAGTGCCTTAACTGCTAAGACATCTCTCCAGACCAGAAGCCATTTCTTTCACATCTCTTCTCATTCATGTTTTGTGTGTATATGTACATGTATATATGTTTGATGGGTAATCTCTCATTGATAGCTGAACAGGATTCAGGATGATCATGGAAACAAATTTTGTATCAAATTTGTGAAGGATTTTCTAGATTAGATTAGTTGAGGTGGGAGGATCCAGCCTACATGTGGGTGGCACGGCCCCTGGGCTGGATTCCTGGATGGTGAAAATGAGAGAGCCAGCTGAGCTTTCAGCAGCATTGCTCTTTATGTTGCCCTATTGTGTTTTCCCAACCACAGTGGACTCCACCCTTTGGAACTGTAAACTGGATTGAGGCTGCCCGCAGGTGTGCTGTGTGCTGCACAGACGCAACCTCTGTGAGTTGTCCCCTCTGCTGGGGTGCTGCCCTTGAGTCAAAGCAGCTATTGAGAGGTCATCATCCAGGACGGGATGAGACTTCTGATGGTGTGGCTGCCTGAGTGTCACCGTTGCTCTTGTAAGCAAGCTCTCCCCCTGCTCTGTAAATAACTCCGTCAAACTCACAGCTCACCAAAATTGGTTTTGTTATAGTCATACCTTTGACCTGTCGTCTGCCCTATCTAGGGTGAACATACGTGTTTGCATCACCTCAGGGATATGGTTCCCTTGCAATAGCATTTTTAGCAAAAATTAGGTGCATATCTAGGTGCCCATAGTTTCAGAATTTGACAAATATTTTGATCCATACTCTATCAATTTTTAATCTACTAATTTTTCATAATCCAGTGTCTACTGAGTATAATTTTCAAGGTAAATAGGCAATATATTTTGAGTCTTTGATGTATAAAGCCATATATGATTTTTTCATATATTCTCATGTTTCACATATGCACTGGATAGGAGAGAAAAATTGGGTCATGAACTTTTCCCAATTGTGGGTATAATGGTTGTGACTGAGCCAAGCACTAATGTTGTAAACAAGTGTGAAAATAGTTTCATTTCAATTTATTTCTAAGTATCCCAATTCACATATATAATATAGTCTTTTACCCAGTAACCCATTTTTTTTCATTGGCTTCCATACGATTTAAGAATAAATTAACTATTATAATCCAATCCAGGTGTGGTGGCACACTCCTTTAATCGTAGCACTTGGGAGGCAGAGGTAGGATGATTGCTGTGAGCTTGAGGCCAGCCTGGGACTAGAGTATGAGATCCACATCAGCCTGGGCTAGAGTGAGACCATACCTCAAAAAGAAAACAGAAGTTAAAATCCTAAAAGATATTTTAAAATTAATTTGAGACTGGGAAGCCTGAGTGACAAAACCAAGATACTTCAGATTAAATCCCAGGACAAATGGACAGATAGATAGGTAGAGAAAGAGAGAGAGAGAGAGAGGAAAACTTGGGAAAATATGAATGAAATGAATAGTTAAGTTAATAGCATATTATGAATATTAACTTACCAGTTTTAAACATGGTTATGAGACATGTTACTATCAGAGTAAGGAAAAACAAATGAATGTTATTTGGGAACTTCCTCCATTCACAACAAAAAAAAAAATGTGAGAAAGGAGAAAATAGAAGATGTGAAGAAGGAAAGTTATCCTGCTTCATCTGAAGACTCGCTGCCCAAAGACACGATTTAAGATTCTGACATGTGGGCTGACTGTGCTCAGGTTCCGGCATCACCCTTAGCCACCGACAGACAGCCCGGGCAGTGAAGCCCTTACACAGAGTAATGGCTCTCTGAGAAGTCAGGCTAGCAAGTGCTCAGAAAATTTCATTTCATAAATAATGTGATCACCTGCTGTTCCCAAAAACTGAACAAAGATAACTTTTCTAAACATACTAGTCTCTATAATGAAATGTATTTTTTTAATTTATTTGAGAGTGACAGAGAGAGGAAGAAGCAGATAGAGAGAGAGAGAGAGAGAGAATGGGCATGCCAGGGCTTCCAGCCTCTGCAAACGAACTCCAGACGCGTGTGCTCCCTTGTGCATCTGGCTAACGTGGGTCCTGGAGAATCGAGCCTCGAACCGGGGTCCTTAGGCTTCACAGGCAAGCGCTTAACCGCTAAGCCATCTCTCCAGCCCATGAAATGTATTTTAATACCAGGAGCCATGGCATATGGTCCATGACTTAAAACTGAGTTGATTGGCCATCTAGAATTTCATAAGAAATAACACAAGTATTTCTTCTAGAAATCTGTTCTCATAGCAAACACTCAAATTGTAAGGAAGTGGACATACTCAGAGAAAAATAACTAAAACCATCAGATGGTAAAGAACATTACAAGTTTTGGAACAGGTGGGTTTATAAAGGCCAGGCTAGAAAGCAGATGCAACATGAGTAAGATGGTCAGTAATGTCGCCAGGCACAGTACTCAAATTCTGTATGCCCAAAATGCACTTTAAAATCTGTGTGGATTTAGGACATCTAAAAGTATTTGTTCTTGAGGGCTGGGAAGAAGGCTCAGTGGCTAAAGATGCTTGCTTGCAAAGCCAGCTGTCCCAGGTTCAATTCCCAAGCCACACAAAAAGTGGCACAAGCATCTGGTGTTTGTTTGCAGTGGCAGTAGGCCCTGGTTTGCCTACACACACACACACACACACACACACACACACACACACGCTCACACAAATAAATTGTTTTCTTTGGTTTTTCAAGATAGGGATTCCCTCTAGTCCAGGCTGACGTGGGATTCACTCTATCCCTCAGGGTAGCCCTTGAACTCAATAGCAATCCTCCTGCCTCTGCCTCCTAAATGCTGAGATTGATGGCATGAGCCACCACACCCAGCAAAATCAGAACATTTTTTAAAACTATTGGCTCTTTCAATTGAATAATTCAGGAGGTGATGAGTAGGAATTCACAGAAGTTAATTCAAAACTGCTTTGGGAAAGATATTTGACTAAAATATTGGAAGTGATCACACATGGTGGTTTGTAGTGGAAACTGATGTCTGCATGCATGGGTATTTGTAACAAGAGCAGTCAGCTTACCTCTCCTCTGTCTAGGAGTTTCTTTCCTTGGAGGATTCTGGACCTGAGTGAGGAGAACTCGGACAGACTTCCCTGGGGTGCCTGGGCTGTAAAACTAAACCTGAAACTGTTCTGGTCAAGTTCTGTCACACAAGGAGAGGAGAAAAGGAAGCTGTCATATAATAAAGTTAAAAATTAACCTGGAGTGGAGGAAAAGATCTTGCCAAGAGTTCAAACCCATGAATCTCTGTAAGAAATTTCCTGAGGCCCAGAAGCATCCTGTTCTTTCCTTCCATGATAAACCTAGCATCCTTGTGGTGGTTTGGTTCAGGTGTCCCCCCCTAAACTTAGGTGTTCTGAATGCTAGGTTCCCAGCTGATGGAGACTTGGGAATTAACACCTCCTGGAGGCAGTGTATTGTTGGGGGCAGGCTTATGGGTGTTATAGCCAGTTTCCCCTTGCCAGTGTCTGGCACACTCTCCTGTTGTTATTATCCACCTTATGTTGGCCAGGGGGTGATGTCCACCCTCTGCTCATGCCATCATGGAACTTCCCCTCGAGTTTATAAACCAAAATAAACTCTTTTTTTTTCCCGCAAGCTGCTCTTGGCTGCGTGTTTTCCACCAGCAATGTGAACCTGACTGCAACTGTCCTTAACATGAATTCTCTGCCCAAGTTCCTCTGACTTGGCTACTGTCCCATCCAGCTACAGAAGTGCCAGCTACAATAAAATGTATCTTCTCCTCCCTCCTTTCCTCACCCCCTTCCTTTATCACTGGCTATAAACTGAATGTTTATGTTCTCCCCAAATTCCTATGTTAACACTTCACTCCCAATAGAACATAGACTTCTGCTGACTCAGATTACAGGACTCATAAGAGAGACCAATTCTATCATGACAGGCCCCAACCAGAGAAGGAACAGGTGTCTGAACCAGGAAGTGAGTCCATTCCAGACACTGAATCTGGCTATACCTCCATGGACTTCTCATCCCATAGAACTCTGGAGAAGTAAATGCTTTCTGCTCAAGTGTTCCCCAGTGCATAGTATTTTGTTATAGCAATCTTAACACAGCTCGTCTTAAGCCTCCACTGTGTGTGTGCTGTGGTTGGGGTAGGAAGTGTCTTCCAGAAGGACTACAGTGTTGAAGGCGTGGTCTGCCCCCAAGGGTGCTGTTGAAGTGATTGGATCATGGAGTAAGGAAGAACTCACAATAGTTCATAGATTAATAGGCCAGTAAGAGTTGGGGCCTAGCTGGAGAAAGTAGAACTGAGGATGTGTCATTGAAACGCATATATTATCCCCACAGCCCTCCTCTCTGATTCTCGCCTGCCACAGAGGTGCTTCCTATGCCCTTCATTGAGGTTCCTGTGTGGTGGTTTGATTCAGGTGCCCCCCATAAATCTAGGTGTTCTGGATGCTAGGTTCACAGCTGATAACAACTGGAAATTAAAGCCTTCTGGAGGCAGTGTATTGTTAGGGGTGGACTTATGGGTTTTATAGCCAGTTTCCCATGCCAGTGTTTGGCACACTCTTGTTGCTATGGTCCACCTTATGTTGGTCAGAGGGTGATGTCCACCCTTTGCTGATGTCGTTGTTTTCCCTGCCATCATGGAGTGTCCCCTTGAGTCTGTATGCCAAAATAAACCCTTTTTTTCCCCAAAAGCTGTTTTTGGTCAGGTGATTTCTGCCAGCAATGGGAACCTGACCACAACATTCTGTCTTGCACAAGCCTAAGAATAACTAAACCTCTAACCATGAGCTGAAGCCAACTTTTACATCTCTAATCTCTTTCTCAAATCTTTTTTTTATTCATAGCAGGGGCAGGGAAACTGGGTAGCACAGCATGTAATCACTATGTACAAGAGGGAATGAACAAGTGGTAAGCTTGCTGGTCCGTGTTGCAGTCAGGTTTGCATTGCTGACATTGTTTGCATTGACGTTTCTTGATGGCAGGGAAATTGATGGCATGAGCAGAGGGTGGACATCACCTCCTGGCCAACATCAGTTAGATAAGAACAACAGGAGAGAGTGCCGAACACTGGCATGCGGAAAGTGGCTATAACACCCATAAGCCCACCCCCAACAATATACCGCCTCCAGGAGACATTAATTCCCAAATTGCCATCAGCTGGAGACCTAGCATTCAGAACACCTAAGTTTATGGGGAACACCTGAATCAAACCACCACATTCTGCCCCAGTCCACATAAGCTGATATCCATGCATGATGTAAAATGCAGTCCATTCATCCAACTTTAAAAGTCCCCATAGTTTTTATCAATCCCAATAATCTTCAAACATCCCCATAGTACAAAATCTTTTAACTGAGCCATAATACCAAATATATATATATATATATATATATATATATATATATATATATATATATATAACATTCACCCTGCAGAAGATGGCACTGGGAATGGCAAAGAAATATTTAGCCAATACAAGAATTAAACAAACAGGGCAAACATCAAACTCTGTAGTTCCAACTTCAACAATTCTAACCAATGACAAGTCCCCAAGTCAGTTCTAACCAGTGGTGAGTCTCTGGAGTTCCAACTCTACCCCTGCAGCCAGGCTACTTGCAGCCCTAGAAAACTTCATCCAGTGCCAGCAGCTCTCCTTGGCAGCCATCCCATAGTCCTGACGTCTCCTTTGGGTCTTCACTGAAACCCATGGTTCATCCTCATGGCTCCATTGAGTTTCCACACAGGTAATCCAACAAGCCTGCATCACTTGCACATAGCCATTTACAAAAAACAAAACTGTGTTGCAAATTCAATGGTCTTCTCTTTCCTGCATTTGTTATACTCCATAATACCAGATGGACTGTCAATTTGTTAATCCAGGGGGAATAAAGCTGACTTTGAGGAATAGGACACTCCTTCAGCATTAGGCCCCCTCAAAAGAGTCTGCATTCTTCCTGTTTCCAATTCAGGTCAGCTGGCCCAATATCAATGGTTGTAATCTTTCACACAATTGCATCTAAGTGGGTAGAAGTTTTTGTCCAAAGAGTTCATTTTTTTTTTTTCTGTGCCATATCCCTCTGCTCACACCAGTCCATTTCTAGGCAATGCAACCTGTGGTGGTTTGATTCAGGTGTCCCTCATAAACTTAGGTGTTCTGAATGCTAGGTTTTTAGCTGATGGAGATTTGGGAATTAATGCCTCCTGGAGGCAGTGTATTTTGCAGGGTGGGCTTATGGGTGTTATAGCCAGTTTCCCCTTGCCAGTGTTTGGCACATTCTCCTATTCCTGCTGTTCACCTTATATTGGCCAGGGCATGGCATCCACCCTCTGCTCATGCCATCGTTTTCCTCTGCCATCATGGAGCTTTCCTTAAGTCTGTAAGCCAAAATAACCCTTTTTCCCCAAAAGCTGCTCTTGGTGGGGTGATTTCTGCCAGCAATGTAAACCTGACTGCAACACACCCTTGACAAGTTCTCAGGACACGGGCATAACAGCAAGCCTCTCACACAGACTTTTTTTTCAATTCCAGTCCAAGCAAAGCTCTTTCTCACTCTCATAAGCCAAACCTCACAGTCCATAGTTCTTATTACATTCAGGTCTTTCAACTCTGACCAGAATAGTCCATCAAGCTAACTTACAGCACTGCAAGGCATCTCTTAGGCCAAGGTTTCAAATTTATCCACATTCCTCCTGCAAAGCAGTTCCAAAAGTCCAAAGCCACAGAATCAGGTTTCTCACAGCAATGATCCTGCTTCTCAGTAGCAATTTTACTGTTGCAGTCAGGTTCACATTGCTGGCAAAAAATTCCGGACCAAGAGCAGCTTGTGGGAAAAGGGTTTATTTTGGCTTACAGACTTGAGAGGACGCTCCATGATGGCAGGAAAAATGATGGCATGAGCAGAGGGTGGGCATCACCTCTGGGCCAACATAAGGTGGACAACAGCAACAGGAGAGTTTGCCAAATGCTGGCAAGAGGAGGCCTGGCTATAACACCCATAAGTCTGCCCCCAACAGCACACTGCCTCCAGGAGGCTTTAATTCCCAAATCACCATTAGCTGGGAATCTAGCATTCAGAACACCTAAGTTTACGGGGGATAACTGAGTCAAACTGCCAGGGTCAGTGAGTGGAATTTTCAACAGCTTTTGCTTCTTGGGCTTCAGGTTGGGGCAGTGGGATAATGATGTCTATTGACACGTACAGAAACATAAAGAATAAGAGGGGTTAGTGGTAAGTACCAGACTAAAAGGGTTTCTCTTCTGGAATGCCGAAGACAGCAAAGGTCTTTACAATATCACCCAGTGACACCATGCTCCCAAGACACATGGTGCTGCAGTGTGCTCATTGGAAGAGAACCAGGGGCTGGGGAGATGTCTCAGTGGTTAAATGCACTCACTCTACAAGGTTGCTAAATGGGGCTCAGTTCCCCAGTACCCATGGAAAAGATGAACACTAAGTAGCCACGTGTCAGTAATCCTATCACAAGTACAGGAGAATCTCAAAGTTCATGAGCCAACTAGTCTGGACTTCTCAGTTTTTCTCTCTCTTTCTCTCCATCTCTCTCTCTCTCTCTCTCTCTCTCTCTCTCACACACACATATACACACATGCCAACAAGAGAGACCATGCCTCAAGCAAGATGGAAGGAGAGGACCAACACCCTGAAGTTGTCCTATGTCTTTTTTATATGCACCATGGCCTGCACACACCCAGGCAAGCACACATCAAACACACACATACAGATTAGGAAATAAACTAAAGCCTCAAAAGAGAATCAAAGATCAGAATTTAATAGTTGCCTGTGCTTTATCTGAACAAGTAGAGTAAGAATAATGCATTTTTAAAAAATTTTTTGTTTATTTTTATTTATTTATTTGAGCGCAACAGAGAGAAAGAGAGAATGGGTGCCCCAGGGCCTCCAGCCACTGCAAACAAACTCCAGATGCATGCACCACTTTGTGCATCTGGCTAACATGGGTCCTGGGGAATGGAGCCTCCAACTAGAGTCCTTAGGCTTTACAGGCAAGCTCTTGACCGCTGAGCCATCTCTCCAGCCCAGAATAATGCATTCTTATAATAGAGCCCTAAATGCCCTTAACAGAAATAAGGGCAATTAATATGTTACCTCCAGGTCCTGAAAGAAAAGGGTGAAGGACTAGAGTCAGCCATGGACCACTCAAAGATCACTGATGGTGCGGAGTGGCCTTCGTTAGACCTCATCTACTGAGGAAGTACCACTGAGCAGCTTTCGGGTACAATCAGCACCAGAATGTTTTAGAGCTCAGGCGCAAGTCTTTCACCAATTCCCATTGTCATGACAAGTGACATTGCCTTGCACTGACCTTTCCATTTCCAGGAAGAACTCCCAAATGTGGCGTTTGGGGCTTGGCATTTCAATTGTTCCTCACGGCTGCGCATGCTTCTGTGTGTTTCATATTCCTAAATGTGAAGGCACTTCGGGGTAGACCATGTTAAAAGTCCATTAGCAATGACAGTGGAGGACGTGGTGACAAGAGAGAGGAAGTAAGTGAGCAGAAAATGCCATATATTTTATCAAAAATGATCTTTCTTGTTGAGATGTTTGATTTGGAATATGTCAAAGTCAAAATATTTCTGTGGAAGGAATATCGTGATGCATAAAGCTAGACCAACTGACTCTCTTTATTCTCACCATATTTTCACATGCATTAAGAAGTCAATCAAAAACATGTGCTTCCACATAACATGTCAATGTGTAGGTATACATTTTCATACATTCTATTGTGATGCAATACAAACCTCCAGTCTTCTCTTTCAAGAAAACCTCTCCCTTACATAAGATAAGAATTGATTGAAGTTTTATGAAAAATAAAATAAAATAAACTTTCTTAAGAAGTTACTATCAATCAGGAAAGTCAAGCTTCCACCCTCCCTTTTGAGATAAGGTCTCAAACTAGATCCTTCTGCCTCTGACTTCCTCCCCAGCCCACACCCCAAGCACTGAGATCACTGCTGGGTACCACTACACTAGCCTTAACAGGCACTTTCCTAAGAGCTTCACCTGTATGTGATCCTCACTGGATCCTTGTGGGTCAAGCACCATGCTGTACCCACTGCTGCAGCCTTCGACAGAGGAGCAAACTGAACGGAAAACTTGCCCAAGGACGCACATCTAGGAGATGCAGTGTTGGGATTTGTGGTTTTTTTTTTTTTTTTTTTTTTTTTTTTGGTTTTTCAAGGTAGGGTCTCGCTCTAACCCAGGCTGACCTGGAATTCACTATGGAGTCTCAGGGTGGCCTCGAACTCACAGCGATCCTCCTACCTCTGCCTCCCAAGTGCTGGGATTAAAGGCGTGCGCCACTACGCCTGGCTTTTAGTGTTGGGATTTGAACGCAGAGTTTCTCCATTCAGAGCTGTGCCCACAGCCTCGATGTAGCATAGCTTTCATGAAGCCATTAGGATTTGATGGGATACAATTTCATACTTAGAGGCTTAAGCTTGGTTCTGACAGCCAAGCTGAGACACAGCGGTGAGGTGTGATGTGCCAGGACAGACCTGGAACAGACTATTTTGAGAGGACACAGTGGGGTTTTGTCTACTTTGCATGTGACAAATGACCAAACACAAGTTGACTACTACTTCCTGTTTATTTAGTTTATGGCAGGAACAACAAAAGGAAAGACCAGATTATTATTTTGTCCACATAATCAAGGAAAAGAAACATTAAATCTTAACACTGTCTTTTTCCACTCATAAAATTAAATTTGGTAGGTTTCAACCACAATTGTCTTTGAAATTTATTTTTACTTGGGAGAGAGAGAGAGGAAAGAAAATGGGCATGCCAGGGCCTTTAGCCACTGCAAACAAATGCCAGACACATGCACCACCTTGTGCGTACATAATCCTGGGGAATTGAACCTGGGTCCTTTGGCTTTGCAAGCAAACATCTTAACCGCTAAGCCATCTCTCAGCCCCTCAACCACAGTTTTTAATACAATATAATTTTAAACACGACATATAGTAAGAGTTAATATTGAAGTTTTTGGTTTAAACAAAAAATGTGTATATCCATATAGACAACATATTTATGTATATACATGATTATATATGCATTCATTATGTGTATATACGTGTGTGTTCTGTAAAACACATATTCTTTTTTTTTCATTTTTATTTTTATTTTTTTTTTTACAGTCAGTTTGGTACCATTATTAGGCTCATCCATGACCTACGCCCTCCCCTTGGCCCCTCCTTGTTGAGGTATACGGGTCATGCATTGTGGAGTTAGCCCACAGTTATGGGTAAGCTAAATGTCTCTGCATATCATAACCCAACATGAAAACACATATTCTTTACTGTTGAGTTTTATTCAGTAGAATTTTGAAAGTCGCTGGATTGGATCAATTTCTGTTAATGGTGATTAGAGAGGTGTTTTCATAATAATAGAAAATATGAAGTGGTAGAACCACATCAGGAGTCCCAGTGTTCTTAAAATTCTTCATATCTTCTATCTCTATCACTCAAAATCTCAAAATTCTGCCTAAAGAAGTATTTGTCCCCAGTACTTAAATATAAGTTTTCATGGCATCATGAATAATCCTGAAAACTAGGAAAGGATCAACTAAAAGAATGATGATGCTTCCAACACATTTTGTGGCAGGCATACAAGTAAAAGAAGCTGGATGTTACTTACCAGTAAGGTATAGATGATAACGTTACATAATGCAGATGGCATCACCTACTTTGTTTTTTTTTTTTTTTTCTTAAATTATATCCAAAGAAACCTTTTTGGTAGGAACATTGTTTGGTCCTTAGTTAGATACTAGTAGGCTGGTAGGTCACTGAGGATGGACCCTCCCTCAGAATTCACATCTTATAAAACAAGGAACTAAGACATCAGGACTCTGATTACTGGTTAAGAAAATGAGATCTGACTATATTTCTAACTCTGAATGGTGCCATGACATTCTGAGCTGCAAGGAAGCTTATAAGATTGTTATCTGGAAGGAGGCTTTTTGGCAAAAAGCAAAGGCATACTATTGCCCCCTCCCTGAGGTGTTAATAAAAATGGGTTCCTCATTCACTTAGGCAAATATCTCTCAAATAAAAGCCATCTGATTTTAAACTTTGAAAAATAATATTATAGGGCTAGGGAGATGGCTTAGTGGTGAAAGGCACCTGCTTGCAAAACCTGATGGCCCCAGTTTGATGTCCCAGTGCCCATGTAAAGTCAGACGTACAAAGTGACATAGGTGTTTGGAGTTCGTTTGCAGTATCAGGAGGTCCTAGCATGCCCATTCTCATATTCTTGTGTTCATTGTCTCTCTCTTCTTGTAAATTAAAAAAAATCAAATAAAAAACAGTGTTAAGTCTACTGAAATATGCAGGTACTCACACCATGAAAGTGTTTTCTTCTACAATGTTCCATTTGTTCATTGTCCACTCTCACCCTTTGAGAGTGAGACCTACACAATAGCTATTGCTCACTATCATGCCCACTTAATCTGCACTCATCTTCTATACTACACTTTGTGTGTCTGGTATGGATTCTTTTGATAGAGGTCACAAGGACCGGGGAACTTAAGGGAGGCTAGAATGAGATCCTAGTAACACCAGGACTAATTTAGCCAGCAGGTCATAGTTTTCCCACTCATAATAGACAATTCAACTTAAAAAAAATCCACACTCAGAAACTTATTTATAAAAACCACTAAATGAGCATAAAATATTTTAAAATATTCTAATATATAATTTTATTAAAAATAAGATATTAAATAGTGTTAGTAGTTATTTTTCCTAGAAAGTTTTCATATTTTATAAAATCTACTAACTTAGAGGTACAGACCAAGTCTCTTAATTTTGCATCTGTAATTTTTTTTGAGGGGGCATTCAAGGTAGAGTCTCACCAAAGTCCAAGCTGGCCTGGAATTCATGATATAGTCTCAGGGTGACCTCAAATTCACTGCAATCCTCCTACCTCTGCCTCCTTACTGCAGAGATTAAAGGTGTTGTTGCAGTAAGGTTTGCATTGCTGGTAGAAATTATACAACCAAGAGCAGCTTGTGGGAGGAAAAAAAAAAAAGGTTTATTTTGACTTAGAGAATCAAGGGGAAGCTCTATGATGGCAAGGGAAAATGATGACATGAGCAAAGACTGGACATCACCCCCTGGCCAACAACAGGTAGACAATAGCAACAAGAGAGTGTGCCAAACACTGGCAAGGGGAAACTGGCTATCACACCCATAAGCCCATCCACTCAATATACTGCCTCCAGGAATTTTTAATTTCCAATTGCCATCAGCTAGGGAGACCAGCATTCTGAACACCTAAGTTTATGGGGGACACCTGAATCAAACCACCACAGGTGCACACCACCATGCCCGGCTTTGTACCTCTAAATTTATGCCTAATAAATTTTGGGATTATAACTATTGGAATCTGTGTACCTTTTATGTTCATACTGGGATATTCAAATACACAGACTCCACCTCGTTGATGGGACTAATTGGCTTCATAGTCCCTTTTCTGCAGGTTACAGGGTCTTAGGCAATAATTGTGGGATATGACACCAGTAGTCACATAATATTTACCAATGTCACTTTGGCAAAAGTATAAACTTTATGAGAAAGTATACTATGAATATAGTGAAAAGTCAACCACAGAATGATAGAAAATAGCTGCAAATCATATCTGAAAAGGGTCTAATGTGTGTGTGTGTGTTTGAGTGTGTGTGTGTGAGAAGGGGAGATGGCTAAGTGGATAAAGTACTAGGCATGTAGGCATGTAAGTGTGAATACCAGAGTATTGATCTCTAGCCCCCACATAAATACCAGGTGGGCATGGCATCCCACCTGTAATCATAGCTAGGAGTGTGGAGAAGGAGGATCCTGAGAGCAAGCTGCCTAGCTAGACTAACAGAGTCAGAAATCTCTGGGTTCAAGTGAGCGAGCCTGTCTCAGTAAATCTGGTGGGGAATGACTGGGGAAGACATCTGATACCAATCTCTGGCCTCCACGTGCACATGCATGCATGTGGATATGTAATGGGGTGCTCAGGGTCAGGTTTGTGCCTAATTTTAATCAAAGGATTGAATAAATTAAGGCTGAGAAGCATAATTATTAAATTATTGTATTTATTGAGGGAAGTACAGGAAGTACAAGGAAACACACCCACGTGGAGGACCTGGGAAAAAGAAAAAGAGAAGAGAAAGTTCTAAGTGCTCCTACTATGTGGGGAACTGGAGGGGTTAAAGAGCCCATGTGTAGCTAGGCCCAGCCAAGGGGAATCTCACCAACAGCTGGAAGTTCCCAAGTGGTCAGGGAGCTCAAAGCGCATGCCCCTCCCTTGCAAATGTCTTTATAACCTTATAACCTATGGCAGTGGTCCTTGCCTTCCAGCTCAAAAGAACCAGAGGGGCAGCTGGTTGGTCAGGACTAGGGGCTGTCTCAGAAAGAAGCCCCTGACAACAAGTTCCAGGGCTGAACTTGACCAACCACAATGTTTAAATCCTAGGAAAGACCTCCCTGTCCAAGGAGGGACCCAGTTTGTTTGTTGAAAAACAGGTCTAGGTAAGAGATAAGAATTCTAGCAAATGCAGACCATTCTGCCTACCTTGTTCAAGAAACTAACTGCTGACTGCGGGCCCTCCCACAGACATATCTCCCTCACACACATGCATGTACCACATACACACAAGCACACACACATGCCTCATAAAAATCAACAAGAAAAAGAGAAGCATACATATGTGTATATATACATACATATACATATATATATATATATATATATATATATATATATATATAGTGTTGTTAAAGTTCCTTATATTCTAAATATATCCATAAATTTATATATATATATATATATATATATGAATATACACAAATGCTAGCAGAAGTTTTATTCACAAGAACCTATGTATCATTATCTCAAATACCCATAATTAATGTACAATACAGTTTATACATATAATGGAATATTATTCAAACATATAAAGGAAGGCTAGAAAGATGGCTTAGCGTTAAGGTACTTGCCTGTGAAGCCTAATGACCCAGGTTTGATTCTCCAGGTCCCACAGCCAGTTGTATAAGGTGGCACAGGCGTCTGGAGTTCATTTGAAGTAGCTAGAGGCTCTGGAACACCCTTTGTCTTTCTCACTCGCAATCTCTCTCTCCATCCCTCTCTCTGCCTCAAATAAAAAACTAAAATAAAAACTTTAAAAAGATACAAAGGACTGAAATACTGATAGATACTACAGCATGAGTGAATCTCAAAAACATTATGCTAAATGAAAGAAGTCAGATACATAAGCCACGTGTTATAGGCTTCCAGTTTTTTCTTTTCCATTTTTGAAAATTTTGCTTCTTTGTGAATGTGTGTGTATTGGTGTACATACCACAGTGCCCATGTGGAGGTCGAGGTGTCTGTGGATCACCTTCTTTGAAACAGGGTCTCCTGCTGTTGCTGGGCGACAAACTGTCAGTCTAATTGGGCTCTGAGCTTCATTTCCCCTGGTGCCACCTCCCATTGCTGGAGGGACATTGGCACAGAGCTCTTTCCATCTGGCTTTATGTGGGTGCTAAAGAATTGAACCTGGCCTGGCAGACTTCATAAGAAAGCACCTTTAACTCCCCAGTCCCAAGAATTCCATTTATATGGAATTTCTAAACTATCCAAATCCATGAAACAGGAAGCATGCTAGCATTTGAGTGGAGCCGATATCAGAAGGGGAATGATGGTTAATGACTATGCATGTCCAGCGGAGGTGCTGAAAAGGTTCTGGAATTAGATGGTGTGACGATTGCATAACTTTATGAATGCACTCACTGTGTTGAATGTTACACCATAAATTGGGCAAAACAGCATATTTTAAATTGCATGCAAGTTATCACTTTTTAAAATTGGGATTGTTTTCAGAGGTAGAGTCCTGCAGCTATATGTCAGGTGTCTAGAGGACTGAGCATGCGTTGATGGGAGGAGTTACAAAAGCCGTCGAACAGGGACTTGCAAAGCCTTGATCATGCTGTACAGGAGCTTGTCATTGTCCTAAGGAAATAAAACAACAATGCAGGAGGCTTAAGCTAAACTGGTAGGACAGCTCTGAACTTTCTGTAGTATTCTTTTGAGTGGAAGTCTGCTGTGGTATCTAAACAACTGTCACAATTTTTTTATCGAAATTTCACCAATAAACTGATTGAAAGTATTCCTTACTTTTTTTTTCAGGAAGCTAGTGTTCAAAACTCCATTCTAGTATACAATTTTTGCAAACTCCTCTAACTCTAAGCCAAAAGCAACAGCCAGTACGGAGACCATCTCTAAAAATAGGTTCCAAGTCTCTCCTAAAATTGGAGCAGGATAACAATAAAATATGAAGAATAATGCCTTCATAAACAATTAGTGGATCAGAGGTCTAGGCCATTCTAAAAGGGGAAAAAAAAACTAACAAAAATGTTCTTTTTCTACTCTCAGGCAGCCCCGAAGCCTCCTCCCAGCCGCGGGCTGATCCCCTGTGCATAAGCACAAAAGCCTGGGCTGCTAACGTTTCATGGCCAAAAGTCAAGTCTGCCGCCTACAAGTCTGGCACGTAGGCATATAGAGCTATCTTTAATAAAGCCCACAGACAGTTGGCACCTTGGGCATGCCAAGAATGCAGGCAGGAATTCTCTGTAATCCAGGATTGGCCAGCAGCACACATGGACACCTGATGTTGAGAGGTCTATTGTTATCTCCCCACTCTTCCATTCCAAGTGCCGTAGGCCTCACCATCTAGTTCTCCATTTGCATACCTTTGCTGGCTTTTAAGTTATCATTAAAGCTTCAGACTCAAATATCCAACGAAGTAATATTGCTTTTGTATTTTTAAAATGAACCGTATATCAACTGGTAATCATTCAGGGCCTTGCATGGGCTTCCCAACATCATTCTGTCCTCCCAGAATATCTCCCCTGTGCCTCATGCAGTCTCCCCAGCTGCTAGTTTATCTTGTGTGCTAGCTGATGTGTACAGTGTTAAGAACAGAATAAAGAAGTGCCTCCGGTCTTAAAAGGTGACATGGAAGTTCTATAGGAAGACATTGTGCTATACCTACACAGGTCTCTGTCAAACATCTCTAGCACTATGTCGGAGTCTGCTAAAATTCTCTGTCCAAAACCTCAAGAGCTTTATAAATTTGAGATACTTACCCATTCTAGACTCAATCTTACTTTTCTTTTGGTTATTCACAAGGAGCTGGAAATTTAGGAAAATAAGCCCAGGCAAAAGGGTGTTCTCATTCTGTTAAAATGCAGTGGCAAGAAGTCCCCAGTTAATTACCAGTTCTGCCTCTTCTCTGGATGTGCAAGCATGTGTTTTCACACCAGAGCCATGCAGACCTCAAAAGCCTTGCATGTAATCCACAAATAAACTTCATGGCCATGAGCAAAACGAAATTTCATCTTTCAGTAATTACACCCTGAAATGTGAGTTTCCATGGAAAACTGCTAGACATTTTTCTTTAGATCATTCAGATTCTCATTGAATTCCTTTTCTTTTCTTTCCAATCTTAATTTTATTTTTAAGATGCATTGACATGTAAATGTTAAAATGGTGTCATTTCTGATTTGTTAGTACCATTTCACTTGTCATTAATTTTATCACTGTTTAATTAAAAACTTGCATTTCTAAATGGAACTTGCTACTGCAACATCGACTACAAGGATCCTATTTATATGTAGGAATTCAATGCAATTAGTTACTAAATTTGTATCCCTGTCACTTTGCAAACTAAAGTGAATCTGATATTTTACATTTGAAGTATCATTATGTCTTCTTGTCTATCTAACATGCCTCCTCTGTGTGTCAAACCCTTCATGCTGAAGGAACAGAACCATGCACAGGATGACATAGCTCACTGTGAGCTTCATACACAGTCCCTGGATTAAGACAAAAAGGCTGCTGGGTACCTCGTTGTGGGTCCCTGGCTCCCCAGCGGCGGCCAGGCAACTGCACAGCAGGGTCTTGAGTGGCTGTGAGTTCAATGGGGAGAAACACCCAGGAAACAGCTTCAGAGAACAGCACGTTTATTTGTCAGGAGACTGAGTTCTCATGAGCAGTTGAGAGAGAGTGAGAGCAGTGAGAAGAGGGTCCTAAGGGGATTGGTGGGTTCAAAGGTTGCTTATTGATGCCTAGTTGGTATATAGGGACGTTCATTCCAGCACATAGGGAGAGAGTCAGGTGATCTACATAGTGGCAGGAAAAGGCATGGGGTTCGGGTAACAGGGATGGGCTGTGTGAAGGCTGCCGGCTGATACCATATAAGGAGTTTCCTAGGCAACTGGCCAAGGGTCACAGGGCTACGAGCTAAGCCTAAGTCTTATAAGGACGTCCAGGGCCCTGGGTGGGGGGGAGAGGGAGTGGCCCTGGACATCCTGCCAGTCTCGGGCCCAAGATTACTTGGGGTCCAGGCTCACTGCTACCTCTGACAGGAGGCAGGAGCCTTACTTCCGTCAGTCAGGGATCCAAGATGTGGCCGGAGTTCAGGCTTTTGCCACCTGTCCGTAACCTGGGGCCCTAGTCTTGTCTGATAGCTTAGGCCTCCTTTAACCTGGGACCCTGCCTGTGTCTGACACCTAGTAACCATGAATAAGTTCTCATTGTGACTTAAATCAGCTAATAGACATCATTATACAAAAGCTAATATATAAATAAGTGTGTGAGAGAGTGTGTGTGTGTGTGTGTATGAGTGTGAGTGTGTGTGAGTGTAGCAGACATATATGCTAGCAGTTTCCTCTCCTACTTTACCATCTGGCCTTGAGGAAGCCAGTCAGGTCAGTGTACATTCAGAAACCTCAACTTTCTCAAGGCCAGCCCATGGTCTAGATGGGTGATAACAATGACAAATGTCTAATTTTGCCTTAATGACCAATGAGGGACCCCTGGACTTGGGGCCAAAAGAGCTAACAAATTTTGTGTGTCCCAGACCTGCATTGTCCCTGATAGTGCTCAGAGCAGAAGATGGATGACTACTTGGTACCATCAAAATGCCATCAGGTTTAGAAGGTGATTTCTACACAGGCTCAGTTACAAAAAGACACTTTCTTCATGGCTCTGTGGGCAGAGCCAGAGTCAACAATATCTTCATTCTTCTCCAGCTCTCCCCCACTGTGAACATGCACATGGGTCATCTATAGGTGCAAAGCTAAGTCAGAGTCCAGAACACCAGGAAAATCTTATGGGTCACCAGGTCTCTAGTTCCCAAACAGCAAGAGCAAAATCCTACTGAAAGGAAAGCCAGAAGTATTACAGGAAGGGAAATAAATCAATAAACATGTAAGATAGCAAACAAATTCAACCTCAGCAAAAACATGTATCTAGGTAATGGAGATCCTTAGCAAAGAAATAAAACACATCATCAGAAATGTGATACAAAGCTTTGTGGCCAAGCCCAAGAGCTCAAGAAAGGATATGCAATTCAAGAGAGCAATTTAAAAGTTCTCTGAGAGCCAAATACCTAATTCCACACTCAGGATAAATCAAGCCAAAGCACACTGAGAATGCTCTTTCCATACAACATGGGAAGCCACCAGGTGTCAGTGGCAGCTAGAAAATTAAAAAGGCATCTTTAGGCACTGGGCACACAGCTCACACGATAATTCTGTGCACATGTTTACAGCTTAAAGAGTATCTTAAAAGTGGAAATTCACAACTACCAAAATGCCTGTTAGTGAACAGTATGATACATGAATTCCCATGTTGCTCATGACACAGGAGAACCCCTATTTTAGACCATGAATGCCACACTCGGGAGTAAGAAGCAAAGATTCCCTTGGTTAGATTCATGGAAGTCAGCGTCACTGTGACAAACTTGCCTGTCAGGTGCAGCGCTACCCAGAGTCAGTACAGACATCATGGCAATGGGCTGATGCAGCTGTCTGCAGTTCCAATCCGCTTTCCTCCACTCCCCATGCTAGTGGCCTGGCTTCAGATTCTTAATGAAAAGTGTAGAGGAAGCTTAGTTTAATTGGAGAATCACCTCTACTACAGAGAGTCACGTGCAAACCATCCTTTTTCCCTTCCCACTTGGAGCCTGAATTCACCATGTGTGAAATAGACAGACACCTCCCAGGAGCCAACTTCATCTCTTTCCATTTTAGAAATCAGTGGGGGTCTCATGGAAACCTAACCTGTGCTTTCAAAGTGGCCAAATTATTAATAACAAGCTTCCCTTCTTTACCAAAAATAAAAATCTCCATTTTATAAAATTTCATATTTATACAACCCATTTATTCAGGCACACACACACACACACACACACACACACACACACACACATATATATATATATATATTGTTTGTTTTTGTTTTTTTTTAATTTTTTTTTTCTTTTTTCTTTTTTAGTCAGTTCTGTATTCAGCAAATACAGTCAGTTTGGTACCATTATTAGGCTCATCCGTGACCTACCCCCTCCCCTTGGCCCCTCCTTGTTGAGGTATACGGGTCATGCATTGTGGGGTTAGTCCACAGTTATGGGTAAGCTAAATGTCTCTGCATATCATGACCCAACATGTGACTCTGACATTCTTTCCGCCCCCTCTTCCGCAAAATTTCCCTGAGCCATGTTGGGTTCATTTTTGGTCTGCTTCAGTGATGAGGTGTTGGGGGCCTCTGAGGCTCTGGCTCTCTGATTTGGTAGGAGTTGATTTTTCTCTGTGCTGATCTCCTTCCCCCTTGTGCTGGTATCCAGTTCATCAGGAAAACAGCCCCCTTGCTTGTTTCTCCAATTTTTCTCAGTTTCAGCTGGGGCCCTTTTGAGGTATGATGGGGTGGCTCTCTCCTTTGGATCTACATCTATCTGAAAAAAAGAAGCAGATTCTCCAACGGAGAGTAAGTTAGCACCAGGACAAATGAGATAACCCTTACTTTTTTTTTTAATAGAGAATTTAATAGGTGTAGGCCCTCTTGTAGCCCACAATTGATGGTAGCTTGATATTGGAGAGTGTGTTTACATTTGGATATGGTTCTGACTTGTTTCCCAGCTCCAGCTATGGGTCCCATACCAGTAAGGGGATCAGTTAGCCAAATTGAGAGCAGTTGGTTCCCCACCATGGCTGTGTGCTACCACTGCACTTGTGTGGGCATCACAACAAGTTATTTGCTGCTAAGTAGGAGACCATGTGTTGCTTCGACAGATATTGGTCATTTTCCCCCAGTCGTCCATGTAGCACCTTCTGGCACTAGACACGCTGACTGTCTGGGGACTGACTCTCTTCCAACTTCCAGCCATGCCATTCTAATTTGCATGTCAATCACATAAGGTATCTTCAGCAGTAGGGTCTTACCACTAGCCTTTGTTGGGTCATCAAGTACTCTGACAGAAATCTGTCTGTCTTTTAGGAAACCTTGTAGGTCTCTCTGATCAAAAGTTCATTGTGGATGATAGCCCCATGCTGGATCTGGGAGTTACAGGTCAGTGCCCACTAAGAAAATGAGGAAAAAGATAACTAATATACAAGAGTTAGAGATAAGAGAGAGAGAGAGAGGGAGAGGGGAAGTGAGGGAGGGAAGATGTAGGAGATTAAGGTTAGTCTTAATCTTACAGGCACTTATATATTAACAGCAATCTTATTTGGTAAAATAATACCATACATGTTTTATAAATCCCAAAAATAAAGCCCATGCTACATGGGGTTAGCTTATTAACCTCAGTTTTCCATCTACATATTTTTTTTTTCCTGACTCAGCTTCAAGAGCAAATGCAAACAAAGATATATGCTACTAAGTGATTCAGTTTCCAGAAATATCCACTACACAAAGAAAGAAGCAATAAAGAGACAAATGTGAATGAAGATGGCTGCCAAAAAAGAAAACGTTTTAAAATTCTAAACTGTCAACAATGGCAAGTTTTCATCACATTTTCTCTGAGGAGGTTAAATCTGTCATGAGATTACAGCACTGTAAACATTACATAAAATTGTTATTTTGTCTTTGTCAGGAATTGAGTGGGTTGTAAGCCAGTCACCGAGTGTTATGTGTTTGTTTGTTTTTTTTTTTAATTTTACTATAAGGAAAGAATTGGAGGTAGGAAGTAAAAGCTACAGAGATTCGTGGAGGAACCCCATTAAAACAAATCATTGTCTCATCTGAGTTCCGAACTGCAATAGAGATGGGATCGTACGATGCTATGATTCAAGTGCTGATGGAGACCATGGCACAGCTGGGCGGCAGACAGGGTTCAGAAATAAGGAGCCTTCTCCATTCACCCAGAAACAGAACTCGAGACAAGGATGGCGCTGCAAGAAGCTCACCTGGGAGTCCATCCAAGCATGCAAGTTGCGGAGTGAGAAAGGGTAGGACAGTGAGACCCCAAGTGCTCATTAGCCAGCGGAGTCTAGAAGACAGGGAAGACACCTGTGAGAGACGTCCCCACCTAGTGTTCAGAAATCCGGAGTGTTTATTCACCAACTCCTAGGCCACTTTTGTTCGCGGGCTGCTTAAAGACATCAGCTTTCCACACATCAACTTCTGGCTTCTCTTATGCTTGAGCCAAGAACGCGGCCACAACCAGGAAAAATCACTGGGAGAGAAGGTGCAGGTGTCTGTAGTAAACCATCTCATGGGTGGAGAGGTGAATTCTGGGAGATGCTAGATGAGACAGACGCCCATCAATTAACAACGGGCACCTGTCAATCTCAGTCTCAGGCGCAGAGGGGCGCTGTCCCAGGCGAGCTTGGCTCTAAGAGGGGATCAGCCCTTAGGCTTGCCTGAGTCATAGATGCAGTGCCGGGGTCATGCATGCTCAGTTTCCCACTCGAATTCAGATGAGAAAATGCAAGGGGGGGGGGGCAAAGGGATGGTGATGCGCTCTGATGGAACGAGGAAGGGGAACTCACCAGCAAACGTAGCTCTTAGAGGGAATCCCAACAGGTGAGGCGTGTTTTAAGAAACAACTCCTCGATCCCCTTTGTACCTCTTGTTACCTACCTATCCCCCGGCAAGCCACAATTTCTGATTTAACTTAGCAGAGATCCAAAATACATCTAACAGAGTCAACTGGCCTGAAAATTACTTCTAGTTGTTAATATATATCCTCTAAGGAGTATGCAAAATCATAGTTCAGTTCTTGGGCAGTAAAGTCAGCCTATTTAAAAGTATTTCGTACCTCCAGGCTATCAAATAAATTGACTAAAAATGGGTGAGAAGTGAACTGGCAAAAGTAAATACTATGAACAGGAAAAAAAATAAAAGCCCGCTTTACAACCCATCCAGGAAAAGCATTTTTACACAACCATGCATACTTGTACTAGAAATAAGAATCTGAACGTGGCAGGCAGCAAAACATCTGAATATTTTCTGCTGTATCGGGGGATGGAAGCCTTTTTTTACAGGGGACATATTTGGCAGCTAGTGTGCACATGCACACACACAACTGTAATTAATGCATTTATATATGTATGCCATTTGCATTGAGTTGAGATTATATGATGGCCTTTGGCAATCTTTAACTCTGTGAAAAGGTGAGGCAATTAGTAAAAATGGACAAAATTCCTATACAACAGCAACTATGTGAGTCAGTGGGCCACCTTGAGGACCAAAAGGGAACTCAGTGGCTCAACATTAAGTGAGTTGGCAGATGGAATATTGGAAGAAAGGAAGATAAAGATTGTATTAGATAGCTGTCGGTGCATCACACGTTAATCTAGAATGTTGTAGCTTAAAATAACAGTATGATCTCACAGAGCTTCTGCATGTCAGGGATCTGGCTGGAAGGTCAGATATATAGTGAGGTCACCCTGGAGACATGGGCTGCAACAGTCACTGCTCGAAGTCTTGACTACACAGATGTATTGACTTCCAAGATCACTCCCAGTCCTGCCAGGTCTCATGCTCTATGACCCAACACGAGGACCTCTTCACCATATTTACTGCATGGAAACGTGTCCCTAGAAGTATATGAAATAAGAAAGAGACAGAAACCAAGAAAGAAGCTACAGTGTCATTTGTGATCTCAGAGGTGAGATACCATCATGACTTCTACCACATGATAGTAGTGACACAGACCAATCCAGGAACAAGGTTACAGAGGACACTACAGACACTGATATCTGTACTCCAGGCAGGATCACCTGGGAAGCTGTTGAGGGCTGGGTAAGCATGTAAGATAGAGCATTGCCTGGGAAACTTCCCATCGTAACCAAAGAAGTGACACCCTCTGTGAAATCTTGCTAAAGGTTATGAGGCTGGTGCAAATGCCAAAGATGGTAATAAATAAATAAATAAAAACCCCAGTACAATTGGAGAAATGAGTGCTTTCGAGAAGTTTCCTGGGTGAGAAAGGCAGCCTGAGCAATTGTGAACTGAGTGTTCAAGGAGGGGATGACCTTTGAAGAGAACATTGCTTCACATTTGAAACAGTTTCTATCAAATCCCCTATAAGGAAAGAAAAAAAAAAAAAAAACTACAGTTCCTTTTTCTCCTAGTAGTATCCTTCCATTTCTAGAGGACAAGATCTTCCCAGCTACAAACCCCACTGACAGCCTCTGAGCAAACAGAGCCAGAAAGGGGGAAACCCATCAACTCCAGACCTTCTAATGGGTTACAAACATACAGAATTCACTCTAGAGGTCATTACAAACAATATCCATGATATATGTAATGCATGGAATGGCAATTCACAGAATGTCACTGTGGAGAATTATAGGCTGCAAACAAAACCACATGCATGACATGGTCCTAAAGGCAAATTTTGTTTGCTATAGCCACTGACCTAAATTACAGGTTTGACCATAACCAGAGTATTTGGGGTTTTGTCTATACTGAGATCAAGGGTTTTAAAAATAAAGTATAACTTTGTGGTGTTTTTTCAAAAGCTTGCAAATTCTTTGGCATTTCTCCCATCAGGGGTAGAATGAAATTTCTCTTCCTTTAACTATGAGACAGGCTGACTAACTGCCTGTGACTATCATGGTCTGCTCCTTTGAAAGGACATGTCTTTCATCTGGCTCTTCAGACACAGTTATTTAGAGCCCTAAACCTGCCATTTATAATGCCTAGCTACCTGAAGCCAGCAAGCTAGAAAGACCACCAAGAGAGGTCACCATAATCACCATGTGGCACAGTTATATCTCCAAAATGCCTGGGCAGTTTGAGTAAATCAAATATGTATTGAAAACTGACAAACTATTTGGATAGTTAAATAAGCTTAAAGATGCCTGTTCCTCACAACTGTACAGAATCTAATGCCATCTCCCCAGTCTTCAAGAGCACCCTGTCCCTTACAAGCTTAGCCTCGTGGGGGTTTTCCATTCCTCTCCTTTTCACAACTATTACTTCTGTCTACATATGGCTTTCCAACTGCTTAGGTTTTTATCAGCTACCCATATCTTTTATTTTGCTTGCTTAGAAGCCATAGTTTCCATACTCCCCAGGTTTATTAAAGTCTAACAGACAAAAGAAAATGTACGTACATACTATGACCAGGAACTTTATCTGAATGCTTATGTGTACAAACGTAGTCATTTCACAATTTGATGACTAAATGAAACTAATTTAATTTATTAAGTGCTTATTTTGTACCAATAACACTTAAAATTCACATTGTAAGCAATTGCGAGCTATAATCACTAAGCTACACAATAGATCTCTAGAAGGCACTCATTCTAATGGAAATGTGCTTTCTGACCAACATCTCCAAGTTATTAAGTGATGGTAATAGAAATTATTTGTTTATTTTATACTAATAAAGCACCCTCCCAGAGAAGCCAGTCCCACCCCCTGTGCTGCTTTGGAAATCTTTCTGGTGTAGCTGACCAACCCCCAAGCCCCTAGCAGGGGTGATCATCTATAGCCCACCATGCCCCCCTTCGGATGAAGATACCAACCCCAATTATATAGAAGTCCATGGTTGTCAAACATGACAAGAAATAGAACTTGTGGATAGAAAGAAAGCACACCTGGTTATGATATCATCCCTCAAGTGCATTAATCTCAAACCTACTAAGCTTTTGATGGAATCAAAATGACTCTGTGTTACATATATTCATGATACAGAGTACTTTAGTGAAGTTTCAGTTAAGTTTTAATCACTAAGATGGGAAGTTCTGTATAAAATAGAGGATAGTACCTGGAAAGAAGGTATCACTAATAAGAACCCATATAAAGTGGAATTGGGCAATGTGCCATAATAGACAGTGGAAGAATACCTTTATCTTTACAGCCTAACAAGTTGGTCATGTTTCCTATAAGGTGGTTGACCTCTTTCCTAGTATGTCTAAAGATATATATGCAAGACATGCGTATCTGCATACATATATAGCGCACAAGGTTGAAATACCAGGAAATATTGAAGAAATGCTCTAGAACGTTGACATATATCAGTTATTCCTTATGGCCTTCACTGAGGTCCAAGAAGTAAAGACTGTTACTGACAAAGCACACAGAAAAAAAGACCATGCAGTTTTGCTAAGAAGAACTTTTTCAAGTATTACCTACAAGAAATTGAAGATGTTTTAGAGTGTAACTATTTTGTTTATTTAAGAGCTAGAGATAACACATTCTCTGTTCCACTAAAGTTAGGCATGAGGCTAAAAGTGGAGCAGAAGATAAGATAGGGACCAGAAACAGGCATCAACCAGGGAGACTCTGGCTTCTTCTAAACACCCTGACCTGCGAACCTCCCCGTGTCTACCAAGGAGATAATGAACTCCAGGAAAAGAGCTGATCATTGGACTATAGTTTGGGGACAAAGAAAAAAGAAGAGAGACTTTCAAACTATATTAGGATACAGTCAAGATAGAGAGTATAAAGTGAATAAGGTCATTGTTTGTCAAGAGTGCAGAGTTCTGTCTGGGACCCTTGAACATAATCTGGATCTTGGGGCACTGACTTGACAAGATAATGAGCTTGATCAATACTAAAACCACAGGCCTACTAACCTTTGAAGGTAATTGTGTTTTCAGAGAATCCTGAGTACAGCTTTTTTTTTTCTTTAGTTAGCAGTATGTCTTGGCAGAGGGACATACCAGTGCCCAGTGGCTTACCTCTCTGCCTTTAACTTCTGCAAGTGCTACTTCATTATTTAAATATTCCTTACTTTGTCAAGTCCACTATTGTTGGCCATCTAATTTAGATATATTATTAATAATGGTTCAATGAATATCATTGAGTATGCATTTTAAAAGTTATAGCCGGGCGTGGTGGCGCACGCCTTTAATCCCAGCACTTGGGAGGCAGAGGTAGGAGGATCACCGTGAGTTCGAGGCCACCCTGAGACTACAGAGTTAATTCCAGGTCTGCCTGGACAGAGTGAGACCCTACCTCGAAAAACAAAACAAAACAAAACAAATAAAATAAAATAAATAAAAGTTGTTTATTGTATCCTTTTCATTTTTATTTTTTATTTGAGAGAGAGAGAGAGAGAGGCTGAGAGAATGGGCATGACAGGGCCTCCAGCCACTACAAACAAACTCCAGATGCATGTGCCACCTTGTGCATCTGGCTTACATGGGTCTTGAGGAATCAAATTTCAGTCCTTAGGCTTCACAGGCAGGCAAACGCCTTAACTGCTCAGCCATCTCTCCAGCCCTCCTTTTTTTGTATTTGCTTAAAACTCATACCTGCCACTATAAAGTAGGCAACATACCTAGCTGACAACTAGGAAATCAAGCAAACATTTCCTCCCTGAGGGACTTGATGGCTCTTCTATCACCACGAGTTTGGAGCTGCATCTCCAAATCTAAGGGCTTCACAAACAGCTTCCATAATGGAAGCAAAAAGAGGCAAAAAGAGAACGTGAATGTGGGTCCTGGACAGTGAATGCAGGTTCTGGACAGTGAAGGAGGGTTCTGGGCAGTAAATGTGGAGAGAATGTGGGCCCTGGACAGTGAATGCAGGTTCTGGCTTTTCATGATACCAAAGCAGACCACCAGTGTGGTCTCCACACCCAGCTGCTCTCTTCCCCCTTGCTGACTGTGTCAGAGAGGTCTATGGTCTCCTCACACACCAGCAGCATGTTTGCTTTTCATTTGCTTGTGGCTTATTAAAGCCACAGATGTGGGTGGGTGGCAGGAACTCAGCAATTCTCTTCCTCAGCGATAAGTATTGCCCGCCCCTTGACTGTGCACATATGGCTCCTATTAGAGCAAATGGAAGGCACGTGTCTCATTTGGAGGGCAAAATTGGCAAAACCAAAACAGCTGAAGCTAGTGACCCTCTGTTTTTGGATGGGCTTTTTGTATTGTGGTAGTTTAGTTTCTTTTCCAACCTGTTTATATGACTTCTTTGATGCATAATTGTCACCTCTTTCTGACTCTGTTCATATAGCTTAGGGCTCTCTGTGGGCTTTTCTTGATTTAGTACTCATTTCTTCCTCACTGTGAAAGAAGGAATCTGGGAAAGCCATTTTACATCAACTGTATAAACATCAGTGACAAACAATGACACCCCTGCACCATCAGATACTTTAGAGGGCACTCAAATATCCAATTGAGTAGACTGAAGGCAGTAGACTGAAGATATTATTTCTTTTCATCTCAATTATCTGTGATGCATGGTTCAATCCATTGAACATTGTTAAATATCTCAATATTACAGATGCCTATAGAAGAAGACAATTTTCCAAGGATTTCACATTTTAAGGAAACAATTAAGAAAATCATTTATACAAAACCATGAAGGCAGAGATACTGTCCTACTTATTGACATGTCAGCATTCAAAAAAAGAATTGTTGAAAATTATAATGCACATGAAAATGCCAAGTAAAGACAGTAAAAGCATGCTGTAAGAATTCAAAGAATAGCTCAAACTTAGATGGAAAATTACAGCCATAGAAATTATATTGGAAATGTCAGTATGGGTGAGTGTGACTAGGAAGCGTTAGTAAAGCGTGTCCAGCTTTGGAGAACAGGGAGAAACACACATAGCAATCAAACTGCAGTCCAAGCTGTGAGAGAATAATCTGAAAATTAATGTCTCAGAAGGATGTTACAAGAAGAAAATAATGACAAGATAATGTTAAAACTGAAAAAAATGCCTGTTGAATAAAAAGGAATTGAAAACAAATAAAACCAGGCCAAAATTATAGAACACTAGGAAAAAACAGAAAGAATGAAAGGAAGGAAGGAAAGAGAAAGAAATAAAACAATTCAGAAAGAGACAGAAAAGTAAAAAAAAAAAGGGAAGGAAGGAGCCTGAGGTATAAGACCTCCCCCTGCCAGCCCATGCTTATGGACAGAAGGTCCCCTTGTATGCATCCATAAGACCCAAAGAAGTAGTGCTTATGCCATTCAGACATGCTTCCTGCTGGACCAAAGAGACTGTGTCACTCAAATAAGATACAAGTAGTTATCCCTCTTTTTAAAGAAAATGAAATCATTTACAGACAGTGTCTTCTCAATTTTGTTTATGATATCTTTATAGTACATTTTTAGTCTCTGTTATCAAGCACTAAATGTTGAGAAAACAGAAAATAAACTTAATAAATACTTTAAACCCTAGGAACAAGTTAATTGTGTTGGCTTGATGACTATTTCATGCTCAAAAATGTGATTTTACATTACAAACAAAGTAGGTTATAAGGTTATATAACATGCTAGCTTCTTAGGTTTTGAAAGAATCATAATAAAATGTGGGAATTATCTCCTCTTACATATTCAAGCCACTGGCATGCATGAAATGCACGAATTGGCACAGAGCAAGCAAACTTGTAAATTATTATTTATTTACATTTGTATGGTAACAGGCAGAGACACAATGGTAGATGGGTCCTGAAACTGAAAACTTGTATGCTGTCTTGTCAGAGATCTAATAACGAATCCAATGTGGTAGGAATCCTTCTGGTAAGAATTCAGGTTTTTCCATGGACCTAGAATAAATGATTATTACCATAGACACGAATAACCTAGAGTGGGAAATGACATGGTAGGACATAACCAGGTAAGTGAAAAGAAGACTAGAACTTTAATAAATACTACTCTATACTATTTTGATCCCTAGTTAAAATTTTCAAAGTATTGTAAACATAATACTTGAGTTCTTTTAGATTCCTTTTGGAAGTCTGGACTACGGTTTCAGATCGTTAAACTACCATTTAAGTAAGGTTCCACTGGTCTCTGGTTTCACTACGATTCAAGGTGACTCTTACTACCTTCCTTAGCAGAGGACCTTCTTTCACAATGCATACACACACACACACACACACACACACACACACACACGCACGCGCACACACACGGTATCCATAAAGCTACCACTTGTGTCACCAAAGTTTAAAAATGAAGATTTACTGTGTATCAGCAACAGCTGTGACCTGTTTCCTACTAGTACCTAAAGGAAGACGGACACTGTGGGAATGAAGGAAATGTTCTCCGAGTTCTTCAAGGAGGTAGAATATGTTGATGATTTTTGAATATTATTTCATGGTTAATTGACATGAAAGAGTTGTTCTCTAAGTATGCGTTTGTTAATATCAAACACGATGGTGGAAGAAACCACGCTCAAATCTATATCCGGAAACAATTAGACTGCTGGTTTCAGACATACCTATGAGGATGTAAAACCAATCCTAATACCCCCTGGTGAAGAATTACTCCTGCATCATTGGTATGTTATTATTTACCCACCTATCAAGCTAGGCAACTTTCCCACCCTTGAGAGAAAAAAAAATTATTTACGATTCTAGACAGCCTTTTCCACCTACGTGAGCGAGTATTTCTCACAGAGCTTTTCTCAGCTGTTGCCTTTTCCTGACATGGTGTCAAACACTCTGGCAGGTGAATTCTGCACCCTTGTGGTGGCCTTGGGTGTTTGGCATTTGTAAACCAGTGTATTTCTGTCATCACCAACACACTGAAAAACAGAAGAAAACTCCAAGTGTGCTGAAGGGAAGGCAGCTGTTCAGTTGGTGGAAGAAAATGTGATTTAAAAACCTTTCATCACACAGCCACAGCATTTCCTTTGAGAGAACAGAGGGGGAGAGTTGGAAAGTGAAGGGAGTTCAATCCAGGGAGAGAGATTCTCCAGGGTCAGATCAAAGACTCTGCCCGAGAAGCCTAAGGAGACAAAGAGAAGGAAAGCATAAAAGATGAGGCCCAGAACCCTCTCCTTGCTTTGTCCAAACCTCTGAGGTAGTACCCAGAAATTATGTGAGAAGACACCAGAAGGAAATGAATTCTAATGCATTCTGTATTTCATAGGCAGCCCAGATGGACTACAACAGGAGACAAGTGTACAAGGCATCCAACGCTAAGCTCTAGTACCTGCCCATTGAAACATCTCTTACATTCACAGGAAGACAAATATCTTTCAATTTTGCAGACAGGAATGGAGGGAGAGGGAAGAAAGAGGAAGAAGTGGGAGAGAAGAGAAAGAGAGAGAGAGGGAGGGACAGAGAGAGAGATAAGGAAGAAGGCACAGAGAGAGGGAGGTGGCATATACACATAGAAACACAAAGGGAGGGAGAAAGAGAGAGGTCGTTACAGAAGCAACACTTTATACATGGCAACAAATATGACATTTTCAAGCCAGAAGTTACCTTACAATCACAATTCCAAACATTTCATTCTAAGTGAGGAAACAGAGGCTTGATTAAAGTAAATTCATCTAGTTGAGCCAGCTGAGTTATGAGAGTAGTCACACTGGTATGGTAGTTTAGCAAAAAGTCATCTTGTGAATTTTCTAGTCATGGTGCTGGGAACTGTGGGTACTGAAGGCGGGGGTGAGGGAGTGGGATGGCATCCTGAATTCCTAGGCCTCAGGGGCTCATTTTCAAAATGGGAGGACAAAACTGAACCATCATGCTACAAATCACTGGTTAGGCGGATCCCAGGAATAGGTGAGCTCCTTCAGGTATGGTTTGTTGAGGGAAGACAAGGAGACTCAAAACCTAGTGTCACAAGCAGTCCAAGGTCCTGCCCACAAGGCCCACCCAAGTGAATTTCTCAAAAGAAAAAACTTGACCATCTCTCTGAATCATAATACTGGAAAAAAAAAATCATGCCTTTTCCCTGAACCAACAATGTCATACTTACTATAAAGTTCTCTGAAACCCCCTGTCTGGGATGATAAAGAGATACAGCGGTATTGGCTCAGGAAATGAAGGAAGAGGTCCAAGCTGAGGTATGCAGGTGGTCTGCAGAAGTGGGAAAGGGTAAGGAAACAGTTATTCTCTGGGAGGCTTCAGTAGGAAAACTTTGCAAACACCTTGCTTTCAGCCCAAGAAGATTTGAGTCGGGCTCCTAATCTACAGAACTGTGAGAGATATATATCTCACTAAATTTATGGGAATTTGTTATAGAAGTTTGTAATTAAAAACTATTTCTGTTCCCCTTTCAGTCTCTACTCATGAGGGTGCACTCTCAACCAAGAAACCTTAAGACACTGTCATGTGGGGCCATTGTCGGTGTGGCATGAAGGATTTCATTAGTAGTGGTTCTTTTCTAGCCTCAGTCAACGTCAGACTCTCAAGAAATTATCTAATATGGAAGTCATTGCTACTTTTAGCCACATTAACTATTTATTGGAGGTGGGAAGCTGTCCTGTGCACTACAGGATGTTTTGTAGTATCCCTGGCCTCTACCTAAGAGATGACAATAGCAGCTCTTTAGCTGTGACAATCAAAACATTTCCAGATATTACCCATGGGGAATGCCCTTGCCGTGCAGTTGTGGTCTACAGTGTGATAACAGCATCTGGAAGGAGGCTGTCTTTGGAGGCACCTGGGTCATGTGCTAAGAAGCTGTCTTCAATGGGCAAGTTTGATATTTCAGGATGGTTTGTTTTCATTTGAGAAGTATACAAAGGTAGGATGCATTACCATCCCTTAGGCATTTACATTTTTAGTAAACAAAGGGGACCAGGCACACAAATATCTATTTCCAATTATTTAGGTATCTGGACTTTGAGATAAGTCCTCTTTGCTCTCCTCTTGAACACAGCTCCCTTCTCATGAGTCAATAATCTTCCTGGCAGAGTTAAATAGAGCTAAGCACTGTGACTTTTGACTTTACTTATAAGGACATGGCATGACTTCTTAGAATATCATGCACCAACACAACCATCTGTAGGTAGCTTCAAATTACATGGCACAGACCAGTGAGATGTCATCATAGAGCTATTCACTGAGGGAGTAGAACCTTCAGGCTCAGCTCTGTTAATCTAAAGTTATTGGATGGATTCATCTATTGATTCAGACATCGTCAATGCAGCCAGTCATATTCTTTTATTTCATGAGCGAAATTTACCGTATCCCTATGTTCTTACACCTCCGGCTGCCACCTGCATAACAAATCAAAGGTTACCTATTCTTTTCAAGTATAGCAATGATCTAAGAATAGGGAAGTGACTTAGGAGCTAAACAAAGCAGCTGAGGTAGCTGTTTATAACCTGTGATGAAGTCAGTACATGATTTCAACTGACAACGATTCAACGATTTAGAAAGAATTCAGCTTAGGAAAGAAAGTAACCTACCATCATGATTATGCCAATACAAATCAATAAATTAATGAAATAAGTGACCCAATGCTAAAATATACAGCAAAATGGCTAGAATTTTGGTAGCATTTATTTCAAATAATTTTGAAAAATCAGTTGAGTTTCTTGGGGGTTTGAGTCTTTTTCTCTGAGACTTTCTTTAAAGTACATTCCAAGGTTGGTATACGAGTCCTCATGTGTTTCCCCTGAACTAAGCCATATAGATAGAACTTTTAAGAAATCAGCTTTCAGAACCGAATGATAATAATATTACAAAAATAGAATAAAAACCTGTTTGTTGAATGAGAATTGCTTAGCAACAGAATGAGCTTGAAGGAGTTACATCATTTCTTTTTATTAAAAAATGGAGTATGTAGGAGCTGTGATTTAAATAGGAGACTAGACTAATAGCCCTTGGAAATGCAGCTTCACACAGTCTCCTCTGTGGTAACAACATCTGTAATAGCTCCCAGGTCCTGGGATCTAAGATGTGAGATGTCTATCACTACCAATATCAGAGAAACCAAACTCTGCTCCTTAGCCCCACCCACTCATCAGAGACAGAAGTTTCTTTCAGAGTCTCGCATTGGAACTGCACACCTGGCCTGTCACCAACACATGGACTAGGGTTCAAGGAATGGCATAATGCCCTCCCTTTCCCTACCTTTACTCGCCTCTTCTCAGTGATAGATTTTTGTGTAATGCAATTGATATCCTTCCTGTCTTTACTTATATCTTAAGTCAGGTCAAAATATTAGTTGAAGTCTACAAGTCTAGGTTATTATCAACAGAAATCACTCATTCGCTGATTACATATGTATTAAGTACTGAGCCTAGCACTCTAGCAAAGGAGAAATGAGAAAACAATGGTGAGTAAGGAAGTGGGTATACCTGTCCTTCGAGGTATTAACTGTCAGAGGATAAGCTATGCAAACAACAGAGCATGGTGCCAAATGATTTCCAGATCTCTTCATCTCTGGATAAGTGAGAGATAATATGAAACCTTTCAGAAGTCTGCACAAAAAATAATAACAATAGATATAAAGTTTATTATCCAAGGGACTAGAGATACTCAGGCTTAAATAAATGGTTTAGAGATGTGGAAGATATAGCAAGTGGATCCCAACCCTACACATTGGGCTTGATCTCAGATATACAATAACAAAAGAGAACAAAGTGAATTTAGAATTCTTTTAAATGTTCTATTTAGTTATATTTATTTGGTTATTTATTTATTTAAGAGAAATAGGCAGGAACAGAGAGAGAAAGAGAGAATAAGCATGCCAGAGACTGCTAAGCTCTCTCCAGCCCAAGTAACTTATTTGAGAGAGGGGAAAAACAGCAGTAAAAGAGAGAGAGAGAGAGGACATGGGTGCTCCAGGACCTCCTGCCATTGCAAATGAACCCAAGATGCATGCACTACTTTCTGTATCTGGGTTTATATGGTTACTGAGGAATCGAACCTTGGCCATCAGGCTTTGCAAGCAAGTGCCTTTAACCCATGAGCTATCGCTCCAGCCTCTCAATCCCAATTCTTACTACTGTGTTCAACAATATTTGTGCCAAGATTGTCCAGGTCATATTTCAATTGCCACTGAGGAACTGCATAAGAGAACAGGCAGTTATTGCCCATTGGCACAAGTGCCCTGGCCAGTTTAAGGTAGGAAGGTAGGATCAAAGTCTGACAGCTGTTGAGTGCTGTGCACATCTTCTCAACAAAATCTGAAACTGTTGAGTGTCCTTGTTCTTTCTGCTTTACAAAGAAGCACGGAGAGGTTTGAGAGTTGCCTGGAGCCATAGAACTAACAAGTGGTTGACCATGGCTTTAAAAATCAGATCATGGAGCTAGAGAAGGCTCAGCAAAGTTGCTTGCCTGTAAAGCCTACGGACCTGGGTTCAATTCCCAGTACCCACATAAAGCCAGGTGCACAAGGTGACACATGTGTCTGGAGTTGGTTTGCAGTGGCTCGAGGTCCTGGCATACCCATTTTCTTCCTTTCTCAATCTCTCTGTATACCTGCCTCTCTCTGTCAATTAAATAAATAGATAGATAAAATATTTATAAAAATCCAGTCTTCCTGACTACAGAATCCATGTGTTTGGCCATCATGCTAGCCTATTTGATTAAACACAAAACAGACTAATGGAATATATTAAAGGTCATACTCTCTCTGGCTGACACTGACTAAATAAGCACACGCCTTTTTGTTTATTCATCAGGCAAGTCACCCAGCTCTGTCCCTTATCCCTTGCTGCCCTTAACCTCCAGTGCTGTGAGATTTCTTTCCTTGCAGAAACTCATAGAGATCTAGTCTGGAACATGGAACATGGCAAAGAGCCACTCAAAATAGCCAGTTCTCTATTTATCTACCGCAATCACCGCCCCCCCCCACAGGTTTGAGTTAGTTGAAAGTTAGAAAATAAGACAAAATGATTCCTGATAGCACAAACACCAACGTCTCATCAGTATTTAAATAAGGACTGCCATAAAACAGAGTAGACTGTTACTTTACAGAGAAACTGCCTACTTCCAGTTAACAGAGAGTGTGAGTTTTCTAAAAATATTTATTTATTTATTTATTTATTTATTTATTTAGAGAGAGAATGGGTATGCCAGGGCCTCTAGTCACTGAAAATGAACTCCAGATGCATGTGTCACTATGTGCATCTGTTTTATGTGGATATTGGGGACTCTCAAACCTAGGTTCTTAGGCTTCACAAAAAGAGCCTTAATTGCTAAGCCATCTCTCCAACTCAGAATGTGAATTTTGACCCCTAGGTCTGTGCACAAGGTGGCTACAAATGAGAAAGGTGGGAAAAGAGGAACTCCTTTCAGATAGGGTCTCTCTCCTTCCAGAATAAGAGAATAGGCTGATTTTTCCTCCTGCAAGTTCAGGCTCACTAGCTCAGCTTACTTCAATTCACAGGAGTGAAAGACAGACAAGAGAAAAATGTAAGCATGTAAGGTTAGGTATGGGGCAGTGGCACAGGTGTGGAGGCGATGTTCTCCCAAAATGTGTGTGTTGAAGTCAGAATGGCCACAATGATGGTATCATGAAGCTGGACTTCAGGGAGGTGATGACATCAACCCAAGAGAAATGAGTGCCCATTATAAAGAGACACTCCTTGCCCTTTTGGTATCATCTGGGGTTATGATGACAGGATGGTTTTCTAAGAGAAGGTAGACCCTCACCAGGTGAGTCCACGGGCATGTCTGCCTTGGACTTCCCGGCCACTGCCACTGTGAGAAATACGTGGCTGTTGTATAGACTAATGCTTATAATATTTTTTTGGTAACAGATTGAACAGAATAAGTCAGGAGGTCATAAAGTCTGATATACCATCAACAATGTATATTTTTAAATCTTTGGTGGACTGAAGCACTAGTAAGCTGGAAAGTAATGGGATGCATGGGATTGATACACTATTTTCTAGGGTAATTCTGAGAACAAAGAAAATTTTAATTAATAAATAAGATGCTCTTGGGAAGGAAAACAGACCCTTAAATACAATAAAAAGAATCTAAATCCACCTAAATATTTTGGTCCTTTAGACCCTTAAATGACACTAGCATATAGGACATGCATGTTTTATCATTTAAAAATATTTTATATTTGTTTTATTTGCACAGTTTAATTTCTCTAATAAATCTATGCCTAGTTGCTTTAAAGTAAAAGGCTACATCTGTGGAAGACATGCAAAAATGGTAATTCAATCAAAGGAACTTGCCCTGCACACAGAATTTGGCTACTATTTTGTAACACTCAGTGTACTACTGTTTCCTTTCCATATTTCATGGATGCCCCAAGTATAATCTGAGAGCCCCAAAGGCATTTGGAAACCTGAGTGAGTATAAATCCTACCCTACTGAGGTTTCTAATCAAAGTTCTTGACATGCTTAAGACATACTAGTTGTGCAGAAAATGTCTGATGGAGGCTCACTGTGGTTGTCAGTGAAGCCCTAGAGGATACTTTGGTTAAACAAGTGTTAGGTTTGTTAGAAGGCTGACTTTGCGAAACACAGCAGTGCTGCCTGCTGAGCCAAGCAGCTGGTGGCTGGTGAAGTGAGTAAGAGCATGTTCTGCCTGCTGCTATGCAACATGAAAGGAGGTAGCTGATAGCCCAGTTTGCTCCCAGAGACTCTGAAGCATAGAAAGGTCAAACAATTCAGGTGTATTTTTAGACTAAAAATGCAGCTGACCTGTTCTTCAAAGTCAAGTCCAGAGGGAGTAACAAGAGGGGGAAATGTGATCATTTTATATAAACACTACCTGAACAATCATAATGTCATTTCAGAGTTTGCAACTGTATTAAAAAAAATCACCAATATGCTCAGTCGTGGGACATGAAAAGATGAACACTACAAGTTAGAAGAAAGTTTTACTTAAAAAAAATGTGGCTTAGGGATACAAAAAATTGTCATATGCTCTCTCCAGATGGGAAATTATTTGAATGAATCCATAGAGAATACAGGTTGAGAATAACCTGTTTAAGGCCAGGCACTGCAGTCTGGAGTGAGTAGACTGGACCCATATCTGGGCTCAGCCCACCTCCTCCTGGGTCTGATTTCCTTGTGCAGTCAGTTCATGGGTGGGCACAGTGGTCCAGAGTCTGTAGGCTGGACCCACTTCTGGTCCCCTCCCACCTTCTGGGTCTGAGTTCCTTGTACTGTCAGTATGTGAGTAGCCACAGCCCTCTGGAGTGAGTAGACCAGACCCCTATATCTGAGCTCCTCTAACCTCCCCAGTCTAGGTTATCTGCACTGGTCTATGTCCTGGAGGTCTCAGCACGAAGTAGGCCAGATCCCTGTTCCCTTACTCATCCTAGTCCCCTGGTCCTGGTAGGTCCCATTATGCCTTGCTTAGGGAGGCCTGGCCCCTGTATGAGCTGTGGAATCAGGCCTTTTGCACTGGTATCATGACTGGCCACTAAGTACCAACATCCCTGTTCATCTGAGTCAGAGGGTGAATGGGCCAAAGGACACAAGCTTGCTTCCTTCTCAATAAAATAAAGAGTCTTCCTAAAATGGGTAGACAACAATGCAAAAAAAAAAAAAAAAAAAAAAAAAAAAAAAAAAAAAAAAACAAGGAAAGTCAGAAAACTAAGAGACCTCCACCAAGAATACCTATTCCTACTACAGAAGCCTCCAATGAAATCATAGAGAAATCAACAGAAATTCATTCCCAAAATGAAAACACAACAACCAATGAGACCCTGATTAAAAAATAAAAAAATCAGTGACCTTGAAGCAAACTATAAAAGAACCAACAATCATATCAATGAAATTGAACAGAATCATCTCCTAGAATGTTTAGCTTTTGACAGTAGGCTTTTGATGGAAGATGTTAGAACCATCCAAAGAGATATGAATAAATTGAAGGTAAGAGAAGACATGGAAGACCTCAACAAATGGTCGATTAAGCTTAACAAAGACTTGATCAAATGCAAGAATGAACTACAAGAAGCATCAAGAAAATCAGAATTTGAATTTAAATCACACTTCAAAAAAGAGATGGACATTATATAAAGTAACACAACAGAAAACAAAAATGAAACAGAATTTATGAAAACCTCTCTAGAACCACTCACCAACAGAGTTACTCAAGTGGAAGATAGAACCTCTGACCTGGAAGATAAGACAGAAGAAATTGATTGGGAGGCCCAAAACTTTGCTAAGTTCAAAAAAAAAAAAAAAATCAAGTGAACAGAATATGAGGGAACTGTGGGACACTCTAAAACAACCAAACATCCAGATCATGGGTATCCAGTAGGAGAGGAAATCCAGACCAGAGGCATAGAAAACATACTCAACAAAATTATTGAAGAAAATTTTCTGAATCTTTCAAAAGAGAGGCTCATCCAGATACAAAAAGCCCACAGAACACCAAACAGGCAGGACCAAAGAAGAAACTCTCCAAGACACATCACAGTTAAAACCTTTAACAATGAAAACAAAGAGAGAGTGTTAAAAGAAGCAAGAGAGAAGCAATTCACAACATACAAAGGCAATCCCATTAGCATAAAATCAGATTTCTCAATGGAAACTCTGAAAGCAAGAAGGTCCTGGAAGGCAACACTTCAAAGTCTGAAAAACTATGTCTTCCAAACCAAGCTACTTTGCCCAGCAAAAGTATCCTTCATAATAGATTGTGAAAGAAAAACTTTCCATGAAAAAAGTCAACCCTATAAATATACAAAAACAAAGCCAAGCCTACAGAGAATACTTGAGGGAATACTCCACACAGAACAGTCAAACAACCAATCTCAGGAGCCAACCATAAGAAGATCACAATAAGCAAAATAGACTAGGATCAAAACAGTACATAGCATAAGTAAACACCCAACCCCATAAAACACCTCATCATGGCAGGGATTAATTCAAACCTCACAGGAATAACATTAAATATTAATGGTTTTAACTCACCAATCACAGGCTATCAGGATGGATCAAAAAACTGGACCATTCTATCTTATGTCTTCAAGAAACCAACCTTACCACTAAAGATAGACACCCCCTCAGGGTGAAATAATGGAAAATGATATTTCAAAGAAATGGAAATAAAAAACAAGTGGGTATTGCTATATTAATATCTGATAAAATAGAATCAAACCAAAAGTAATCAAAAACAACAAAGAAATCCATTTCTTAGTCTTCAAGGGAATGATCCAACATGAGAACATCACAATCATAAATATATATGCCCCAACCACATGGGAACCACAGTTTATAAAACAAAATCTACTCAACAATAAAACAGAAATAAACACCAACACCATCACAGTTGGAAACTTCAATACTTGACTATCATCAATAGACAGATCATGCAAGCAGAAATTCAACAGGGTACTAATAGAGCTCAACAACATCATAGATCAACTAGTCCTAAGGGATATCTATGAAACTTTCCACCCCAACTCTACAGAATACACATTCTTCTCAGCAGCCCATGGAACCTTCTCCAAAATTGAGCATATATTAGGCCACAAGCATGTCTTCATAAAGTAAGGAAAATTGAAGTAACTTCCTGCATTATGTCACATCACAATGCTTTAAAGCTAGAAATTAACAACAAGAGATGCATCAAAAACTTCTGGAGACTAAACAACACATTTTTAAACAATGAATGGAAGAAATCATGGAAGAAATCAAAAAAGAAATTGTAAAATTCCTAGATTTTAATGATAATGAAAACACACCCTACCAATACTTATGGGAATCAATATAAGGCAGTCATAAGGGGAAAATTCATAGCCCTAAATACCTTCATTATAAAGACAGAGAGGTCACAAATCAATAACCTGACTGTCTACCTAAAGACACTGGAAAAACAAGAAGTATCCAATCCAAAGAGCTCCACACAGAAAGAGATAATCAACATTAGAGCAGAAATTAATGAATTGGAATCTAGAAAAACAATTTGAAAAATTGATGAAATGCAGAGCAGGTTCTTCAAAAAAAATAAATAAATAAATAAGATTGAAAAACCCCTGGACAAAGTGACCAAGTACAAAAAAGAGAAGTCTCAAATTAACAAAATCATCAATGAAAAAGGTGAGATCACTGCAGACATCAGTGAAATTGGAAAAATCATCAGAGCATACTTACAAAATCTCTACTCCACGAAATTAAATAATCTGGAAGAAATGGATTAATTCCTAGACAGATGTCACCTACCAAAACTAAACTCAGAGTAGATTAATCCCCTAAACAAACCTATCACATCCATGGAGATTAAAAAGTTAATAAAAAACCTCCCCAAAAAGAAAAGCCCAGGACCAGATGGCTTCTCAGCTGAATTCTATCAAGCCTTCATAGAAGAACTGAAACCAATTTTTCTCAAACTATTCCACAAAATCAGAGACCAGGGAATCTCCCCCCCCCCCCTGCACTCCTTTTATGAAGTGAGTATCACCCTAACACCCAAACCAGACAGAGACACAACAAGGAAAGAAAATTATAGGCTGATGTCCCTAATGAACTTAGATCTTAAAATCCTGAAAAAAATCCTTTCAAATAAAATTCAACAACCCATCAAGCATTATCCACCTTCATCAAGTTGGCTTTACCCCGGGAAATAGGGATGGTTTAACATATGGAAATCAGTTAATTTAATACACCACATAAATAACCTGAGCCGTAAGAACTACATGATCATCTCAATTGATGCAGAGGAGGCATTTGACAAAATATAACAGCACTTCATGATCAAAACTCTGGACTGCATAGGCATGGAGGGTTTATATCTCAACACAATAAAGGCTATATAGAAAGCTCCTAAAGCTCAAATAATTCATAATGGGGAAAAAATCAAAGAGTTCCCACTGAGATCAGGAACAAGATAAGGGTGCCCACTCTAACCACTGCTCTTCAACATAATACTAGAAGTACTAGCCCAAGCAATAAGAAAGGAGAAAGAAATAAAAGAAATTCAAACTGGAAAGGAAGAAGTCAAGTTAGCCCTATTTGCAGATGACATGATCTTATATATAAGTGACCCGAAAGTCTCCATCCCAAAACTTCTAGAGGTGATAAATTCCTCCAGCAAAGTGACAGGATACAAAAACAATGCACAAAAATCAGTAGCTTTTCTATATGCAAAGGACAAATATACAGAGAAAGAAATCATTGAGACTGTCCAATTTTCAATAGCAACAAAAAAAAAATTAAATACCTTAGAATAACACTAACAAAGGATGTGAAGGAACTCTATAATGAAAACATAAGAACACTCAAGAAGGAAATAGAGGATAAAACAGAAGGACCTCCCATGTTCCTGGACAGGTAGAACTAATATTGTGAAAATGGCAATTCTACCAAAAGCAATATACAGATTTAACACAATACCAATAAAAGTACTGGCATCATTCTTCACTGAGACTGAAAAATTGATCTCAAAATTCATATGGATTGGCTGAAGGCCTCAGATATCCAAACATATCCTCAGCAAAAGAAAGACCTTTGGTGATATCACCATACCTGATCTAAAGCTATATTACAAAGATACAGTGACAAAACATCATGGAACTGGAATAAAAACAGAAACATAGACCAATGGAACAGAATTGAAGACCCAGACTTTAGGGAAAGCAACAACAGCTGCTTGATCTTTTGCAAAGGTTCGAATAATGTAGACTGGAGAAAGGATAGCATCTTTAACAAATGATGTTGGACAAATTGGATGACCATATACAGAAAAATGAAATTAGACCCAATCAAGTCCAAATGGATTAAAGACCTCAATATAAGACCTGAAACATTTCAACTACTAGAAGAAAAAAATAGGAAGTACTCTCCACTATACAGGACTGAGAAATGAAGTCCTGAACAAAACCCCAGTAGCCAAGGAAATTAAACAAGAACTCAACCAATTGGATCTCATGAAGCTAAAAAGCTTTTGTACAGACAAACATACCATAAGCAGAGCCAATAGATTACTCACTGAATGGGAGAAAATCTTTGCCAGTCATATCACTGACAGAAACCTACAAATCTACAAAACACTAAAGAACTAAATAATAAAAAAACACACACACTCCAAATGTGGGGCAGAGAACTAAATAAGTAGTTCTCAGAGGAAGAATTAAAAATGGCTAACATACACCAAATACTGTTGGCATGGACCATGGAGAGAACTGTTTGGAATCCTGAGGAGAGCCAGTCCTCAGATAATTAACCCATCTAGTGCTGGAAGGTGCTACATGAGCTACCAAGGAAAAGATGCCAACATCTCTCCAAGCAACTCAATGTCTAATCGACTCAGAAACAACCTGACGTGATGCTCACACAAATGCAATAGTGGCACACGCCATGATGGGTAACCAACTGCTCTTGGATTAGCTAACAGATCTGCTCAGTGGAAAGGAAACCGTGTCTGGAACTGGGAAACAAGTCAGAGTCATATCTAGGTAATGATTCTGCTTTCCATTGTTAAGCTCCCATTAACCTTAGACTATAAAAGTGTCTAAACCCTTTTAATTTTCTCTAAATTAATAATGGTTATCCCATTTAACTGGTGCTGACTTCACTCTCTTGGAGAATCTGCTTCTGTTTTTCAGAGGAGATAAATGACCCAGTGCACTCCACCCCAGCCCCATCTGAAACCACAGAGGAATTAGGGAAATGAGCAAGAATGCTGCTCTCTTAGTTAAGCTGATATCCGCACAAGGGTGATGAAGACAGAAACTGAGGACACTCAATACCTACCAAACCAGATATCTAGATGCTCCTATGTGCCCATCACTGAAGTAGACTGAACATGCTCCCAGCATGGATCAGGGAACTTTGCAGAAGAGGGGATGGAAAGATTGTTAGAGCCACAAGTTGGGACATTTTGCAGAGACATTGCCTCTCCCCCATAACTGACTGCTGCCCCATAATGCATGACCAACAATCTCCATGGGGTTGTCCTGTATCCCCAATTAGGAAGGCCTGTTCAGAAAAGAGGTGGGGAAGAGGGAAAGGATGGTACCAACATATGATGTTTACAAACAAAATATATCCATATGTAATAATAATAATAAAGAATAATCTGTTTAATAAGAAAATTTCTAAAGAACTTGAGCATGGACACACTATCATCTAAATATTAGGTCTTTAATCTCCTTCCCTAGGAATGAGTCCTGACATTGGAGCCATTCAGATGTGTTGGGAAATTTAGGTGCATCTTTACTAGGCAAATGTTGCTTTCACCTTGTCCTATTATCATTATGGCAGAAAGACAAGCATAATTTATAGAATTTTCAAGCGTCAATTATCAGTTTTCTATCTTAAAGGAAAACATCTCAAGAGGTTTACATGTCTAAATTTAAAAAGTTTGTTATCTTCCAGAGAAGATTGAACCTTTTTCTTTATGCTTATGTGTTTGAAGCCCGATTCTAACAGCCAGAAAGATTTGTAGTCATGTGGTCAAATGCTGGCATTCTCTAAGTTGTTCCAATAATATTTCTAGTCTCCTCTAATTAGTGATTTAAAGCATACATAGATGACTTTCCCGGCTCTGTTCCCTATCTCAGCAAAAGTTTTTTATTTTTATGTTTTATTTTTCACTTTTAGCAGATCCACTGAGTTATTCAAAGTTCCAAATATATGATATCCCAGGGTGGAAATTAACAGAACAAAGTAGATTAATTGATATTTTTGGAGATTGAGATGAAAATTTAGTGAATTATTTTAATGCACACACAGAAAAAAGACAACAAATCATAGCCTACTGAACTGCAGAGGAAAGGGGAGACGAGAAAGAGTACTGCTTCCACGCTGTTCCTAATAATCAGCACCAGGGTGAAGGAGACAGATGCTGAGGATATTCAATACCTATCAAAGTAGAGATTCAGAGGCTCCTAAGAGCTCATCACTGAAGTAGACATAAAACTCCCCCACCACAGCTCAGGGAATGCTGTGGAAGAGGGGGTGGAAAGATTGTAAGATCCACAGGTTGAGACATCATGCCCAGAGACATTCCCTTCCCCCCAAAATAACTGACTACTGCTCCCATAATGCATAAACTACAACCCCATAGAGAATATCTGCAACCCCACTGAGGGGTGTCCCCACTGGAATGGGGGCAGGGATGAGGGAAAAGAGGATACTGACACATGATGTATCCACATGAAACATCCTGTTAATAATAATAAATCATAGCCTATATTAGTCAGGGTTCTCTAGAGGAACAAAACCAACAGAATGAATTGTATTAAAAGGGAATTTATTGGCTTAGTTTACAGCAGCCCACCAATAGCAGTCTGCAGGCTTGAGAGTCAAGGAGCCTGGTATGTGCTCAGTCCATGAGGCTGATGTCTCAGCAGTCCCAATCCAGCTATGAAGGCCTGGAGGCTTCCTAGAGAGCTGCTGGTCTTCAGTCTATGCTGAAAGGCTGAGGAAACTTGGTTCCAATGCCAAAGAAGGATAGTTGAACAGGATAGATGCATACACAAGTAAAGGCACTCACCAGCAAGCAGCACAGGCAGCCAGGTGAGAAGAAGGGGCTTTCTTTTTTCTCCCAAAGCTTCCTTAACTAAAGCACCTCCTCATGGATGGCTGCCCACTGTGGGTAAGGATCACTGTAGGGGAAGGACTTCCCAATGCAAGGTTCCTTTGAGGAATGCTTAGTCTCTAATATCCAACAAGCTAAAAATAAATCAACCAAGATAACTAGTAATAAAATCTCAATCAATATAAATTGCTTAAAATATAGAGGAAAGAAAAACAAAAGCATCTTAACATTGGTATATATATGCATAATCACGCAACCAGATAGGGCAGAAACACTCATGGGAATTACAGTCCTCATTTTTGTAAATGGTCATGTGGCCTTAGCTGGTATTTGTAACTACCTTCTTCTACTACCCATTCTGTATTTCCTCCATCTTCAACAAGCACCTAATTAGGTCTCTACTCTTTGGCTAGAGCAGTGACCATACCTTCCTTCTTGAAGGATCTGGGCCATTTATCATATTAGCAGTTTCCTGTTGACTTTGATGACAGGGCATGGTAACACCAAGGGGAGCCCTAAAGGATCTCCTGCAAACCAGACATACTCTTCCTTACCTCCATCATGGAATATAAGACCAATTTTCCTCTGATAGTTTGGATCAATCACCCTTGCTAACACTGTAACTCCTTTCTCAGCTTGTTCATTCAAGGGCATCAGGATCCCAAAGTGACCAGGGGGAAGTCTTAGCTTCCAGTTCCCCGGAATGTTCTTTGTGCCTCCTGGAAAAAGCACACCCCTCTGGAACCAATATGTCTAGGCCAGCAGAGTGTAAGGTTGTGGGAACAGGAAGCAAAATTTTGGCTAATGGGTCACTTGGGTTAATGGTAAGGGGTACCATTCCCATTTCCACCCCTTGATTCCTGGATTCATGAATACTGGCTATAGGAAAAACTACCATTTATAGGGTGCTGTGATAGTTAAGGTGTTGTCAACTTGATCTGTTTAGTAATCCATAGGTTGCTTCAAGGAAGGATCAACTAAAGGAGGAAGTCTTTCCCCCAGGGTGAGCCCTTCCCCCAGAATGGGCAGCCCTGCCCAGAGGGGGACTTGATACAAGGAAGCTCTGGGTAAAAAGAGTCCCTTCCTTCCTGCCTGCCTTCCTTCCATTTTGGCTGCCAGAGCTGCTTGCTACCTTCCAGCGTGGATTGAAGACCAGTGCGGACGAAAGACCAGCATCAACTGAAGACCCCCTTGGACTGAAACCCAGCGGCACCTCAGGAAGCCTCCAGGTTTTCCAGCACCATCTGTAGTGCCAGGTTGGGACTGCTGAGGCATCTGGCTATGAGGACTGAGCAACTACCAGGTTCAGTGATTCTCGGGCCTGCAACTGCTATTGGACTACTGTAAGCAGATCCAATAAATCCCCTTTTAAAATAATTCATTCTAGCAGTTCTGTTCCTCTAGAGAACCCTGACTAATACAGGTGCTGATTCAGAGCATAGACAGCCTTTTAGATAACCCTGCCCCAGCCCTTCAGGCTACTGCCACTGAGTTGGCACTGCAACTGTTTCTGTCAAAGACCATTCCACCATTCTGTCAAGCCAGCTGCTTCAGGGTGGTGGGGCACATTGTAAGACCACTGAATCCATGGTCATGAGCTTACTGCTACTCTTTCTGGGCTGTGAAGTGAGTTTCTTGGTCAGAAGCAATGTGGTGTGGATGGAGCATTCTGTAAGTCCATTGAGGTTTGTTCTGACAGAATCATTATGTGAAGGAAAGGTAAATCCATACCCAGAATAAATATTTGTTCCAGTATGAACAAAACACTGCCCTTTTCATGAGAGCCTGATCATGTATATATCACTTTCACTTGATGATGGACTGTTACTGTGCATATCCATCTTCATGGCCTGGTGGGTGAGATAACACCCAGTTCATAGTCACATAGTAACTCTATGGCCTATTGTGAAGTGTTCAGTTTCCATTAAGGCTCAATAGCAGGCCAAAAGCTGTCTCTCAAAGGGAGAGTCATTATCTGTGGATGACAACTAGGCTTTGCTCCTAAATCCCAGGGGCCTTTTCTGTAATTCACCTGTGGGAACCTACCAAAGGCTGCAAATGGCATCTCTATTTTCCACTGACACCTCAAGTACCATCAGATCTGCTGTATCATATGGCCAAGTGGCAGAAGCCTGCACAGCAACCTGGGCCTGTTGAAAAGCATTCTTTTGTTCTGGGCCAAACTGAAAATTAGCAGCTTTCCCTGTCACTTGGTATATGGGATGAAGTAACACACTCCAGTGAGGAATGCATTGCCTCCGACATCCAACTAGTCCCACTAGGCATTGTGCTTCTTCATTGTGGTAGGAGGGGCCAGTGCAACAACTTATTCTTCACCCTAGAAGGACTATCCCTGCATGTCCCACGCCACTGAACTCCTAGAAATTTCACTGATGTGGAAGATCCTTATCCTTGAATTTTAGATGGATTTATTTACCATCCTTTGGGGTACTTATGCTGTACCAGCAACTCCAGAGTGGTTGTCACCTCCTGGTCATTTGATCCAATCAACATAACATCATTGATATAATGGAACAGTGTGATACTTATGGAAGGGACAGGTGATCAAAATCCCTGCAAACTAAGCTATGACACAGGGCTGGAAAGCTATTATAACCTTGATGTAAAACAGTAAAGGTGTACTGTTGGCCTTTCCAGCTGAAGGTGAATTGCTTCTGGTGGGCCTTATTGACCAGTATGGAGAATAAAACATACACAAGATCAATAGCTGCATACTCGTACCAGGAGATGTGTTAATCTGCTCAAGTAAAGAAATCACATCTGGTACAGCAGCTGCAATTGAAGTCATCACTTGACTAAGTTTCCAATAATTGTCATTCTCCATGAGTTGTCTATCTTCTGAACAAGCCAAATAGGAGAATTAAAGAGAGGAGATGTTGTGGGAAGTACAACCCCTGCATCCTTCAAGTCCTTTACAATAGCATTAATTTTTGCAGTTCCTCCAGGGTTGCAATATTGGTTTTGGTTCACTATTTTCCCGGGTAGTGGCAGCTTTAATGGCTTCCATTTGTTTTTTCTAGTCACACTTTCTGTCTCACCATTAGGAACCTGCTTCTCCTTACATCTAATTATAGATCTAAAGGTGAAGGTAGGCACTTAGGGGTATCAATATAGTGCTGTTTGGCATTTCCCACAGTGAAGCTGGTTCCTCAGACAATGAAGGATTAATTCCCTCAAACTAGTATGTAGAGGGCGATACTTCTTGCATGGGAGTGGGGATGCAACTTGTGCTAAAGGCAGGGAAGTCACATTCTCATGCAAAATAACTTCATCAGAATCTTATAGTTCAATGTCCCCAGATTCTTCAGGGTCCTCCCACACATCTCCATCCCAAGTTACACAATCAGTGCCTCCTCTTTAACTTCTGATAGCTACTGAGGCTGGGACTTGAGCTTCTGTTGCAAGTGAGCCAATCATACAATGGGTGCTTGGGTTTAGTTTTCTGAAATATGAGCCCTGTGGGGAATCAAGAGAAGACTCTCCTCTAGGGCACACTTAGAACCCTTCAGATCATGTATGTGGGTCTTCAGCTGGGAATTTTCCTTTCTAAGCTTCTACTACTCATTTAATAGTTTATCCAGAGATGCTAGTTGCAACCAACCAGCATTATCAATTGTCTTACTTTGCCACAAATATTAGAAAGTTTTAGATAGAGTCACTAATTCATTTGCTCTTCATAGGATGTGATACAGAATCACCAAATACATCTATCTCATACAGCTCTTTGAAGAGTTAACACTGTGGATTATCAGTGCTCTCCTTATTTTCAGCAACAGCACTCTTCTTTTTTTTTTTTTTTTTTTTTTTTTTTTGGTTTTTCGAGATAGGGTCTCACTCTGGTCCAGGCTGACGTGGAATTAACTCTGTCATCTCAGGGTGGCCTTGAACTCATGGCGATCCTCCTACCTTTGCCTCCCGAGTGCTGGGATTAAAGGCGTGAGCCACCACGCCCGGCTACAGCACTCTTCTTATTACCAGTAAAGCATTTAGTAGCACTGGAACTGGAGAGAAAGACAACTCCAGACCGCACCAAGTCCTCTAAAGAAATCCATCCTTACAATTCCGTTTTGAGGCAGTTAGGGTGACTGGACCCTAAAAGTAAAAACAGAAATGTCTTTGAGCTTACTCTTGTAGTCTCCACTTTGCTGAAGATCAAAGAATGATCAGACTTCTTATCTCTTGCCTAAGGGAGTTCCCTAGACCTGTTTTTCCATGGGCAACCTGAGCCTCTCCCTGGGAGGAAGTTCCTCTTCCCTAGAACTTCAATCTGATCCTAACATTGTGGTAGGCTAAACTCGGCACCAAAACTTGGCTTCATGGAAGGCCTCTTCCTGAGCCAGCCCCTAGCCCAGACCAATCAGCTCTCTCTCTCTCTCTCAGGCTCGCCTGAGCCTGAAGCTGAAACCCACCAAAATAAGCTTATACATAGACATGAGCTAGGAGAACAAGCTCTCTTTGTTGCCTGTTCATTTCTCCTGAACTTCCGCATCCTGGTAAGTCTTCCCTCCTCTGATCCCAGCTGAAATGAGACAAGGGGAGAACCCCCTGGCCCCTGCTCCCCCACTTTATCTCTCCCTCCTGCCACCCCCCCCCCCATGGCAGGAACTCTCTGCATTTTCTTCTCTTTTCTCTTTCAATCTCTGTGTACATTTCTTCCAGGCCCATTACGTGGGCTTTTGGACCATGCGGATGTATCCCTTTCCCTCTCCTTGGTTTTACACTTCCCTCAACAAATGTAATAATTTACTAATTACCCCTTTGAGTCTGGTTTGTCTAATTTATTGTTTACACAGACATAAACTCAAGGGTTTGGGGTTAACTTCCAACACCCCCTTATGATTTCTCTAGAACCACTCCTGTTACCACAATCTGTATTGACCAGGGTTCTCTAGAGGAACAGAATGGATACAATGAATGGTATTAAAAGGAAAATTTATTGGATTAGCTTATGTCAGTCCAACAATAGCAATCTGCTGGCTTGAGAGGTAAAGAATCCGGTAGCTGCTCAGTACATGTGACTGGGATGCCTCAGCAGTTCCAATTCAGCACTGAAGGCCTGGAGGCTTTCTGGAGAGTGGCTTGCCATTAGTCCATGCTGGAAGGCTGAGGAAACTTGGGTGGCCAAACAGGATAGATGCACTTACAAGTGAAGGCACTCGCCAGCAAGCAGCACAGGCAGCCAGGCATGAGGAAGGAGACCCTTTTCTCCAAAAGCTTCCTTACATAAAGCCCCTCTCCAGGAGGGTCACCCACTCTGGAGGAAGGGCTCACTGTGGGGAAATTACTTCCTCCTTTAGTCAGTCCTTCCTGGAAGCAACCTCAGAGAAATGACCAAGAGGAATGTCTGTGGATTCCAAAACAGATCAAGTTGAAAACAAAACCTAACCATAATATACCCTTTTGTTAAGACATTCTCAGGTCACTTGAGTATGAACCCTTGCCAGTGTCACAGTGACTTTCTGAACAACTTCACAGTGACATTCAAAATTCTGAAGCACTGGGACAGTTTGAGCAGAGTTCACACTGGGTCCTGAAAGTATCACCATGCACCAGGTGCCAACATTTTGCTGCTTGATGTGGGGTGTCCAGGTGTCCCTGGAAAAGGTAGGGTGCTGGGCATGAATGTGGTTTACACAAATATGCCAGTACTGTAGTTGTCCTAGTGATGCCCACATCACACTATTCTTGATTATCGTTTATACTGTTCTAAAAAATGTTATTACAAGTTATAGAAGGTGACAAATTGAGATGGTTTGAATGCAAGTAGCCCCACATACTCAGGTATTCTTCACTAAGCTTCCTACTTAGCCTTCTGCAGGTGGAGCCCTGCTGGAGGAGGTGGTTCATTGGGGGCAGATCTTGAATTTAGCCCTCACATATGCATAGAGAGCCAGCTTGAATTCTGGCTGTTCATGTTGTCTCTCTGTATAATATATCCATGGTTAGTGCTACACCTAGTTTTTTTTTTTTTTTATTACACACACAGAGAGAGAGAGTGAGAGAGAAAAAGAATTGGTGTGCCAAGGCTTAGTGCCACTGAAATCGATCTCCAGATGCATGTGTCATCTCGTGTGCATGTGCAACCTTGTGCACTTGCATCACCTTGTGCATCTGGCTGGAGAGTTAAACATGAGTGCTTAGGCTTCACAGGCAAGCACCTTAACCACTAAGCAATCTCTCCAGTTCCATTTTCTTCTTCTATTTTTTTTTTTAATCTGGAGAAGCCTAAGTCAGAGAGAAATAAGCTGTCCTGGATATAATGGTTTTCTGTTGTGGCAAGCTTACTATCTTTAAGCATCTTCAAACAACACACATGAATTTATAGTATCTGTGGATCAGAAGTGCAGCAGTGTCTGCGCTCATCTTCCACATGGGGTCTCACAAGGGTGATTTCAGGTGAGCTGCGTTCTCATTTGGCAGCCCAACTGATGGAAGAGTCTGCTTGCTTCCGACCCCACTCAAGTCGTCTGCAGAACTAAGATCTTTGCATTTGTAGGATGCAGGGTGCTGCTTTCTGCTGGCTACTATGTGTAGGTCACCCTTGGGTCTTTATGCGCATCTGCAACACTACTCATTTATTTTGTGAGACCCAAGAGAGGAGTCTTATCATGGAAGATGCAGCCTTTTCAAGAGCTGTTCATTCACCAGATAGTCAGTCTCACCCTGGGCATTAGCCTTTGACCTGAAAACCACCTAACTTAAGACATTTACCTCTGCAGAACTTCTTCACCTTTCCCATGTTCTGTTGACTAGACACAAGGCACGAGTGAGTCCTACCCACACCCAAGGGGAGGTGATAACCCCTCCTCCACTTAAAGGGCGTCACCCTGTCTGTTTTCTAACTACACCAGTGCCTCTCTAATTTCAGTGTATGTCAGTATCATCTGGGGATATTGGCAAGTACCCACTCAGCACTAGAAGGTCTATGGTGGGGGCTGGGAGGGTACAGTTCCACTGGCTGTAAGTAATGTCAGTGTAGTGGGTTGACTTGGAGGCCACAAAACCTCATAAAGATAGGATTGGAACAAACTGTCAGTTTCTGGCTGTGGGCTCTCAACCACTACTCCATACGTATCAAACCTCCCAGGACTCAACCTAAGGTTGTTGTCAACAATAATAGTTTGATTTTTGTTCCATAGTTACTCTTTGTGCCAAAAGGAATCAATATAGCTGGCATGTGATTTCCCTTTTCACATTTGTGGTGTTCCCAGAGTGAGGATCACCACAGGTAACTTGACCTTCCAGCCAAAGATTTAGGTACTCTCCATCCCAGCCAAGTGCTGTGGTAGATTTTGATTGTGAACTTGATTTAATGAAGAAATGCTTTGGAGCTTGTGCGATGATTAGTCTCTGGTTGTCAAGTTGACAGGATTTAGGAACACCACAAAAACAAATCTCTCAGCATGTATATCAGGAGTTGTTGAGATTATATTAATTGAAGTGGGAAGATACACCGTGACTGTGGTCCTGGCTGCCAAAAAAAAGGAAAAAGAAGAAAGAAGAAGGAAGGAAGGGAGCAAGCAAGCTGGCTGAGCATCAGCGGTCATTCCCTGTCCTCTGCTTCCTTGCTGTTGAGCTAGATGTGGCCTGATCCTGCTGACTTGAGAATCTGGGGTATCTTTGAGGGTGATGAAGCCATTCCTAACTCTTGAACGTGATTTTAGCTCAGCAGTTAGGGTGTTGTATGCTCACAGTCACACACGCTTAGTTGCCTCCAGGTTCTTGTCTCATGAATGTGATCAGTGAAGTCCATGGACAACAGAGAAGTGAGGTTTAGAAAGATATCAAGATAGAGCTTAAGAACAGGAAAGAATGTAGGGTTCTTGTGTAGGAGGAAGAGTCCCCAGAAATGGGTTGGTAATTAAGCAAGATTCGCTTTAGGAAGGCAAAGGATGGTGGAGAGCTCCTGAGTTGGGAGGGGTCCTAAGCAGGCAATTTGCATGATGAATAGGATCAGGGTTTCTTACAGGAATAAAGCTTTACTGGCCAGTCGAGTTTCCTTGCCAAGTGTCCAGGTGCATTAAAGTCTTAGTCACATCCTCACCCTCCAGTCTGGTGTCTATGGAAGAGGAATTCCTCCCCAGGAAAAGAGATAAGGGAAATCCAGACTCTTCTGACATTTCTGGTCTCCAGGAAAACTCCTTTAGGGATTAGAGGTGAGGACAAACTGGATCCACCCTTAAAGGATTAAGGATGTTTACGGCTTTTAACAAAGATGTATATATATATATTTATATATATATATGGCAACTTTTCACTTTCAGGCCTTGTTCCCCTCAAATGCATGGCCAGTTTCTATCTCCTGCTCTTCATCAGTGCTACTATGCCTTCCCCACGATGATGGACTGTAATGTGCATGGGCTGAATCTCTTCCTCCAACACAGGAGCCCTGCCTTCGTACCTGTTCTTAAGCTCCATATTGATATCTCTCTAAACCTCACTACTTTTCTGTTGTCCATGGATTTCATTCATCAATTTCAAGGGCTGTGTGTTGAAATAAACCTATCTTCACTTCAGCTGATTTTTATCAGATATTTGATCCAAGCAATGAGACTGATAACAGATTGATAAAACTCATTTCTAGGTGTGCCTGTCATATATATTTCTAGATAAAATTATATCATGTGAGCTTTGGCATAATGAGTGGATGAATCTTTCATAGACTCATAATAATATGATGTCACTATTGGGAAGTGGGGAAAGGAAAAGGAAGGTATGTCCTGGAGTCCAGCTCTGGCCTCTTCTCTGGCCATGTCCCACATTCCCTTTCCACTGTTTTCTGTCTTCCATGATGTGAACTATTCTGTTCTGCATCTCCCAGATGGTTTTTCAGCACTCTGAAACCAAAAGCAAAATAAACCTTTCCAACCGTTTTTTTTTTTTTTTTTTTTTTCTCTCCAACATCTTGGCAATTGGTATGCAAAAGCGACTAACACATCAAGTGTCCTCAATCCCTTTTCTTGGCAGGTGACACCCAGGCTGGGTTGAATGATTGATACTCCCAGGGAAGAGGATTTTTCCTATTCTTTCAGATCATGTTTTGCCTGCCCAGGGATGACTGAAAAAGTGTTGTCCTAGAGTCTAAGCCTTATCCTCCTCTCCCTAAATAGAAGTGTCCCTTCTTTTTCATTTTTTTTTTATTTAAAATGTTTGTATAGCATGATGCATTGCGATTAACACACATAATGAATCAATAATGAAGTGACTTCTGTAATCACACAAATGTGCCTATCTATCATGAGCAGACTCTCACTGACTTTCACAAATCCGGCCTCCATGGAAGTTTTCATTCAATGAAAGTATTACCTGAGAAGCATTTTCATTTTAAAGAAAAGAAAAAGAAACAAAGGTTAAATGTTTCCTTGATTTTTGAAGAGAGTCTTTGAAGACTTACAAAGATTTGAAGCATCTTAGCAAACTACAAGTGACCCCACCCTGGGCTTTATGTGGTCCTGGGCAATCATTCTCCACAAAAGAATCAAGAAATGTTGAATGCAAGTTTCCTCCAGTAATCTCTCCCAGACAGGAAACTGTTATCTATTTCTTTAAAAGCATTGCTTAGACACTTTACAGCTTAAATTTAGCTCTGGGACAGCCTCTCCCTCTCCGTCTCCCTGTGAGGTAGGAGTGGTGTTACATGACAGACAGATGTTAAACAAAGATACCTCGCCACACAGCATCCTTTCACTCTTTTAGTTCCAATTTCTATTAAAAGAAAAAAAAATCAGGAGATAAAGTTATCAAAGGGCTCTGGAATTAACAGAACTCAGACCTCTTCCCAGTGTCCTAAAATAGTGAATTTCCAGTTGTCTGTCAGCTGGCTGCAAGGCTGAGACAGGAGAGTGCATCCAGTGCTTACCAAGCCTGGGCAGAGGAAGGGAGAAGAACCAGGACAGGCCACGCCCCCTTGTGCAGCCACCTGCTGAGCAGCAGGGTCCTTCCGGTGTCCTCTGTTATAGCAGCTAATGGCAACGAGATAATTTCTTTGCATATTTACTGAGCTGCCCCAATAGCTTTACATTCCATGCCTCATTTAACCTTTACCACCGTGCTGTCCAGTGTGTATTTATGCCTCCCATTTGGACAGAGAACTCAAGCAGAGAGAAGATAAATCACACACCCAAGGTTACAAAGGTAGCTGGTGGCTAGGCCTAATTTGACACAATGCCAGCTACATAATGCAGAAAGTGCATTACAAACACAACATGATACTAAAAGAAAGTAAGAGAATACCCTGCAAGTAGTGGGTTGAATGTTCTTACAAATGTATATGAAAATAGCGAACTATTTAGACTCAGGCTGGCCTCAAACTCACAGCAATCCTCCTACCTCTGCCTCCCAAGTACTGGGATTAAAGGTGTGCACCACCACACCTGGTTTTCATTTTCTATTCTTTTCAATGCAAAAGGCATTATACTGCATGCATCATGCTTCTTCTCAGGTAACTCTGCCAGAAAGTTATTTTTGTGTTTCTTAGTACTACTATATAGAATGTCTATTTGGGTGGCTAAGTGGTGATTATGATAGAAGTGGGATGTTTGCAATCTTTCACTATTTGAAAAAATCATTGTAATACATAACTTTGTAGAAATAACATTTGAATCCCTTGGATGATTTCCCAGAAGAGGAATTTCTAAGATATATGGATAAGCATGTTTGACAAATGTAGCCACATAGCCTTTCTTCGGGTTTTGCTGATGTTACCTCTGTGGTGGTGGAGCGCGGGTTTTCCCACAGTTACCATACAGAAGAGGGCCACACAGCAATGTGAGTGGGTTTGGCCACTACAGCTGGAAGAAACATGATAAGATCATATAATTTTCAATGTTCCCTTCTCTTATGAACAATAGTGAACATTTTTTTTTATTTGTTTAAGAGTCATTTGTATTTTTTCCCAATGAATTCATTATTCACATTTTTGCTCAATTTTCCACTGGGAAATTGGCCTTTTTCACATTAATTTCTTTGGGATTTTATATTTTATAAAGGAGGTTATTCTATTTTTATGAGTTGAAAATATTTTTTCTTATGTTGCATTTTCACTTTGATTATAAATATTCTCACTTTCCTCTACATATATTTCATATATAAATAATTGTGTTTTTTTGCATTCTGAGTTATATTTTAAAAGATTATCCTATCCCACCTTTATAAAGGATTTTTCTCTTCTAGCATGATTATGGTTTTCATATTTGTGGTAGTTTGAATGTATGTCCTCCAATAGAACCAAGTGTTTTATTAAAACTTGAATTTCCAGCCACTTGGCTGTAAGAGGTTTCACTGGGGGCAGATCCTAGATGGAGTCCAGCCCTAAAGGTTTCACTGGGGGACAGATCTGATGTCTAATCCAAAGGTATGCAAAGAAATTTTGAGCTCTGCCTGGGTCCCTGCCGTTCGCTGTTCATTTTTGTGCTTACTTGTGGTGCTGGCCGTTTGGTGGTGTGTCTCTCTACTTGGATGTATGAATAGGAGCCAGTTTTTTCCACCATTGATAGGACTTCCATTGGATCTGTAAGCTTAAAGAAACCCTTCCTCCTATAAACTATGCCTGGTTTGGATCTTCCCAGCAAATGACTATAACAATACTTTATATTTAAAATTTTGCTTGCTCTCTCTCTTGCTCAATAAATAAATAAATATTTTAAATGGGCTGGAGTGATGCCTTAGAGGCCAAGGTGCTTGCCTGTGCAGCCTAAGGACCCAGGTTGATTCTCTAGTGTCCACATGAGTCAGATGCAGCAAGATGGTGCTTGCATCTGGAGTTCATTTGCAGTGGCTTGAGGTCCTGGTGCACCCATGCTTGCTCTATCTGCCTGCCTGCCTGTCTCTCTCTCTCAAATAAATAAATTAATTAAATATTTTAAAACTTTGAAATACTCATGTTATTAATATAATATAATATAACATAATATGATATAGTTGGGCATACAGTATAAAACATGAATCTCACTGCTTACATTTATTCTTTTGCTTTTATGCCACAATTTTTTTAAATTGCATTTTTAGCTATACATAAAGTCATAAAAATTGCACAATCTAGTAGGGAACCATTTAACCTCCTACACAGGGCTACAGCATATTGTTAAAATCGAGGTGAACATATTTATCTCCTCAAATAGTTATCATATTTTTAAATTTTTTTTTGGTTTTATTCATTTATTTGAGAGTGACAGACAGAGAGAGAATGAGGCAGAAAGAGAGAATGGGCGCGCCAGGGCCACCAGCCACTGCAAACGAACTCCAGACGCGTGCGCCCCTTGTGCATCTGGCTAACATGGGTCCTGGGAAGTCGAGCCTCGAACTGGGGTCCTTAGGCTTCACAGGCAAGCACTTAACCACTAAGCCATCTCTCCAGCCCAGTTATCATTTCTTTATGGTGGAGACTCCTTCTAGCTTCTTTGGAGTTGTCACCTGGTAGTCATGCCAGAACACCTTGCTTCTATGTTATGGTAACTTCATACCTATTGATCAACATTTCCCCTCCCTGACCTCTGCTGACCAGCATCCTGTATTCAACCTCCATGGGCCTGTGACCATTTTCTTGATTAATCTATCTTCCTTTACTGATTTGGGATTACACCTCTATAGCATATTAATTTATTTTTAGTGTCAGTCTAAATTTAAGCAGATGTTAACCTATTTGTCAATTTGTGTCAGTATAATTATATTTAAGAAAAAAATATATTTAAGTATAATACTTAACGTTTCCCTGGCTTTTTGTTTGTTTGGTTGTTATTTTTTGTTTGTTTGTTTGTTTTTATTTTTTTGAGGTGAGGATCTCATTCTAGCCCAGGCTGACTTGGAGTTCACTATGTAGTCACATGGTAGCCTCAAACTCATAGTGATCCTCCTACCTCTGCCTCCCAAATGCTGGGATTAAAGGCACGCACCACCGTGCCTGCTTGTTTGTGTTTTGAGACAGAGCCTTGATATGTTGGCCGTGCTGGCTCTGACCTATGATCTTTCTGCTTCCATCTCCACAGTGCTGGGATTTCAAGAGTGTACCACTGACCCTGGTTCAATGATCATTTTCCATTAATTTTCTTTTTCTTTTTTTTTTTTTTTCTCGAGGCAGCATCTCACACTAGCCCAGGCTGACCTGGAGTTCATTATGTAGTCTCAGGGTGGCCTCAAATTCATGGTGATCCACCTACCTCTGCCTCCCAAGTGCTGGGATTAAAGGCGTGTGCCACCATACCTGGATCATTAATGTTCTTTACAATCTTTAGAATCATTTTGACTAAAGTAAGAAAATAATTGACTTTTGGTCAGAATAATGTTAAATTTACTATAGAGTGAATTGATGCAATGATGTGAAATCCTCTTCTGCTGAATCAGCTTAAAAAAAAAAAAAAAAACAAAACTTTTCCTGTGTTCCATCCAGCATACCTCGTGTCACTGAGTATTTGAAGTAGTCAACATTCAGCTTACGCATCAGCAAGTTGTTTTCATGGGTACTTCATCTGAACTGCTGCTATTGTAAGTGGCTATTTATGCAAAGTATTTTCTAACTGATTTTCTTTTCCAAATATGGGCATTGCATTTTTTGAAAACTGATTTTCTATTTCACCATCCAACTGCATTCAGTATTCGGCAATCTTCTTGATAAAGTAGTACACTTATTGCTTCCATTTCTATTTTTCTGCCCCAATTTATTTTATCTAGCCTCTTTTCCCTGTTGGTAGGGGTGTGTCCGTCTCCTTGGTATTCTTTCAGAGGTGATGCTTGCCTTGGAGTTTATGGGCTAATGCTTAATTTTTTCCTAAGTTTTGTGGCAGTATTCTGTGTGTGAGTATTCTTCATGAGTAATTTTTTAAAATAATTTTTAATTTTTTGTGCTAATTACGGATATACTTAGCATGGATACATCATGTGTTGGTACTATCTTTTCCCTCGTCCCTGCCCCCATTCTGCTGGTGGCCCTTCTCAGTGGGGTTACAGGTTCTCCCCCTTGGGGTTGTGGGTTATATGTTGTGGGAGCAGCAGTCAGTTATCAGGGAGAGGCAATGCCTCTGGACATGATGTCCCAACTTGGGGCTCTAGTAGCCTTTCCACTCCCTCTTCTGCAAAATTCCCTGAGCAGTATTGGGTGAGTTTTAGGTCTACTTCAGTGATGAGCTCTAAGCAGCCTCTAGATCTCTGTGCATTGGTAGTTGCTGAGTGTCCTCAGTGGCTGTCTCCTTCACCCTGACACTGATTGTTAGGCTCACCATGGAAGCTGCATTCTTTTATTTAAATATTTTTTAAATTAAATTAATTTATTTATTTGACAGAGAAAGAGGGAGAGAGAAAATAGAGAAAGGGAGAGAGAATGAATGGGTGTGCCAGGGCCTCCAGCCACTGCAAACATCTGGCTAACGTGGGTCCTGGGGAATCTAACCTGGGTCCTTTGGCTTTTCAGACAAACACCTCAACCACTAAGCCATCCCTCCATCCTGGAAGCTGCATTATTACTGATCTCCCCAGTTGCTCTGTGGTTTCATCTGGTAGTTTTAATGCACTTCCTGAGATTTTTCTTAGAGTCTTTGGGCTGATAATCTTCAAAAACAATTATCTATTTTTGAATGAGTTGGGTTTGTCTGAATGAGTGGATCCAGGTTCCCCCAATACCTTCTGTGCTTCCACAAAGGCTACTTTTCATGGGAGTGGCACATATGTCTGTGAAACTCCAAACCTGCCCAGTTCTGCCACTAGATTTCTGCATTCAATGTAGCATAAGGCATATATAGCTTTTCACTAGTGGGTGAACCTCATCCTTTTAATAAAGAGTGTTTTTGCAACCCACCACTTCCATGTGAAATAATCCTCAGCACACATTTTGACTTCCTTCTATATAAATTCTCACCAGTCTCAGGTAGCTTTAATGGTCCTTGTACATATGTTAGAGTCTGCAAATTATCTGTATTCTATACTAGTGAAAGAAAAGTTTAAGGGTTCATTTATAAAAAATAAACTGATTTCTTTTAGACGCTTTTAAGAAAGGAGGAGATGTGGTACATAAAGCCATATTCAAAGGGCCGTCAAACTATTTTTTTTTTCCAAAATGCAGCCCTACCCACACTGAAGGAACATGAAGTTCCAGAAGTAGGAACAGCTTGTAAACCCTGTGTGAAATGCTGTGTTCTTCTTTAAGAGAAGCAATGCTTCTTAGTCTTTGAATTTATGACTAAAGCTTCCATTTTTTATACATTAACTCTGTATGAAAATGCATACAGAGTTTGCAGGAGTTACATGAGTATAACATAATTATGAATGGCTTCTTACATGACTTTCTTTGCCTCAATACACTTCATGCATGCCCACATATTCACATGTGCATGAAGTTGTGTGTACATGTGAGTGTGTACAGGAATATAAAATACTATAGAAAGATAAAGTAAGTGAGAACTAAAATCATCCTTCAGATTTTGTGGCAAGGTGATCATCTGTGGCTGTTACTAAATTGAAATTTGGGTAGAAATGACAGTTTTGAATTGGCAATGTTGAGATGTGAGCAGGTGACAAAGTAAGGAGTGCAGACCATTTTCAAAGTATACTTGGCTAGTCAGTAAAGGAAAGTTTTACAGGATCATCTGGAAAGTCAAAGCTAAGAAACTCTATATTTAGATCTTCGTAAGACACTTGTTTAGAGACACTGGTGTCGTAAGCTTGTGAAGTCCTGTCCTTCAGAGTGGGGGTGGAAAGCAAGGATGAAGGAAGGAACTTGTGTGAGGACACAGACGTCAGCAACTTCCCTCGTACTCAGGAGGCAGAGTGCCTGGGCTTGATTCTGTACAACCCTCCTTGGCACTAGCTTGCCACAGTAGACTTTCTGGCTCTAAATGATGACTTAGGCTATGCAAAAGCCTAGACATTTTTCCTGAGCCACCTTCCCTGCTTGCTGGGTATCTTCCCCTGGATGTCCTGCAGGTATTTCAAAGCCAATATATCCAAACCATGCTTTAATATTTTGTTCAGTTTCAAGGCTTGTCCCAGAATCCCCTACATTTCTATTCTGAGTGAATAAAAGCTGTATCCACTTAGAACCCCTAGCCAGGATGATCACGTACATCTCAAATAATTTTACTTCTCTGATATCTGACGTGTAATTATGACCAGTTCATATACATCACATGAGTTCATTTCACCTTAAGTTTTCATGCCTTTCTTCCTTTACTTCCACTTTCTTGGAGTTGGTTAGAATCAAGTCTTATCTAAATGAGTACTACATTTTCCTAATAATCTCAGCTTCTGCTCTTACATAATATCCGTGAAGTGAAAAGTGATTTTTTAAAAATTTGTTCATTGTTTATTTGGTTGCTTTTTTTCTTTCTTTTTTTTTTAGTTAGTTTTGTATTCAGCAAATACAGTCAGTTTGGTACCATTATTAGGCTCATCCGTGACCTCCCCCCTCCCCTTGGCCCCTAACATGCCGTTCCACAGGTTAAAACTTTCAGTGTAGGGTAAAAAGCTACACTTCTTACCAAAGCAATATTTCTCCCCCCCCACACATAAAATCTGTTTGCATCTATATGCTTCCAGCTTCAAACTGCACTGCACCTGCTACCCCAGTCTCAACTGTTCACACCTGAAATGGTTTTACCCAGCCTATTATAGGGAGAAGAATCCATTCCTCCTGAAGAGAACGTCCTCTGCTTAGAAACGCATTCTGTGGAGTCTTGAAGATGCAGACACAATAGCCCAAAGCTTGATGGGGATTATGAAGGCCAAGACAAGGGGAACTAATGCAGAAGTCCTCAGGCAGGGACCAAGTTTAGGTTGGTGTGGCACAGGCACTGGGAAGGAGAAAGGCAAGGAAGGCAGGAAATGAGCAAGGAGATGGAGAATTTCTCAGACCACTGTGAGGAACTTGTCTTTTATTCTGAGATGAAACCATTGAAAGGTTTTGAAAAAGGTCATGTCATCTGTGTTTGTTGGAGCTGTTTAATGTTCAGAGGAAGCAGAGGGACCAATTAGGTAAACTATGCATGAATCCATGGAAAAATTGATGATGATTTGTGCCATAGGGATGATGGATGAGGGATGGATGCTTCATGAGGGTAAAATCAGATTGTGTGAGCCTGTTATAGTTGATGCTCAAAGACTGGATTTGAGATATGAGGAGAGGAGTCAAATATTACTTCAATTTTCTTAAGCCTCAGTTATTGATAGATACCAGCTTCCTGAGTGATTCTAATAGATTTAAGATTCTAATGTTATCTAAGGACTATATTCAAGGAGGTTCCAGGAAAGATTTTCTACACCACTCTTCAGTTAGCAATACCAAGTAACTGAGAACTCATCTGACCTCATCCACCAGGAGAGAAACCTTTCAGACACAGCCTTAAATGCCATAGTATAAATTATCTTAAAATAAAATACTATAAATAAGCTTTCCTTTGCAGCCTCTACTCCATCCAGGTGCCCCTACTTGATCCTCCTACCCGAAGACTAACCCATGCCCTGAGGTGGCATTAAACTGGTTCTGGTATTTCTCAAATCTGTCTTCTTTCAGACCCTTACCTAGTTCTTCTAAAGATCATGTAATCCAGGTACATAGTCTTTTCAGCCAGGTAGTTTTCCATATTCAAACTCCACTTTGCTGGTTGTTTATTGATCATTCAGTCACCCAACTTTGTTATCTCATCTAGACTAGGAGCAGTTAGTGATTCCCACATGATCAAGCACTGCATAGTACACTGTGACTACAATCAACTTTTCTTCTTCAAGACTCTCTCTCTCTCTCTGCTCCCTAATCCCTTGTCCCTAGCACTCCACAAACACATGTTCTCCAAACATCAAGAATGGAGGAAGTACAATCAGAAAGAAACCTGAAGACATGCTATAATACTGTGGTGGCTTTCCCTCTCTCTCTCTCTCTCTCTCTCTCTGTGTGTGTGTGTGTGTCTGTGTGTGTATGTGTGTGTTTGTATGACCACTGCCATCTAAAATATTGCAAGAGTTCTTCTGCTACTCTTGGTGCTGCTTGTATGTTCCTTCAGTGTGGATTTAGCACCTCTTTTGTGACGTGGAAACTGAGGAGACTCCAGCGCTGCCCATGGCCTATGAAAAACACAAGGAAGGAGTCAAGAGTGAGAACAATGATCATATTGATTTGAAGGTTGTGGGACAGGATGTTTCTGTGGAGCAGTTGAAGGTTACGAGGCATACAACACTTAGTAAACTAATGAAACCTATTGTGAATGACAGGGTTTGTCAATGAGGCAGGTCAGATTCAGATTTGACAGGCAACCAATCAATGAAACAGACACCCTGCACAGTTGGAAATGGGAAGATACAACTGATGATTTCCAGCAACAGATAGGAGGTGTCTACTAAAAAGGAACCTGCTACTTTACTCCAGGGTTTTGCTATAGACCTAGAATACATTCTCAATTAGAAAGCCACAATTTGGTTCCACCGCAGCCTAACTACGTTGATATAGTTTTCTCTATTCTTTCATTATCCCTATTCCTCTATTGTACATAAAGTAACTGTATGTGTACAAGCATATTGTACTTTTTTTGCTTTTCTTTTTTAAACTAAATGGCTAATATGTTGGTTGACATTAAATGGAGATGGTATTGATAAAAGTACTGGTTCTATGAAAATATTCCCTTTTTCCATTAGTGGCATGCTTATTCAGCTCTTATCTTTATATTATAGTAAGTTATTTTGCTGTATTGTTTTAAGAACAACAACCACATAACATAAAAATATTTATACACCTTGTTTGAGTGGAGAATTGTAATGTTTTTCATTTATCATTGTAAAACCAAGGACAAATTTATAACTCCATATCTCCAGCCCAAGTTTATAACATTTTTTGTACATAAATGTTACATCTAGGGTAATCTGTCTTTAGGTAAGGATAAATTACTCTAAAAAAATGAATCCTAAAGAATTTTCCCTTCAAGTTTCTTGTTTAAGTAAACTTCTTGTTTGAAATGAGAAAAAAATATTTTGGGAAAGATCATACAAAAATACAGGGCAGGAGCTGGAGAGATGGCTTAGTAGTTAGGCACATGCCTGTGAAGCCTAAGGACCCTAGTTTGAGGCTCAGTTCCCCAGGATTCCCCACATAAGCCAGACGCACAAGGTGGCACATGCATCTGGAGTTTGTTTGCAAAGGCTGGAGGCCCCAGTGTGCCCATTCTCTATCTGCCTCTTTCTCTCTCTGTCTGTCGCTCTCAAATAAATAAATAAAAATAAACAAAAAATTTAAAAAAATACAGGGCAGGAGAGATGCTTAGTGGTTAAGGTGCTTGCCTGTGAAGCCTAAGAACTTACATTCAAATCTCCAGGTCCCTCATAAGCCAGAGGCACAGTGACACAAATGTGCAATGTTGCATATGCACACAAGGGGGCACATGCCCCTGGAGTTCATTTGCAGTGGCTGATGGCCCTGGTGTGCCCATTCTCTTTTCTCTCTCTCTCTCTCTCCCTCTTTCTTTCTTTCTCCTTGTCTTTCAAATAAAAAAAAATATACAGAGCTCTCACTTCTTTGAAAGATTAGTCCACAAGTTGCCCACAATCCTCACATCCTAACTGTGGCGCTGATATAACTCAACTTCCCATTTATGGTGACATAAGAATAAATACTTATGAATAATTTTCACAAAAAAGTAATTTTTTCACAATAAAATCATGAAACAACAATGACACTATTGAAGGAAATGGAAGAAGACACAAATAAATGGAAATCTGTCTATCTAATCTGTTCATAGGTCAGCAGAGCTGATACTGTTATGATGCCCATAATACCAAGAGCAGCATACAGACAGTGCAATCTCTCTTATAATTCCAATGTCATTTGTCACAGAAGTAGAAGAAAAACAAAACTCTGTGATCCAAATGCAACCGCAAAAGAGCACAAATAGTCAAAGCAGTACAAAATTCAAGGCAACACACCTCTTCATTTGAAATCGTAACATAAGCTGTACTTATAAAAACAGTGTGATGGTGGCATAAAAACAGAAACACAAACCAATGGCACAGAATAGTGATCCCAGAAAGAACGTCAAATGCATGCAGACACTGGATTTTTTATAAGAACATCAACTGGACACAAAAAGGAAAGAACACATTCTTTAATAAAATGGTCCTAGGAAAATTGGATTTATATACCCCAAAGATAAAGCTGTACCCTTGCACTATAGCCCATGATCAACCCAAAATTCATAAAAGAAAATGAGCAGATAGTTCAGTCAGTGAAATGTTTGTATCATCGGCATGAGGAATCAAGTTTGGCCCTTCCTAATAGCCACATAAATGTGCTAAGAAGTGTGGCGGTGCACTCCTGTGATCCCAATGCAGGGGAGGTAGAGGTAGTGGATGCTTGTGGATCATATACCAGCTAGTCGAGACTAATTGGTGAGCTCTAAGCCAATCGTATACCCTATCTCAAAGGAGGTGGACTACACTTGCCTGTAACATCCAGAGTTCCTCTGTCTTTCACACCCAACATGCACACATGTACACACATAACTGTACATACCTGCAATACATATACATATACATGTGCATATATGCATGCATTAAACAAGAAAATAAAATGGATGAAAGATCTAAATGTATGACATGAAATCTTAAAATTTGCAGAAGAGAATGTGGGGGCAAGCTCCTGAACATTGGGCCTTGACAATGTTATTTTGGGTATTATTAAGTTCAGTTTTGAGACTATGCCAAATTAGAATGCTTCTATACAGAAAAATAACCAATACAATAAAAAGGCAACCTATGGCTTGGGAAATGATTTGTAATCTATGTATCTGATAAGAAGTTAATATCCAAAATACATAAAGACCCCTTACAAACCAGTGATAGAAAAACAGTGAAACTTAAAAGTGAGCAAAGGATCAGAACAGACATTTCTATAAAGATGATATGAAAATATCCAATAGGTACATGAAAACATCATTAAGCATTTGAGAAATGAAATTAAAACTATCATGAGATATCATCTCACAACCATTGGAATGGCTAATCAAAAAGACAAGAGCCAGGCATGGTGGTGAATGCCTTTTAAGACAGCACTAGAGAGACTGAGATAGGAGGATTGCTGTGAGTTAGAGGCCAGCCTGAGACTACATAGTGAAATTCAGGTCTACCTGGGATAGACCAAGATCCTACCCCCCCCCCAAAAAAAAAAGAAAAAGAAAAAAGAAAAGAAAGAAAGAAAGAAAAACAAAACAAAGAAAACAGATGCAGGAATTCATATCAAGATGGCTAGAGCTCTGGGGGCAGAAGGCAGCGAGAACCAAAGACAACCAAAATTTGTCAACAAGACAAGGATAGCTGACTCCCCGATGGAAGATGAAACACCCCTGGCACAGCAGGTAGGGCCCAGGTGAAACCCCAGAGGAATTGGCGAGATGAGCAAGAGTGCTGCTTCTGCTGCAAGCCTGACAACATGTGCCAGGGTGGTGGTGATAGATACTGACGACACTCAAAAACACACCAAAGCAAAAATCCAGAAGCTGCTGAGAGCTCAACACTAAAGAGACTTAAAATATGCCCACCACGGCTCAGGGAATTTTGCAGACGAGGGGTAGAAAGATTTTAAGAGACAGGGTGGGAGGGTGACAGACTGCTGCTCTCACGACTCATAACCCACAACTCCATGGTGAATACCAGCAATCCCATTCAGCGGAATGGGGACAGGGAGGAGGGGAATGATGGTACCAACACACGATGTGCCCATACAAAGTTGCTACTTAATAAAACAAAAACAAAACAAAACAACAAGAGACAAGGGGTGGTGAGTTTATAAAGGAAGAAAACCTTAGACCATTATGGGTGGGAATGTAATTAGAGCAACCAATGTGGAAAACATAGAAATGTCTAAGAAGATTAAAATCAGAACTATCATACGATCCATAAATCCTGCTTCTGGATATGTATACAAAGCAGAAAAAAATACCACCTCATAAAGATATCTGCACTTCCATGTCCATTAAAACATAACATTCACATAGCCACAATATGGACAACTCAATGCTTATCCATGGGTGAATTGATGGTAACGGTGATATAGATATTAAGTGCAATAGTCTTGAAAAAGAATGAGATCCTGCCTTTTGCAGTGTAGATATGTGGATTGGAGTTAATAAAATTATACTAATGATTTTGTTAAATAAGCTTAGCCACGTCGAAAAAAGTACCTATGTAATGTGAGAGGTGTTATTTTGCTTTATTATACTAACCACTACCAATATATATCCCATAGTAGAATGTTGTAAATCTAAACTGAACATAATACATTTTACTTTTTAAACTGAAATGTTTATTTTATATGAGCTTTGAGCAAGTAAAGTTTTGTTAAATATCTTTGGTAGTCATAGACTAAAGGTTGGCTCTACCTGATTTTCAAGTTTCATGCAGAGGGGTGTGTGTGTGTGTGTGTAAGCATCACTCTCCTTTATACTAGCATTCATATGATCAAATCATAACTAATATTAATAAAAACTTCACATTTATGACAAATTTCCTAAGTGATAATTACTTGCTTAACCAGCTCTATATCTCTACCAACAGTTTCAAATCCTGTGATTTCATAGGAACATCCCATTGTAACTCAGTACTTACTTGATTCCCTGTCATTGAGATTTTATTTTCATTATTTCCTTCATACCACACATTTAAGTGGAAGAATATGAAATTCCTAAGAATGTGGACCTAGATAGAGGACGCATGGTGGGTACCATACAGACCTTGTTTAACAGTAGGGAACCCAAAGGAGACATGAAGAGGAAGAGATTCACACTCTCCCACCTAAGTAAGTGCAAAGGACTGAAGTTGCCTTGGAGGCAAAATCTCTGAGGAAATGACCACATCTTTTTAGGAGTTATTTTTTGTTAATGCCAAGATCATCTGCTGATAGCCCCAAACTTTAGTGCAATGCCTACTAATACATGAAGCATTATTAACATCTTGCCAACAGCCCTTCTTCCTTATCAGGACTGAACCTGGAGCAGGTGTGTGCAGGGAAGCAGAGCCTCCTTTTGCAAACCATAATTAGTCTGATCCTGGGCTCAGCTACAGAGCCTCTCAGAGGCACCCCATTCTTTTCCAAGACCTTCCTGTGGGGCAAAGGGAAGCTGAGGAGAAGTAAGCAGTCTGCAACACATCTACATTCAAGGACAGAATGCCAGAAATTTAGACTCAGACTGAAATCTTTGTAACAGTTTTCTTTCCTTGTGATCCAATTTCCTCTTAATTAATCAAGAGGAATTTTTGTCTCTGCCTTGATATCATCACATGCTTCTCACACTTGAGAACATATCTGACAGATCTCTAGGTAGAGTTTTAAGCCATTTCCCAAAGTGTTTGAACCCTAGGACATAAATAACTGACATGATGAAAAACTGACATCAACATTTTTTTCTCAAAATAATGTGCCTATCAAAAGATGGCTTAACTTTTGTGCTTTTTATAATGCTCATAGACAGCAGTTTTCAATCAGTAGGTTAACTACATGTCAACATTGGAGGCAAGGGCAAGGTTTGAGACCCCAAGAACTATTGAATGAAAAAACAAAAACATTTCTTAGGAATTTTTATCTGGTTTAATGCACTAAATACATTGTTCATTTTCTGTCCTCATGATGTATCTTTCCAGTCCTTTAACAATATTAATTTTAGATTTTGTTCTGAAGGCTGAAAAAGTCTTGGCCTGTATTATCTACAGGCCTGCTAAGGAAGTTGATATTACTATAAACAAAAGGGTGAGGTGATTTAAGTGCAAGGGTGGCACTTATTTTGTCTTTGATTCAAATAAGACACTTGAAAAGACTTAATTTTAGTAATAAATTATAAAAGTCAACATATATTCATGTGTGTTTTAATTTTAAGGTAGTTAGAATAAAATTTTGGCTGCCCTTATATTAATATGTGTATATTAATATTCATGTATATATTAATATGCTTAGTAATATTACTTTTCAAGACAGGGGCTGGAAAAAAGCCTTTATGTGGACCTTGGTTTCCCTTTGGGCTTCAGCTTTTGTTTATTTTTATTAATTTACTTGAGAGCAACAGACAGAGAAAGAGGCAGAGAGTGAGAGAGAGAGAATGGGCGCGCCAGGGCCTCCAGCCACAGCAAACGAACTCCAGACGCGTGCGCCCCCTTGTGCATCTGGCTAACGTAGGTCCTGGGGAATCAAGCCTCGAATCGGGGTCCTTAGGCTTCACAGACAAGTGCTTAACCGCTAAGCCATCTCTCTAGCCCTGGGCTTCAGTTTTTTTAAGTTTTATTAATTTCAAAATGTTACCAGATGTGATGACTTCTTAAGGTTTATTTTTAATGAGTTTGAAGGCAAAGGTAAAAGGTAATAGAATGAAACGAGGCTCAGTCTTTAAATTAGACAAGTCTGGGTTTGAATCTTAAGTACTGTTTGTAGGAAGTTGGATTTCATTTTGCTCAGCTGTGAAACGGGGACTAAGTCACAGCTATGTTGAGGTCTGTAGATGTTTAAAAGAGGTCAGGCCTCTAATGTTCCTAGCACAACCTGTGCACAGACTGTGTGCTCCCATAAATGACAGGCTCTTATTTTAAGGTCAAGGAAGACATAAAGCCGAGCACATGATTCAGTCTAGCCATTTCCACTCTGGCACTTGGGAAAGGAAAGCGGTGAGCACGTCGCTGTCCTTAGCTAGCAGAAGTCTTCTACAGCGATGAAACGGGACCTGTCAGGGTTTAAAAAAAGAACACCAACAGGGCGAGGCCAATGCATCTTGGCAAGAAATGCTTTGCATAGTTTCCACCGTCACCGGGCTCTCCTTCCCACCCGCATTCAGCTTCTATTTAAGTCCCAGGCACTTGCTGGACCACACTTACTTCACCCGGTGCCCAGGCTCTCAGCAGCAGAGAGACAGGTAGCATGGCTCCAGGAGAAAAGGAAAGGGAGGTGGGGCCGGTGAAGAGTGCCCTCCGGAAGGTTCGCACAGCCACCCTGGTCATTAACTTAGCCCGAGGTTGGCAGCAGTGGGCAAATGAGAACAGCACCAAGCAGGCTCAGGAACCTGCGGGCTGGCTGCCTGGAGGGACCCAGGACCCACCCCACAGTCCTAAGCCAGTGCTATACCCAACTTCTGACCAGAAAGCTCAGGTGGCCCCCAAACCTCCATCCCTAAAGCCAGAGGGACACGGAGGTGAACAGGTCTCCGAGGAAGCCACTGGGGTCTCCCATATCAAAAGGAAAGAGGTGACCCGTACAGTTGTCAGCAAGGCTTATGAAAGAGGCGGAGATGTGAGCCACCTGAGCCACAGGTACGAGAAGGAGGGTGGCATGTGTGAACCTGCTCAGCCAGAGAATGACATCTGACAGAATCCTCCTCAGCCATGATTCCCCTACGAGGAGGAGAAAATGCACCAACCTGGTGTCTGAGCTGACCAAAGGCTGGAAAGTCATGGAACAGGAGGAGCCCAAGTGGAAGAGCGACAGCATAGACACCGAGGACAGCGGCTACGGAGGGGAGGCCGAGGAGAGGCCCGAGCAGGACGCAGGGCAGGTGGCTGCGGCCAGGATCAAACGCCCTTTGCCCTCCCAGTAAGTGAATGCATCCTTCCAGTATCCCCACTGAGGCCGGTCCCTCAGTACAAATCCAGAGGGAAGGGAATGTGTTACCACAGGTAGAGAATCTGAAAGATTGGGCAGGCACTGCGTTCTAGAAGGATGCCATGTCCCTGTGCTGAGAGTACAGTGCCAACCTCAGAAGTCCGTCTTTGGGCTCATGCCACTGCTTCAAAGTGTCTCATCAGAAAGTGGGACCTCGTAGCACAGCCCTTCTCAGAGTTCCTGAAAGCAGACATATTTCATGGATACTTTCTTGGTGTGATGGAGAAGTATGTAAGCTGACACAAAGTGACAACTAGCATTGCAATTTGCTTAGCTTTTCATGCACTTATTTTGATATTAATATGCCAAAAGCAGTGGGCTAAGGACAGTCCTAGTAACAGTGCAGAGGGCCAGGCCTGGTGCTCTGGAGGACGGTCAAGCCCCTTCTATCTTGTGGTTCCTCTCCTGTCTTGGAGCGTTCAGGACTCTAGAACGTTGTAAGGAGCCTCAGTGACTCATTGTCAGCTGTAATCTTGTCTGTCTGTCTGTCGTAGGAGATTGAGAAGTCTAATGGAACTTTTTTACCTGGGGAGACAAGTGGCATTAGTAAGTCAGCATGAGAGGGAATTTTGTTCATTTATTATCAGGCATAGGAAACATCTTCTCCCGTATTTTTCAATAAGCAAGATACTATGTATCAGAATGGTTGGTGGCGAAGCTGTTTTACACAGTTTGCCAAGACGTGGAGAAATTCTTACTAGTAGTGTTTGTTCTCAATGGGAATTTTCTGAGGTTTGTTGTGTTTTATGCCTCATTTTAAAGTCTTTTGACTGTATATGATTTCCTGTAAATAAAGGAAGTTAGATTCTTTCTCATAGAGTAATGGTGCAAGATTAAGCTAGCAATCTCTCAATCTCTCCTTCAAGATCTGCTTAGTAAAAAGAGAAGTTGAACATGAGGGTAAGGAAATAGACACACAGAACTATGAAAACATCCAAGTGACAGACAGTCCCAGTAAGTGATGGAGTTGGAAAGGCTGACTCCAGAGCTTGTGTCTGTAACTCCCACAGACTCACACTCTCAGCAGAGATCCAAGAGTCAACTTAATGGAATTTCAGCCATTCTAAAGTGCAGGGTTTCGGTTCAAGCATACTGAAGGACTTCAAAATAAACAGGGAAAAGAATAGCTGTTTGTTTTTACTCAACCCATTTTAGAGCAGGAAAAGTCTTTAGACTTGGGGAGTTAATAACTTGCAAAGAGAATCATGTGGCTGATGATCAGACACGACTACACTGTCTTTTAGCTGGTCATCCTGCTTCTGGCTGACCCCATACATGCCATGCTCCACTGATCAAAACAACGACATGCCCTGGACAGTGTACACAGAGTAGCAAACTCTCCCCCAACATCTCTCTGCAAGGCTGGGATGCTGCATGTTCTCTGCTCATAGGGGTCCCTGGCCACTGCGGATCACCTTCATAGAGACCAAGACTTGGACTTGGCAACGTGACTCCAGGCCCCTCCCACATGTCCAAGCTGGCATCCAAGAAAAAGAATGCTCCCAGTGCCCATCCACTTGAGCAGATTAGAAACCTGTCCCCTAGAGACTTTCTTTCCTGAGTTTTACTAGATATTCAAAAATTCATAGTTATTACTCTCACCACAATGTTAACAAACTTCATTCGTGGAAGAAGGCAACACTTAGCTGATGTCATTTTTAAAGTTGACAAGTTACGGATAACTTTTGCAATGCATTTTAGTAAATGAAGCTAAACTTCCCAAGATACAACACCTGACATAAATAATTTCATTCATACATATATAAATTTGGGATCCCAGAAACAGGGAAGGGGCTCTGGAATCAACATTGCTCTCCTAAAGCACGGGTAACACATAGACTTTGGCCACTGCTTCGCTTTCTGTCAATGTATACCTAGCATTTTCACCTGAAGTTTTTACAAATACAATAACCTGGAATTGTTTTATTAACCAAAGTATGTAAGATTTTCGAATTTAAACCTAATACTCTCAAACACTTTAACAAGTAGAAATATAAAAACCATATATTTATTGATGTAGAAAATTATCCATTCTGACCTATTTCTTCCTTGTTTTAAAAAGTGCCTCATTACAAATAATATCAAATTTCAGCACTCAGGGCATCTAAGCTCTTAATTAAAAGTAGAAGAAGAAAAAATTATATTGAAAATTCCATATTCTCCTATCATAGAACATAGAGTTTAAACAGCACATTTGGGTACTCTTTTGAGTAGTTTATTTCCTTAAATTACAAAATAAGTAAAATGCTCATGTGAGAATTTTTCAAAGAAAAAAGTCAACAGTCATCTGGATACCAACACAATTTTCATTTGTGCATATGAAACTGAATTTTTCAGCCTGGCAAGCTGACACTTGCTGTAGCTACGATTCTCTCTTAAATTCTCATTCCTTTTATTATTTTCATGCTTTTTTAGGATGGTTTTTTTTAAATATTTTTTTTTAATATTTATTTATTTATTTGAGAGTGACAGACAGAGAGAGAAAGAGGCAGATAGAGAAAGAGAGAGAATGGGCGCGCCAGGGCTTCCAGCCACTGCAAACGAACTCCAGACGCGTGCGCCCCCTTGTGCATCTGGCTAACGTGGGTCCTGGGGAGTCAAGCCTCGAACCGGGGTCATTAGGCTTCACAGGCAAGTGCTTGACCGCTAAGCCATCTCTCCAGCCCTAGGATGGTTTTATTATGAAATGTCCAATAGGTATGTAAAACAGTGCATGGTAGCTATCAGGCTAGAGGATGGAAGGAATGTGGGAGTGGCCCTCTGAAGGGCTGGGGTATTATGCTTTGTAGCATAACACTGAGCTGAGGTTTGTGCTCAGGAGACAAAGCTTGCGTTGACTGCACTTTGAACTTTCTCTGAGATATTTAGTCTCTGCCAAGGCAGGATGTCCCAGTTTAAGTGTGTAGTAGCTTTGGTTTCTGTCAAGATAGCTATGAGCCCCTTTGACTGTGACAGTCTTGACCTCGTTGGCTTCAAGTGAACAGGGGAGATTTCTAAGCTCATGGTGTGGGCATCTGATGGGGACAGGAGGCGATGAGGACAAGGAGGCTGATAGAACTCCAGCCCACCGCAGTGTGTAGTAGCTTTTAGCACATTTTTCACTAGAGAAACGTATAAAGTTGCATATTTAGCTTTTGTAGGTTTTCTTGCCAATTAATTTTGCTGCTGATTTTTCACCATATGATTACAAAGAATAATATTGGTGTATGTAGTAGAGCCTTACCCTAACATAACAGAAAGACCAGAAGGCAAGTGTTTAGGATTTATGAAATTAATGACAGTTCGCCATCTAGTGGATGTAATTTCTCTCTTGAATGTTTTTACAAGGGTGCACTCCTCTCTGGTCTTGGCATTCGGACATACCAATCTCACCTTCAACAGATGACCAACACTTTTTCCCGTTGCCACCATGATGATCAGTGACCAGCACGGTCTTCATAACGAGCTCAGGGCCATTTTGGCAGAACACATCACATGACATACTTGAGACTGAGGGATCCTGTCAGGATAGAGCCTTGCAGGACCTCAGAGGAATGTTCATGATGTGACACATTAACCTGTCTTCTGTGGGTATGAACTAGTGAGCTGTGAGAGTTCCTAAGTACTTCTGTCATGGCAGTGACACAAGTAATGTCATATTTACTCTTCATCTCTCCACCCAATGCTTCTAGGCACTAGTGTGGGGGAGGGGAAGGTGGGATCCTGGTGAAGATAGAGTACAAATCTCTCTCTTTTTGTTTTGTTTTGTTTTATCCACAAAAGCAAAGAGACCCAGAGACAGAATAGTCTACAAGGCTGGAGATACAGCAGTCTTCCAGGGACAAAATTTGTTTGTATCCCATGACACACTGGTCTACTTTCCAAATCTGGATTATTTTGTTTTTAAATAAGGAAATGTGTCCCATATTCAAAGGATACACACACATACATTGGAAACTCAAGTTAGTTATTAGCTCCTGTACCTGGATGCTGGATGGCATGACAGCACATAGAAAGAGCATCGTTGCCTTTCCCCTTGACAGCTAAGCCTGAATCCTGCCTCTGGCAGGCACTCAAGGGCACTATTTCCTAATACAGATTCTTGAAACTGTTTAACGTAGTACCAAATTAGTCTTATCACTTGATAGTTTTGTGACTTTAAGAAGCTACTTGATCTCCCTGGTCTCAGTTTCCTCATCTACAAAGCTGGATAGTGGCTATTATAGTAGGGAAAGTTAATGAAGTGTTTGGTAGAGTGCCTACATATATTGCTGGGAAATAGCATTTTCTATTTGTACAACTTGATAAACTGTGTGCTTATCACTGACATTGGTGTAAATGTGCTCTCATTAAAAATATAAGCATGAAAATCAGTAACTATGACTGAATAGCCCCGTGTATGTATGGTAAAGACAGTATGTATTTTTGATTAATAAAGTTTCAGAGGCCCTTCATGATGTGGCAATACAGTTCTATGCTTTCAGTTTTGGAATTGTTAGCAACCAATACCACTTCGATGCACACATTTGCATTAATTATGTATAAGGAAGGCTAATTTTTTTTCTTGAGTTTAATATCAGTGTCTAAAACACTATTGTTACTTGACAGAAACTGGTCTAGGTCATAGTGAAAAATAGGAATGCCAGTGGCAGTAAGTTTTTCTACTTTTACACCCAACTTTTGTGATCAGTATGTGTCTGAGCATCATAGGGAATTATAAAGACCTACATTAAGATGCACACGTCTGGGAAGTACAAAGTGCCAGTGACAAGGATGGTGACATATCAATACGTGATTCTTTGTCCTCTCTTTCCTCTAGGGCTAACAGATACACAGAGACACTGAACTGCAAGGCCCATCGGAAATACAGCCAGGTGGACAGCTTGAAAGGGAGATGGCAACAGTGGGCTGATCAACATATACAGTCACAGAAGCTCAATCCTTTCAGTGAGGAGTTTGACTATGAGCTGGCCATGTCCACTCGCCTCCACAAAGGAGATGAGGGCTATGGCCGTCCTAAGGAGGGAAGCTTGACAGCTGAAAGAGCCAAGCGCGCTGAAGAGCACATCCACCGGGAGATCATGGAGCTGTGCTTTGTTATCCGCACCATGGCTCGCCACAGACGAGATGGCAAGATCCAGGTTACTTTCGGAGAACTCTTCGACCGATACGTTCGTATTTCAGATAAAGTGGTGGGCATTCTCATGCGTGCTAGGAAACATGGACTGGTGCACTTTGACGGCGAGATGCTATGGCAAGGCCGTGACGACCATGTTGTGATTACCTTACTGGAGTAACTCTCTAGCAAGACAAACCTGACCCACTATTTTCCTGGTGTTAAATGGTAATGTATTACAAATGAAGATGCAAGCTGTTCTGTAATAATAAATATTATTTTTATATAAATGGCTTTGGTGCATTATTTCTATTAGAAAACTTGAATCATTTTCATAAAGCACACACAAAACATTTTAGAGGTACCTATAATGTCTGTCATTAACATGTATCAGCATATTGGTATTTGAAATTATACTTACCCGTTTAGATGAAAACACTTGGCTTTTCACTGTACAAACTATTATAGATTTTTAGTTATATATTACATCTAGGAAGAAAGCTGACTTTAGATGAAGAGCAGAACATTTTTTGGTAGCAAAAAATAAATCCCATTAAATTTGATGTAACTAAGCTTTAAGTTTGACCCTAACTACAATTTCTTTTTATTTCTTGGCATAGTCTTTGGGAACATAAAATTGCATTTTATCATGTGGAAGTTGTTGAGGTTGCTCTCTGGGCTTGGATTCTAATGTTTCCAAAAGACCTGGCCATTCTCCATAGGATTTGAGTTAATCACACAGAAACAGACCAGTGGCCCTGTGACCCACACAAAGAGGGAGGCAATATTTATCATGAAAGCAGAGTGAGAGATTCAGACTTAGCCACCCTGGAACTTCTTACAGAAGTTCATCTCAAAGCCTTACTGCATCATACTTATTTATATTAATGCCCAAACACAACCTAGAACCTAGAACAGTCTATGAAGTCAATGTTCAATATAGAAGAATCTCAAAGAACTACTGAATTAAAAACACAAGGCATATTCTCTTCTAACTCTAAAAAAAAAAAAAAACAATGTTATAAAGTGTGCACAAGCCATAAAACAGTAGTATTAGTCCTGCCACAGTAAAAAAGAAAAAGTAGAATTAACATGATGGTAAGGAGGCTGACACAAACCTACTAGCTGTCAGTTTTCCTTAGATTTAATATGAATCATATAAAATAAACTGGATATTATGTGAGAGTATAATTATTATAAATTCAATGAAAGTTGACATAATAAAATGGTACTTTGGTGTTAAATACAAAAGTCAAAATAGATAGCAAAATAATATGAGTTCTTAATTGTTATGTCAGATTTAAAGTAAGATACAGGGCTGGAGAGATTGTTCAGTGGTTACAGGTGCTTGCTTGCAAAGGCTGATGACTTGGGCCAATTCCCTAGTACCCATGTGAAATCAGATGCTAAAGGGGCACTTGTGTCTGGGGTTTGTTTGCAGTGGCAGGAGGCCCTGGAGAGCTGCTGCAGTCAGGTTTGCATTGCTGGCAGAGATCACCTAACCAAGAGCAGCTTGTGGAAAAAAAGGCTTATTTGGGCTTACAGACTTGAGGGGAAGCTCCATGATGGCAGGGTAAAATGATGGCATGAGCAGAGAGTGGACATCAGCCCCTGGCCAACATAAGGTGGATAATAGCAATAGAAGAGTGCGCCAGACACTGGCAAGGGGAAACTGGCCATAACACCCATAAACCAACCCCAACAATACACTCCCTCCAAGAGGTTTTAATTTCCATCAGCTGGGAAGACTAGCATTCAGAATACCTACATTTATGGGGACACCTGAATCAAACTACCACAAGAACCTGTTCTCTCTACAGCAAATAAACAAAGCATTAAAATAAGATATAGATAAAATACTTTAGGAATCACCTCTGTTTTCATGCATGGTTCTCTTTCAAACTTTAAGTTCCAATATATTCCAAAAAGAAGAAACTGTGTGTCCTTTTGTTTTCACTCCTGATTTCTAAGGGAGTCATTAATCTGGGAGGTCATTAATAAGTGAATCATTAATCATAAATGGTTAATATTTTTAAAGTAAAACTTCATATCACAGTGCATGTACATTTCTTACAACAATGAAAACCATGTCAAAATAAAAAAAATGGCATAGGTGTTTGCCTTTAATTTCTGTTTTTGTTCTTGTACTATTTTGATATTAGATTCCACAATACACTGTTTAACCTGCAAACAATTATAGAGCAAAACTTAAGATAATCCTTGTATGCATATTTCAGTGAAGGCTCCAAGAGTTCTCTCCTACAGAATAAAGATTTTGCAGGGGCCGGAGAGATGGCTCAGCAGTTAAAGGCAATTGCTTGCAAAGCATGACACCCTGGGTTCTATTCCCCAATACTTATGTAAACCAAGATGCACAAAGTGGCATGTGCATTCATTTGCTGTGCCAAGAGGCCCTGGTGTAGCCATTCTCTCTCTCTCTGTGCTTGCCAATAAATAAGTTAAAAAAAACACACACACACATAAAGAAGCCACAAAGAAACTGGCAGACCCTGCCAGGGACATTTAACTTGTTTTAAGGATGGAGTGACAATCCTCATCTCACCAAGGCAATAGTCATAAACAGGAAGACATGGCAGTATAGTAAGAAGCTAGGGTTCTTACAGGGAAATGCTTGTTAGGCAAGAGGCACACCCAGCAAGCACCAAGACATCCTTATAGCTGTGTGAAAGGAATGGCTTGTGGGCTGAAGATGGCTTATTGATTAAGGAACTTGCCTGCAAAGCCTAAGGATCCAGGTTCAATTCCTCAGAACCCATATAAGCTAGATGCACATGGTAGCATATGCATCTGGAATTCATTTTCAGTGGCTAGAGGGCCTGGTGCATCCATTCTCTCCCCCTCCTCATAAATAAATAAAAATAAAATAACAGAAGGGCTCAATCTGTAGAGTCCCTCTTACTTCATTGTATACTATCGTATGAATATTTAATTATAAGATAATTTATTCTCTTACTGTTTCCTTTCCTCAATCAAATGATTGTCCTCCTAAAACATTTGTGACTGGGAAACTATATTGTATCATAGATAATTCTAAATTCCTAAAAATAGTATATAATTGACTTGCACAACAGCCGGATTTTCTTTTTGATCAAATGTGTAGTTTTTGCTTTGACAGGTACTTTTTTATGTTCGTCATCTGAGTATGTGAATCGACTTACATAACTTGGAAGTTTTAAGTCCTCCTGATTCCCAAGTTCACCTTCCCTTTCACTCTGATCATGCACATTCTTGGAAGTGAAGTTCTGAGCTTGCATTTCTTTTTCTACTCCTTTTAGAACTTCTGTTTTCACCCATAATTATCATCAACAGATATAATGAAAGAATACTAGTGCTATTTGTCATGATAAGGGACAATTTTGTATAATTTTATTTTATTTTATATGAATGGGATCACTCTAGGATTTCTGTACCTTTTGTATTAAGTCACTCCATTCCTAATTTTTTAAATAGAAAACAACCATGTGGCCCATGCTGCAGTGGTCCCTTAAGATACAGAGGCCTCTGGAGGATTCCTAGAATATCCATACTTGATTCTCAGCACCCAGGGCACTTCTTAGTATAACTAGTCAATTCTGTTTTCTAAATTGAGTCCTATTCCTGCACTGTCAAGGTTATAGACACAGAGATGTTCATATAATAATCTCTTAGCTATTGAGGCCTGTATCAGTGGCACCTTTTCTATCCTTTGTAAGTTTTTTTTTTTGTCAATTTTGTTAACATGAAAGATTGGAATACTATCCTCAGAGATTTTGTTTTGATTTCTGCTCTATCTTCATGTTGTCCCACCTTTTTATAGGTTCAATGTGCTGTTCTTTGAACTTGAGAAGGAAGTTTTCTCCTGCCTGCCAATACAAAAAGAAGTTTCTCAAGAACCCTATTTTAATCATGACTAAAGTCTTTAAAGGCTTCACCCATAGGTGTAGCATCACATGTTGGTGATTTTAAAATCATATATATTAGGACAGAATATGAAATTCTCCCACTCCAAATTGAGTGTACACTTTTTCCCATTATACACTAGCATCCCAGATGAACTTCATGTCACCATCTGAGGCTCGCTCCTCTTCTTGCTACACTGGCCTTCTCCGTGATTGATACACACAAGGTTCCAAGCCAAAGCCCTAAGAACGATCCTTCACTCTTTCTGACACCCAATCAGAAACCAGCTCTTGTTAATTCTAATTCTAAATCTCTTTGAATCCATGCTTCCTTCCCTGTCACCAGTAAGTACTACTATTCTTACTGAGTCTCGTAAGTTTTCTCTCGATTTTCCCCCTCAGTTTTTGCTCTATGAATCTACCTTTTCACAAATATTTTTTCCTAAAGTACAAAACTGGTCAAAATATTCCTCAGCTTAAATGTTCTTAATTGTTCCTATGGACTGAAAAACAGAAACCTCTTGGTATTTCACATAACAAGCTCTTCAAGGCATGGGCTTTGTTCTATGACCTCTTCACCAAAAGTTAAACAGTCAAATAATTTGAGCTTCCCTGTTCTAAGTACCCTCTCTTATCTCCATTTTTAAAACTACAATGCTGCCTCTAATTGAATATAACCTTCTGTCACCATTATTCTGCCACCAAAACACAATGTATGTTAAGAGAATCATTTAACATAAGTAATATGATCAATGAAAGGTCTTATATATGAAAACAACATAATTACTAAATAAATCTCTGCACAAGTTTGCATTTATGCATTTAATTTTATTTGGTATATATTTCTATGACCATATGGTAGCTGAAATCCATTAAGGATTCTTATTTTATGTTAGTCAACTCCACAAAGACAATAATACTGCTGTGGAAGACCAAAGGGGGTGATTTATTTATTTACAATTCCCCACCTTATAAACATTTAACCTATATACTGTTACTTATAACAAGAGCTTTACACAGACAAGGAAATGATGCCCTGTACTTCTATTCATATTCAGCAATAGCGTACTATAGTAGAACATCAGATTTTTTAAATTAGCATTATGCCTTCTTTAGATAGTTAAACTTTTTTTCAAAAGAGCTAGATATATTTAAGTGTTATACAACTAAAACTACTTAAGCCAACATATTTGGCTTATAATTTCATTTTCAGTAATTTCAAGTGCTATAAGCAACCTGGCAATCAACATTTTCTATAAGAACAAAACTACCTTTAAACATTAATTTACAAGATATACAAGGTTATCTGGAATAGCTGAACTTTCAGCACAAAAAGTCACTGTCACATGTAGAACAGCAGGATTTTTTTTTGCATGACATGAAGCTCTGAAATTTAACTGACGAATTATTGCCACGATGGCTTATTGTTAGTTTCCTACAAAAGAGAATAAGAACTACTAGTGTATTCTATCTTTTCATTTTTGAGGTCACTTGACAGTAAGTTTGCATATTCACCAAGTCTACTGAGTTACAATATTGTCTACTATAATCACTGCCCTTTAATAAGAGCAAATGCTAATGGTACTTAGTAACATATACCACTAAAATGTTATTTTTTTCCTTTTGAACAGAAAAAAAAATTGGAGCTGGTGTGCAAAAAGGCTACAACAGAACTATAAAACAGTGGAACTGACACAATGTTGAAGAAATATGTACCTGTTTCATAGATTTTTCTACTTATGACAATGCCCTAGTAAGCTACAAATATGTAAATAGTATTACTTGCTTAATATATAAATCCAATAGAATCATTAAGTTCTCATTCTCCTTTGTCAATATTTTACTCTTTGTCTGATAATTCAGTGATATAATCATGTGCCCAAACCTGTAGCTCATGTACACTGTGGTCTGTTCCAACTAGAACTCCCTCAAATTTCATTTGTCTGTAGTAAAATTGAGAAGTTGCAAAATTAATAAAAAGAATGCAATAGTGTGACTCAGAACCAGAAGTGGTCTGTGAAGCATGTGTTACTTTGGCATGTGGTTTCTCCTTCATAAGAAAAAGATGAGCAAGTGCAAATGTCATTAGTGCTAACCTCACCAGATACAAAAGCATCTACACTGAATTTCCTCAGTGCTCCAATTAGACTGCTGTAGTAAAAGAAACAATAAGATTTTTTAAAAGGTTCAACAAAAGAGCACCATCCTATTGGGAGACTAACAGAACATGAATTGAAAATGAAGTGATCACTATGATCAAAATGCTGCTGAAATTCTGACAAAACTCCATCCAGCTGTTATACTATACAGACCCAGGCCACAGTAACCAAAAGAACTCTGGGACAGAAACATGATTTGAAAAATAAAATGCAAGCTTATAGTTGTAGAAAAGGGAAAACAGACTAAATCACGAGTGACATGTTACATTGTATTGCTTCTTGAACATTTCAAACAATGCTTGTCCATGTCAGATTTGGGCCATTATTCTGCTAATACAGAGAGTATTATATTTATTCAAAAGCCCAGATTTCAATGTCTTGGATAAAGAAATCTTCCTTCTTAGAAAGAGTATGATTCCCAAATGTTTTACAAGAATGGCTTCTTCCATGGTAGAGATCTCCATCAAGCCAAAGGGCAAATTCTCCTCTGTAATACATAAAATAACAATCTGTTAAAATTCATGCCACAAATTACAAAGCAATTTAATTGAAGCATTTCAATGTACAAAAGCCCTAGGATCATGAAATTTTCTAAATCGTTCCATATTCTTTATGACACTGACATAGGAATTTATTTACATTCCACTTTAAAATCATTTATCACACAAATTATGTGCACTAAATTTAATTCATATAGAATTAGCTATCACATCTTACAGAGCTGTATTTCTGCATACACAGAGAAGAACAGCTACATGTAACAGTGCCTGAAAAAGTTCATCATAATAGAAAACACAAGAAAAGATAATTAGTACCCTCATATCCAGATAAAGAGATCTTCTTGCATCCTTTGAGAGAATTGGCAGAACACAATCCCAGCACTCAGGAGGCAGAGGTAGAAGGATTGCTGTGAGTTTGAGACCAGCCTGAGACTACATAGTGAGTTCTAGATCAGCCTTGGCTAGAGCGAAATCCTACCTTGGAAAACTAATAATAATAATAATAATAATAATAATAGACTAAACTATAGCGTAATAATGTGATAACTAGTACTAAGGCCTACTAATTCTCTTAAAATGTCAACACTACTTTTCTGTCAAACAAGATGAGCCTGAAATTATGTTAGCCTGGAGTCCATGATTGGAAAGTGCCATATAAACATATAGTCTCTAAACTGGAGGCTCCATGAGGAAGCCAAGATTTCTTAAGATTCAAGTTCAAAGATCTGTTCCACTGTAACTGTACATCTATGAGGCCTCTGATACTGGCACTGGAAACACAAAGATAATTAGAAACCGTATATGATTCAGAGTTCACTGCCTAATGGTAAAGGCTTCTAGATTCTCCAATGACATCAAAATAGCTTTAAAGAGATACATGGGGTCCATGTGTGTTTTTTATTTTGAGTTATTTGTTTGAGAAAGGGGGGGGGAGAGAGAGAGAAAGCGAGATACAGACAGAGAGAAAGAGGGGATGGGCACTTCAGGGCCTTTGGCTATTGAAAACAAATTCTAGACGCCCATGCCACCTTGTAAGATGGCTTACATGGGTCCTAGGAAATTGACCATTAACCGCTGAGCCATCTTTTCAACCCCCATGAGTCTTTTACAGTAGGGACAGACCATGATCTGTTACAAGAATATAAAAGAGGCAAATTTCCTTCAAACAATTTTTTCTAAGAAAGTGTTTTGAAAAAAAAAAGCAAACTATTAGGCATTTAGTTCTAATTTCAGATAAATGGATCTCAGAACTATACCAAAACTCTTTTTAAAAAATTTTTTTAATGTGATAGAACAAGAGAGAAAAGGGGGGGGGGGATGTTGTGCCAGGGCCTGCAGTCACTACAATCCAACTCCAGACATGTGTGCTACTTTATGCGCTTGTGCCACACTGTGCGCTTGCGTCACCTTGTGTGTCTGGCTTATCTGGGACTTGGAGAGTTGAACATGGGTCCTTATGTGTCACAGGCAAGTGCCTTAATTGCTAAGCCATCTCTCAAGTCTTCAAAACTATCACCAAGTATGAATTTAATTATTTTTGTCTAATGTACCTGAATTTTCTATAATTCTACCTAAAAGTCTTCCCCCGTCCCTGCCCTAAGGTAAGGTCTCATTCTAGCCCAGGCTGACCTGGAATTCACTATGTAGTCTCAGGTTGGCCTCAAACTCACAGTAATCCTCCTTCTTTTGCCTCCTGAGTGCTGACACTAAAGGTATGTGTCAGCATTCCCAGCCTACTTGGAAGTTTTTGAGATTTAAAATCAGGTATAAAATTCAGCTATTTTGGTAGGATTATAGGTCCTATGGGTTCCATCAGCATTTCAAAGGGCTTTGTGACTCCTAACTTGTTAGGTAAATGATTTGAAGAGTTATAGACTTATCGCAGGTAAATCACACAGAAAGAATATTGTTATATGATCAAAACTTTCAAAAACAAGTTACCAAACTAAGAACACATTGTCTAAGGAGGTGCAAAAAGTATAACTACTCTTCTAAATCCTGAACTCAAGAGTCCAATGATATTCCCTGCAGAACCCAGGCCGGATTCTTGTATCACGTGGAAAAATGTGATGCTGGGCAGAAGGAAATGAGTAAACATGGCTATATTTATTTAATACCTAGATAGAATTTCATAGACTATGTGTGGTAGTTTAAATGTAGTGGTTTATTAAAACTGAGCTTGCAACTTGAGCCCCAAGCCCTAAGGTTTGTGGAGAGCAGTTTGGCGCTCTGGCTGCTCCTGCTTGGTGGTGTTTGCTGGCTGCTTGATGGTGTCTCTCTGCTATGAATCTCTAGAAGGGCGGCAGGTTCTTCTGCCACGGATGCTGTTCCCCTGCAGTTTGTGAGCCTGAAATACACTTTTTCCTCCCATAAGCTGCTTCTGGTCGGGTGTTTGTCCAGCAACGTGAAGCCAACTGCAATGATGCAACAATACCTCTTTGATATTTCCATGCAGTCTTCCTCTACAGATGAGCTAATCTTTATTTTCACTCAAAGGAAGTGCAGACTGTTAAGGAGTTTGCTCAAAGTTTCACATACAGTGTATGCTGAAGTTAGCATCTGCCTCCAAAGCCTACCTTAAGTCTGCCATATCATGATTTTGATTTTTGAGTGTTCTGAGTGATAGTTTAAACTCAGTGTATTCACCCCGCCCCCCAGAGGTTTATTCATTGACAGCTTGGTTGTCAGTGTGGCTATGTTGAAAGGCATTTGGAGTTTAAGGCCTGAGGGCAGAGTATAAGGTTTATTAAGTGACTAGCAGCACAACCTAGGCAGGGATTAATGTAGTTCTTGCAAAACCACTTGCCAGATAGTAATTAGAATCAATCTGGTTTTCTTTCATGTCATGTAATCTCTTGTGCACACAGCCATTTGCCTTCCTACTTCTCTACTATGGACTGATGAAGCTTTTGCCAAAGGCAGACACACCACCACGCCCAGCCAGATATTTTTTAAAAACAGAAGATGCACTAACACAGAGGTTTCTGCACAGAATCTGAAATATCAGGCCCTAAAGTTTCTGTTTTCCACACATGTCATGGCTAGTTTATTTTAATAAAATCATGTTACTGTAAGTCTAGTTATCAAATGTAACTGTGTGTATGTTATTTTCAAAGGCATCTAACATAGACTGAAATTCTAATACCTGAGAGTAAGTTCTGAGAGAGCTAACAGAATCCTACACATGTAGGGAAGGGCTGAAAGATACTCTCCCAATACAAACAAAGGTGTAACTGGACTATGTAAATATCATAGGCTCAGTATACCAAGTAAAAATAAGTCATAAGATTTCAATAAGCACGGTTGGTTTTTAACCAGTATTCAGTATAATCATGTCTTCTAAACACAAATTTATACAAAAGAAAAAAAATGATAGCATAACCTAGAATGGCAAATATTCTTGATGGCTAGGAAGATTCTGTGGCCTAAATGAACTAATACAAATAATGTAGCACTTTAACAAATCTGGGAATTAGTTAGTATAGCACATATCTGATACTAAAGGGAATAAATTCCTAACAAAGGTGATGTAAACACTGCACAAGAGGCACTGGCCATGAGGTAGCAGAAGTAGGCTCCCTCCATACATCATGAACACCTAACAAAATTGGGCTATTAGAATACGAAAACAAAATTCTTCAGTGTTTGTCATGCCAAAACAATCAAACAGAAGGCTTCATAGGATTAAATCAAAACAGAAAAAAAAAAAAAACTCTAAACATGGTGTCATTAAAATTTTTCTCAGGAAAATAAATTTTCATTACTGTCTCAAATATTAAGCCAAATGTTCTCAGAGTAAATCACAAGAAAATTATTGGGTCTGTGCTAAACAACGTGAAACACAACATACTGTCATCATGTTTATTAGAAACTTTGAGATGTTTAAAGCTATTAGGATAGTTCCTTTTCGAATACCAAAAGCCAGTGTACTCTACAGATGATTTTATAAAGAATCACCTAGCTCATAGCATATTAAAATGAAGACACAAATACTTGACAATAATTTCATGTAGTAGACTTAAGCACTGTCTTGTAAATAAACTTTACTTGCTAAATTATAAGGTTGGAATTCTAATGTCAACACTCCCCAAAGACACTGACTTTACAAATAATCTAAATGTATTTTAAAAGTTGCCTTTAGAATATCTCTGTGAAATGTTCATGAAACTTACCCTCCACCACCAAAAGCTAATGAATCCATGTCTCCTTTGATAAAAAACATATTGTCTCCTGTCCACTTAAAGACCTATAAAAATGGCGAAAAACAGCATTACATATGTAGATGAAAAGAGTCACTAAACAGTTACCCAAAACCAAAGAGCATTAATGAAGTTTAAACAGATGGTAATAGGGATGACAATGCGAGCTTAGCACAGAAAGGGCTCGTGCTTGGGGTTTCAGTGTTTTATGATTAAATTTGAAAATAAACACATCACTTATTTCTCAAATGTTAAGTCTTCACACATCTCTCCTCTTGTTTAAATTTTCTTGCGAACATTGAACATGAATGGGTACAAATTGATCTAGGGTCAAGGTTTTTTTTTTTTTTTTAGTATGTATTTCTAGTTCATGTTTCTTATATTAATGATTTTAGCATGTACATTTAAGATATCCAGTTTAAATTCCTGTAAAGAAAGTGAATACTTCAAACCTGAGGGCCAACTAGACATTACTATTTTTACATATTTATGTGATAATCTTGATTGCCAACTTGATGGAGTTTTGAGTAACCATGAAAACATATCCTAGGTATGCCTGTGTGATAAGTATTCCAGATTAGGTTAAGTGAGGCAGGAATACCCTCTCTCATGTGTCTGATGCCAGTGTAGCTAGGGATGAGTGTCAGCATTCATTTCTCTCTGCTTTTGGTTGAGGGATACAATGTGACCTGCTGTTTCATCTCCTGCTGCCATTCCCTTCCTAGCTTAATAGATTGTATCCTCAAACCGTGAGTCAGAATAAATCCCTTCTCCTTGAAGTTGCTTTAGTCACATATGCTATCATAGCAATAACAATAGTATCTAAAAATTTGTTTTTAATACTTCATAGTTGTATTACTAAAACCTAACATAATAGCTCCTAGCATCTTAACTTAATTTTAAGTTTTTCAGAAGTATTCCTAACAGTTTTCAATGAAATGTTCTAACATGAATATTTTCAATTATATATTACTCATTAATTGCATTATTAGAGTTGTTAGGTAGTAATCTGTAGCATAAAAATACAGACTAAGTACAGATGAACCTTAAAAAAATCTGTAGCAACACAGATGGGAGTTAAACCCAAGTGTGTATGACTCAAAGTGCATGCATGATGTCATATCTTTATATAAGTAGAATGTTGAAATAATTATTCTTACCTCAAATTCTGGACAGAACGTAAAAACAAAGGTTTCTCCAGTCCCATAAAAGCCGTCACTTACTTTAAATGGTTCAGATGCTAAAGCACCGAAAACCTAAGGATAAAAAAGGCATGTTCAAAATACAACTACTAGCTTGTTCATTAAGCATTACCCTTCATCTTATAGGTTAAGATAAAATACCAAAAAATTCAATGAGTACTACTTTCACCTACTTGTATTTAAAAAGGGAACAATTATAACTTACTGTTAAATTCACATTCTGGTCACATATAAAGTATATCAAAGCTTTTCAATGAGTGTCAAAAAATTTCTAGTTTTGAAATCTGACAAGATATTGTTGAAATTAAACAGATAATTGTTTTTTAAAGATGTGAACACATTTCAGGAGGAACTGCATGCACCATCTACGTACAATAAAGATAATGTGCTGATTCATGATCATGGTGCTTAAAAAGACAAAGTCCTTCAGTATTTACAGGTAAACATTTTACTATTAAAATATTATAGAATGTTCTTTTACTTCACGATTATACAGAAAACTCTCTAAGGGTAGGCTTGAGACTGAAATGTCTGGCCCTTTAACTCCATGGCTTTGCATGGAATAAGAATTCAATTAATGACCTGACAAAAAAGTAAATGCACAGGACATGGAAAAGTCATTTCAACATTCTAAGACTAAGTGTCCACATCATAAAGAACATCATAGCACTTGAACAGATGATCTCTACAGTTATCTCTAATATCCAATCGTAAGAATAATACTGTAAGAACTCGTACAAATGCACAGAAATAAAAAGGTAGAGTTGAAATGAAATATTACCATTAAGTTGCATGTAACATAGACCCAGACTAAGGCAGGCCCAGGACTACTCTGGAAACTCTTCTTGTACTTCTCCTCATTACCCACCTCCCTGAAGAAGCCACTACCCAATACCATCACAGCTTTACTTTATCCACTTAGAAACTTTTTACACATGCACTTACGAGGAAGTTAATATTTACTGTATGATTTTTAGTTTAGTGTTATAACGGTATCACTTATCTATGTTCTGACATGTAGCAGTGATTTGCTTATTTTTATTGGTGTAAGTACCTTTCCTTGGGAATAGAAGCCTGTGAAGGTTAACTCCATTCTAAAATAGGGATAACTAAAGGCTTTTGGAAATTAACCAGATAATGTGTACAATAACTAGCATATAACAAATATAGGAATGAGCATAGTAGAATGTGTTTGGTTTTCATTGATTTTGCTCCTCCATCCCGTCATCACTCTCCAATTCTGGGCAGGTTTTTCCTGCCCACTGATGGTTTGCTCTTATTATCCTCACATGGGATTTGATCAAAACTACCCATTTATCTTACCCATAACTGTGGGATAACTCCACAATGCATGACCCATATACCTCAACAAGGTGGGGCCAAGGGGAGGGTGTAGGTCACAGATGAGCCTAATAATGATACCAAACTGACTGTATTTGCTGAATACAAAACTAATTAATAAAATAAATAAATAAATAAATACATAAATAAGAAATGTTAATGAAATAGAAGAGAAAAAAACCTACCCATTCTTTAATGCGCTGTCAATTTCTACCCTTCTCTTACTAACTCTTTTCACTGTTTCTGGGCTCATGCTGTTCCTCACATTATGCTTGCTTTTAGAGATATGGATATAATTAAATGTTCTTCCCTACCACATTATAACCTCTTTCAACAAAGAAACTCTTAATTATACATGTTCATTTATCTTCTACCATATCCAGTGTTACCCTGTATTTAAGAAACACCCAATAATTACCAGTTACATACCACTAACAAAGTAAGTTTTATAAAAGAAATATGTTAAGAGCTTAATGTTTAACTCTTAATGTTATCTCTTAAAGGATGAATCATCTACACAATTTTCCATACCTGTCCATCACTATCTTTAATCACCATCAGCACTGGGGTGTCTAAACCTGTCATTGTTCGATAAAGGGTCTTCAAACTTGTGCCATGCTTCCCAGTTCCATAGACAAGAGTCCATGGATAGCCAATTGTCCTTGGTGGAAGATGCTTGGTAAGCTTAGAGAAACAAATATTAGCATTACTTGATAACCTACTGCCAATATGTAAAACCCATTTACAACTGGAATTTATTCATACATATAAAATGTAGGCTAAAAAGAAAACACAAATTGTCATTCTCTCTTCTGAGGTACTTAAAACATTTCTCAACATGCGATATGATTTGTCAAGGAAGAAAAAGAACCATGTCAAACCAGACACAAATGAAACAGAAACAAATATGTGCTTTTTTTTTGCTTGTCGGTCTGTATCAAATGAATAACGATATTGGAGCAAATGCTAGGATGTTATTCAGATACCTCTCTAATGGACTTGAGCCAGATTATTAGGAACATTTTATAGGTGTGTGATATGGAACAAGCTATTTATCTCTGTGAAAATGTCTGCACTTACCAAAAACATGTACACAATGCAGCATCCATTCTATACCAGTTACAAAAACTTCATGAGATAATAAGCAAGTAACTAAAACACAATAAATGAAACACTGCGAGATAGGAGAGAGCATCCCTACTATCAACAGTACTCAGTCTAAGGTAGCGGGGAGTTTGAGGTCAGTTTGGTCTACATAGTAAAAGCCTATTTCAAAACATAAAGAAATAAAAAAAAAACAAAAAACAAATATTAGCTACCAACTACAGTGTCTCACATAAATTGTTATTTTAGCATTTGCTATACTACTTGCTATATATTTTTTGCTCATCTATCCTTTATCATGAGAGAGGAACAATAGCTATTAAACTGCTGCAGGACAACAGAAAAGACACTGCGCCACTCTCATGGCACATTCAGAAAGGATGTGTGGATTCATCATACCTTTTCAATTTGATCCGGCAGTAAGAGTTCACTGGGATCGCTGAGGTTTGGTCGAAAAGATTCAGACTCCAGCTCTGCTTTTGCTGGAACAACCTGTTTTGAATTTATGTCTTCCTTTGTTGTGATCTAAAAAAGTAAATAGCAGCAGTGTATTAATATAACATTGTGATATCCTTTCCAAAGTTTCACCTTTTTGAGTATAACAAAATATTATACTGTAGTACACATGACTAAAACTTGAGCTTGGAATTTTATAAGACAAAGAAGATCTGTTTAATATGAATCGTATATCCAATACAAAAAAGTTTAGAACAAAAAGTAGACAGCTTTCTTATCCACTACCTGAGGAAGAACCTTCAATACTTATGTGTAATAGGAGACTGTGGCATGCATGCCTAATCCCTAAAGTATAAAAGTGAGCGAGTGACACAGCTTGCTTTTTAATTAAGTGCTCTTTAAAATATGTATGATTATTTTTTATGGTAGGTACAAAAACAGTCAAAAATAGTTGAGAAAATTTCCCGGGTCTGAAAATTTTAAGGTAAAGAATAGAATAATAAAAGTTCTAACTTTCTTTTCACTGGAGTATATAGATATTTCCTTCATTGGAAGTTACCATTTTGTAAAAATTTATTCACTCTTTATATTTGCTAAACAATGAATTTTTATCTGAGTCAAATAAGAAATTTTTAAGTTGATTTGTTTACAGTGTTTTTATTTTAAAATCGGAGCAACTGTATGTGTTTGTTTGATGGAAAATATCTTGCTGGTATTCTTAAAATAAAAAAATTGAAGTAAAAATTGCTATGTAGTCTATTTGTTAGTGTATACTTTATAATAATTTTTGTATATGAACATAATATCTTGGAAATGTTAAGATATGAAACTTTTAAGTTTAAAAATACATAGATCTCTACTAGAGCAGATAACTAAAATGCAGTAAAGCTCAGAAGCTGATTCACCCAGATGAAATCTTTGTCAGTTTTTTTTTTTCTTTTTGTATGTGTGTCTGTGTGACATATCTCTTACCACATATGGACAGTATATATTTTCAACCAATACATGTTCTAGAACTGTATTGTTATTGATAAGAAGCTAAATATTAACCCTTCCACATCATCGTATATTATTCCTATTTCAATGATGTGAAAGGTCAAAACAGAACAAAACAAAATCCAAGGCAGCACTGGAAGCATTGAAGGAAAACTATCAGTCTAGCAAAGTGAAGAAAGCATGTCTCTATAAAAAGGAAAAACACAAACAATAATACACAAAACTGAAAAATGAGTTTTCAATTTTATCACTTTCTTGTATTTTTTTAAGTCAAAGATTATCCCACAAAATTTTAAATAATTTATCCAGTTCTGATGCCTACCATGTACTAATTTTAAAGTCTTTATAAAACCAAGCAGGAATTCCTCAAGAACAAAAACAATTTGTCCCATTAAGATATTTCATGTGTAGTTTCTACAACTGAAAGTTTAAAAGAAGAAATATCTATTTAAATCTTATTGTACATTAAATTTTTATAATTTTTTCCATAGTTGCGTGTCTTTTAGATTCAATTCAGTAAAGATGAGGTCACAAAACCAAGTATTCCCCGATGTCAAAATTAAATGAAAACTCATCGCTCAATGAAACTCATCGTTCTGAAGTGACTGAAATTTATTCTGAATACTTTTCAAGTGAAAGGAAGACAGAAAGATAATCCTACAGCTCTCCAAGGCAAAACTGTACTCTTCAATACAAAAGGGAATTTCTGATGGATTATTTTAGTGCTTCCGTCAAAACAAATCCTTCAGTTAGGAGATTTGCCTTGAGAAATGGCACTAAAAATGGGGCATTCACTCTCCAGAGGGGTTTAAACTACTGAAGGGCACCTGGAGACGTCTGCAGAGGGTGCGCAGTTCTTCAGTATTTAGAGCATCGATCCTGCGGTGGTACTCAGCCACTGACACTACCTGAATGTGGAGACAGGAAGACAATAATTCCACTGACAGTTGAGAAAAATATCCAATAAAAAGAAAGAACAGAAAGAAAAGGAAAAGGGAGAAACTTAAACTGGCAAAGAAAACAGCAACCAAGATTTCTTTCCCAAGTCCATGCTGAAAATCCAAGAGGCTTTTCTATAAGTTAGAGTAAAACACACAGGAATGAGTTTCGCCACCATTCTCAACTTCTTGAAATCACTGGTCTTATTTTATGGACTATTTAATATAAATGTTTTGTTCACATCATAGTTAAAATCTAAAATATAAAGGGCTTTGCAATTTACAAAGAGAGTGGTAGTTAACTATTTCCTCAAGTCAGCTGAGCTCAAACACTATATACTAATGGCCATGGTGGAAAAATTTCTTCTAGGCATAAGAGACATACAGAAATTTATTAGGGGAAAAAAGGGGGGAAAGAAAAATAATGAACTTTGTTTAAGGCAATAACATGAATGTGCCCTAAAATAAAAAAAAAAAAATTAAAAGCATGTCTAATCTACAGGTTAAGTCTGTCAAGTGTTTGGCAACATTAAAGGTTTTGAATGCACAACCAATGATGGAAAATTAACTCAAAGTTAAATGTGCAAACAATCCACAGTGTGTCTGGCATTACTCCCCCATGCTATGCATGAGCCTTCACTGTAGCCCTGGTTCTGAACTGACATGTGCAGTTTGCAAGGCACATGCCATCAGTGTGTCTGAAACACTTCTGTTCAGACTTGACATTGCTGCATGTTATGAACTGCAGTGTTTTACTGTACAAAATTTTCTGGTTTGATATTATTTATATTAAAAACAAATAAGCATGCCCACTTCATTATGATGCAAATTTCTTCTGTCTTTGATAAATGGTAAAATTATACTTAGTTTTAAAGTAAATATCTTTAAGATTTATTACCTGTAAATGTATACCTATTAGTTTGTATATCTATTAAAATTTTTTTGTTTATTTGCATTTATGTGTATACAGGGACGTTAGGATCTCTTGCTGCTGCAAATGAATGCCCATTCAACTTTACATGGATTTCTGGGGAATTGAACTGAGGCCTACAGGCTTTACAAGCAAGCACCTTTAACCACTGAGCCATTTTCCCAGCCTCCTTATACCTATTTTATATACCTACACTATGGCTTGATCAAAAATTTATTTTGTTTAAAGAAGTCATGTAAGTTAAGAACTCAAGCCCTGTTCTAATCAACAGTATCATTTGAAGCATGTCTACTTGAGTTTTCACAAAGGACTTTCCCCACTAGTTTTTGCTTCTTCTGTTTTATTTGCTGTGGCTTATCCTGCAACAGATATTTATGATTAAATTTTAAGTTTCACACATTCTAAATTCCTTTAGGAAATATTTTAAAACTGCCTAGATCACTCTCTGGCCTGGTGCTGAATTTAAACGCTATATATTACAGAAAAACACTATTACAGAACACACACACACACAAACACAAACACGTTTCCTCAGGTTGGTACAAAGTTACAGCTTTATGAGACTGTGACATAATTACAGAAAGTATAGAGTGTAACAAAATACACAGTGATTCTCATGAGCTAAGACACATCTTGTGATCAATCTGAACTGATTATGTTTATAGGCTGTAGTAACAAAATACAGTTAAATCAACAAACCCATAAAGGACATAGACTTCTCACTAAAGTTTTAAAAGGTTCTCTTTAACTAAAATGAATTGGCTACCAGTATATTTCCGAGTCCTTTATGAAAATCTATGCAGAGGCTGGTGAACTCTATGAAAGCATTAAGAAAAACATGAAAATAGAAAACAAGGGAAAAAAAACTGGACAGATCCTCACTGAGCCATTGTTATTATAGACTTTTGCTAAGCAACAATGCATACAATGTGATAGCTGACTTTCTCATACTTTTGGGAAATCATGATCTATACACAGAATTTGTATGCAAATGACTAACTATAACAAAAAATGAGCGCATTTTTATACTATATTACATTATCACATTCCTAACAGTTAAGAGCACACAAGTGAAGAACTTAAGACTTTACACTTAGAATCATGTGCTCTGTCTGCTAATGTTTCTTGAGTACTAGAGTAGTTTTGATTAAAATATATATAATATATATATATTACATAATATATATTGTATAACATAGATACATATATATGATATAATATATATAATGTGAGTCCCATTGGAAGAAGAGTATCATGACCTATCTATACTACAGAACCAAATGCCACTCTTCAGTCTTTGATAAAAAACCCTCACATGCAGAATATATTTTCCTAAGCCTTTTATTTCCATTAAGGGGACAAAATAAAGGTAAGATTAAATTCTCTCATGTTCATTGTAAATGGACAAAAACAACAGTAGTAAATCAGAGTAAAAAAAAAAAACAAACAAACATAAAGCTGCTTTCAATAATAACCTCATGAATAAGAGCATGTTCATGTATAGTCTGTCTGAGACTGATTGGTTAAAAAATAACAAAAACCCATTCTTCTACTGCCTTACAAACTAACAAGATCAAGATTGGCACTGCTGACTATGCCAATTTTTGTTGTTGTTGAGGTAGGGTCTTGCTGTAGCCCAGGCTGATCTGGAATTCACTATGTAGTTTCAGGCTGGCCTCAAGCTCAGAGATCTTCCTACCTCTGCCTTCTGAGTGCTGGGTCTAAAGGTGTGTGTCACCACACCTGGATTTTACTAAATTCTTAAAAAATAGAAAAACATAGCAAAATGACTATTATCTAAAAATGTTATTTACACTTCTTTTGGTAACCAAAAAATGTTAAGAGAAGAAATGGAGTCAGAATCATTCTAGCTAAGATAAAAGGCATAACATAGCATTCAAAGTCACACAACCCTGTGTTCTACTATAATTCATCATATAAAACTAACTCCCATCACAAAATTAGAACAAGATGTTAAGATTTGGCTCTACTTTTGTCTAAAATAATTGTTTTCAAAATACAACTCCATGGAATGACATTAACAGTGATAAAAGAAGTAAATGGGCAGTCACAAATTAATTAGAAAATGATTAATAAGAGAAAGAAAAAATAATCTAGAATAAATAAAACAGAATACATGAGTAAAGTCTGGTGAGAACAAGAGAGGAGTTAGAGAACAAGGAGAGGAACAGGTTCTCAGCCAGCTGAAAACTTCTCCATAAGCTCTTTTCACACTGTGCCTCACCAGTTATTCCAAACTGAGCAGAAGAGCCAGTGTGGGGTTCTGAACTAATGACAGCAAACACAATTATCTGGGGCCTTCCTAGCTCAGAGCTGGCAAATGCTAAAAGTTAAATTCAGTATTATAAACTTAGTTATCTACCTTCTATCTCCAATACCCACCATCAGTTTTGGGTAATACATAACAGCATATAGCTGCAGAGTTAAACCACAGAGAATAGGATATGGCTAGTTATTGCTTCCTCAGGTGGCCTGAGTAGGTAGAGTCTAATTGTCATGTCCAGGTTCATATTTTCCTTGACAGAACACAGTTTTCACACCCACTTCCATTAAAAGCCTGAACAAAGACTCAATTTGACTGTTTCTTTGTTTTTGTCCCAAGTTTGTCTGGATTGTCCCTGTAGAAAGGCATACAGTCTCTTCCCTAAGCTCTCGTTCCATTTACCTCTCAAGCATTTTCCTGCTTTCTGGCTCTTTGGGGAGATGCACTAGGGAAACATATAAGTCTCTTATCCAAGGACCAACATAATTTCCCAGTTTTCACTTTTGGTTTTTCATTTCCTTTCCGTTCTCTCGTTTCATGAGACAAGATATTGCTGTGTAGCTCAGGCTGGCCACTCGCAATCCTCTTCCTTCCTTCCTAATGTAGGTATATGCCACCACATCCATTGAAGCTGACCTGAACAAAGTTGCATTTAAAATTTCCTAATTATATTTTTAAATGACTCAGATTCTTATGAGAAAGTAGAAACCAATCAAAACCATTTAACTAGGGAATGCATATGTTATAACAGCTATCAAGAATGAGATATACAAAAAGTGTTATAAGAAAGGGATAGTCTTATTTACATCATATCAGGATAAAACACTCATTTACTTAACTTTTTTATTTCTTAGTTTCTGAATGATATACAGAGCAAGAATATAGATCTGAAATAAATGTAACAATGCACAATTCTTTTGGATTTACTTGTCCTTTAAAAAATGAATGTAAATATATATATATATATAGTGAGTTGGTGGGGATTTGCAAAACTTATTGTTTCAGTTAGTAAAAGTAATAAAGGATAACATACAGTTGTTTAAATAAAAACATGATTTTAACTACAGACCTGTTTTATTGATAAAATTCATTGAAAAACTATTAATATCATGCTTGATTTCAACAAACATTTTCAAAGCAACCACTTGTGCCCATTAAAAAAATTAACAGGGGACTGAAAAGATGGCTTAAGGGTTTAAGGTGCTTGCCTGTGAAACCTAAGGACCCAGGTTTGATTCCCCAGTACCCATATAGTCCAGATACAGAAGGTGTCACATGCATATGCAGTTTATTTGTAGTGGCTGGAGACCCTGGTGTGCCCATCCTCTCTGTCTGCCTCTCTCAAATAAGTAATAAATAAAATACTGAAAATAAATTGAAGCAGATATAGCAGCAGCAAATGCTAAAGGTGGTTTACCAGCATGAATGTCAATATACCAGTGTTGTGATACTGACAATGAGCCTTTAGAAAATAAAGATAATACATCTGAATCTTGAAGTCAAGTACTCTTTAAATAAGAACATATAGTCTCAAGTAAATTATGTACATATTTGTGTATATATATATATATATGCATACAAATACATATATACATATATATTTATAGACACACTTGTGTGTATGTGTCTGTATGGCAACATCTGTAATCTGCAAATACTCTGAGAAAGATACAATGCTTAATTTAGACTCAAGATTCTCACAGTAAGATAAAGCAAATATGAGGTTATGATGAATGACTTAACACACAGCCAAACATAAGTATACTAAAACACTGAATCAAGTTTAGATAATGAAATCATCAGATATAAACTATGTGTGAGTTGGTATATAAATCCTAAAAGTAGGGCTGGAGAAATGGATCAGCTGTTAAAGACACTTTCTTACAAAGCCTGATAGTCTGGGTTTAATTCCTCAGTATCCATGTAAAGCCAGATGCACAAAGTGGTACATGTGCCTGGAGTTCATCTGCAGTGGCTAGAGGCCTTGGTGCACCCATTCCCTCCTTCTTCGGCTATCTCCCTCTGCTTACAAATAAATAGACTGAACAATTTTGTTTTTTAAAAGTCCTAAAAGTAAATGAGCAGGAACATGTAATTAAAACTATATGTATAGTTTTAATTATATATATTACATAATTATATAAATTATATATCTGAAAAAATGACAAAATAGAACTTTTATAGAATAAATATAACGATTTTCAAAAAAAGTCAGATAAATGAAAAATCAGAGAGATACCAGTAAACTGGGAAGCATAACTGAAATAATCCATGATACATTACAAAGAACAAGGAGATGAAAAACATAAAAGAGCTTATGAAAATAATCTTATTAATAACATGCAATTGGTTTCAACTGGGTCTGAGAAAAAAACAGAAAAAAATTTAGAGATACAAGAGCTGATTAAGGAATCTCATTTCAGAAGGATTCTGTTCTCTAAGTGAGAAATACCTGCACAATACACCTAGTAAAATTTCATAAGACTTATAAATCTTTTGAAAATAAACTAGTGACAGAGTTCAAGAAACTCAAAATGGAAGCAAAAAGCCAACAGAAAATGCAAGTCTTCTCTGAAAGATGGACTTTGAAAAAAAATCTATCTTATTTTTTATATTATTTATTTATGGACATACTTAGTATGGATACATCGTGTGTTGGTATCATCTTTGCCCTTGTCCCTACTCCCATTCTGCTACCTTGGGATTAACTTAAGAAAAAGACCACAAAACACAAATACCCATGGCAGAAAACAAGGGTCAATCTAAAATTGTTTATCCAAGCAAAACTGTTTTCAAAAATGAGAATAAAGATAGTGTCTCTTAGTACCCATGGGGAACTGGGTCTAAGAACCTATGCAGATTACTAAATCTATAAATATTCAAGTTTTTCATAAAAATAGTATACTATTTACATATAATACATGCACATATTCCCACATACTTAACTAATCCATAATTTACTTTAAATATCCAATGCAGTATATGTGCTAGAGTAAACTTGTCATATTGTATTGTTTGAGGATAATGACAAGAAAAAAAGATCTAAATATGCTTGTTACAGATGCAGTTTTTCTAATTTTAATCTACAGTTGTATTTTCAAAGAAAAACAATCTAAGAATGTTATACATAAATAAATCTTCAAAGATGAAATTTCTAAAAATAAAAGTCCAAGGTGACATAAAATAATACCAAAAGAATGGTCTGGGATACAAGAAGTAGAAAACAAAATAGTAAGTGCATGTAAACCTAAGCAAACCTTGACTCAATGAAATAATAACATCTAATTTGTGACCAAAGAATAGAAGGAGTACAGACTTCAATAGCAAGGCATTGGGAAGAGGGGACGATGGTCTTTAAGATTTTTTTTATTGCTGTTCAGAAAGATGAGATCAATATTAACATTAGACTTTATAAAGAACAAAATTTTATAGAAGTCTACACACATCATAGAAATTAAGGGGAAAAAAAGAAGCTCAAAACCAACAGTAGATACCCTCCTACAAGGATATGATAGGAGATAAACTTGGTGCATGAGATCTTGTCATATATCCTTAGGACTGCAAGCATATAAAATGAGAAGAGTTAAAGTAAATAGGATGCCTTAAATTATACTTTAAGAAGTCTGTGTTCCATATACTAAGGAAACCACTAGAAAAAGTTAAATAAGTGTAACTGATATGCTAATAGGAGAAAAACATGAAATCATGTAAGGTATTTAATTAAAACCAGAGAGCAGCAAAGAGTGGGAGATCAATTCCCTGAAAGACCCAAACTACCAAAAGTCACACAAGAAGAAATAGATCTTGTGATTAGACCTATCTTTTAAGCGTACTGAATCAAATAATAATGATGGATTCACTGGTAAATAACTACCAAATATTGAAGGAAGAAATGACTAATTCTCCACAATCTCTTGAAAAATAGAAGCAGAGAAAATACTTACTAACTCATTCTGTGAGGCCAGCATTACCCTAATAAAAAAACAAATAAAGACATTACAAGAAAGGAAAACTACAGACCATTATCTCTCATGAAAATACATGCACAAATATTTAACAAAATATTAGCTATTTGAATAAAATCATGTATAAAAAGAATTAGACATATTGATCAAGTGAAGTTTATTACATGTATGCAAGGCTAGTCCTATATTTGAAAATCGATTTATGTAAGTCATTACACCAGGGGCTGAAGAAATGCAAAGTAATAACATCAATAGATGCAAACAGTGCTAACGTTTTCATTAACACTCATTTATGACAAAACACTCAGAAATCTAGAAATAGGGGGTATCTTAATTTGATGAAGAAGATGTACAAGAAAAAATGATAGATATTATCAAAAATAATGCTGGGAAACATTTCTACTAAGATTGATAACAAGGAAAGGACGTAACCCTTCACTATTCCTACTCAACATCATACGAAAAGCCCTTGGTAATACGGTAAGGCACAGAGGAAATAGAAGATACACAGATAGGAAAGAAATAAATGAAGTCCATCTTAGTTAGAAAACGTCATGGATTGTGGATAGAGAAATGCTAAATATTTGCTAAAACACTAGTAGTTTAAAGTGCATAAGGTTAAAACACAAAAATCAATTATTTTCTCATAACACTATTTTAGTACCAAATTAGTTAAATATGTAGATGTCCACCTAACAAAATATGCAGAAGAACTACATGAAGAAGTGTGATATTCTGATGTAGTATTCAGATTCAAATAAAACAAGATATTAATGTGCATCATAAGGAAAACTCCATATTGTCAAGTATCAATTTTTCCAAACTTCATCTATAGAGCTAACAGAATTCCAGTTAAAATTCCACCAAATTATTTTATAGCTTTATGAAAAATGATTTTACAGTGTATATAAAATGATCCAGAATAACCAAGGGAACCATGAAGAAAACAAACTTGGAGAACCAACACTCTTCAACTTCCAGAACTACTATGAAGCTACTATCACAAGACAGGGTTGTACCGGTAAAAGAAAACAGATGCCTGAAACAGAACAGAACACCTAGACATAGATCCACACAAATATAGCTAACTGATTTCAGCAACAAAGCAATGACAATTCAGTGGGGAAAGGATGGTCATTAAAAAAAAAAAAGACCAGGTTGCTGGAACATAAAATAAAGAAATGAAGAGAGAAACAAAGGGTCTATATAGACAGAGTCCTTTTGATTTCCACACACACATAAAAAAATGACTCAAAATAGATCACAGACCCAAATGGCAAATGCATGACTCAAGATAGTATGTGGAAAGACATAGATGATCCTGCGTTTGAAGAATCATTTTAGAGGAAATTCCAAAAACGTAATTATGAAGGAGAACAATAAGAAGCTGAATGTGATTAAAAATAGTTCCGAAAAAGGATAGTCAAGCCACAAATGAGAAGATAAACTCTGCAACATACACAATGGTATAAGGACTGTTATCCAAAATATACCAAGAGCTCTTAAAAGGCAACAAGAAGAAATCAATCAACCCAATTAAGATATGGGCAAAAGACCTAAAGAAATTGCTGGCCACAGAAGAATGGAGATGGCAATTATCATGTGCCACCTGGGAAATTCAACTTTAAAAGTGACATACCATTACACACTTGATAGAATCGCTAAAATTCAAAGAAAGTGACATGAATTCTCATTAACTGCTGGAACAATAAGAAATGGTATGATTACCTTTGAATATAGTTTGGCAATTTTTTATAAAAATAAACACAGCCTCACCATATGGTCCACCCATTGGGCTACTTGATATTTACCAAAATGAGCTGAACACTTATGTCCACAAAGAATCTGCATGTGACAGTTTATTACAGTTTTTTTGGTAAGTGCTAAAACACAGAAGCACAAGGATATGGCTTAGTAGGTGACAGCATTATCCAGTGAGAAAAAGAAAGTGCTAAAGTGCAAAGAAGACACAGAGGATCTTAAGTGCGTATTGCTAGGAATCCAATATGTAAATGAAGTACTCCAGCTGTATGATTCTGAAAAATACAACATGATAGAAACAGTAAGATCAGCAGGTGCAGGAGTTAGGGAAAGGAATAAAGGATGAGCAAGTATATACCTGAGAATTTTTAGTGCAGTGTAATTATGCTATGTGACACTGTAATTGTAGGTATATAACACTATACATTTACCAAAAACTGTACAATAAACAGTACAAAGCACACACTCTAATGTTACTTACAGTACCACACCAATGCCACATGCCAATGACAGGAGAAGAGTATATGATAATTTTCTATGCTTTCTACTTAATTTTTCTATAACCTAAAACTACTCTAAAAATAAAGTCTATTAATTTAAAAAAGGATAAACAAAAACTCATGAGGATGAATATCAATTTGAGGAAGACAGAAAAAAACACATCAGCAGATGCCATGTAAAAGCAATGTGAAAAAAGCCATAGGATAATCCATTTCTTTGTTAACTAATCAAAAATATAAATTGTCCCCTATGAATTTACATTATGCTTGTGCCTACAGATTAGCACTGCTCGCACCACTGGTGACAGAAATTTCATTGTGCCACAGGCAGTGGACTGGGGGAAACAAAACGTGTCAAAGGGCTGAGAATATATAGTGGCTAAGCACTCAGTGCTAAATGAAACAAGTTCATGAGCAATATTACATGTAAGTCAGATATAAAATAATTATTTACAAAATTATGTAATGTACAAAATTTAAAAAGTCCTTCTCATATACTGACGACTATGAAAGAAGTACCACCTTTAAGGGGATAGATAAGGTTACAGTCAGAATACCTACGGTGAATACCAACCTTGACTTTTCCTGGCTGTAGTATGACTGCTATATGTTTTTGTTACCTCTTTTATAAAATGGACATGAGAGAATAAATACCCTGAGGCTGTGAGAATTAAACAATATAAGTCATGTCAAGTGTTTAGTATAATACTTACTATACAAAGTCAGGACAAACAATTGTTTTTATCATTATTCTAATTATCTTAAGCTGAAATTACTGAATTTTAAATTGAAATCACTTCCTAAAACTGCATGTGAGCTAATTCTTGCATGGATGTAAATTATTCATCAGATGTTTTTCTCCTGTGTTTTAACACATGAAAAACTAAATAATTTCATTTCACACTGTGGGCCTAAACAAACAAATGGTGACAAAATTAGTGAATTATTAATAGATAATAAAACGCTGTTGGTATATAATGACTTGTAACTTTTTGGGGGGCGAGATTGAGGTAGGGTCTCACTCTAGCTCAGGCAGACCTGGAATTCACTATGTAGTCTCAGGGTGGCCTTGAACTCACGGTGATCCTCCTACCTCTGCCTCCCAAGTGCTGGGATTAAAGACATGTGCACCATGCCCAGTTTATGACTCGTAACTTTTTAACCTGATTAAACCTAAATCCTAGTTGTAAAATTTTTCAAGCAAATTACAACTACTGACAAATGTCTATAAAGCGTTGTCTCAAGAGTGTATGTAAATAGCTTCAAGTGAATGAATGACAAGACATAAGATAAAGTTGGTTTTAAGTATAGATTTTAAAAACAGCTATATAGCTAAAAAAGTTAAGAGTACCTGAATAATACATAAGATTCTTACTGAAGCTAACTGCATAAGGACTAACTTCATTCTACACATCTTGTTTAGGATATTTTTTACTTATTAGTAATGTATTTGAGAGTTAAATTAACTCATTTACAAAATGACAATAATCTGTCTCTGGTATAAGATTAAATTTGACACTACATGTACTAGCATTTACAAAACTGCCAATATGTACAGCCATGGGCTGGGAAAATGTCTCAGGGGCTAAAGGTGCTTGCTTGCAAAGCTTGACACCTGAGTTCAATTCCCAAGACACCCACCTAAGACAAACACAAAAAGTGGCCCAAGTATCTGGTGCTTGTTTATGATAGCAAGAGGTCTTGCTGTGCCCCTCACCCTTGACACATGTAAATAAAAATAGGCATATTCTCACCACTTCTGTATGATCATCACTGAAGTCTATAGATATTATTAATAATAATCAATTGAGTGAAAGATATGAAGCATTCTAAATCTATAAAAATACAGTAAAAACCCATCAGATTTAATTTCTTATAAATTAAGAAACATTTTCTGGTTTCAGTTTTAATGTAGAAGAGCCTATGTCAGGCAATTCTTATACAGGGAATCAGAGTCTGTAAGTGGAAGAATTACATAGTGAATTCCACCCACTATTCTCAAGCCTTCTCCTGCGCTATACATTGTAGAACACCTACTTTTAGAACAAGGAAAATTGCTCTAAACACTAGGATATGAGCTTGACCACATACAAGAATACAACCATGCACTATGTAGAAAACCTGCATGGACATATGGATGAATTTAAATAAATATACTAGGGTCAAGTTGTCTCTGTATTCTAAGACAACTTCCCTTAGTTAAGCAACCATCCAGGCTCCAGTTCCCTCATCCTTAACATAGTAGTAATACTACCATAGTTTCAAAGTTATTATGAAAATTAATGCAATATTGTGTGCTTGCATATACCATATATATGAGCACAGCTGGTGGCCAGTGAGAAGCATGACTGTTCAAGAAAACAGATAAAATACTCAAAAAACCCCCTACAAAAATAACATCTTACAAGAACCTCAGGAACTGTGAGTGTAATGCACGTACAATGTAAGTTACACTGATCTACAAGATTCAAAACAACCAAGATTTATTTTGCCTACATTTATTACAAACTGAACTTGCTGAAGTTTTATTTAAATTAAAATTAAAAAAATATGAGTAGCACTGGGCATTGTGATGCATGCCTTTAATCCTAGCATTCCAGAGGCTAAAGTAGGAGGATTGCAATGAGTTCAAGGCCAGCCTTAGACTACATAGTAAATTCCAGGTAAGCTTGGCCTAGAGTGAGACCCTACCCCCCCCCCAAAAAAAAAGTATGAGTGAGTAGCTTCAATGCTCTTGGTTAACAAAGAAACTGTTCTAACTAGCTCATCAAATAAATCCAATTACAAATTAAAAGAATTATTTATTTCAGGTGCATACACCCTTCTCTGCTGATGTGATATAAAACAAAAACCTTTAATTATAATTAAATAACATCAACTTAAATAATCTTGTTATTGCATACACATTTGGAACATTTTTTCTAAAAGAGACTGTTTTTAAATATATATCCAGCCTTATTTAACTCATGTATAAGTATAGTAAAAATAAAATTAGCATCAAAAGGAAATGGATAATACTGAATTGCCACAGAAAAAAATACATTTTATGACAAATAATGCATACATGTTTTTAATGAAAAAATAATTAAAATTATTTTTAAAACATTAAAAGTATTTTATGTAGTTTCAAGCAGAGAGAGAGAGGGGGGGAGAATGAGAGAGAATGGGCGTACCAGCCAGGGCCTCTAGCACTGCCAAGGAACTCGAGACACATGTGCCACCTTGTGCATCTGGCTTACATGGGTACTGGGTAACTGAACCTGGATTCTTAGGCTTTGCAGGAAAGCGCCATAACCGTTAGGTCATCTCTATAGCCCTAAAATTCTTAATATCATTCACTGAAATTAACTCAAGCATTTTTAAGGCCTGGTATGAGGGTGCATCGCTCAAGAACTTTTTTGGGTAGTTGTGAAAAAGCGATTCTTCAAACGACAGAAAAGCACTGCTTCAGAATCATTAAATGAGATGTCATAAGAGAATCTAGTTTAGGACCCAGCAAAAAGAAATTAGAGTGAATTTGTTCTGTTCTCTACTTTTCAGCAAGAAAAAAACATTTTGAATACTTTTCTACACAGTTAAGCTTAAGTTAAAAAAAAAAAAATTAAGGCAGCAATGAAGACCTGCTATCTTTCTCTGGTTAAGAATAAGAAAATCAAAACACTATTACAAAATAAAATTACACTATCAATTTTCTCTTTGGAAGATATTTATAATTCATAGAAATAAAAGAATTTTCAGCAATCATACATTTTGTACTCTAAAAATGTTCTCTATGTTTACACTTTCAAAACCTATAAAATTGGAATGTCACTAAAAAGACTAGCATAAACAAAAATAGCAATAATTAAGTAGGATTTACCAGAGTGTATTTATGATTTATTGATTGATGTCTTCTCCCTTTTTTCCCATACCAGAGACGAGACATTTCCTTTCCAAAACAAATTAAGTTACACCAAATCACGGAAGAACTGTTTTCAAAAGCATTCTTCCTCTGTCAAAGATAAATTTCCAGCACCACAGCCCTGCTACCGTGACAAAACAGTTTGCTAGAGACAAAAATTTGATTGACATGACAGTGAGCTAATCACTAAGTAGTATTCTCTGCACAGACAGTCCTGAGTGGAGACTGTAGAGCTGGGGAGGGAAGAGAGGGTTTCCCATGCTTTAAGTTAGGTTGCACTGTACCCAAATGTGCAAAGAAAGAGCTCAGAAGTTTAAAGACGCAGAGCATGTATTTCCAAACCCAAGTACATTAACAGATACACTACAAGTATTTTGTCCCCCCAAAAGCACTAAGCACAATTTCCAGACACTCTCCCAAGTACAGACATACTTTTAATTAACATCTGATTGTTCATGCAGTCACAAAATCCTGTTACTTTTAGTGAAGAATCTTCTAAAGGTTTGCTTTTAAAAATGTGAACATTTTAAAATAGTAAAGTGTCCATTTATAAACTTTATTTTCCAGCATCTTATCTATTGAAATGTATTAATATCTATTTATGTCATAATTCACTACCTAGTGTTATGCTGAAGAATCAAATAAGTGAAATTTTAAAATACTAAATATAACTAAATATATTTAATGTACATGTAAACTAGAAATATCTGAAGCTCAATTGTAATGGGAATGTCAACACTGTGAAAGGTAAGTCTGCTTCTCCATCTTTAACCTGTGTATGCTCAAAGTCCTCTGCTCCCTTACATGTCACTGTTCAAAGACATACAGTGCTATATCCCACCCACATGCACAGGCCACAATATACTTTGCAGTTAACAATCTCCTGCCCCATTACAGGAGCCATGCCCCACCCCAAATTACTTTCAACCAGACCCACTATACATAGCCTAAGATTCTTCCAGTCCATCAAGTGACATGGCCATCATCTCTACAGAGGCCTTAGAATCCCTTAAACTTTCACAAGCTTGTCCTAACAAAACCATACACAATATTATAAAAAGGTTTGTGTGGGAGGGGTTAAACCTTTTGAGTTTCTGACAAACTTTCTGAAATATAAAATATTTTCTGAAATGCAGTATGATATCAAACACAAAACAGAAGAATAGCAAGCGTAGCACAGCCTATTTTGTTGATTGTCTAGTAACACTTAACTGAGAAATGTGATCTCTTTATGCAGTGACTTTGCATATAAAGACTTCCTTCCTTTTTGGACATTATCAATTCTAAGTGGGATTTTTCTGAATAGGCTGAGAAATTAGGTTAAGATTTCTGTTTGTACTCTGACATACTGACTCAATTTTAATTTTGGTATTACATATACTTTAATAACAATAAAAATGCATTTCTTGAAATGAGCACAGGAATACTGCCTACCTAGCAGTTTAGGAAGTAAGGTACTAACCAAACAACCAAAGCTTCTATGTGCTTCTTAGAAAATCAGCATTACTGCAGTGATCTTCTCTGGGAAACTTCTTGAATGATTATGGAAAAAACTCCACTTAATGACAGGTTTATAAACAGAACTTAGTCCACATGACAACTACCACACAGCAATACAAACAAACAAACAAACAAAAAAAAAAAAAGAAAAGAAAAGAAAAGGGAAAAAATTTCCAGAGCTGGAGAGATAGCTCAGCAGTTAAGGGCTCTTTCCTGCAATGCCTGATGGCTCAGGGTTCAGATTCCCCAGTACCCATGTGGTGCCAGATGTACAAGGTGGTACATGCATCTGGAGTTCCGTTTGCAGTGGCAGGAGGGCCTGCTATGCCCTATCATCCATCTATCCATCCACCCATCCATCATCTATCTCCTGTCTGTGTGTGTGTGTGTGTGTGTGTGTGTGTGTGTGTGTGTCTGTCTGTCTGTCTGTCTATCAATCTATCTATCTATCTATCTATCTATCTATCTATCTATCTATCTATCTATCTGCCTACCTACCTGCCTACCTACCTACCTACTTACTTACTTATTTGCAAATAAATAAATTTAAAAATATCCAGTAATGGCACAATAGATATTATGATGTAAAACATTAAACAGATTAAATATTGAAATTTCTCTAGTAAAAAATGGAGAACACTAGTTCAAATAATCTGCAAAACTAAGTCAGAAGGCAAAATATAAAATTTTTTAGACAACTATTAAAGGTTTATGTAACAGTCTACACATTTACATTTATAGTTAAAATAGATACTGAGCCTAGATTAACTGAGAAATTTTGAGTAATGTCAAGTATTTAAAAGACATTAAGAAATCACACAATTACATTTTACTCAGCCATAAAGAAAAAATTTGAAATTATGAAATTCTTAAGAAAATATATGAAGTAAAAAAAAAATTAAGGCTCAAGGAGACACACATGCAAAAGCATGATCTCTCATATGCAGATCCTAGCTTCTAAATTTTACACGTGTGTTTATGTGAGAGTGAATGCATAGAGGCCAGGAAAGGAGGAAGGGTCCTGAGGGAGGGGGAAATAGGCTTAAGAGAGAGCTGGGAGAGCTGTGATGGGGAAGGTAAGAGAACATATGAGATATGAAGGTGGAAAGAGGAATACTAGAGGAATGTGTATGGGGATGGGAGACACAGAGATAAGGGAAAGGTAGGGGCAGGATTAGGGTCAGCCAAAACCAAGTAAGTATGAAAATATCATAAGGAAACATGTGAGTTTCTAAGCTACATAAAAATTTAAACACTGAGTAGAATATCGTTTTAAGAACACTTTTGCACAGGTGACAGTGGGGAATAAACGGAAGCAACTCCCTTCTAATAACCATTATTTTAAAAATGAAAAACACTAGTAGACAACTCACTGATCTTAATAGACACTTAAATTCAACCCAAAAATATAAGCTTGCAGTGTAAACTTCTAAACAAATTAAAGCTGATCCAATAAAGACAACTTCTTAGCTGTTTTTGGTTCATCACCTTAGGAGCATCTGATGTTTTAGTAAGAACAAGAGTATAGAAAACACTGAACTAAAGTTAATTTTACATATAACAACTTGGATAACTATTTTTCTTCCAGATCTTATTCCAAAGGGTCAATTTTAGCTTAAAAAGAACTACAGCAACAAAACTGACAAATCCAGACACATAAGATATCCTGCAATTTATGACTCCAGAGGATACTAGCATAAAGGGTCTTAATGTTGGAACTTAAACACATGGTGATACAACCTAGGAGTACTGTAAATAATGTGACACTGTAACTGATGACAGGATAAAACTAATTCCATTTATGCTAACCTTTTTTTAGAAAAAAATTATAAAATACTTAAAAAAATTTCACTATGTAGTCTCAGCTTGGCCTTGAATTCACAGAAATCTCACCTCTGCCTCCCAAGTGCTAGGATTAGAGGTGTGTACTACTATGCCCGGCAAGAAAAATAATTTTATCATACACACATATAATGAAGCTGATTGAAAATACATGTGTATTTTTTAAATACACAGGTATGATGAGTATTTTATAGATTTTTTTTAGGCATATGAAGAAAAGTGAACTGGAGAAAAACAATACAAATAAAGTAAGTGGTTAAAGCCAAGTGACTGATACTTGTGATCTCGATATAAATTTATTATTTTTGTTTATTTAGCCAACAAAATTGCTGTCATCTGGAAGCAGTAATTGTCTTAAGTATCCTTTACTGTTGGAACTGACTGGCACTATTGAAATGACATCAGAGCATTTCTCTTTGCAGTGGACAGGGGTATAAAAACAAAGTGGAGCTAGGGGCATAACTCATTATTGGAACCCTTGCCTAAAATACACAAGGCCCTGGGTTCAATTCCAAGTAGTACCATAAACAAACAATGACATTTTTCACAGATGTCAAAGCCCATACAGAATAGACTCCTTGCCAAACATGATCTCATATTGACTTCCTGTAGTTGGAAAAAGGCAAATCAATGTTTAAGTAACCACTGGGTAACAACCATTCAGATGAAGATGCAGAACAAACGTACCCAGTGATCTCTCTGTAGAACTTCTTTGTGTCCTCACCACCCCTAAGTCCTCAAGAACAGTCTGACTCATGGATTTTCAGCTAGTTTTTCTTTTTTTAAACACCATGTAAATGGAATTAAAGAGTACTTCCCCCATGCAGATTGTACATGTACTTGCTCTGTTATTTCATGGTCTTGCCTATACCATTAAACCATTAACTGTTTTAGACTATATTACTCAGAATTTTATAAATATTTCAAAGTTACCCATATAATCTGTTAAAAGGCATTCAGGCCATTTGCAGTTTTGGGCTGTTATAAGTTAACCTATTATGAAAATTAATGACATTGGTTCAATATATTTTTTCCTTCATTCTATTGGTATTAATAGAAATAAATGGCCTACATAATGAATGAAGTCAGACACATTCAAAATTAAGATTGCATTAAAAAATGGCATTCCATGTATACCTGCAATCATTATACATGGTCACTACATGCACAAAAGTCATGCCACATAAATAATCACAAACTTTAACCAAATGGATAAAATTTGATTTCATTTATTATCACATTTTAGCATCTGCTCTACATTGTCTAATATATCAAGAACAGAGTAACTCAGGAAACAAACAAAAAAACAACAACAAAGACTGTTACCCTGCTGACTATTTAAGACAGATCATATATAAGAAGGTACTATAGCCTCAAAGGAATTACCTAAAGAGGCACAAAAAAGATTATCACTATTTCAGTATTAATTTGGCCATTTAAACCAGTTCATTAATTTTTTATTATTTAATAAAATTAGCAAGTTTATTTTCCTAATTTTGCTAAATTTGAGTCAAGATAAATGCTTGTTAGGTGTAGGACTCAGAGGTGATTGTTAATTTGCCTGAACATGCTAAAAAAGCACACTATCTCTTTGGTGCTAGAGATAAATAGAAATGAATCCAACATAAAGTAAGTGGTTAGTGAAACTATAACAGCAATTCATATTATATACTTCTTTGTCACAAGGATTTTTTCTTAAGGAAATATTTTCAAACATACACTCTGTCATATCCTTTTATTGCTGATGATCCAAGATTTTAATGTACAAGCAGAGCAAAAAACAGTGTTAACAGTCACTATTCAGATTTCTCCAGTAACCGTGAATATGAACAGTGTTAACAGTGAAAGTGGACTCTCAAAATTTTACTTCTGTGCAAAGATCACTTGTAGTTTATAGAAACACAAAGTCATACATTCATACAAAGTGGAAAAATAAATGAAATCTTCACTGTCTTTCTTACCTCCCATTCTCTGGCCGCTGCTTGACCAGCGGAATCATCATTTGTTTCAGACTCTTCAATCTTTTTCACTACTATAAACCCAGGTTCTCTGGTATACTCGCCAGTATCTTCTGCATATATTTCTGGACTCCATTGAATGAAGAAGGCATACAAGTGGTCCGTCCTGTTAGAACAAGTGGCTATTAATAGGCCTAGTATTATGAGCAAAAATTACAAACTTTGAAGGCTTTGAGAATATATGCAAAATATGCTATGATTCATAAAAAGATAAAGTTTGCTATCAGGTAGACATCTGAAAATATTATCTAGCCGCTTTGCTAAGTTCTGAAGAACATACTATATATAATATTATGATTGTCTTCCTTAAGGATTCTGGTGATAGGAAAGGAAATTTAAGGTATAACTTTATCTCATTCACACAGTGATCCAAGGAAGTAAAGTACAAGTAAACCAGGACAACACTGTGCAGATCCTTAAGTGGTAGTAGGAACTCACAGTGAATTCTTGATTAAGTGATATAGGATCTAATCTTTTATACCTCTGGTTTCCCTTTCTAATGTTTGGTAATTATCATACTATTCTATAAATGTACTAAAAGACCAAAGACATATTTAAAATATCTGTATTTAATTACCATTAATTAGCAGAAGTATTTGAAACCTGACTATAAAACTCTCAGTTAACATATACCAATCACAGTGGTTCTTGGGCTGTATCCAAATTCATGCTTTAGAAAATGCTTTAGAAAATTATATTTTAGACAATTTGTCACTATTAGTACTTTTCACAATTTATATGTCTATGATCAAGTTCAGATTCTTACTAATGTTAATTTTTAGTATCTTGGACAACTAGTAAGGTGGTGGAACAGCAATATTTTCAGCCAAGGACAATCGGGAGCTTTTTCCCAATTAGGGCTGGAGAACTCAAGTTTGGAAATAAGGACACTATGAAAAAATTTCTAGGTATAAATTAAAACATACAGGCTTCCCAAGAGATATGGACAGGATAGTTCTAAGGAAATGAATTTTTGCGTATTTAACTTGTATATTACTTTTCATCCATATTAATCTGGTAGGAAGGGAAAGTCAAAACCTTTTGGAGTTTATCTTTTTTGCTTTTACTAAAGTGCTTCTCTAATGTGTACAAGAAGAGACTATCCTCAACCTCTTGGATTTTAAGGGAGCATTCCTTAAAATGTAAACAGTCCCAAGGTGTTTAAGACTGGAGTCCAAGGTTGGAATAAATATAAAACCAAGTAAGAAGCCCTCTGGTATCTCAGTGTGTCCCTAATTATAGAACTGAAGGAGTTTTCAATGTAGTTCACTGATAATCACTAAACTAATTGTCTAAAAAGGATGATAAGGAGTAAAGTGGGTAATGTCTGCCTAGCAAACACAAAGCTGAGGAGTTCCATCCCAAAGTTGTATAAACTGGGTAAGTTGGCACAGGCCTGAAATTCTAAAACTCAGGAAATTGGAGGCAGGAGAAGAACAAGTTCAAAGTTATTCTTGGGTACATAGAGTTCAAGGCCAGCCTGGGCTACCTGAGACCACGTCGCACAACAAAAAAGAAAAGATAATTAAATAGCTTTTGGAAAATATAGAGAGACATTAAATAATTTAGTAATATCATAATAAAACTGATTATTGTTATATAAAGCTTTTCAATACTTAAAGAAAAGTGAAAAAAATAAAAAGGGAAGGACAGAAACAATGCTGAATTCTACCTCATCTTTTCATTGAATACATTTATCAATGGTATCTGGACCACTGCTTTTGATGTGGCTGCTTTCTGCTGGAAACTAAAGTTGGCTAATTTGTTAGCTTTCAAGTAGGTTAAAACCAGATGCTTTACAATTTTGTTAGCAGTGATAGCAAGTTAGAAAATAAGTGTAATTTCAGTATACATACACAAAAATGTATAAATGAATAAGTATATGTAGTTTGTTTCAAGGAATGGTAATAAAGGATAAAAATACATTACAATAAGATACATTAAGGAAGTGTTATAGAATATATGTTTAAAGCTAACAAGTAATGATATAATTTTTTTTAACTGATACAGAGGAGTAGAAGGAAGCTAGAGCAGTTTTAAGTGGGTAAAAAAGAGGGAAAACTGTTAAAACATTTATGTTCTTATGGATACCCAGTATTTAAAATATCATTTTTTAACTCAAATGTTAATATTTACAATACAGTGACAACAGACATACTTTACAATTGCTCAAACTTATAAGGAAACATTTTACTGTGCATAGGTTAGTTAATACAAAATCAGTTTGAAGACTACCAAATGTGTTTAGAAGTAATTTAATATCATGAATATAGCAGGCAATCAGTATATTCAATGGGATTATTAACAAAATTGTACTCATTACTTGTCTTCAGAAGGGCCTTATCAGTTAATGTTTATATAAATTTTTAGGGTTACTAGAACTTAATGTACCTTTTCTTACCAATGAAACTTCATACATCCTGCCCAATCCCATTTTGTTTTTACAATAAAACAGATACAACCTAAAAGGTAATAAACTAAACACTGTAACATAGCAGCTGAACTCCAATAGACTCAAGGCTAACTTTCTTTTCTCTTTCTGCCTTCCTTCTTCCTTCCTTCTTTCCTCCCTCCCTTCCTTCCTTCCCTCTCTACTATTGAGCGGAGAACTTACTACGTGGCATAAATGTCCTTGCTATCATGACTCTCCTGCCTCAGAACTTCCTAGAGCTGGAATTATGAGTGTGCCACCTCATCTATGTCATATTAGCTTTTAATTAGAAGTTGTATGTTCTAAAGTATTTTACAAGTGGTATTATAATGTAGAAAATAATCTCAATATAAAGAGTATTAATACTTTATAACATATGTTGCATTTTACCTTTCCTGTGGCACTGCAAACCAGTACTCGTGTTTCTTATCTCTTTGGGCATACTGTTGCATGGTAGCACTTGCTGGAGATACAAATGTCTTCCTCATTGGTTTTCCAACTCTAAGACATAAGAACTTATGTAATCGATGCCTCCTCCTTTCCTTTAAAAGTACAGAGCCTAGGAGTGAGATTAAAACAGTTTTATTCAATTCTCACATATCATACTTAAATAATTTAAACACTTTTTACCTTCTTACTTCCAATTATACAACTTTAAAAAAGCTTATTTTATTGGTACTCAGGTAAATTCATTTAAATAACTTGTATTTTCCCCATAGAAAGTAAAGTCACTTAAAACAGCAAGACTAAAATAAAGAACCAAGTAAATCATGTGAAATTATGTTTATGGATATAAACTAATCAAATCCTTTGATCATCATAGTATCTCATTTGGATGATGCATGAAAAGAAAATGTAGTATTTCAAGCTTATAATCCCAGCATGTGGGAGGTGGAAGCAAGAGGATCACAGCCAGTCTGGGCCACAAGCTACTCAGTCTCCAAAATATACAAACCAAACTCCACACACACACGCACACACACACAAATAAAAATAAAAATAAAACCAAATCTTTCTTTGTTTTTTGACACAGGTCTTGGTATGTGCTCCTGGCTTGGAACTTACTATGTAGACCAGGCTACCCTTAAACTTCTCCTGACTCTGCCTCCCAAATGCTGGGATTACAGGCAAGCATCACCATGGACCAAATATTTATGGATTGCTAGAAGTAATATAAAATTTCCACTATTTCCACAAATGGTTCCTCAAAGAAATTAAACACAGAATTGTGACATAATCTATCAATTTCTCTTCTCGGCATATGCCTCCAAAACTGAAAGGAGTGTTTCAAACAGGTATTTATACATGTATGTTCACAGTAACATTACTTACAACAGTAAAAAACGCATTAAAATGAACACAGTGGAAAAACAAATGGGTAAACAAAATGCGGCACATATATATAATGGAGTATTAATTTAAATGAACGAAATTCTAGTACATGCTATAACATAGATGAACCATGAAGGCATCATGCGAAGTGAACACAGAAGCAGTACGTGATCCCATTACATGAGGCACTCCAGTCAAGTCAGAGACAATGTAGAATGATTGTGGCCAAAGGATGCGGGAAGGGGAGAATACTTACTTATTGCTATGAAAGTATAGATTTCCAGATTGGGAATAATGTAAAAGTTATAAAGAAGGATGTTGGTGATGGCTACACAACAATTTGAATGTGCCATAGATTTAGAAATAGTTAAAATGGTACATTCTATGTCATTTTGTGACTTAAATTCCACAATTGTATTTTAGCACAATACAAACTTTTAAATTAAAAGAATGAACAATTCATATGTAAACTGGATTATCAGCAACCAATTTTGCAACAGAAATGATATGTTTATTAAGATACTTGAGCTGTAGTCTACTTAACCTGTAAGCAGAACAGGATATAAAAATACAGTTACTATAATTCTCATAAAGAAATAGTGTTTAAAAAAACTCTGAAGAAAGACTCAAGTTTTTGTTTTTTAATCCCGAGTGCTTGTTTTTAAAAGACAGTACCTAATTAGATAATGGTGGAACTTCTAGAGACCTAGAAGAATTTTAGAAATAGATTTTTATGCCCAACTATACTTACTTAATTTATGGGATTACAACTTTGACATCTATAAATTGCAAGTAAGATATTATATATGCAATGATAAAATATATACACCAAAAGTATGACATAACTTGGGTAAGCTTTCAAAAGATAAAGTGGACAATGCATTGAGTCAAGACTGTTTATGCATGGTGGAAAAGTTCATTATAATATATATCATCAATATATATTATATATGTACATTCATCTATGGGGGAGAAAGACAGCAGACATCAGACATCATACTGCAGTACATGTCCTACAGTACCATCAGTTCAGGACTGCTTGATGCTCCTTCACACTGATGCACCTTTTTAATCACTGGGAAAGAGAAAGAATGTGTAATAAAGATGATGAATGACTTCACATGCTACTTAAGACTTACCATCGATGTGTCCATCGGCAGATGCAATTTTATGTTTAATTTCTTTTTGTGACACCTGTTGAATATTTTCCCTTTGCTGTTTGGCTTGTTGCATAGAATGACTTTTCCAGAGTTTGCGTAGCTCTTCTACCTCTGTCTCAGAGTCCCGTTTTTGCTCCTTCCCATGTCTGTCCATGTTGGCAGTTTGCTTTTGTTGAAATTCTGGTGTTTCTCCAGAAGGTTTATTTTCTATTTCACCTTCCTCCTGGTGTGACAAATTTTTATGATGAGGAACATCCTGGTCATCATGACCTTTTGTGCTTGTGTTTTGTTCTGTAGTGTTTGAGACTCCTTGAAGGCTGTTTGTAACTGTATCTTCCTGCTTTGTGGCCAGGTCAGGATTACTTACATCAGTTTCATGAGATAACGCCCCGACTTCACTTGTAGGATGTCCAGTATTGGATTGTAAGCGGGCAGGAGCAGTAGTAGCCTCTGACTTGGCTGTCAAACATTCTACTTCAATCTGATTGACAGTTTGCACGGATTCTGATGACGCACCAGATGATTTATCCTGTCGCAGTTCATCTGAAGAGATAAGCTCCTCTCGAATAGGAGAGAGTTCCGATTCCGTGAACACATCTTCAGAGAAAGACTCCTCGGTGCTCCGTGGAGCTGTGCTCGTGCTATCATTACCTGTATCCCGGAACCTCGAGTCTACTTCCTCAGTACTCATTCCTGTCATTTTTTTCGAATGGCAGAGGTCCCTTCCTGACAACTGATCTATTTCTCTGTTAAAAATTAAAAATTATTAGACATTAAAAGTTGTAGTGTTTTATTTTTACACAACTGCAAACTAAAATTATATTACTGAAGAAGATTTTCTACAAAGTGAAAGTATGTATCTCAAAGGACTATAAAACTGTGACTTTTACTAATAAAGACAGAGTCACCACGTCAGGCTTTGTCATCAAGTCCTTAATAGTTGGAAAACGGCAATGTAAGCAGTGTAGGCACATGCATCTGGAGTTTGTCTGAAGTGGCTAGAAGGCATGGTATGCCCATTCTGTCTCTATCTGTCTCTTCTTCTCTCAATAAACAAAATATTACAAAAATATTTAAGAGATAGTAAATATTTCATAGATAGGTCTTACATTTCCATCTTAAGTGCCATTTGTTTAGTTAAGCACTCATGTTCATATAATATAAATTCTGGAAATAAGGAGTATAAATATATAGATCATTAAATAAGATAGTAATTTAGAATGATAATTATAGTCATTTTGTGATGAACATAAATTACTTGTGGTCTTAGTGGAAAAGTGTTAATATCTTTGCCTATATGGTTGGAGAACAATATAAAAATGAATTGAATACAAAATACTGGAAAGTAAGAACACAAAAAATAAGTGGCTGTCTGGGGACAGTAAAGCTGAATAAGTTTAAAAACTTAAAGTCAAATTACTTTTCCTTCTGCATTGCATTCATTTTATGTGCACATGATTTGATGATTTGATACACAACAGTGTCACCTACTGGTGCCTCACTTCAATTGCATCCACAGCATCTTCGAACCAGACAACACTTAACACTGAATGGTGAAAGCTGAATAGGATGGATGGATGGATGGATGGATGGATAGATACATATATAGATAAATAGATGGATGGTAAATAGATAGATAAGTGCTCTAAGACTTTAAAAGCTAAACAATTATGTAAATGCTGCAGCAATGCTCAATACAATTCCAAAATATCTTCTAAGACAATTTCACAAGCACAAGAAGACTAATGAAACCTGTGTTCTCTCCTTTGCTGAAAGCTGTAGTCTGCAAAACTACTTGATACATTTACCTTGTGCCAAACAGTGATTTCAAATTAACAAGTACAGCAAGATGTAAGAGTAACTGTTTCTGGAAGAACTATTTTAATTTTCCAGGTAATTTACTAATGATAAGAGGGTCATTCAGAGGGGGAAGGCACACTAGACTTTCCTTGTAGAACAGTCACATAGTGCTCAGGATAAGACAAACACAGGGAATCATAACACAACTAGAAAATTAGGGTAACAGGGTATCAGTAAAATATTATGTTCCTCTTTCTCTCTGAATCTCTTCCTTCACTTCAATCTCTACCTACATTAATCCTTCTTTCATGAAATTGTCTTGGGATGATGATCTATAAATATAAATAACATTTTAGGATAATTTCTCCTAAGTATTTTTTGTTTATTTTTATTTATTTATTTGAGAGTGACAGATAGAGGGGGGGAGGGAGGGAAGGATGGGGAGAGACAGAGAGAATGGGCACACCAGGGCCTCCAGCCACAGCAAACAAAGTCCAGATGTGTGTGCCCCCTTGTGTATCTGGCTAACGTAGGTCCTGGAGAATCGAGCCTTGAACCAGGGTCCTTAGGCTTCACAGACAAGTGCTTAACCACTAAGCCATCTCTACAGCCCTCTCGTAAGTATTATTTGTATTGTTAAAGATTAGTTTATCAAGCCAAACTAACATATGCTATTTGGAAGTTAGACACTTTTCCATGAAGAAATTTTATATTCTTTCAAAGCATTGTAACAACACAAGCAGGTCCTCAGATACAGAAAAAAAACCAAAAAACAAACAAACAAAAAAACCAGTGTGTTCCTTTCTGCCTTTCTGCTCTGTAAATCGCCCTGCCCTTTGTAGCTGCTACCGACATCCTTAGAGAATGTACTGGGATGCAAATATCTTTAACAGTTAAAATAAAAATAGTTATTAAACTGTTGTCAAATGGTAGGAAGGTTTTTTTCCATTACACATCAAAATGCTTCTGTTTCTTTACCCTGTTCTGCTTTATTTCTTATTCTTCTTTTTAATTTCTTGTCACTAATGTCATCAGCACATTGCTTTCAGCCTGCAGTCACACCACACAAAATCCAAATCCACATCAGAACCTTACCAGGCCTATTCTTCATATTAGTGCACCACGTTGTGCCTTGTTACCTCCTATCTTATATTTTCTGTGAGAGAAGACATCAAATGCAACCAACAGATGAAAACATAATGCAAGGCCACGCTGGTCTTTGTGTCATACATTCCAAAAGCTGAGCATCCAATCTATAGGCATTTGTGTGAAAAATCTGAAAACTGCTTTTGACAATGGTTACTCATAAAGTTAGAATTTTGGATATTTCATCTAAAAACATCAACAAAGATACCTAGCAAACTCTGAATGAGTATTAAGTATTTCTTAACAAATATTTCATTGTTTGCTCAAATATACAAACATAAATCTAAACTAATTCCTAACTATTCTTTTATTTTTCTTTATTACAGATAAAATGAAAAGGAGTCATAAGAAAACTCATAAGTATTAGAGCAGGAATTACTAGATAAAAAATTTCAAAGAAATTATAAATACCACTCTTACATGGGTAAGGATTCCTTTATTTTGCTATCCAAAATTTCTTTGTACATTGCAGCTGACATCACCTCTTCCATTGGACACATGATGCCATATTCCTCACAGCCATTTTCTTGAACCAGAGGGTCAGTTTTATGTGGATCAAACATTATGTTATTTGGTGTGACTAGCAGCACACCACTGACTGTGCCCTAAGGTACAAAAAAATAACATTCAATATTCAAAGCTCACAATTTCAGAAACAATTTTTATGGTTTTAGGCCATCAACTTTATGCATAATATAGTTAACAACTATGGTATTATCATGAAAACATTTTTAGTAAGAACATAGTTTCCCAGTGACTTCTTCTTTAGCAGAGAGAGAATGTAAAGGCTATGGGATTCCACCTACAACTAACAAGTAAGGAATCCAACTTCAGAAAATAAAAAAAATATGTGCTAGAGCAGGAACGTAGTGACAATAAGGTAAGCTGAGGGGGGTTTTAGAGCCTGTACTTCACAAGCCATTTCTCACACTTACATGCAGTGTTTCCTGTAGTCTTCCTTCACTATAGGTACTGACTATGGTTTAGTTTTATGTTTATGGAGAAAGTTGCATTAATAATCTAATCCATTTATAAAAGAAGATGTTTAATTTGATTAAAGGGTCTTTAAAAACTCCCTATTTTGCCCGACTCTGCTGCTATCTGGCTATGTGACCTTGGACACACATAGCTTTGGGGCCTATCTCTTCATCTATAAACCTGGGTAGAGTAGATAACCTTTAAAGAACACAGTCATTACTTCTAGTTTTGCCATAAAAGGCCTTGGAATTTTAAGCACATTTATCTAAGTGTTGATCCAAATCTCAAGAATCTACTCTCTTTTCACAAATCAAGGTTCACAGGCAGTTGATTATAGCACTGACTATGTACTGCTTAATACATAACACGATTCATATATACACTGTTCATTTGGTTTTCACACAATCATAACACTACAATGAGTGTAATCATTGCTATCTCATAGACTAGAAACCTAAGGCTAAGAAAAGCCAATTTGTCCTGAACATCCAGGATTCAAAACTAAGAAAACTGGTGCTTTTTCAATATCCAAGTTACAAACTAAATGAACTCCAAATCATTTTTAATTTTTTAAAATTATTTTTATGGTTTTGATAAACAGAAAGGGTGGGGGAGAGTAAATTAATGAATGACTATGGACGCTTCAGGACCTCCTGCCACTGCAAATAAACTCCAGACACATGTGCCACTTCATGCATCTGGCTCCACGTGGGTACTGGGAAATCGAACCTGGGCTGCCAGCTTTGCAAGGAAGTGCCTTTAACCATCTCTAGCCCTGGTTTTTATCTTTATTTCCACTTCAAATCAAATGTAAAACAGTTCTCCCATTTTCTAAATTTTATTCTACTACCTTTGGTAAGTATAAAAATGAACAGCCAGAATTATGAAAATATAAGTTACTTTAAAGTTCTCTTCCTCTTTCTCTGAAGTTACTAGGGAAAAGAAAAGCCCCAATTCTGCTAGATTTGGTACCCTATATGCTCTTCCTAAGTGTATGGCACCACTTACTCAGGCAGCCTGGACCATAGAATAGGTCTTACTATATTAAGTCTTCAAATAGTAGATGTTCTCTAACCACACAGAATCAAATTAGAAATTGGTTAAGAGAAAGCCCCAAGTATTTAGAAACTAATTAAAATACTTAAAGTATCCCAAGGATCAAAGGAGAAATCGAGATAAAATATTTTAAACCAAACAAATCAAGATTTGGGCAAGCAGCTAATCATGATGCAGGGGATCTATGGTAATAAATGCTTAGATTTAAATCCAGTTGTCAATTATGACTACAAAACAATGGTTTTTATATGAGACTCCTAAAATTAGTGTCATGGTATAGCTACTTTGTAAGCAAAACCAGAAATTTACTTTTCAATTCTGTGTTATGTTATGATTATTTCCAATGTAACATAATTTTTTTTTCACTAGAAAAAGTAATGAGGTATGGTGCATTAAAAGATATAAACTAGAATTGAATTCTAATCTCCATTTTTTTCTCTTTTATAGGGTTATTGTTAATTGGTAAATTAATATACCTTAAGTAGTTTCTGGAATGTAGTATACCCTCCTTAAATACTACTAATCTTATGACTTCTGTGTTACAGTAAATTTTCATAAGTCAGTATCCCAACCACTAACCAATATGGAGCTTTTCAAAATCAGTCTTCTGAATTTTCTAGCAACAATAACTTAGATGTTAAATGACTGTAGTGAATTTGTTCATATTTCACTACCATTAATAATTTTAACATATCATTGGATTTTAAGCTCTGAGCAAGGTCCATATGAACTCGTTACTATTGTATTCTGAAATTTCTAGGACTTGTTATTGTTGCTCACTTAAAATATAAATACCTAATGGTCATAGTTGTGTAGTAAACAAGGCACAATGAGATGTCTTCTCTAAACTGTCATTCCTTACCTTGCCATTGGTGATATATTTGCAATTAATTTTAAGAAATTTCTCAGTAAATGCTTCTTCTTCCTCTGAAGTGGAAGATACAACTCTTGCGGGTCGAGGGCCAGTGACAGTAGATGTGGGGATTGCTTCTTTTGGATGGACTGCCTCGGGATTCTTTAAAAGAAGTGCACATTAAGACACTGGATAAAAAGTATTATTAAAGCAAAATCAACAGCAATCCCCAATAAAATCTATCTTCTTCTCACCAAATTCTGAATGAAGATTAGCCCTCCAAATTCTTATGGAACAAATTATAACAATGATGGTAGTTTTAAAGAAAAAGATCTCAAAAACATTACAAACTTCCATTCTGAGTGATTTTAAAAAATAGGTATACATATTCATACATATAGATATAGATGTGTGGATTTTATGTGTGTGTGTGTGCATGCACGCATGTGTGTATACACACATACACATATATAATAAATCTGGAAAGTAACCACTAAAACCTACATAACTTATATCACTATTATCTACACTCATGTTCAGGTGCTTATGAATGAATCCATGGATTTGATGAGTCCAGATAATATATATCAGATGTTAGTTGAACAGACTGCCTGTGGTATCTAGGTATATAGCAATACAATTCTGGAAATACAGTGATATATATCTTTCTCTAATGTAATAAATAACAAAATATAGACATGACTGACAATTATAACATCCAATATAACCTCTGCTTAGTGACTACTCCCAGCATTCTGTGACAGCTACAGACTAAAGCACTAAGAAAATATCTGTCTGTGAGTTACAGAGGACAAAATAACAAGTAAGCCTAGCATTACTTTATAGTTTGCAGCTTATATTTTAATTTTTAAAACTTTCAGACTGCATATAATATTTCTAAGTATCATCATTTCATTTAGAATATCCAAATTCAGGGTTGGGGAGAGGGTTCAGCAGCTAAAGGCACTTCCTGTAAAGCCTGCTAGTACAGGTTTGATTCCCCAGTACCCACGTACAGCCAGATATCCAAAGTGACACATGTGCCTGGAGTTCAAATAAATAAATATAGTTCATTGGTGCCTGCTTGACATGAGTGATGAGCTTGGTTCAATCCCCAGAATGGAAGGAAAACAAAACAACAGTCACCAAAAACCCTTTATAAAACTACTCTCAGCCTATGTTTCTAAGGTCTATACAATACACCTGATATCTCTATCTCACTCTCCATGCTAATATATATGTAAATATACCAAAATCTGAGAAACTTTAATATCTGAAACACTTCTGGTCCAAAGTATTTCTGTGAAAGGATACATTCCTTCCCTCACTCCCTCCCACTATGTTTCTTCCTCCTCTCCCTCTATCCCTCAATCTCTTTCTTTCACTTTCATGTGACTGTGTACCAACCTACAATGTTTCCGTATTTATTTAAATAAGATATTCAATACATAAACATTTGAAAAAGACTCGTTCTTTTATTTTTTAAAAATTGTTTATTTTTATTTATTTATTTGAGAGAGACAGAGAGAGAAAAAGACAGAGGCAGAGGCAGAGAGAGAGAGAGAGAGAGAGCGAGCGAGAGTGAGCAAGATAGAGAATGTGAACTCCAGATGCATGTGCCACCTTGTGCATCTGGCTTACGTGGAAACTGGGGAATCGAGCCTCAAACTAAGGTTCTTACGCTTCAGAAGCAAGTGCTTAAGTGCTACACCATCTCTCCAACCCGAAAAAGACTCACTCTTGCTCACATGCATACAGTAAAAAGCCCACGAGTAAGAAGAAAATAATTAACAATTTACTTCACAAAACAGAATATAGAAGTTTAGAAACTAAAAGTTAAACACTAGAGTTTAGAACCAAGTAATTGTGAAGCAAATCAATAAATTGTTTGGTTATCAGTCTGCCATTTGATACCATAAACTTTGAAAGTTGAGGCAGAAAAGAAAAAGGAGTTTTCTAAGATCAACAGTGCAACATGAGAATCTGAGCCATTGATGGAGGACAAGTTTTGAACATGAATCACATAATTATTTTAAAAAATGATGATCAGCATTAGTTTATATAGAAAAGGCAAGGGAAGATAAATTTGTTTTAGAAAGAAATTAACTAAAATTATTGAATAGAGTTTAGTTTCTTGATTAATTTGCAAAATGTAGCTTACAAAGACTATGCTTTTGTCAGAAATGTTGGATAAATTATTACAACTGGAAAGAACAAGGGAAATGATAAATTCTTATGTTTTATACGTAGTGTATCAAAAACAAACTCAAGGGCTGGAGAGATGGCTTAGCGGTTAAGTGCTTGCCTGTGAAGCCTAAGGACCCTGGTTTGAGGCTCGATCCCCCAGGACCCACATTGGCCAGATGCACAAGGGGGCGCACACGTCCGGAGTTCATCTGCAATGGCTGGAAGCCCTGGCGCGCCCATTCTCTCTCTCTCTGCCTCTTTCTCTCTCTGTCTGCCGCTCTCAAATAAATAAAAATAAACCAAAAATTAAAAAAACTCAATTTAAAGAGTTTCAAGTATGTGAGTATGTACTCATACACAAACATAGACAGATACAAGTTATTTTAGAAAAGAAATAATTGAAATTGCATATGACCTTCCTTGTGTGATTATCCTATGGTTGTTAAGTAAAATTCCCTTCAAAGGTTAAGTTATATCTGGTATTTATAAGACAAAACTGTAGAGTCTCTTTTGAAGAACTATCAGTTTAAGCCACCCAGCTTAATAATGTTTCACTTTAACATCTGCATAATACAATTTCATACTAACCAAAGTCAAGGTACAATAAATAAACCATGATGAGCAATATATATAGTGTGAGATTTCTTCACAGTCATCTCTGAAGAGCAGGATACTTACAGTGGTCTTATCAAATTCAGCCTCAGATGATGTTGGAGACAGAGGACTGACAGGGCTTAGAGATGGAGAGCTCTCAACACTGGAGACATATTCAGGATCAGGAACATATAAAACCTACATGAAAATAGTCACACATGGTCTTAGAAAAACTGAAATGTTAGTGATCCAATAATGTTTTATAAGCAAGCATGATTTGACAAAGATCTTCATCAATAGAAAAAATCAGATTATAAGAATTTTATATATCATAACAAGCCTAACAAAGTAAAAATGAATGTGTAGAAAAAATTAAATTAGACATGGTCAATAAGATAGGCCATTGAGAAATAATAATTCTCAATTACTATCTGTATTCAACTTAAAGGCAACTTAGTAATAGCTGACAAAATTAAAACTACATGTGTCTTTGGCCTAACAATTTTATATCTAGAATTTATTCTATAGAAATGTATAAGATATGTATAAACAGGTATGCATAAGTATTCACTATAACAGTGTTGACATTAGCAAGAGATTAGTAACAGACCGAAGCAAGATGCCATCACCAGGCACACATCTAACACTCTAAGACGGTGGCTATGCTTGAACTGAACGTTTTCCAAGATTTTCAAGGGTAAATTTAAAATAAATAAACACAAAGCAGCATACAATAAGCTATACTATTCCTGGAAGATGCAGTTTGGCAAATAGATACTTCCAGAAAAGAAACTGGAGATAAAAGGATAGACTATGCTTAAAAATATTAGAATTTTATTAATTTACATAAACTGTTTTGGGAGTTCTTAAACTATATTTGAAAAGACAATGCACAATTATTTTTAGTACATATTAAGAAATAAACTAATATAGGTACTAATAATACTTTTATTTTATAAGGCCAGCAAGATTCAGTCAAGAAACACAAAAATTATTTTCTACATCATTGTAACTATATGAAACAAATACTTTGCACCTAATAATTATAAACACCAACACACTGAAATAATGACAATACCTGCCCAGTAACAACTGCTCTGGAGAACAACTTATTTAACTGAACAAGTTCGTTGGGTGTTGTATCAAATTTCAAGGCTATGCTATTCAAAGAATCCCTTGATTCAACCTGTTGCAAAGAAAATTGAAATTACTTTAATCTGTTAATACAGAGCAATTAAATTACAAGATTGAAGAGTTATTAATATTTCTTGACAGCAAGCTTGTATTTGATTAATAAATAGTGATTTCTGCTTTGGAGAAAGCTGCCAATACTGTATTTTGCTACAATTTCAACCTATTACAATGTAGAGGTCATGCTTTATCATCACACATCAGTCTATCATGCAAGCAATTTCAAAGTATAAATTATAATTTAGAAAACATAATTCATGTTCACTTCACAAAGATGGAGCCAACAAGAGAAAACATGAGGAACAGTTTAAAATGAATTAATACATACAACAGACCAGAAGTGAGATAGCAAACAATATGCTCACTTTGTCAAAGGCAATAAAGAATTACACAAAAGATTTAATGCTCAGTTCTGAAAAAGGGAATTAAGAAACAGAAAAAGTGGCCTGGAAATATATTCAAGCTGGATAATAACTTTGTGTGTGTGTGTGTGTGTGTGTGTGTGTGTGTGTGTGTGTGTGTGTTTGGATTTTCGAGGTAGGGTCTCACTCTAGCTCAGGCTGACCTGGAATGTACTATGTAGTCTCAGGGTGGCCTCAAACTAACTGCAATCCTCCTACCTCTGCCTCCCAAGTGCTGGGATTAAAGGCGTGCACCACCATGCCCAGCTTAGTATTTATTTATTTTTTTAATAGTATCTGGCATGCTGTGTAGGCTTGCCCGGGACTCCTGGGATTAAACAATGCTCTTGACTCACTTAAGCTTCTAGAGTAGCTGGGACTAGAGATGAGTACTGCCACACCTAGTTTAGATTTTAATTAATTTAAAAGAACCAAATTTGGATATACAGAGTGATACAAAAAATTATGGTAAGAGAAATATACAGAAATACATACTGTAATAAAAACCAATGTCACTTTATATGAAGATTTTATATATTTTTATTACTTCTTTATAGGTGATAGTAAGAACAGATTATTAGAGAATAAAGCAATACTATATAGCATAGTTTTAGACATGTATTTTCTTTTATAATTTGGCATTTAGAATAATATGATTAAAAATGAAAAAAAAGTCTAAACAAAGACATGTTGCAGTATGTTCAATATGGGGCCATAAAGATGTCTCAATGGATAAAGGACCTTTCTGAAACAGCCTGTCAGCCTGGGTTTGAGTCTCCAGTACCCACTGAGACATCACTTGAACTCTGCAGTACAAATTTTAAGGTTCCAATAGGATTGAAGATGAGATTCTTTGGGTAGAATTAAATTTAATTCTACTTTAGTATTTGGTTCCTAATGTTTTAAAAATACTTAATATTTCAAATGACAATTACATAGTACATAAAACAGTGTAACTCAAATTTTGATAATATGGTAAATAAGATTCATATTGAAAGGTTTCATGATGAAAGAAATACTACATTTATGTTGTACTGCCGTCTTCTCATTAATATATTGTTATTAAAACACAAATTAACAAAGTTAAGCTGAGTTACAATGACTGTTTTCCACAAGGAACATTATTGAAGTAAATAATATTCACAACCACATAAGCAGCACAAGCATACCACAGAGCAAGTCAATGTGTCACTTCAGTTGCCCATGGTAACAAGAATGAGAAAAACTGAGAGCAGGGATTTTTGAGGGTCATTTTAAGAGCATCGGAAAAAAGCTCCATTTTCACAGCTAAAGAAACAGCTCTCAGCTCATATTTTCAGTATTCTACCAGCCATTAGCATTGGCACTGCTGGAAGTATAATGACGACCACATTTTCTAAAAAGGCAAGCACTTTCATGAAAATCTAACCTGATAAAATTACTGCAGTATAAAATCTTTGACTACTAATAAAAGATCATCAATATTAAATTAGATATGCTTGGATACTTGTCTTTGTAAGAAAAGAGTACATCTTTTATTAAGGAAAAAAATCCTAAAATAAAGAACTAAAGTATTGTTTTGAAAAATTACACAACAGTATGGATTTTTTAAAAATTTTTTGTTGTTGTTTATTTATTTGAGAGCAACAGAGAGGGAAAGAGGGAGAGAGAGAGAGAGAGAGAAAGAATGGGCACGCCAGGGTCTCCAGGCCCTGCAAACGAACTCCAGATGTGTGCGCCCCCTTGTGCATCTGGCTAACGTGGGTCCTGGGGAATCGAGCTTTGAACCGGGGTCCTTAGGCTTCATAGACAAGCGCTTAACCGCTAAGCCATCTCTCCAGCCCCAGTATGGATTTTTAAAATAAGGCAATTAACAAAAAATCTTTAGCATATTTGTAATGTAAACAGAAAATGCCCTAAGATAATTACAAAAATCATTTTTTTTTCCAACTTACAGTATACTCAAGAGTTCCTTTAGGTTTCTGAAAAGACATCCGTCTCCCATCCTTCTTGTCTAAGCTCTTCTTTTGACCAGTGTCTGAAAAAAAAATAGGAGGGAAAACTATGAGATTCATTTTCCTTTCACAGTAATGTCAAGGACTTCTGACAGAGTTCACTACTACACAGATACCTGGTTCACTAATACAGGATTCTCTGCTGTAGAAACAAAGCAAAGAATCAACTGTCAAAAAGCATGACCTGCACTTCCTTACTGTGTGCTTTAGCTGCTGCGACAGTAAGAAGTAATTGTATAACTGTTCACAGACGTTATTAAAATTCATTTAGTAGCATTTTCTAATATGCAAGCTGACTGAAAAATAAACTATATTTAAACATGTATTTGATAATATGCATTATTATTATTAACCAAATAATGTCTGGAAAAGGTACCATTAAATCTCACAGGAAAAACTTCATTACTTACACAGATTATAAAGGCAGAGCCTTCTCTATGGTATGACATAAAGATGTTACTTTATAGTCTACATACTTTGAAGTAAATTAAGGTATGTTTTTACAAAGAAACATACTTTTATACACTTAGATTATGTACTAGTTATATTCATTTATTTATCAAGACATTTCACCTCAACATTTCATTATCAGCAATAGTAAACTGCTAGTTTCAGTTTAAATGTTTGGGCTACTATTAATCTTCTCAGCTATGTAGCAAAACAAGATATTTACCCTAACTTAAAAACTATAGTTTTCAAAGAAAAAGTAGTTCCTACATTCAAATCTAGAAAAATCTGTTTCATTCCTTCACTATCCAAACTTCCAAACTTAACTGCCACTTTGATGACTGTGGTGTTTATTGAAATGGACCTAACTAGATCAGTTGCTAGATGAATAGTCCTTATAATAAATAATTCTTGATTTTCCCCCTAAAGCCAGTTAGTTATGCAATGGTTAAACACAGCTACCCTACAACATTCTTTAAAACCAAAGCCTGGGCTGGAGAGATGACTGAGCAGTTAAGGTGCTTGCCTGCACAAAGCCAAAGGACCCAGGTTGGGTTCCCCAGGACCTATGTAAGCCAGATGCAGAAGGTGGCACATGCATCTGGAGTTCATTTGAAGTGGCTGGAGGCTCTGCTGTGCCCATTTTCTCTCTCTCTCTCTCTCTCTTCCAAATTAAAAAAAGGCCATATTAAGTCTAATATTACACAACATCTTTATATTTCCTTTACTGCATCGAACATAACTTTCAGAAAAATAGTGTCTACCAGGCGTAGTGATGCATGCATTTAAACCCAGCACTTGGTAGGCAGAGGTAGGAGGATCACTGTGAGTTTGCGGTTACCCTGAAACTTCATAGTGAATTCCAGGTCAGCCTGGGCTAGAGATCCTACCTGGAAGAACAAAACAAAAAATAGTATCTGCATTTCTAATATCTCCCTATAGGCTGGAACCACCAAAATATGGTCTTGCATTGTATCATTCCTCCCAAGGTGTGCCAAAGGACCAGACATAAGGCAAGCAACTAATCTGAATGAACTAATGTTCTGAAGAAACAGCTGAAACTGTATCCAGAACTACCACAATGTTTATAAACTATCATTAACTTTCCATAAATAAAAGTTACACAAAATTATGGTTCACACACTACAACTCTAGGAATGAAGATAGGTGTGCACACACCAATACAGACACATCTTTAATTTTTTATCTGAAATATTTGAAAGAACTCTTAAAATGAGGAGGAAAAATATCAAAACAGGGGGAAAATGAGCAAAAGAAATATCAGATGATTCAGAATATACAAACAGCTCTTAGAAATACTACAATACATTTAATCTCACTGATAACTAGTGCAGTGAAAACTTAACTTTAATGAGATAGCATTTCTCACACATTGGATTGGTGAAACTTCAAAGGTTTTTCACACACCCTGTCTGTATGAAACAGGTATTGTTCCATTCAGATGGAATAAAAAATTCTACAATTCTTTAAAAATAATGTTATTTTTGCCTGTAAGAGTATTTTATCCCTCCATTATACAGCTGAAATATAAAGGTTTTGCTGAATGAGAAAATGAAACATTAAATTATTTTAGAATAATATAAAACTTTAAATAGCAATTTATTTCTGCTATTTTTAGAAATGACCAAGAGAGGGAGCCAAAAAGACTTTCCTCATTTTGCAACTTGTCAAAGCAATGCTAACTCTAACCCTAACCCTACTAACCATGATTGACTCATGGTCTCTCTCTTGATCTTGGCTGTTCCTGTTAGTCTACATTCAGTTTGTCTATTTCACATTGAGTGTCCCTTATCCAAAATGCTAAGGATCAGAAATGTTTCAGATTTTGGATTTTTTCCAATTTAGGAATATTAATGTACAAAGTCTCAAATTTTGGAATGTTTTGATTTTTGGATGAAGGGTTCTCAACCTGTAGTAGTTTTCCAATCTATGTTTCATAATTTCTTGAGTTAATTAAACATTTTATCATTGGCATTACTCTATCTTTTTTTTTTTTTTTAAGGGCTCACCATGGAATGCAGTTCAGGGCAAGACCACTAACATAGCAGGTTTCACATAAAGAGTGAAATCAAACAGATATCCATCCTAATGATTTAAGATTATAAAATATCTTATCAACTTTACATATTATAAAACTGCTCCTAAATTAGGATTATTAGTGTCAATATATTATTCACTAATTAATTTTAATATAAATTATTCATACATGGCTGAACACAATAGAATAAGCTGTTCATTTTCTGGTTAATATAAAATGCATAATGTAATCACAATGTCTGAGAAATAAACATGATCACTACTCATGTTGCCTAGTTCAGACTCTGCCCGCAGTTTTATAATGCCCCTTAAAGACAGTTGCCAACAAGTATGAATCGAGATGGATAGCATGGAGTGGAAAAACACTATTTTTGTTTAGAACTATAAACTCACTTGTGGTTTATTTAATGATAAAAAATAAATTAACATTTATCAAGTGTATGCTAAGCATCTATTACACAATATAATGAGTTGATTCTACAATGATATTATTATTATCATCCCCATTTACCATGGAGGGACCTGAAAAAGAGACATTAATAGCTATATTATACAGTGAAGAATCCATTAATGACGGCATTAAGACTCAGCCAGCTCAGCCTGTGTTCATTAACCACTCTGGTGGGTAAACTATGTTCTAGAATGTTAGCTTCATGAGACCAGCAGACACCTTTGTTAGTACACTCACCATCAACTATATCCATTCTCAACCAGAGACTGTATTTGCCACTGTCCAGAGGTAAATGCCAATGACTGTATCTGGAGACATTTCTATGAAATTTTGAGTTGGGTTTCTGGCATCTAGTGTATAGAAGTCATGGCTACTCCAGAACAGACTACAAAGCATGTCACAGTCAATATTGTTTACAGTGATAAATTGCTATGTACCGATCACATATTAGTCCTAGCATACTAGAGGTATTCAATAAATATTTTATAAACAAACATGCAACTTTCAATGTGTCCTGGCCCCCACCCCAGTGCTGTGGATCAATCCCAAAGGCTTACGGTAGACACACACTCTATCAGTGAGCTACACAGTCTCGGCCCTTATTTTCCCTAAAAGGCACACTATGTTGAGATCTAAAGTGAGAGACATTCTCTAGGGCTTCCTCTCTCTCAGAGTGGGCCTGTGCTCTGCCCTGGTCTCTTCATGCCCAGAGGTTGTCAAAAGCACTTTAGACTCTCATTTGCTGTTTTTGGAATCCATGATTCTCTCAGAAAACAAACAAACAAACAAACAAACAAAAAAAAACCAGGAAAAACTCAGAAGGTATCATGGTGCTGGAAAGAAGTGACCACAGTGCTCAGTACTGCAATATCTCTAGCATACCTTCCAAGGCTCAGGGTCTAATGCGGAAGAGGTGGCAGAAAGAATGTAAGAGCCAAAAGAAGGGTAGGACTCCATACAACATGCTCCCTCCAGACACAAAATGGCCTGGATATCCATGACCTCACAGTGCCTGACAATACCTGCACAAGACCATCATAAGAGGAGGAAAAGATCATGACATCAAAATTAAAAGAGAGACTGATTGAGAAGGGGAGGGTATATGATGGATAATGGAGTTTCAAAGGGGAAAGTGGGGGAAGGGAGGGTATTACCATGGGATTTTTTTATAATCATGAAAGTTGTTAATAAAAATTTGAAAAAAAAAGAAATAAAAAAGGAGTATCAAAGTGGAAACATTTCTTCGTGGACTTCTGTCCTCACTCAGACTTTATTCTAGCTTTCTGATACCCTCTATAAAAAGTAGTCTGAAATCTCTAGTTTGCTCTTATAAGATTTCAAAGAATCATTTTGGTACCAGAACAGAAATGGCAAAATGAAGCTAGCCTGGCAATCAACCATGATGACAGATCAAGTTTAAAGTACAGGAACACTCTTATTATATCTGAATATAACCAGTTTATCAGTAGTTGAAGATAAAAAGCTTCACGGTTCAAAATAATGAGGTGGAAGCATTTTAAAGTGGTATGACAGATTTAAAAATACTTTAAAAGTATTTTGCCAACTAAAAAGTATGCTAATAATAGGTTTTATGATTAACTGATTTTCACTAAAGTGAGCTCCTAGAAGAAAATGCCTGTTTTCAACTTTTCACTCACTGTTGAGTCCTTATCCATAATTCACACAAAACAGTCCTTTAATTTTATTCTCAACCTGCATCCTTCTTCCTGCTCTTTTTAACAACTGAACTTTTAAAACATCTGGTTTCAATGTCTTTACTCTATCACTTCCTACTGATTATACAGAGCACTGAAATCCCTTCTCTATAGGCCAGTTCAGTGTACCCTGGGAGAAATAAACTAGGTAGTGGATTTGATTATTTGTTTTAATTATTGTACTTAACCTCTATGGACATTCAACTAATTCCTTCTATATGTTTCTCTTTCCATTTATTTGGAAAAACCTTACACTCTTGGTATCTTACCCATCAGTTTCCTTTTAGTGATCTTTTTCTCCATGCTGATCTGAAATGTTAATATACACCTAAAGTTTTGTTTTTTGTGTGTGTGAAAAAAACTAAGTGAAACTAAGTGAAAGAATCCACAGTATTAAAATCATAGAGTTTCGAGTATTCCATATCCAACAACTTTCCACAGATAAGGGATGGCTGAGTACAAGACCTCCGGCTTTTATCTGTGCCCAGTGATTTCCAACTAACCTACACAGGCAATAAATTTGAGGAACATTAATAGGGTAGTTGAAAATAATTGATGAGGGCTGGAGAGATGGCTTAGCGCTTAAGCGCTTGCCTGTGAAGCCTAAGGACCCCGGTTCGAGGCTCAATTCCCCAGGACCCATGTTAGCCAGATGCACAAGGTGGCGCACACATCTAGAGTTCGTTTACAGAGGCTGGAAGCTCTGGCGCGCCCATTCTCTCTCTCTCTCTGCCTCCTTCTCTCCGTCGCTCTCAAATAAATAAATAAACAAACAAAAAAATTAAAAAAAAAGAAAATAATTGATGAAAAATGGGCTTCTCTAAGTAACTTCTAACTCATCACAATTTTACACTAGCAGTTTTCAAATCCCTAACAGTAATAACTGCTTTTTAAATTAGCTGTTGTTATAGACTATCCTATTAAGTAGATTATGTACCTCCCCACTACTTGTGATGGAATGCAAAAACAGCTGACCATCCTATTGCTGAGAAAGCCACAACTTCCTTTACCTGATGGACAAGGACAAAATATGTCTTTCAAGTGTAATTATTTAAAGTTGATACTGTATTTATTAGCTTTCTTTCCCTTTATCTCAAGGCCAGAGATGTTTCATATACAAGTTGTTACATTAACATGAATTCTAGAAGAAAGATGTAATTCATAAAAGATTATTCTACATACATATACATGCATGTACATGAATCCATTCGTGTTTTTGCTTATTGTTAAATTTTAGTGCATAGAATTATTCAATAATTCACACATGGAAAAAAATCACTTGTTAGAGAAAAAAGTAAACAGTCTGGATTGCCTAAGAGACATCCACTAAAACATCTCTCAATGCACAAGACTTAAAGTGTACTAATCATTCAAAACAGAGGCTCTAGAAATGAAGAACACATGACAAAATGATGACTGAACAATAACAAATTTTAAGAATGTGGTTGATAAGCTATTTGTGATTGCTGTAAAAATGCAACTTGTAAAACTAACAATAACTAAATAACAAAATGAAAAAATGGAAGATGAAACTGCTCATGTCATATCAAAGCATGTTTGTCTCACATAATAGGCAAACAAGATTGTAGCAATGCCAATCTGTTAATGTTTTTAAAACTCTGTCTAATGTTAGATGCACTTTTTAGGAATTAATTTCTTATGGCACAAGTGTTCTTTCATTCTGACACACTTTTTCTAACCATCCATCCTATATTTACTTATACATAGAAGAGATGGCAGTAATAAGTCTGGTCTTCATAATATATAATTTCTCTATAAATGTTCCATAAAGAAAACTCTGAATTTTTGTCTTAGATACTTCCTTGCAAATTTGAGTTTTACCAAGAACCTTCCTAAGTTGGTTTAACAATAATGCCACCACCACCACATCATGCTGTATCTAATCAATCTTCCACATCTCATTAAGATTTTTGCTCTCTCTCAGTTTCTTCATGAATTCTGATTGCTACGGTCTGACAAGTTGGTGTACCCAGAATCCTCCTTTACTCTTCAGTTTTTTTTTCAGTAATTTTTCTACCCACCTACATCCCATCCTACTCCTTGGCTAAATCCACTTGCCCTTGACTCCATTTGGAATTGGACTAATCTCTCTCATCTATTGCAAAATGCACTACTATAGTCACTAAGTTATGCAATAGTCCATGATGTTTATACTCATGTTTTAACAAATATCCTTGAATAACTTCTTTTAATACTAGTTGCCACCATATGTATTAAATTTAATATTTGTGATTGGATATGCTTTCAGTTACCCTTCCAATTATAATCTGAAAATATTAATGAAAATTTCCAGTGCAGATACAGAATCCAGAATCCAAATCCTTAATGAAGAATTTTTTTGTAAGTTAACTAACCACATTTCAAGTACTTACTGCCTATATTTTCTACTGGCTACCACATTAGAAATCACAACTACAAGAGAACATTCCACTGTCACAGAATATTCTATTGAGCACTACTGGTTCTTAAAATCTAAAAATATATATCTTATAATCTGTTACCTACTCCTCCATTCAGACAGACTGTGAAATAATTTTGTACTTTCTTTGTTTTGTTCCTACAGAACTGCTCTTACTAATATCACCATCAATACTGACAACACTACAGAAAGGTATTTTTAAAAATAGCTTTTCAGGGCTGGAGGGATGGCTTAGCGGTTAAGGCATTTGCCTGTAAAGCCAAAGGACCCAGGTTTGATTCCCCAAGACCCACGTTAGCCAGATGCACAAGGGGGCGCATGTGTCTGGAGTTCGTTTACAGTGGCTGGAAGCCCTGGCACATCCATTCTTTCTCTCTCTTTCTTTCTCTCATAAATAAACAAATATAAAAAATGTTTTTTTTTTTAAAAATAGCTTTTCAAATCAGAATTGGTACATATAAAGATGGTGTGGATTATTTTTGGTGGTTGTTTCTTTTTTCTTCCTTTCTTCTCAATACGGAATGCCTGTGTTTATCCTGCCTGCCTAGTAGCATGTTTATGTTTATCTTAGGGACACTGTTATTTACATTTAAATGCCTTTTCCTTTTTTCGCTGTTAGAAAATAAAACAAATCTTGGCCTTTCTTTAACACTGTATTTGACCTTAAAACATTCCCATTTTTTTATATTAGTACCATATATTAGTACCATGCTATGCTCTCATACTAAATTAAAGAAATTTATTAATTATTATTAATATATTAATAAATTTAGAGACAAGCTAAGTTGCTTGGATAAAGAAAAACACCTAGTTAAAATTCAAATTTGCAAAACAGAAGCACTGGGATGATTCCAATTTAAGAAATATTAAACAGAGCTTCCATGACATGAAATAATTAATGATAAAAATTTAATGCTCCCAGGGCTGGAGAGGTATCTTAGTAGTTAAGATGCTTGCCTACAAAGCCAAGGGACCTAGGTTCGATTATCCAGAACCCATGTAAGCCAGATGCACAAGGTGGTACATGTGTCTGGAATTCGTTTGCAGAGCTAGAGGCCCTGGCATGGCCATTCTATCTGGCCTTCTTTCTCTCTGCATCTTTCTTCTCTCTCAAATATGTAACTAGAAATAAAATATTTTTAAAAGTTTAATGGTCCCATTTTACTTCACTTTTTCATAATTAACATGTATGCATAACACTAATATATCTATCTATCTATATATATATATATGATATATACATAGATATGCATATACCATGTTATGAAGCAAAATGGCTTAATGTTTACTTAACAATTTGCAACTCACTGCTGTTTTAAAAGATGTTATAGGCCCATATTCAAAGCTGAAAGAATTGCTAGCTTCCAAGGTTGGTGCTTGTATATACAGGAGTAGCCATTTAGGCAAAAATGGTTCCAACACTGTTTCTACTACTGCTATCCATGACTATTATCTTCCCAGCCAGGAGTTGAGGAAGAGGACTAAGATGAAACTGTGAACTGCTTCTGTACCTTCTAGCTAGCAACTTCAGGGGAGTTACATCACGATAGCTATACAGGTGGAAGCACTAGGTCACGCCTCTCTTCTATTCCAAATCTAACCTGGCATGAGACCCTAGAGTAGGAAGACAGGTGGAGCTTTAAAGTAAATATGAGATTGAACTGTTTGTTTTCCATTGCTGGTGACTGAACTCAGGGCACTGAGTATACTAGGCCAAGAGCTTGACCACTGAGCTACACATACCCAGGCCTTTGAGACTAAAACTTTAAAATAAAGGGACTAAGGGTTAACTTACTGAAAAATGTTTTAGGTGCTAAAAGTAAATGAAAAGAAAAACAGCTCTTTAAGGATTCTTTCACCAACTGGAGAACAGGGATGATATAATAGGACAGTTCTGATTAAAAATTGTTTCATGCTATCATTGAATTAAGATTCTAAAGTAGTCAAACATGTTGACCCATATTATTTACCACTATATGATCTAGCAAATACTTCTGAAGGCTACACAGAACAGGCTATATTCCTATCCCAAACAAGAGCAATACAATTAAAAACAAATCTAATCATAAGTATTATATCATGTTTCTTTTCTAACCGTTCTTAGCCAGAGACTTAGAACATCTGCTCCAGAGGGGCTATAATTCTGGAGAAGGCAAACACTAAAGGTAACAAGAGCCAAAGCAACCACTCTGAGAGGAGTAACACTAACAGTACAACAAATGGCTTGTTTTCACAAAGGTAAAATCAGAAACACACGACCAGCGTGTTCTCTGGCCTATCCTTAATCTGTCAATGCTAAAACTATTTCATCAAGATTACTGCTAAAGAAGAAATGGTGAGGAGCAAGGTCTCTAACAACAAATGTGGAAGTGTGTCATAAACAAGAAATACTGCCATTGCATGTAGGGCTTTTTCAAGAATTTGAGAAAGACAGACAGACAGCAGGAAACTTAAGCAGCTAAAAAAAATAAATAAATAAATAAAGTGAACAGGAGGCAGAACTCCATCAGAGTAAAAGATACTCTAAAGGATACAACTTCAAGGAACAACCCTCCAGCCCACAGCAGCTGCAAGGAATAAAATCCTCATTTTAGGAACAAGCTGGTTAGATACTTCTTAGAACTTGAAAAAATATACATATGTATGTATGTATGTATATACATATGAACTGCTGTCTCTTACAATCAGAAAATGTTGGGTGGGAAAAGTACTTATTCTACCTCCTGCAGAGGGTGATCACATGTTTGCTTAGGTACTTATTACTTGGAACTGCTTTCAGAACTCCATCATCACCGCATAGACATACTGTGTTTTCACACCTAAATGCTATTTTCTAACTTTATCACCCATCATTTTCACTAGTCTTGCTCCAAATGATAAAGTTCTAAAACTGAGAAGCACTGAGATTATTCATTACAACCTCATTGGCAAGTAAGGAAACACAGGCCCAAAAAGATTAAGTAGTTTTTGTCTAAAAATTTTTCAGGAAGTTACTGCTAGGATGTACCCACCCACTTGGCTGTAGTCACAGCTCTGTGACATAGTAGGGCCTCACAGGTCAGATTTGGAGAAACATGAATATTAGAAAGAACGTATAGTGAGTTCATAAGGTAGCCTCCACTTCAGAGGAATTTGTATAGCTTTTGAAGCTATAAGTGAAGGAAAATGTCAGACATAATTGTGTTGGATATGTTTATAAATGAAAGACATGGATGTATATGCTTGGACAGATGTATTAAGATATTAATTATATTCCTTTCTAGTTAAGTTACTCTACATATTTTAGGATTCTCCATCTGGCTAGAGGCTGGTTACATACCAATCACTTTCAATTAGGCAAAAATAAATAAATAAACTTTATTCATACATTTTAAAGTTCTTTGGCTCATCCCTAGTCCCAACTTAAGAGGATGCTGTGTGCAGTTAATGACCTTAAAAATAATTTTCTTTCTTGTTTTTTATTACAAAAACAGAAACTTTAAGTAAGGAAGAAAGTTTTGGTAAAGAGGGGGAAAATACTTTAAAGGGTCATGCTGAAGTAAGATTTTAGTTTCTTTAAAGCTTAATTTACATACCTACACATACACATCAATGGATGTACTAATTGTTTTGATACTTCAAAATAAAAAAGGTAAAGTGCGGGGTTCTAGATCAATGTGAAGTATCTTGTGCTTTCTCCTCTTATTTTCTTTCTTTCTGAAACTCAAAGGCTGTGTACTTACTCTTACAACTCCCAACTACGCATTCAATATAAGTTACCAAAACGAAATACACGCGATCGGGAAGTCTGATGCCAATGAAAGTGACCATATGGATTACACTGAAATGTCTTCAGGGTGTTCCAGCACGGGGGTATCCTGCCATCCCGGGTAACTCTAAAGGGCACCCCCACGAGGCCACCGAGAGGGCGGAGACAGGCGGAGCGAGAAGGCCCGCAGCACCCCTAACTGAGCAAAGTTTCCGAGTGGAGCGCGGCGCGCGCCGCCCCGGCCGAGCCCAGGACGTCCCCGGCGCGCAGGTTCGCGGCTGAGCCACGCGCGATCCGCCGCTCCGACTGACGGCCGGGCACGTCAGGAAGGGAGCGCTACCCGGGGGCCGGCGGACACACTGACAGGCCCACCCCGAACTCCGGGCAGACGGGGCATCGCCGAGGTCCACAAAGCCACCGACGTGACGAGCGGAGGACGGAAGGGAGGAACGGGGACCCGCGCCCGCTCGCCGCGCCCGGCCGGGCCGCGCATCCCACCGCCTCCCCGGCCCCGGCCCGCGCGGGAGGCTCACCAGGTCCCTCCGGGCTGACGGACGCCGGGGCCCGGAGGGGCGGCGCTCCGCCCCCGGGGTCCCCCTGGGCCGGCTCCCTCAGGTAATCCTCGAAGCGCACCTGCCGGGCTTCGCCGCCGCCCCCGAGCCCCCACAGGCGGCTGGCCGTGCCCCGCAGCAGGCGCCCGCTCTTGCCGGTGAACGTGGTCAGGTAGTCCATGGTGCCGCGGCCCGGGCGGCGGGGCCGGCCGCCCACCAGATCGACGGTTCCCGAGGCGGCGGCGGCGGCCGTCGCTGTAACGTGCCCGCCCGCCCGAGCGACCCGACCCGAGCGGACCGGACGGGACCCGGGGGCGGGGACTCCGCGCGCCTCCCTCGGGCCGGGGCGGGCGGGGGCGACCCTCGGAGACCCGGGCCGGACCATCTGCGAAAGCGCGGAGGGGGGGACGGGACGCGCAAAACTTTCTGGAAACTTTTCCTTGTTGTTACGGACGCCGTGCCACGCATACGGTTAAGTTCAGGAATTTTTTCATGCCATCCCAGAACGGAGTCACGGTCAGAAACCTGGCCTGGTGACCTTTAGGTGACCCAGGGGACCAGCTCGCCCAGCCCTCCCCCGCGCCTCCCGCCGCAGTGGATCAGGCCCGCCCCGCCCTGGCCCGCCCCAGACCCGACCGGACTTTCTGGACCGCTGGGGATCCGGCAGGAAGGACGCCCAGCCCCCTGCTGGACGGCCAACTAGGGCCTGGAGGTGGCCTGGGGCGGCTTTGCTGGAGTTCCTTGAGGTTCATGGGCCTGAGAGAGTTTTGAGAATGCTGTTTTAAAAAAAAAAAAGTGGTTTGGTGGGAGGAAGAGCCTTATAAAAGTTGCAGCTTACGCTTTTGTTGGGGGGGGGCGGGGTGAGGAGCAATGGGCAGTTGTAATGTAAAACTAATTGTAATTAAAGCAACAGCCTCATTGAAAGTTCATTGTGATGTTGCGAACTGATACTAGATTTGGCTTTCCACGCACCCCATCCTGTAGGACAAGGCAGTTAAGGGCTTGAGCAAGCACATCTGCCTTTGGGGGACAAAGACACCTTGGCAGAGAAAGAGCAGTGACTAAAGAAAGAATAATGGTATTTGACACATACTACCAGGTTTTGTTTCTGGTGAGATTTGGTTAGGCGTATCTATTTAGAGCCATTTTAGTTTTCCCACCCATTAAACAACCCCCTTTCTTGGAATCAGTAATATATTAAAGAAAAGGTTAGAGTTATTATAAGGAAGTTCAAAATCTAACTAAATAATGGAGTCTAAACAATGGGGAAGTTGATTATTGTGCCCAGTTCCCGAACTACTAAAGATGATCACTCCTGTGCTGCCTGCCTTCTGGTCTTTTTTGTTTGTTTGTTTATTTTCAATCAATTGACTTTTTCTATGCTCTCCCCAGCTTCTCTTTAAGTTCTTACTTGGTTGCATGAACTTCATGATCCAAGATCAGCATCAAGTTCATCCCTTATTAAAAGTACAGGATATGTGGGCAGCTTCCCCAGAGTGTCTCATTTACAGTGTTTATGATGAAGAGGTGAAGGAAATTACATTTTTCAGCAGGCATCCATGTGTTCAAAAGTGTGACATAGTTTAAAAACTTGTTCCTGTGTCTTTCTTTACCTCCTTATTGGTTGGCTGGGATAATGGACAGAACGTCTGTGAGCCCCAGAATCCATATGTTGAAATCCTAACCTCCAATGTGGTGGTCTTTGGAGGTGGGATCTTAAGGACACCATTAGGTCATGAGGATGAATTCCCTCTCAGTGGATTTGTGCCCTTGTGAACGTGATCCCAAAGAGTGCTCTCACTTCTCTGCCACAGGAGAATGCACAGAAAAGGTGGTTTGCAACCATTAACAGGGTACTCAACAGAATCTGGCCTTGCTGGCACCCTGATTTTAGACAGAGACTCTAGAATCAGAGGAAATAAATTTCTGTTCCTCATAAGCCACGTAGTAATGGTGCCTTTTGTTAGCATCCTAAGAATGGTAGCAAGTTTCTCTTGGTTATATCTGAGCATTACATTTAAACAGGAAGTATGCCCATACTTAGTACCACCTCTAAGTTCATTGAGAGTCTCAGTGTGCAAGCTATCTGGTAGCACATGCCTGCAAACCTAGCTACTCTGGAGGCTGAGGTGGGAAGATTCCAAGTTCTAGGCCAACCTCAGCAACTGATGAAGGCCATATGTGAAAATGTGAGAGGAGAGAGAAAAATTTAGGAAGCTTTTATGTTATATATATATACACATATATATATATATGTATGTAACTTTTTTTGGTTTTTTGAGATAGGGTCTCACTCTAGCCCAGGCTGAATTCACTATGGAGTCTCAGGGTGGCCTTGAACTCACGGCAATCCTCCTCTCTCTAACTCCTGAGTGCTGGGATTAAAGGCGTGTGCCACCATGCCTGGCTTTTTATGATTTTTTTTTTTTTTTTTTTTTTTTTTGGTTTTTCGAGGTAGGGTCTCACTCTAGCTCAGGCTGACCTGGAATTCACTATGGAGTCTCAGGGTGGCCTTGAACTCACAGCCATCCTCCTACTTCTGCCTCCCGAGTGCTGGGATTAAAGGTGTGCGCCACCACGCTCGGCTTGATATTTTTAAAGAACTTTGATGACCTGGTATAATCCTGATTGACAAAAATGACATTATGCTTCTAAAATATCTTTCACACCATTTTATCATATTTACTCTTTGCTTGTTGCTAAGCATATACAAATAATATTTGAATGTTTTATGCCTCATTAGATGTGTTTTTGTACCCAAATGATAGGATTCTGCAGTCTATGTGTTCAGACAGTTTTATGGGTGGCTATCCTGTCAGTTTCTTTTTGCATCTAGAAGGCAAGAAGTGTTGGACAAAAATATACAACCTTTATGATTGAGTGCCTTACAGATTCTGATTTAAACTCAGTGGAACCCTAATGTCTTCTTCCATATCATCAGCTTCCTTTTTGATTGTTTGCATTTGTTGTCTAAGCATCTTTATTCTGCTGAATTACAAAATTCATCATTCTGACATGTCACTTTGCCTTCTACATGACCCAGAAAATCCTAGGCCCTCAAATAGGATACTCATTTTTCCATCCTTTTGATTCTTCATTTTATATATGAGCCTCTCCATTATTATTATTATTATTATTATTATTATTTTACTCCAAAGATGGGCCCTAGTGCTTACCATACCTCAGTATCTACCTTTGATCTCAGTGTGGTTGAAACTGTGACTGCCAACATTGTCAGTCCTCCTACTACACTATGCTTTCTCCTTCCACTACAGTTCTTATCCTTTCTACCATATGTCAGCTACATAATTCCTGTTGTCCCTTACAAAAAAATGTTCTCTTGTATACACCATGCCTGTTTTTTTTAATATTTTTATTTATTTATTTGACAGACAGAAAGAGAGAGAGAGAGAAAAAGAGAGAATGAATGGGAGCACCAGGGCCTCTACCCACTGCAAATGAACTCCAGAGGCATACGCTGCCATGTGCATCTGGCTAATGTGGGTCCTGCGGAATCAAACCTGGGTCCTTTGGCTTTGTAGGCAAATGCCTTAACTGCTAAGCTATCCCTCCAGTCGCATGCCTGTTTTTGTAGGTTACTTTGTGTCTCATTTTTAAGATAGCTTTGTGGCCATATAATTTACATTCCATAAACTTCACCTGTTAAGTGTACAAATTGGACATTCATCACCCAAAACATCTGTGAATGTTCCTATCACAGTAAAAAGAAAACATCATATTAGTCAGTCTGCATTTTCACTTGCAGTCTACTTTCTGTCTATGGATTGGCCTTCACAGATATTTCATATGAATGGAATCATGCTCTTTAAGGTCTAGCATTCATTTAGTATAATACTTCTGAGGCTTGTAACATCACTCCTGTTGTTGACTCCTGAATAATACTCCACTGCACCGCTAGATCACATTTATTTGTTCATGTTAGGCATTGGGATTATTCCTATTTTATGGATATTATGATACATGTTCTGAACATTATATATATATTTCTAAGTTTCTTTTCTGACATGTTTTTCTTCACTTGGGCCTGTAAACAAAATGACATTTCTCCAATCTACAGATTGAATATATTCCTAGGAAAATGTCACTTGCTTTCCTTACAGATATATAAAAAAAAACCCTCCTCATCAAATTCATATGGAATTTTAAGCAGACCCAATATATAATTTTTTTGAAAGGAGAATAAATTTGGAGGAGCTACACTTCCTAATTTTAACACAGTACATATATCCAGTAATAAAAACTATTTTGGCATGATAATAGGCATATAGATCAATGTAGATAAACATTCTATGAAAAAATGACACTTGGGACACAAAGACCATTGAATGGGGGGAATCTACTGTCTGCAGCAAGTAGCTTAAGAACAACTGGATATCTATCCATATTCCGTAGAATGGACTTACCTCACACCACTGACATGAATTGAGTCAAAATGGATCAAAGACAAAGTATAAGAACTAAAACTATTAAACTATTAGAGAAAAACATGGGCAACTCTTCATGAGCTTTGATTTTACAAGGAACTTTTAGGGATAACACCAAAACTTAAAGAATGAAAGAAAAGCACTTTATTCGTAGTCAAAGAAATGCAAACAACTGTAAATAAATATTTTTGTTCTATCTCAACACTGAGGGTGAAAAGTTAGTAATATTTCTGTGACAGTGAGATAACATAAGTGGCATGTGTGGTTAAGGAGACATACTTCCTGCAGAGGGCTGCTTGATAGAATCTATCCATATTTTAATATTTTATTTATTTATTTATTTATTTATGAGAAAGAGAAAATGGGCAATATAGAGCCTCTAGCCACTGCAGATGAACCCCAGACACATGCACCATCTTGTGCATCTGGTTTATGTGGGTTCTAAGGAATCGAACCTGCATCCTTAGGCTTCACAGGCAAGTGCCTTAATGGCTAAACCATTCTCCAGCCCTCTATACAAATTTTAAAATATATACCTCTTGATTTAATAATTTCACTTCTTGTGAAAAGTCTTATATATGTATGAAATTATACAATTTTATATTTACAATGAGAGAATATTGAAAACATTTTAGGTCGTAATAAACAAATAAATCATTACATGTCCATATAGTATTCACAACTAAAAATTAGTAGTTCTTGCTGAAAATAATAACATATAGTTATAACATCAGCACTTGGAAGACTGAGGCAGGAGGATGGCTAATGCCAGCCTGGCCTGTGTAGTAAAACTCTTAACTCAAAGGGGGGAGAAAAATTCTTGATAGGATTAGGAAAAAAATCTTGAAAAATATTTTTGAGGAGGAAAGCAAGATGCAGGATCCTTCACATAATATATTTCCATCTTACAGAACAGAAATCAAAGGTGTATGCTTAGATGTGTGAAAACAATTTTGTTAGTGTATATAAGGAGCCAGGACTTGACCCTGGTGGTACAGGCTTGTGATTTCAGCTATTTGTAGAGGATGGAGGATAGAAAATTAAAGGCCTCCCCACAATACAAAGTTAGTTCAAGGCCTGGCTAGACAACGTACTGAGATCCTATTATATACATTATAATGAGATCCTATTATATACATGCATGTGTATATGAATGGGAATATGGCACAGTGATGAGTACCTAACATGTATGAGGCCTAAGGTTCAATCCTCAGCACCACAAACAACAATAATAAATGACCAGCATCAACAACAAAATGGCTAATGGCTGAGGGCGAGAGGGAACATGCACAATGACAGCCTATTCAAAATGTTTTTCTAAGTTAAAAACAATCTTATTTCTGTGAGCCTACTCTGACTGAAAGGAAGTTGCTAGATTGTCCAATGCTAGACTACTGTTGTTCAGCCCTGGTGAAAGAATTCTTGAGATCAGGTCATGTTTCTTCATCATTAGTAAGAATATAATGCATACTTTCTCTCTAAGAGCAATCCTTATATCAAGTTAGGTCATCTAAACCTAGGGTACATGGCCCAGAGTGCAGTACTGCCTCATCTCTAAGAGCACAAGCCCTTAGTCTGCACTAGATTCTGGCTTCCCCACGTAGTAGCAGTGTGATAGGAAACCAATAACTTAGCCTTTCTATCCTTCCTTCAGGATCCTTACCTGGAAAGAAAGGAAGTGTAGCCAATGTACCTAGACAAGTGCCTGCAACATATTAATATCTTAGTAGAGCTACTTTACCTTTGCCTGGTCTGGTGTGTGTTTTTCTCTATAGATTTTAAATTAAAAGAGAAATATTTAACCAAATATACACACAGAACAAAAATTCAAGTAATATAGAAGGCTGTATAGTATTATTTTTTTCAAGAATAAAACTCTGTAGTTTTATTTGTACCCTTCTGGGAGCTCTCTCTGATATATATATATATGTATATATATGTACATACATACATATATATACATATATATATATCCTGAGCTTTATTCCAATTTATCTGAAGCTTTTGATATTTATTCACATGTGAGCAATTTCATTGTTTATATAGTTTCAGAAATGAATTTATTATTTATTGAACAAAGCTGTGCTATGACTTGTGAGAATACATGAATGTATCACCTTTATTTCAGAAAAGACATAGGAGGTACAAACTTATTGAAAAGAATCTTATCTACTAGTTGTAACTTTGTACACTAGTATATTGAGGCTACTAGCTAGCTACAATAGTTTCCCTAGGTGCATCAGAATTTTAAGAAAGTATGCCCCATTGATATCATTACTTTAAAGGAAACACTTTAGTTTCATTTTGGAAATAACAATTTCAGTATCTAATTTTAAAACATTGATAACTAAGTTAAAAGTATGAAACTTTAAAGTACCACAATTATATTTTTTTTGTCTTTTTGTTTTAGATGTTTAAAGCCAGGCTCTCATTCATGTTAAGCAAATACCATACCACTGAGACACATCCAGCTCACTAAGTAAGTTAATTATCACTTAAATGATGAACTCAGCTTAAAAAAAAAGTAACAAGAAAACTAAGAAAGTGGCTCTGCTTTTAAAATTTTTGTTTAAAAAACTTTTAAGGTAATTGGGTGTGTGTGCATATCCATGTGTGCAGGTGCATAAAAAGAGCCACTAGGCACATGTGGCAGTCAGGGGACAACCCTGTGGTGCTAGTGCTCTTCTTCCACTTCCTTGCGGCTGTGAGCAAACTTCATTCTAGTCTGTGTAGGTTACACTGGGAGTATGGACACATGTTCCACTTTGTGTCAGTTTTATGTGGGGGCTGGGGAATCAAAGTTCTCCCCAGCCACTCTGATTTTATTATGATACAAAATAATATATTTAGTTACACGAAATTAACCACAACTAGATAACCAAAAAATTGCTTTGTGATTTTTATACTTTTAATAGGTGAATCATTTATATTTTATGAGCATAGTTATCGGATTTGTTGGGTTGCACTGGTTAATGACTGAAGACTTGGTTCATACTCTCTGTTTGTAATACATTTGTTTCTTCCCCAGCTCCCATCTCTGGCAGTCATACTGTAGCCAAGCTCTCCCAATGAAAGACCACTTCTTGATTGTTTTATGAAGATGTCATCAAATGGCTTTTCTATTCATACTCACTTCCTGGCATACTTCCTGGCTCACTAAAACTATTATGAATAACTGCAACATTGTAATCATTGCGTTTTGAAAGTACTTTTCATGCCTAAAATATTGGATCTTAGTGGAGATGGGATTTAAGAGAATGCAGAACTATTACACGTTGAGAAAATAGATACTGAGGTATCTGGGCACCATGCATTTGTCTACAAAGCAAACTAATAAATATCAGATCCATGTTCTCATTAAAAGGTTAGCTATATTAATATACTCAGCAAATAACTAGATTCTGAAAGAGAAGAATAAAAGATAATTTTTGTCAAGTCAGAGTAATCATGTTGAATCATGTTGACCTGGAAACTGTTTTATAAGATAGAAGTGTCAGTACTCAGATTTCTGATGCAATAAGCAGAAACAGGGATAGAATCAATGAAACGGACACTTAGCAAAGAGGTTTTAAATGTTAAGAACCAGCAAATGCATTTCTTTCACAATCAGTACATTGAGGCCTGTCAGTAAACCACAGTCCATCTTGGTACAGAGCCACATTGGTTACCCTTGATTTTAACCCTTTCTTTTTTCAATGCCTCTGTTTCTCTCTTCACAAGCAGGATTTTGTTAAAATTCCTTATCAAATGTGACACCCTGACTTGTGTTAAATCTACCAAAGAGGAAGTGGTAGGTTATTTAGACATATCCTTGATTACATTGAATGACATGTGATAAAGATTGAATATAGCCCTTCAATAGAGTAGAAATGAACCTGATATTGACTTTTAAAAATTTCCTCTGGTACATATCCTAGATATATACTCAATACACTCCCTACTAAACACCAAATGACATATTACTTAATTTCAAAAACTACCTGAAAAGTGTTAATGCCCACCCCTGTCAGAAAGCTACCTGATGGCAGTGAAGCCAAACAATGACTGGCAATATCATTATTAAAAATTATAATTAAAAGCTGGGCATGGGGCTGGAGAGATGGCTTAGTGGTTAAGCACTTGCCTGTGATGCCTAAGGACCCCGGTTCGAGGCTCAATTCCCCAGGGCCCACGTTAGCCAGATGCACAGGGGGGCGCACGCATCTGGAGTTCGTTTGCAGTGGCTGGAGGCCCTGGCATGACCATTCGCTCTGTGTCTCTCTCTCTGCCTCTTTCTTGCTGTGTCTGTCGCTCTCAAATAAATAAATAACAAAAAAAAAATTAAAAAAAAGCTGGGCATGGTGGCTCATGCCTTTAATCCCAGCAGTCGGGAGGCAGAGGCAGAGATAGGAGGATCATCGTGAGTTTGAGGACACCCTGAGACTACATAGTGAATTCCAGGTCAGCGAGGACTAGAGTGAAACCCTACCTCAAAAAACTAAAAAAAAAAAAAAAAACAAACCCTAATATATATATATATATATATATATATATATATATATATATATATTTAAAACCTAAGCCACAATAATTCACATCAACTTACCATGGAACTATTTCAGTGCTATTTTTATATCCTATTGAAGGTTATAATTACAATTATGTAATTACAGCCTGAAATACTCCATACCTGGAATGTGGCAGCTTCTGGGGCTTCCGGATCAATTTCACTCAGCTCATTGAGCAAGTGCCAAGGAGTATTACCTTGTCTACCTAATGCTATGAAAACTCAACAAAGGAGTTTGGGAACAATGGATAATCAGAAACGCCAAAGGCAGAATGTAATATCATGAAGACAACCATTCTCATTCCTACTCTTGGACAGGTTTCCTTTTTAGCCTGTTTCCTGTGAGCTATAGTATGGAGTGTATCTGCAGGTAGATTGCATTCACTGCAAGGAGTAGTCTCTCTCTCCAGCCTATTTTTTGAAACCCTTCCTTTCCAACTTTGTTCTATTTCTTTTCTTTTCAACCCTGTAATTGGTCTTCACATGTTACACCAACTTATTGCATCTACTTAATAGAAAATTTATACTTACTGTTTTCAGTTCAAAGAAATGATAAGAGAAACACATTTTCATTATATCAATGCCTTGTTTTTATGTCAATTTTAGACAATATTAGGTATTTTTAACTTATTTGACATTTAATTTTTAGATTACTTAAATTAGAATGATGTAAATAATTTGCCTGCTTATAACTTGCGTATTTTAGGAAAGGAATAGAAAATGGAAAGAAAAAAATGTAAAAAAAAGCAAAATACAAATCTGGGGTGAACCTAACTGTATTGCCACTTATTGGATGCTTTATGCCAAAATATAAGTTTTTAGCTTCAGCCTTTAACTAGGAATTCGTTTATTTGGATTTTCTTTCTTGGGTGTTGTGGGGGATAAACTTGGAGCTATCTCAGTAGTAGACAAAGTGAAGGGAAGCCATCAGAAGCCTGTTTATCAGTCCATTGGTCTCTCTGAGTGTACATGCCAGGTAACAATGTCAATGTTTTGTCAGCAGTCCATCTCTTTTAGCCAGGGTACACAGCAGCAAGCCAACCATGTTGAGCATGCTACCTGAAGAAAATAGAACTTAATCCTTTTCTCAGGATGTATGGGTGGGTGGGGGGATCCTTTATTTCCCGCATGTCCAACCTATACACCATCTGAAACATTTTAATGATGTCAAGTGAATCTGCCAAAAAACAGTCAGCAGGTAGGCAGAGAAACCTCAACCCCCCAGACAGTCCTTAAATGACCACTCAGCACTAACTGAGACACCTTGGATTTTTGAAAAGAATCACTCATTGGTTACTTTCTCCTCCTTCCCAGAAAACACACACAGAAATAAATCATATTAAAAAGTAGGGTAGAACAAGCTTAAAGGTAAATTTGAGGAGAGAAACAGGGCATGACTATCTACCCACCCTCCATCATTTTATCTAGGGGTTGATGTTGCAAACTTGCTGGATAGCCAACACCATCAGCAACCTAATGAGGTGAACAAGCATTTATTGGCTGTCACTTTGTACTTGCTCTCTTAGTTCCCTCAGAATCAGGAAGGAAGGGGCGGGAGTGAAATTCTTAAAATATACATAGAAAATAAAATATTGTTAGGACATCAGATTGAACTGCAACCACAGGGTTTATGTGTCCTTATGAACTTGCTAGCTTTTAGTTCCTCTCCTTAATCCATCCTTAGAACTGCAAGACCCAGTAATTTTAAACTCTAATATTGAATCACTGCCCCTCCTCTCATTAAAAACACACTGGCTTGAAATAATTCCTGTTGTTAATAAGAATGATCTGTAAGAGAATGTTTTAATGCAAATTGCCCAGTAATACTCAGGGACACCAAATTCAGTTTTATTGTTGATAACTCAGGATTCTTCATGTGTTTAGTTATTAACTAAGTTTTAGATATTGCTACTTTATGTTTCTTCCAAATGATTTTACATATTTACTTCATGTGAATCATCACACACTAACTTAGAAATTAGTCTGGCAGTCACTAAGCAGAAGTGACATGTTTAACACACACCTGTGCTAAAGAACAGCCTCTGACTATAACCCTTGCTTCAGCAACCATCCTCTTGGTATAGCCACAAGGTATTGGTGCTCCATGCAGTATCTATCCCTGAGCATCGGTGGCTCAGAGTTCTTGCCTGAACCTCACTGGAAATTGGAAAGATAATATGAATAAGTTCACTGAAAAAAATGAACACTTCCTATAGCAAGCCATAGGTTTGGGGATTCTTTTGGCAGCATAACATAAATTGAGCCTACCTTGAATGACATAAGGATTGAACAAATACTTAGTTCACATTATCTAATCACACGTGAAATTAAAACACTAAGGAGCACTAGATTTATAGTCAGTCTAATGAATTCTTTTCTCCAGGCATTTTCTGTAGTTTCTACATGCTGAAAAATCACAAAATTATTAATTGCTTTTTACATTTTTTATATGTTGATAAGGATCTTCTCTATGTTATACACAAAGAAAGGTGCTTGCCTGCAAAGCCTAATGACTGAGGTTCAATTTCTCAGTACCCACATAAAGCCAGATGCACAAAGTGGTGCATGCATCTGGAGTTCATTTGCAGCTGCTGGAGGCCCTGGTGCACCCATTCTGTCTCTCTTCTCTCTCTTTCTCCCTGCTTGCAAATAAATAAGTAAAAATATTAAATATTTTAAAAAGAAACCAACAAATACAAGTGAATAGAATATGGCTCAGGGAAATTTTGCGGAAGAGGGGGCGGAAAGAATGTCAGAGCCACATGTTGGGTCATGATATGCAGAGACATTTAGCTTACCCATATCTGTGGGCTAACTCCACAATTCATGACCCATATACCTCAACAAGGAGGGGCCAAGGGGAGGGGGCAGGTCATGGATGAGCCTAATAATGGTACCAAACTGACTGTAAAAAAAAATTAATTAATTAATTTAAAAAGTGAATAGAACAGTAACCCACTAAAGCTTAAAAATAATCAATCAACTAATTATGCATATTTCGCAATGTAAATTTTTCATTTCAAATCAGCCCGGTTCTTTCAATAAGTGCCTGTATGATCAGAAAATATAAACATAAACTTATCAGACACATTTCCTCATAAGATGCCATTTTTATATTTGACATATTCATCTCATCTAAAACTGCACTAGAATCAGGTTTAAAGGAATTATTTTTTAGAACTATAAAGAAAGTCTGAATTCATATTTGTGGAGGGACCAAAACTCAAAGCATACTAGACAAGCATGTCACCACTGAACTCTTAATTCCAACCCTGAGTTTCAGTTCTCTTTTAAATGATTCCCTTAAAATATTAGTAACAATCCGGGCAGGGTGGCGTGCATGCCTTTAATCTCAGCACTCGGGAGGCAGAGGAGGAGGAATGCCAAGAGTTTGAGGCCACCCTGAGAATATATAGTGAATTTCAGGCTAGAGTGAGACCGTACCTCGGAAAAAAAAAAAAAAAGTAACAACCTTAACCTCAGGCTTGAGGGGATACTTGTATACCTGGTCGAGTTTCTCAGTTAGTAGGTTAATTGGTCAAAGCCCAGGGATCCCCCAGTGTCCCACACTAGGAAATGAACAGGGCCAGAAGAACCCAGGGCTTTCCTATGGAGATTACTACTATACCAAGTTTCTTTCTCTCTTTAACTCAATTATTTTTCACTCTCCCAGTTTATCCAAATATTTGTTGAAGTACAGTGATGACCCATAGATATTTTCTATTTCTATGATAAATTTTTCTGATTCTTATTAAATCTAGATCAGACTGTTTTGACTGATCAATTTAAAATGTTTCCCTACAATTTAAACAATAAATGGTATCTATATGAGCTTTTCTATGACGAGAAATGGCATAATAAAAATACAATTTAGCTCATTTTTTTTTTTTCTGGCCAGAGCAAATTTAGATTTGTTTTAGGTTTCATCCTGTTCTTCTGGAGCAGAAAATGGAAAACTATGGCTCATGGATCTAGACTGGCCTTCTACTTTTTATATTATTATTATTATTTATTTATTTGAGAGCGACAGACAGAGAGAGAAAGAGGCAGACAGGGAAAGAGAGACAGAGAGAGAGAGAGAGAGAGCCAAGGCCTCCAGCCACTGAAAACGAATTCCAGACGCGTGTGCCCCCTTGTGTATCTGGCTAACGTGGGTCCTGGGGAATCCAGCCTCAAACCACGGTCCTTAGGCTTCACAGGCAAGCGCTTAACCGCTAAGCCATCTCTCCAGCCCCCTTCTACTGTTTTTGACAACTAGGTTATATTGGAACACAATTCTGTGCACTTATCTATATGTATTTGTGGCTACCATGAAGCTATAACAGCTGTGTTGACTAGTTGTGACATAGTACGTAAAACCTCAAAGGCATAAAATATATACTTCCTGGTTTGTTTCAGAAAAGTGTTCTGTTGATCTGTTGTAGTCTGCTGAGGTACTTTTGAAGCTACTTGATTCTTTCATCCATAGTCATTTAATATCCCTTTGCTTGAGTCAGCCACACATCTGCCTCTATCAAGTTGTTCATGCAGGTGTTTATTGAAATATGGACAAGAAGAGGCACAAGAAACTACCTTCAGGGTTGACAATAATTTCCCCTCATTGGATACTTCAAAGAGGTATGAAACCATGGGATGGTTAGCATCGCCTAGCTCTCATTTGTCAATAATGTGTAAGAATGTGCATGGTGGTACACACTTGTTACATGTCATCAGTGCACATAAGAACATGAGAAATGGACTACAAATAATCACTATTTTCCTCTTCCCAACTTCTTTCAAGCCTACAAACCTCCTATATCCTCTAATTTTATTTCAATTCCATTTATTTATCTATTTTGGTTTTTCGAGGTACGGTCTCACTCTAGCACAGGCTGGAATTCACAATGTAGTCTCAAGGAGGCTTCAAACTCACAGCAGTCCTCTTACCTCTACCTCCCAAGTGTTGGGATTAAAGGTGTGCACCACCACGCCCGGTTTCAATTCCATGTTTTGAACTCTGCACCATTCGTGTAAGTAAAACTGGATGAGAGATCTCCCACTATGCAATTGGAGAATAGGTGGCTGTCATTAAAGCTGATTTTTCTTCCTTAGGGACATACTGACACTCAAATCTATATTTCTCAGTTATCTTTTTGGTAAGGGGGGGGTCTCAAGAAAATGTTTGATTTGTTTATTTTTGCCCTCTAAATATTTATGTACATAGATTAGTGCTTCTCTCACCTTTGGTCAGAGAAGCTTCTTTTGCAGTTGGTACTGACTACTGGGTAGACACAAAACATACCAGAGTGCTAAGAATAAGTGACTCTTGAGTGCTTAGTACTAAAGAAGACATTCATATCACCCCCTGCCAAGATTCAGGAAACACTGAAGGAGACAGGGACATAAGAATGTAAGAACCAAGACTGCTTTAGAATGCTGTCTCCCGGAAATGACCTGGCCATTGAACTCATGACCTCACAGTGACTAACCTGCACTTTACTGGACCCATCATCATTCTGACAAGGATGATGGTAGAAGACATGAGATTCCCATCCTGCCCTCAGGAGTTATTGACAACAGTTTCTTGGAAAGCAGGAGATTTTCTATAGTGGTGTAGCCACTGCCAAGTTTGATATGCTCTGGCAGTTTCATATAAATGACTAAACTCAGTGGATTACACATACACATACACAAAAAGACATCAAAATATAAGAGGGACTAGTTGAGAAGAATGGGATCAGTGGAAGAGGGTCAAGAGGAGGGGACAATAAAAAGTAACAGCAGAGGATTATATTCAATTTATATGCAAGAATACTACTTGTAAATAGAAATACTTTAAAAAATATTCATTCATTGTGTTCTTGAGTTTGGTTTTTGGTGTGGTATTTTCTCTCATTAGGCCTTAAAAGGTCTATGTGTCTCTCTCTTTCAACTACCATGTATTGAGGACAGAGACACTCTCATTGCTCTAAAGAACATGGCCTGGTACACAATAACCACCCAGTACTATGGTTGTTGAGTGAATTAAAGGAATTATACTCATTCTCTAAACTTAACCTAATCTGCTTTTGGACAATCCAATAAGTTGTAGCAAAGGTGATCTTTCCTCTCTTCATTATTTCCTCTCGTCATCATTTATTAACTGATATTTCTTTTCTTCAATCAACCATTGTTACATATTGTTTGATACCTGTAAGTTTTTTATCTTTTTTTTTTTTTTTTTTTTTTTTTTTGAGGTAGGGTCCCGCTCTAGCCCAGGATGTCCTAGAATTCACTATGTAGTCACAGGCTGGCTTTGAACTTACGGCGATCCTCCTACCTCTGCCTCCTGTGTCTGGGATTAACTTCATGCATACCCATGAAATTCAGATCTGTCTGCTATAGAACACAGATATCCAATAGCGAACTTCCTAACTGACTTTGATGTACAATCAATATTTTAAATTAATATAGGGCTCTGGTTATGTGTATTATGGTTTTACATTTGTGATAGTTTGAATGTATGGCCCCATAGAATCAGGTAGTTTGTTAAAACTGAGCTTTGCAACTGTAGTCTCCAGTAGACAGATCCTGTCTATGCGGGCAGGGGCATGCACTGGTGGCAAATCTGAAGTGCAGCCCTAAGGTGTGTGGACAGCAGTTTGGAGCTCTGGCTGTTTTTTTTTTTTGTTTTTTTTTGTTTTTTTTTTTTTTTGTGTGGTGCTGGCTGTTGGTGATGTTGCTTTGCTATGAGTATGGAAGTAAGCCAGCTTCTTCTGCCCTTGATGGTGTCCCTCCTGGAATTTGAAAGCCTGAAATAAATCCTTTCCTCCTACAAGTTGCTTTTGGTTGGGTGTTAGTCCAGCAATGTGAAGTTGACTGCAACAATGTTGTTACTGAAAATTTATTCCAGACAAGAGAACATTATAGCACCATCTTGTAAGGAATCATTAGATAGCAGCAATGAAGATATGTCAGCTATTTAATGTGCTAGATGCTGTACTGAGGGATTCTCATATATTTTTTCACTTACTTTTTGCATTTGTGTTGAGAAGAAGGTGAAGTAGAACCTCTTTTATGGACAAGGATACAGGGACTAGAGAAGTTTAGGAAGGATGCAGTTTCAATTAGATCAGTCAAGAGTCTCTGGGTGTTCTTTTAAGTTACACAGATATCACATGGGTTTTCAACCAAAGGCAACCCTATACCACCTACACCAGTATCACCTGATAAATAAGGATCACAGTTCTAAATGAATTGCAGATAATTTTTTTTCATATAAGTCTACATTGAATATTACATGGGACATAAGTATACCCAAAGTTACTCGCTGTCTATATGAAATATAAAATCACCAAAGTATCCTCTTAGTAGTTCTATCCCTAGGGATTGCATGGCAATGTCTGAAGAGACTGTGTTTGCTAAGCTGAGGGTGTGCTACTGGAATCTAGTAGTGCAACAGCAAGGACATTACTAAAGATGCTACAATTCTCACAGCGTTCCTTCATTTAAGACTTATCAGGCCAAAAGTATCAATAGTGTCCACATGGACAATGCTGGTCCAGCAGATGTTGGGAAGGAAGAATACTCCTTTTACCGCATCATGCCTTGGGGAACTTTTATAATCTGTTTTTAAAAAGCTTACTGTAGCCTACATCTGGTCACAGAATTTGATACTCATTAACACTGACTTTGGTATTTTGTGCATGGAGACAGTATTCTTCCCTGGTCCTGGTATTTCTCCATCTGACAGATATGTGGGACACACTGATGCTATTTTGTACCTTGTTTTCTGTGCTTGTTCTTTCAGCTCCACATTTGCACTTTGTAGTTTCAAAAGCTACAGGGTTCCATTTAAGATACCCCACATGTGTACTTCACAGCTTCCAAAGCCATGTGGTTCCATTTAAGTCACCCTCCTCCTGAAGACTTCTCTGCACCCATTTAACCCAGCTGTAATTAGCACAGAGTGATGTGGGACTGAAAAGAAGTGTGATATGAGCCCATATGTTACAAGGATAAGACAGCTGAATGCAGAATATCTTACCGCTAACAGAATGACGCTTCTTTAGCTAGTAAAATTGTGTCCTGGAAACACCATTAACAGGACAGGATGCATTTAATAACTCCTATCATCCATGCAGATTCTTGCTTCAAACCTTAGCAAAAATACTGAAATGAATTTTTACTTCAATGTCTTCATAATGAGTTTATATTAGCTTGTTACAAATAAGTCTTAAGTAAATATAATTTATAATGGGAATATTTTAGCTTGATTTTGGGACATATAAAAGCTTGATGGGTATTCTTTCATGTATTATAATGAAGTGTATGTACTATATTTTGTTGAAAATGTTTTATTCCTTTAAGTATTTGAATTATACATTGACTTACTAACACAATTTGAATTTCAAGATTTAATTTGTCTTTCTCAGATATCATTTAATATGCTAACTTTATGATGCTTTTAAAAACTGATTTGCAAAGTAATAATGTTTTGTGTCATCAAATGATAAAGTTTGAATTACTTTTCAAAGCAAAGATGTACTATCCAGGTGTGGGTATGTAAATTTTAAATGCAGGATTACTGTGCTTAAAAATTGTCCTATTCATTATTGTCCTGCAAAAAAAGATGAGATTATGAGTTTGGATAAAATAAAAAGAGCTTAATCCATGTGACTGGAAAGCAGAAGGGGCAGTGGCATGTGGGAGGGGGCTGGTAGAGAAGGAAAGAGGAAGTCAACAAAACAAAGTGTATTTGAAAATGCCATACTATAACATACTTTCTATGCTAGTTTAAAGACCAATAATAACTTCTGGTCAAGATGGTTGACTTTTAACCACACTAGAAATTCCAGAAGAGAGGGAGATAAGGTCTTGGGGCTCAAGTATAAGAGGGTTATTTGCAGACCTCTCACTGGATGGGCACAGGGGTGCACATATTGGAATCTGCTAGATTTCTACATGCTCTGATGTCTGCAGCACAGCTAGGTGTCATGGCCAAGTACTGGCAGGCAGTATGGGTGTGTGATCAGCCTTTCTCTTAGATGGGGGACCAGCCCATGGAGCAGGCTAGGGAAAAGGGTCTTGGGCATGCACTCCTGAGGGCAAGTGCCCAGAGCTCCATGTGGGCACGGGTTGTTTGTTCCCCTGATCTCCACGGGAGGATCACAACTGGAGGGAATCAATGTTGAAAGTCTTACAGACCTCCACACAGGTGGCAGGAGGAATGCTACCAGAAAAGTGAGCTGTGACCAATACCATATATTTCACAATAAGCAATTAGTCCTGGGCTGGGGCCTGTGCTTAGTACAGCTCTACTACCTACTCTGCTTGGACAACAGGTGGGGAGTTTGGGCACTCGCATGTGCTGGTGAATAGCACAATCTTCATACAACAAGTGGGCTGCACTGAGCTCCATGGGTGTGGCATAGCTGGGGGCCTCACAGGCTCAAGGTCCCCCTGACCTACACCCCTCCTCCTGTTAACGGACAACCTCCAAAAAAGGCACAGTTGGGCCACAGGTGCTGAGGCTGCCTGACCACCACACACTGTCTAATTGGAGCATACAAACAGGCAATCTGACTGAATCCCACACTGACCAATAGGAAACAAGAACTTGCATAAGTGAGTGATCTCTGATCCATGCATGCAAAGGGGTCCTCACCAAAGCAAGGGTGCTTTCTGCACACTCTATGAGCTAAGAGAATGTACAGTGGGATCACAGAGTCCTACACCACTCTCACACCCACCTGAGGCAGACAGACCGACATATCCTCTGATTAAGGCCCATCCCTGAGTGGGATCACCTTCCCCCTCCCAGCCTGCCACCAGCAGCTACAGCCAACAAGTGGGTAGCACAGGGAGAACAAGACCCTGCTCAGACACAGACTAGACCAGGCCTCCCAGAGTCTCTCCCAGAACTTCGAAGGACAGCCCACACAAGGAAAATCTTCTCTAGATCCAAGGATACCAAACCCAAACTTGAAGATATAATGCCAATTCACTTCCATCTGGATCTAACCAGAGCAGATCACTCATTTTTGATCAATAATAGCCACAATTCACTAAATCCAAAACAAAACATCCACTCCAAGATGGGCAAATCTCAATGCCAAGAGAGATTCTAGACAACAAGACAAAATCTCTCCACCAAGAATGCCTATCCCCACAAAGGATGATTTCAATGAAAACACAGAAGATAGACCAGACGTAGAATCTCAAAATGAGAACACAATAAACATATTACAAACTTAATGAGAACATGATCAAACAGGTAAACCTAAAGCCCAACTCATACTGAATGGGAAAATATTTGAAGCATTCCAATTGAGATTGGGATTGGGAGCAAGATAGGGGTGCCCACTCTCACCACTGCTCTTCCACATTGTACTAGAAGTCCTAGCCCAAGCAGTAAGACAAGAGAAAGAAATAAAAGGGAAAGAACTTGGAAAGAAAGAAGTCAAACTAGTCCTATTTGTAGATGACATGTTCTTATATATGAGTGACCTGAAAACCTCTACCAAAAAAACTTCTACAGGTGATAAATTCTTTCAGCAATGTGGCAAAATCAACACACAAGAATCAGTAATTTCTCATATGCCAAAGACACATACATGGAGAAAGATATCAGCAAAGTTGTCTCATTTTCTATATCTATCTATCTATCGAATCTATCTCTCGAATCTATCTATTGAATCTATCTATCTATCTATCTATCTATCTATCTATCTATCTATATCTTAGACTATCACTAGCCAAGTAAATGAAAGACCTATTCAATGAAAATAAAAAAAAAAACAAAAAAAAAAAAACCACTGAGAACAAAATTGAAGAGGACACCAGAAGACGGGAAGACCTCCCAAACTCACAGATAGGTAGAATTAATTTGTGAAAAAATGTCTCAAAATTTACATTGAAATACAAAAGGCATCAAATATCTGAAACTATCCTCAGCAAACAAAACACTGCTGGAGGTAAGACCGTACCAGATTTCAAGTTATAATACAAAGCCATAGTACTAAAGTAGCATGGTCCTGACAAAAATAGACATATAGATCAGATGAACAAAATAGAAGACCCAGGCCTTAGTTCAAGCAACTGTAACTACCTGACTTAAAGGCAGCATTTTCAGAAGATGGTGCTGGGGAAATTAGATGTCCATATATAGAAAAATGAATCTAGATCCATTTATCTCACCCTGCAGAAAAATCAACTCCAAATGGTTTAAGGATATTAATATAAGAGCTGAAATTCTATGACAACTAGAGGAAAAAGGAGGGAGAACCCTCTGAGATAATAGCAATGGGGAAAGACTTCCTAAATAAGTTCCCCAGTAGCTCAGGAAATTAAACAAACACCAAACCAGTGGTATCTCATGAAAGTAAAAAAAATTTTTAAAAAGTACAGACAGGCATACCATTAACTGAGCCACCAAACAGCCCACAAAATAGGAGAAAATCTTCTCCAGCTATACCTCTGACAGAGGCCTAATATTTAGAACCAACAAATAAATAAAATATAAGCAATTTAAAAAAATCAAATGATCCACTCAAAAAAAAAAAAATGGCCAGAGAAAGAAAGCCAAGCACCACATGTTCTCTCTCATATGTGGATCCAATACAAATGTTTGGACCTTTATGTAAGTTTGAATAAAACTTGGTAGCACAGGCCAGTAAGCTAGAGAGGGACTATAAGAGAGGTTAGTGAAGGGAGGAATTAAGGAGAAGGTATTATATATATGTAAGTAGAAGAACAGATTACTGGGGGTGGAAAGGCCTAAGTGAAGTCAGGGGAAGAGATTGAGTAAAGGAAGGGTGTGGGGAGGGTTAATAAAAATCTAAGAAAGTATGAATAAGTAATATAGAAACTTACTTTTTTGGACAGTGGTGCACCCAGAAGCCACAGATTGTGACTAGAACATTTTCTGGGCCAATGATGGAATACCTTTCAGTGAGTTGTTGGCTAGGGATGTCCCTGATGCCTCCAAAACATTACAGGCCATTGCCAAGGCTCTTGGTTTTGCACCAGGAAAAGATGGTAAGACTCTATTGATGAAGACGCCACATGATTGAGCTGCAAGGTCACTGACAAGTCTTGCTGGAGCTAAGCTGAAAACCTCCTCCATTTAGACCGGCTGACAAAACTGGAAAAAGCTACGTTGCATGTAGCTCCATGGGAGAGAAAGAAGTCATCAGTGGAGATAAACAACAATGGACACTGCAAGTCTTAGGTTTGGCCAGCCAGTCCAAATGAGCCAACAGGTGCAATAGTGGCATGTCTGTTAGAAGGGAAACTGACTGCTTTCTAATTGCAATGGAGGCCTGCTCCATGGGAGGGAATACATGCCTGATATTGAAAACCTATGATGGGGGAAGTCATGAGCCCTAGGGGTGTAATGTCTGCTGATATCTGGCTAAATGCATATATTATGCTCACCAAACTTCCAGGTAAGCTCATCTGTAAATGTTTATACCTATATATTAATGTTATTCTCATTTTTCGTTAGAGAGCCTTCTCTTTTCAGATGGCTGTGATGTCTGGGATGACTCAAAAGGCACCATAGTTCTGAGAAAAAAAAATGACAGAGGAGTACTCAGAACTGAAACATCTCTATCACACCTTCCAAGGCTCAGGGTCCATTGGAGAAGAGGTGGTAGAAAGAATGTAAGAGCCAAAGGAAGGGTGGAAATCATTACAATGCACTCTTCTAAGTACAAAATGGCCTGGATATCTATGACCTCTCAGTGCCTGGCAGTACCTACACAAGACCCTCATAATAGGAGGAAAAGATAATGACATCAAAATAAAAGAGAGACTGATTGAGAAGGGGAGAGGATATGATGGAGAGTGGAGTTGTGAAAGGGAAAGGAAGGGGAGGGAATTATCATGGTTTATTATCTATAGGGAATTTGTCAATAATAAAAAAAAGTAAATAAATTTTAGCCGGGCATGGTGGTGCACACCTTTAATCCCAGCACTCAGGCGGCAGAGGTAGGAGGATTGCTGTGAATTTGAGGCTACCCTGAGACTGCATAGTGAATTCCAGGTCAGCCTGAGCTAGAGTGAAAATCTACCTTGAAAAAGCCTAAATAAATAAATATGTTTTTTAATGGAATAAATAACTGAACAGAGAATTCTAACAGGAAAAAATACAAATGGCCACTACTCAAAGAAATATTCAACATTCTTAACCATAGGAAAATGGATTCACTTTGAAAAAAATATTATAAGTGAAGTCACACAATCTAAGAAAGTAATATGCAGCCTGTTTTCTCTCATATGTGGCTCCTAAAATGGACTAGGTGATGAGGAAGGCCAAAGGCAGTAAGCATTAGGACTATGGGAGTATAATTAGAATGCGATCAGAAAAAAGTGAAAACAGGGAAGGAGGAGAGGAGAGGATAACAGACAAACTAATAGAGGGAAAGAATATTAGGAGTGGGAGGTGGCATGGAAGTGAGGGTGGGGAGAGGAACTACACAAAGTTAAATACTACATTAGTTAATAAATCAGGAACTACAACCCCCATTTAAGGGAGGTGGGTGGATCAGACCGATATGCCCAGTAGAAAGTGGAGAAAGCTTAATCCAAAAACCATAGGCTCTGTCTTGTGAATCCCAGGACTAGAACTGGGTTACTCCCTTCTCCTCCCACACAGTGAGCAGTTGTCCAGGGAGATCTGTGAGGTCCCCAAAACAGTGAAGGCCATTGCCAAGTACTTAGATACCCAACAGAGCTAAAAGGTAAGACTCTGTTGCTGAAGACACCAGAGGCTGCCATCCTAGGACACAGAGAGACTACATGGGAACTGAGAGGAAAGCCAGTCCTCTCCTGATGAACCCTCATGGTGCCATAAACTGCTAAGGGAGCTACTATGTGACAATGGCCACCAACAGCATAAATAAGCAAGAGACTCTGCAAATTACACAAGTCACCAGATGGACAAGAAGCACACACTTGTGTAATATTGGCACACAGCCAAAGGAGGTAAACAACTGCCGTCTCATTGAACATGAAGCCTGCTCAATGGAGGGAGAACTCATAACTGGTATGGGGAACCAAGTTAGTGTCCCACAGACAGGAAACTCACAATCCACAGCAAGAAGTCCTCATTGCTCTCTGGACAAACTGAGTGGGTATCCTCACTAAAATATCTCTCAAAATTATATGCAGATCCTTGTCAAAGCTTCTATCTCCCTTGGTTGGAGAATCTGCTTTATTTTACAGATGTCAGAGAATTCTGGGAAGATCCAATATCCACTAATTCAACAAGGAAAGATAGGTGACTGTTCACCGCAATATGTGCCACCTTTACCACATTTATCCAGGTCCAGAAGGAACCTCAGAGGAAGCAGCAACATTAGTATTGCTTCCAGGAGTACCCTGACATCTGATTCCAGGTGAATAGTAATAAACACAGAGGTGAACTGAAATATGGAGTAACAGAAATTCCGAAGCTACAGAGGACTTAACACTTTACAAACTGCTAACACACCAAGACTCAGGGATTGCTTTGGAAGAGGAGTCAAGTAAATTGTAAGAGCAACAGAGTGGGTAGAAATATTGTGTGAAATACAACACATGCTCCAACCACCCCCCTGAAACTAACAGAGGCCCTAACTACCCCACAGTGAATACCAACGATCCTAAAGAACAAGGCCCTCAGGGAAATGGGGACTTATGGTAAGGGGATACCTATAATCTATTTAAAAAATATTTATATATAAATAAAATATTAAAAATAACCAGACTAATGATTAAAGTAAAAAATAAATAACAATGACAGTTCTACAAAATCTTTAAGAAACAAAATAATAATTATAGGAGCTCTATCCAGAGGCTTACTTATCATTACCTTCAAAGTACAATAAGGATTATCTGCATTAGCAAGAGGATAATGATAATTATGACTTTTGTTAGATTCCTGATGTGAATAAAGCACCCAGAAAAACAACTTTAAAGAGGAGAGGTTTATATTGGCTTAGTCCATGTTCAGTGGCCCAATTGTTTCTAGGCTATGAAGGGGCAGACTCACCATAACCAGCCTCCTCCTGTTCTTGCTGCCACACCCACAATGAAGAACAGTTCCTTTGAGCGGTGAACCCAAGAAAATAAGCCCCTTCTTTCTCAAGTTTCTTTTTTTTGATGGTATTTTGTTACAGCAGCATGAATATAACTAATACACTCTATAATGTTTCTTACTACATTTTTTTTTGTTTGTGTGTCTCTCAGAGTGGAAACCATTAGTGCAGTTAATGGTGTAAATTAATGATTTCTTTTTTTTTTTTTTTTGGTCTTTGGCTCATTCTGGAAGCATCTTTACTATTATATCCATTCTCATCAATAAACATTGATTAAGTCAAAAATCCCTATGCTGTTTTAACTGTCCTAAAATTATCATATAATAATCCTTACCCAATCTGAGCTAAGTTATCATATTTTAAAACTTGTTTTGGGCTGGAGAGATGGCTTAGCAGTAAAGGCGCTTACCTGCAAAGCCAAAGGACCTCGGTTCAATTCCCCAGGATCCATGTAAGCCAGATGTACAAGGTGGCGCATGCATCTGGAGTTCGTTTGCAGTGGCTGGAAGTCCGGCCACGCCCATTCTCTCTCTCTCTCTTTCTCTCTCTCTCAAATAAATAAATAAGTAAAATAAAATATTTTTTTAAAACTTGTCTTAAATGACTTTTTAAAAAATCACAAATATTCCAATGATGTCCCATAATGTTCTCTTCTGCTCGGGTACTATAAAAGGCTTAGTGAGGTATAATTTTCTTTACCTCAAAGAACTCAAGTTTTGTGCTCAGGAAAGGCCATTTTCAAATAGTCTTTTAACTCCCATTAGATGGTGACCTCCCAAAAAGCTGATTCTACATCTCTTTCTTCTTACCTAAAATTTTCACATGGTTCCTCTCTGTTAAATTTATTGAATATCATTGCTTTAGACTATGCTTCTGACCTAGTCCACCAATTGAACAAGGCAACACAGAGTCCCAGGTACTAATTAAGCAAACTGAACTTCAAAATTGGCTAGTTAAAAAAAAAACAAAAAGAAAAAGAAATGATAACAACCAATCAGACAAGTCACAGAGAAGCCATTATAAGGGAGTCCCTTCTGTCTGAACCCTATTAAAAAATTGTTACTTTTAAATGTGTCAATCCTAGGCCAGAGTGATGCAGACAGCCACTGAGGATACTCAAAAATGCACCAAAGCAGAAATCTAGAGCTGCTGAGAGCTCAACAGAAAAGTAGAATTAGAGGCTCAGGGAAGTCTGCGGAAGAGCATGAGCCACAGGGTGGGATGGACTCTCCAGAGACACAGCCCTCCCCACTAAGACAGACGGCTGCTCTTACAACTCATGACCTACAACTCCATGGTGAATACCTGAAATACCACTAAGGAAGGCCCTCAGTGGAGTGGGAGCAGGGAATACATAACATATGATGTGTCCATACAAAGTTTCTACTTAATAGAAAAATGAAAAAAAAAAAAAGAAAAGAAAATGAGGTGGCCACAAAAAAAGTGTCAATCCCACAGGCATAGTGACACATGCCTATAATTCCAGCCCTTATATAAGGGTGAGGCAGCCAAATTGCAATGTTTGAAGCCAGGCTGGTATACCTACTGAGTACCAGGTCAAAAAAAAAAAAATGCCCACCACTTCTACTGAGCTCATTTGGGGTATTTTACTATTTCATAGATGGGATACTGCCCAGTTAATGAATCTCAAAAATAAACAAATAAATCTAACTATATCATTAAACTCAGTTTTTAAAATAATTGTTTTTTGACATATGGATGGATTCCTAAAGTAAAGTCCTTAGACTAGCAGCACCAACATTATCTGGGAACTTGCAATGCATGTAAACTTTTAGAGTCTACCCACCTCAGATTCACTGATAGAGAGGATGGCAAGAGTCCTGAATTGTTGCTTTTAACAAGCTCTCCAAGGAATTCAGTTATGCTTCAAGTTTGAGAACTGTGCAATCATAGTAAGTAGTTAGTATGGAAGAACGTACTAAGGAGTATCCAGGGAAGAACTGTTATCTAATGAGGTTGGTAATTCCTAGAGTAGCACAACATAATTATTATCAGAAACTTCTGAGATTAGTAGATTATGGAAATAAATTAGTTTTGGTTGAATTATGTTGGAAGCAGGAAAATAGAATGTGGTGGTTTGATTTAGAGTTCTCCCATAAACTCAGGTGTTCTGAATGCTATATTCCCAGCTAATGGAGATTTTAGAATTAATGCCTCATGGAGGCAGTATATTGTTGGGGGTGGGTTTATGGGTATTACAGCCAGTTTTGTCTTGCCAATGTTGGCACACTCTCCTGTTGCTATTATCCATCTGATGTTGCCCAGGAGGTGATGTCCACCCTCTGCTCATGCCATCATTTTCCTCTGTCATCATGGAGCTTCCCCTCGAGTTTGTAAGCCAAAGTAAACCCTTTTTCCGCCAAAAGCTGCTCTTGGTCGGTGTTTTCTGTCAGCATTGTGAACCCAACTACAACATAGAACATGTTGGAAAAGGTTGGAAGTAAATTGTAACTATGAGCTTAAGAAATCTGGACTTTTGACTGCTGGCATTAGGCAGTCACTAAGGTTGTATTATACTGAGGGATTCAGTGTACTTGGTTAAAAATCAATCTGTACTTGACTGGAATACTATATGCTGTCTGAGTACACTGTCTTGGGTTATACACTTGGATTGTATAGGGGCTGATTTGTCACTTTGTACATTGTCAACCTGATAGTAAGGCAAAATAATTCTTGTCTATCAAATATCTTATTACCTACTTAAATTTTGTCCAAAAAAGACTATGGAGTAATTTTTTTTTCAGTAACCATGAAAAAATTTGCTTTGATCTGCAAATCTATTAGAATAATCTTATCTACAAGCATGTCTTTTTTAAATTGTCCTTTTAGCTGTCTGCAACATATTATTGGCTCTTTGAGGGATGAGGCAAGTAAAATATTTAATGTGGTTGTTATCATATATCTTGGCCTTAGTCTTACTTTGGGGGGATGATTCTTAAACTGTACTGTACTATTGTCTTACTTCTCCATAGAACCCATTCAGATGCATACACACATGTCCATACTTGTATGCACACAGGCAACTTAAAGCTTTTTCTTAAGGCATTAATGATATGACTTTCAAAAAGGAAAAGAAATAAGATTGTTGATACGTTGTATTTATTATTCTTGGGACTATATATCTTTGAAAATTTGTATTATGTTTCCTGTCAAATCTATTCTCAGTAATACAGGCAGTTTTTGATCTGTAATGATCATTTTGATAGTAACATCAGTATTAGGAAAAATAAGCAATTTAATTATAATTTTCTAGGTAAAAGTCATCATACTGCACTGTGGGCCAAACAAGCAGAGGGGAAGTAGGATATGTGGTATACATTTATGGATGCCAAAGAAATGATAACATTTAGTCCTCAGATTTTACTGTATTAACTGAGTGAAAAGAGCCAAGAGAATCCTAAGCAGAGGCTGTACTTTACAAGGAATCAAATGGGCTAGTGGGGTAATAAGAATGAGGGGCAGAAAAAGAAGCTAAGTGCCTACAAACTTGAAAATTATGCAAATCTAAGAATGTGGCTCCCTGTGGTAGCGACCTTGCAGTGATGGACGTGTCTACCTTACGGAGAACATAAAAGGCAGTGCCTGAATGATAGCAACTTTGCCTCAGAGTCAGAACCAACCTGGTTCTTTTCTCATTTATTTCTCCTAATCTACATTTTTCTAAAGGAAATTCATAGATCCTCTAGGATAAATTATTCCTTAAAGCACAAATCACTAAACTAAAACAATACCATATAGAGTATCATATAGGGGAAACTATTTATATTTGAAAAGGTAAGGCTCCTGGAAGCCAACATATCATGGTCAACTCGCTCTGTAAATGCAAAATACCTACCAAACTAGTCAGAAATCCATGCTTTCATACAGTGCATATGTTTCCCACCTCTGAGAATGTTGAACAAGTTCATTTTGACTCTTTGAGAATCATTCTCAGGTTTCTATAGAGCCAGAAGATCTAAAGCAAACTACCACAAACACAGACATGTAATGGTTTGCAGAGGGGTTTGGTATTTAATGGATCATGGAATTATACTTGGTCATCCAGAAACAAAACAGTATTATTCTTTACAGTGGGTAAGTACATTAAGGCATTAATATATTGTTCATACCTGACACACACTAGCTTAAAGGATTTCCTATTGATCACATAGATCAAAGGCTTTAGTCTGCACTTACAAGCACAGAACCTCAAAGAATGAGATCAGTATAGGACTCTGTATTAAATGCTTATTTTAGATGTGTATGTAACTCAGTGTTCCATCAGTTAACGATCAAAGTGAACAGCCAGCCAAGAATTCCATGGGAGGAAATGCAGACTCAGACAACTCATGTGTATCATCAACCACATGAGACTAAATCATAACTATGATATTCAATTTGAAACCAATGGTCTAAATAGTCACAAAGTATAACAACTACCATGGAATCAGATTTTAGAAAGGACACTTGACAATTTTTTAATATTTTGGTTTAGCAAGACTATATCTACACAGTCCCAGGCCAAAGAATCTGCCCTATTTTTAAAATCTTTTGAAGAAAGATTTTGCTGGCAACACATTAAATAATTAGCCACCCTTATTATAAGAAAAGTCTTTCTTATAAGCTTTTATAAAATTCATTAGGCATAAACCCACTTCTTTTAGTCTTTAAACAAATTTAAGAAAAATTCTAATGCACTAAAAAGTCTCAGAATAAAATTGCCAATGACCCATATTCAACAATTTTTACAGTATTATCATGATTGAAATATTTTAAAGGAAGCTCCAAGCATATATGCTTAAGTGTGCTTCTGAAAGATTTGAACTTTCATCCATAACCATTAGGTGCCATTTTCACATTTAATGAAATTTTCAGTTATTTTTTGGTAGAATTTATGAAAGAGACCAAGACCAAATTTCTCCACTTGGCCAAAATGTCTTTTTATCATTGGTTTGCTGAATTACTATCCCAGCAGGCCTATATTATAACTGCTGTTCTCTAGAATTTGAGACTGGTGTTTCTGAACATTTTATACATAAATTAATCACTTAGTGATCCGAAGATTCAGTAAGCTTTGGGAAAGCCCTGTTATTCTGCACTTTTACAATTTCCCAGATTCTGATAAAAGATGCTGCTCTTAAATATTGAGCATCAAGTTCTAGCTAAGGCCCAGTGGTTTTGTTTGTTTTTTGCATGCCACTGGCTTGCAATGGGTCAGTTATCCTGTGCTATGCCCCATGGTCTGGATTTGCATGCTTGTTTCATGTGATATTATTTAACACAGTCCTTTTCCTTACTTTTTAAAATAATTGTTGCATATTTTACATCATGAACTCCTTAGTATGGTCTTTAGTACCTGGTCTCCTCTCCTTAGCATGTGGCATTTAGTCTGAAACCTCAGGTCCTACCTCAACATTTAGTATATGACCTCTACTCCTTTTTTATTTAATTTAATTAATTTATTTTTGGGTTTTTCAAGGTAGGGTCTAGCTCAGGCTGACCTGGAATTCACTATGTTGTCTCAGAGTAGCTTTGAACTCATGGCAATCCTCCTGCCTCTGCCTTCTGAGTGCTGGGATTACACAGCAACACCATCACGCCCAGCTTTCTACTCCTTTTTATAAATAAAAATTATAATAAAATGCTTATATAATCCCCTCCCTCCACTTTCTTTCCCCCTCTCCCACACCCTTCCATTGAACCCTTTATTTTCAGTAAATGAATATGCTTGTAAGAACTCAAAAAGAAGGCTGGAGAGATAGCTTAGCTGTTAAGATGCTTGCCAGTGAAACCAAAGAACTCATGTTTGAATCTCCAGATTCCACATAAACCAGATGCAGTGACACAAGTGTGCAATGTTGCACATGTGCATAAGGTGGTGTATGACTATGGAGTTTGCTCATAGTGGCTAAAGGCACTGGTATGCCCATTCTCTCTCTCACTCTCTCTCTGCCTTTCTCTCTCTCAAAAATAAATAAAAATTAAAAAGAATAAAAATTTAAAAAAACAAAAGGACTCAAGCTCACTTGCTTCTTATGGAGTTGTATGATTCCAAACCACTGTGTATGAGCAATACTCCCTGCTTTCAAAGTGACTGTAATCATAAGGAACAGGCTCTATAGTTAGACTTTCATGATTCAACTTCTACCTCCACCATTTCCCACTTAAGGGTCATCAGACTAGTCATGTATATTTCCAGAATCCTCAGTTTCCTCATCTGTGAACATATGATAATTGTACCTACTCTGATAATTACCATGGAGGCCAACATATGGCAAGTGTTCAATAAAGGCATTCTATTTTTATTGTTTTGTCTTTGTGATCATTTTGCTTCACACATATCTCAGTTGCCAAAACTTTTCTTCTTAAACTGGTGTTTATGCCTTTTATCTGTAGATTCTCCCATAAAAGAATTATGACGTTTCCTTCATTTTTGTGAAGTACATAGTACAAAACTAGACAGAACCAGAAACAAAAATCTAAGTGTTTTGACAATTTACTTTTAATGTATTAGCTTCATTTTTCTCTTTCAGATTATGAATAAGACTATAAATAAGACAATTTTGTCTTATGTCAATTCATCCAAAGAACTTTTTAAAAAGAGTTATTAGCTCTTGGTCATTTATTATTATAGATTTCAGTAATAAAATTATACACTATGAAATGTTTCCAACCCAATCACCTTAAGTAGATAATATTATAGCAAGGGACTTCGTTGACTAGTCATAAAAATCCTACATATCTTATATGAATTATATGGTTTTTGGTGTGTCATTAGAAACCAATTTTTGATATGAAGAAAGGGGCTTGGCTAGAGACTTAACTTTAAAGAGGATACTGAAATAGAAATGATTATCTGATATTTCCTGAACTTTCTGTACTAGACACATGTAATTTGGAGAAAAATCCATAAATTAAACTTGATATTTTGGGAAGCCTAAGAAGCTCGGAAAGGAGGTCTAGGCCAATCCAAAAGGGCACAGTACATTCTGAATATTCTTATGACTGAATTTATGAGCATAGTAGATGATTTATATGGGCATGAGGTCTGCAATTATAAGGTAGAGTCATGACTTGTCAGTTAATCCTTTCCTGATAATAAATTCCATCAGCACAGAGGAACTTACAGTCAGCTTTAATAACAAGCAAGTCATGGTCCAGATGGTGAAGCCAAGCATACATTAGGAAGTGGGCTACATGGCTTTTTTCTTCCCTTTGAATTTGATTTTCTCAGATGCCTTGCTTATGGGACTATTTGTTCCAGAGATGTATTTTTCTTAGTTTAATGACATATAAAGGAAGGTAGGAAGGTAGAATTAACAATGCATTCTAAGACCAAAGCAAAACAACAGAACATTTTGAAAGTCAATTACCTTTGAAAAGTTACTTGTGAGACAGCCATGTGGTAACAAAAGAAGAGCCATCCTATTATCGTAATTCTTCAGTGTTTTGTTGTGTTTGGAAAATAGTATTTACACATGATCTGAGAAAAGAATAACTAGAAATTGTATGATACTCTACTATATTGAACTCAATAAAAGGTAGTAAACAGTTAAATGAAAAAATGAGTACCGCACAGTTTCCCCTTTTCTTCTTTATCCTGTATACCAGTCTGCCTTTTTGTCTGTCTGTCATATATCTACATATCATCATCTATTTATCCACCGACCATCTACACCTGAATAAGAATCAATGTCAATACAGAATAAGCATTAGCTAACAAAGAAAACCCATCTATCATCAGATAATACAGCACCTTATTTGGCAATTTGTTTTATTTTCAGACATTTCAATGCATTTAGCCTGATATATTGATTGAAAGACAAATATAGGAACTAGATAGAATATGAGTACTCAGTTACAAACAAAATAGCATTTTAAATACATATTCAGATTTTATGCTTCAGTAAGTTTGCAAAATTTAGCCATATAATGACAAGAGTCACAGAAAATGTTTTAAGAATTAATCAGTTGATACTGTATGGCATCGCAAAGACATGTTTTCTACTTTTATGATACCGCTTGAGGGTAATGTCTATTTTTATACTAACCACAAAAGACAGTATTATGTCTCCTCAAGCAGTTTAATACAATCTGAAGTGTATCTCTAGCTAGATAAGTCTATTATCTTTTTCTCTCCTAAAATTCCTAAAAACCTATTCTCCTAGTCAATGTTTTCTTACTGTAGGGAATATATCAATACTAAATTCTCAATGCATATAGATAACATTTTTTGCTCATTGTTAGGGCAAAAACCAAAATATTCCAAGGATCTTATTTTTGTTTACAAATTAAATGTTTGCCATATTTTTGCCATTGCATCATAGCAAGGAACACAGTAAACCAGAGCATGCTATAATAAATATCAGACACAGCATTTCTCCAGAAGGCAGAGCTAAAGCTTCACTGATGGGCTTGGTTTTCAACTGATAATTAAATGACCATATTAGTCAGCACTATGTTTCCTAAGTAAATTTGTATTGAAAATCACTAAACATTCATAGACTGTTATTAGAAACAAATCTTTCTTAGTAGACTAATTATGTCATTTATAACATGATCCAGCTCATTATTGAAACTTAGTTGCCATTCAAGAAATATGAATGAAATGAATTAATACTCACATTGCAAATATTGTTCACTGTATACTTTCAATGTAGACTCACACCCACAAAGTATTTTAACTTCTATAATTCAACTTATATCTACTTAAAATTAAAACCACAAAGCCATGTGTTCTGTTAATAAAAAAAATGTACTAATGAAAGCTGGGTGTGGTGGTGCACACCTTTAATCCCAGCACTCGGGAGGCAGAGGTAGGAGGATAGCCGTGAGTTCAAGGCCACCCTGAGACTACATAGTGAGTTCCAGGTCAGCCTGGGCCCCAGTGAGACCCTACCTCAAAACACCGCCCCCCAAAAAATGTACTAATGAGACTGGAGAGATGGCTTAGCTATTAAGGTGTTTGCCTGCAAAGCCAAAGGACCCAGCTTTGATTTCCCAGGACCCACGTAAGGTACATGTGCAAGGTGGCATATGTGTCTGGAGTTCGTTTGTAGTGGCTAGAAGCCCTGGCATGCCCATTCTCTCTCTACCTCTCTCTGCCTCTTTCTCTCTCTCTCTCAAATAAATAAAAATAAAATATTAAAAATGCACTAATTGGGGCTGGAGAGATTGCTTAGTGGTTAAGGCACTTGTGGTGGTTTGAATAGATGGCCCCCAATATATTCAGTTTTTTATTTGTTTGCTGTTTGCATCTGCAGCAACCTGACTGGAGGCAATGTCACTGGGTGGATCTTAAGGTGTGGTGATGGGTTTCAGGTTTCAATCTAAAGATATGCAAAATGTGATTAGCTGGAATTCCTGAAGTGTGCTGTGTAGCTTTTGGCTTGTGCTTCTCTCACTCTGCTTGGTCCTGTGAAGGCAGGCCAGCTTCTTCTGCCATTTATGGAACTTCCCCTGGATCTGTAAGCTTCAATAAATATGCCTACCTCCATAGCTGTGCCTGGACTGGAAGTTCATCTCAGTGAACCTGAAGCTGTCTGCTACAGTACTTTTTTGCAAAGCCTAAGAACTCATGTTTGACTCTCCATGTCCCAAATACACTAGACAAGCCGGGTGTGATGGCACACGCCTTTAATCGCAGCACTGGGGAGGCAAAGGTAGAAGGATTGCTACGAGTTCGAGGCTACTCTGAGACTCCATAGTGAATTCCAGGTCAGCCTGGGCTAGAGCGAGACCCTATCTCGAAAAACCAAAAAAAAAAAAAAAAAAAAAAAAAAAAAGACAAACCAAATACACCAGATGCACAAAGACATATTGTCTGGAGTTAGATTGCAATGGCTCGAGATCTTAGTGCACCAATTCTCTCTCTCTCTCTCTCTCTCTCATAAAAAAGGCAGACTGTTGGGCTGCCTCAAAAAATGTACTAATTGAGAAATTAAAACAAAGACATAAACATTAAATATTAGAGAAAAGATAAGCCAGATGCACAAGGTGGTGAATGTGTCTGGAGTTTGTTTGCAATTGCTTGAGGCCCTGGTATGCCCATTTTCTCTCTGCCACTCTCTCTCAAATAAATACATTAAATATTATAATAAGGCAACAACCCAATCAATAAATTGGTGAATAAAATCACAAAGGATAAATTATATGTGGCCAATAAACATTAAAATGTGACTATCAGGGAAATGCAAATCAAAACCATATTGACATTTCATCTTACTCCAGTCAGAATGTCAACAACAATGGTGATGTTGGTGTGGACAAAAGGGAACCCTTAGGCAACTGCTGACTGGTTTGTACACAATACATTCTCTATGGGGATCAGTGTGGAGGTTCCTCAAAACTATACATAGACCCGTCATATGATCTATCTACACCACTTCTATGTATTTACTCCAAGTGAACAGATTACTTATATATACAAAGCCATATACGTATCAGCTATAGTCTCACTGTTTATTGACTATGACTCAGCAATGGAGGATCCTACCAAGCAAGTTTTTGTTTGCTTTAAAGCAGTTTATTAAGTGTGTTTTCATGACTAGAGAAATGGCTTAGCAGTTAAGATGCTTTCCTGCCAAGCCAAAGGACCTAGGTTTGACTCCCCAGGACCCATGTAAGCCAGATGCACAAGGTGGCGTATGTGTCTGGAGTTCACTTGCAGTGACTGAAAGCCCTGGCATGCCCATTCTCTCTCTAATAAATAAAAATAAAAAAATATGTTTTCAGTCATGGTGGTTTGAATGTGAATGTATGTCCCCCATAGCCTGAGGTATGTTTGATTAAGCTTGCAACTTAAGTCTTCAGCAGCCTGCCAGAGGGTGTGTCACTGGCGGAGTTTCTTAAGTGCAGCTTTAAGGTGTGTTCTGAGAAGTGTGAGCTCTCGCTCTTGGTGTTTGCTGCTTGCTTCGGCTGTTTCTCTCTGCTATGTGTCTATGGAAGTGACCACGCTTCTTCCACTATCGCTGCTTACCCTGGATTCTGTGAGTCTGAAATAAACCCTTTGCTTCCATAAGCTGCTTCTGATCAAATGTTTGTCCAGCAACAAAGGTAATTACATCATTACTTTTCTTCAACTGAATAAAGAGCAATGAATACTCCTGTGATATATCTGATACTTGATAAACTGCTGTTGATCTATATGAGGTCTTTGTACTTACAGAATAATGTAAACTATAGAACTCTTTCTGTGTTACTTGAAACAATATAACATAACAACTATAAGCACAGATGTGGGGCTTAGAAGATAGCTCAGTAGTTTAGGGTGCTTACTTACTAAGTCTGCTGGCCTAAGATTCAATTCTTCAGTACCCACATAAAGACAGATGCACAAAATGGTGGCCACATGCATCTTGAGTTCATTTGCCGTCACTGAAGGCCCTGTTATACCTATTCTCTCTTTCTCTCTCTCTTTCTTTTTCTCTCATAATAATAAAAGCACAGATGAATTTATAATTTTTAAAAGTTTATCAGTTAATATATTATTACATGCTATTATATAGATGTTGGGAATGACAACAACCTACTTTGTTGGTTAAGCCATATTCAATATTTCTCAAGTTTCCAATGGAATAAGACAATAGTTGGATGACTAGGACCCTGGAGTAGTAGTCAGAAGATTAAAACTCTATTCTTGGAACCTTTTCTGACTCACTGGGTGGCCACATGCTCATCAGCTGATCTCCCTTGGGTTTCTGATATTAGAATTTAAGAATGTTTCTACATGTGCTAGCTTTTCAGAAATGCTATGAATGTATGTACAGCTATTTGCAAAACATTCTAAAAAGATTCAGGGGATAAACAAAACATACTTGAAAATGATCAAATAGTACAAAGTCTAACTATTATTTTTTTAAAAAGGGTTTACATTTTACTTCACTATTTTAAAGTATTACTTTCTTAGCTGGGTGTGGTGGTGCTTGCCTTTTATCCCAGGGCTTGAGAAGCAGAGTAGGAGGATCACTGTGAGTTCAAGGCTATCCTGAAACTACTCAGTGAATTCTAGGTCAGCTTCTCCAAACTTGTCTTCTCCCCATCATGCAAGAAAATTCCTTATTTTAATGCTAAGAAAAGAGGAATGACATAAAAGGGTAATTTTGTCTTCTCTTCATTCTATATTACTCGTGTGTGTGTGTGGGGGGGTGCTCTTTCATAATGATCTAATTGAATGTTCACTTAGATATGACTATAGTCAAACATCAAATAGAAGCAGGAGTTCAGTGTTTTGGGGAAAAGGGAGAAGCTCATCTGCTTTATAACATATTTTACATCTCTGTCATGTCTTCAAGTGTTGTTGAGGAAGCCACACTCTGAGGAAGCAAATATAGTGTCTGCTTCATGGGACTGCCAACAGACCAAAGGCAGTAGATACAGAAACAGATGATTGTACCACAGCCTGCAACTGTCAGAAAGCAAGTGGACAACAGGAAAGAGAATGGGCATCTAGAAAGTACACAGCAGGGAGGAGAGTGAGTATCTGGAACATAAACAGCAGGGAAGAGACTGGGCACCAAGAAAGTACACAACAGCATGAATCGTGGGCATCTAGAGAGTTCACAGCAGAGAGGATATTCTTTTATCTAGAAAGACTCAAAGCAATGGGGGATAACCTATTCTTTTTGGGTGAGGAAATCAAGGCAAAACACATTTTCTAGACTTTAGAAGGTTTATAGAAACAGGGTTTGAAACATGAATATTTAATTAAGTAGAATTGTACACTAGGCAATGTGCCAAACAGCAGGAGCTATAAAAGCATCAACAGTGGAATTGGTTAGATAAAATTACAACTCTGCTTCTATCTATAAATATGACCTTGGGCAAGTTGCCTAACCTTTCCAAATCTACATTTTTTTATCATTTTAATCTTTTTATGCATATAATGGAGCTTATATAAGCATTTATTTTTTATCAGTTTGTATGACTTTATTAAATGAATGGCGTTACAGTTACCTTCTCATTTCTGGGACAAAACACCTGACTTAAAGCAGGTGTTGGAAGGATAGGATTTATTTTGGCTTACAGTTTTGGGGGAGAAGTTCCATCATGTCAGGAGAAAGCATGACATGAGCAGAGCTTAGATAGCACTCCTGCCACAGCAGGTGGAAAGCAGCAGCAGGAGAGCCAAACGTCAATAATGACATGGCTGTAACACCCCTAAGCCAGCCCCCAACAACAGAACACCCCCAGCCAGGCTCCACCTCCCAAACTGCATCAGCTGGGGACCAATCATTCAGAACTCATAAGTTTATGGGAGACTTCTGATTTAAATCACCACAAAATGGCTTACCTATACATATGCACACACATGTATTTCCACTCAGCTCGGATCTTGGCACCTGATAAACAGTAAGTGTTGAAAATATTCTAGTTATTATTAAGTATTCACTAAATGCAATCTAATAGGCAAGCTTCCATAATGGTATCTGTCTGTGAAGATAACAGAGAGCTAGAAGCTGCTAGGGATAGACAATAACAACTAAGACAGTGTGTGCCATGATAAACATCGTGGACTATGTGAAGCAGGTAGTGGTAAAAGATGTTTAAATTGAATTATGTTAGAAAGATCATGGAGATGACAATGTGAGTAGTGCATCTGAAGAACTGGGAGAAAGAAGAAAGAGGTCTGACTAGGCATTCCTCAGAGTAAGCCATTCTGTGTAAGAGCACGTATAGGAAATCTAAGTGGAACACAACAGAGGTTTTAGAAGGGATGACTAGAGATGACTCCATTATTTAAACATCCACTTCTTTCCATACTCATCCTGCCATGGGAAACATATTAGGACTCATCCAAAATGTTTCCTGCATTTATTTAGGATTTATGTGGGATTTATGAATCCCACAAGCAAGGTGGTATTTTTAGATTGGTTTTTGTTATCACTGACTGGCTTAGAGTTTTGGTAAATTCTTAAAAGATAGAAACTTGAGTTCACTGATGGAAATGGACGAGCTAAATGTCAGCATCCTATTTCTTAGCTGCAGGAAATTAAGTAGAAAACAGAGAGTAAGAGTATTTGAGTAGTTTTCTAGCTTAATCATTGCTGTATCATCACACATTGTATATATACTATAGGCATGGTACATATATTATCATTGTGAACCGACCACACCGATTTGAGTGTAAATACTTAATATAGAGACAACAAATCAACACAGACCACCGCACTTTACCATGATTCTACCACCACATCCACTCTCTTCTTACAGAGGCCACAGTTCTTTCTCCATTGTGAATCAACAGTCCCTTTGACCTTTTTATTGGGGGAGGGAAGAAGAGCTGGGGTATCAATAGGAAATGTGTAGTTTGATAGATCAAGAATGCAAAGGACATTTAAAATATTTTATTTTTAAAAGTGTCTTCTCATGGTATCAGAGGCTAGAAAATGATGGGGAAAGGCTGTTTCCTCCTGCTTGGGTGCCGGCACCTGGATCTGAGGAATCTACGAGGAACCACATTCTCTTAAGACGTCATCATTTTAGTCATGAGACCTTTCCTTTCCACACATGCTTCTGACTCAGCTTTATGATTCCTTTGTACCTTGATTTTAGTTTTTGTGTGTGTTATGTGCAATGGACATGTTCTTGCCGATAATGTGATTCCTTAGAAAAAAGTATCAAAACATCGACGAGATAAAGAGCTTAAGTGTTTTATATTTTTGAATATTTGTAGCTTCTAAATAATATGTTTGTGATACCTTTCAAAAGGCCCTTGAGCACATTAAAATCATGTGTTTTCAAATATTAATTACAAGTTGGGCATGGTGGCATATGCTTTTAATGTCAGCACTCGGGAGGCAGAGGTAGGACGATCACCTTGAGGTCGAGGCCACCCTGAGACTACATAGTGAATTCCAGGTTCAGCCTGGGCTAGAGTGAGACAGGACCCATATTCCCCCACAAGGAGGGTTGCTGCGGAAGGGGGAGGACAGGGAGGAGGCTAACAATGGTACCAATATGACTGTATACACTGAGTATAAAACTAATAAAAAATATTGATTACAAAACTAAAAATGGGTTTGAAATGTATGATAAAAATTATAATGTTTACATGTACTAGGAGTAATTTTTGACTCATGAAACATTAAATTGATTTGAAAAAAACATGTATTACAACACAAATGAATAAACCCACAAGATATATCCTCACTTTTATTTTTTTTTCCCAGGTAGGGTTTCTCTAGTCCAGGCTGACCTGGAATTCACTATGTAGTCTCAGGGTAGCCTCAAACTCATGGTGATACACATATCTCTGCCTCCTGAGTCCTGGGATTAAAGGTGTGCACCATTATGCCCAGCTTTTTATCCTCACTTTTAAAATATGGCAGTGATTAAATAAAAATATTTCAATGGTTTATATTAATGTTAAACTAGGAGACCAGCTTTGGAGTATTTGTTAAAAAAAAATCGGTCCCTCAAGAAAAAAGTTTGAAAGAGCTGGGTCAGCCTGGTCTAGAATCTGAGCAAGACCATATCTCAAAAAACAAACAAACAAACAAAAAACTGTCCGGGAAGAAAAGTAGAAAAGAAATTGGATGAAATATTCTTACACAAACATCTCAAATTTTGAAAATGCGTATGAAGGGAAAAATAAGAAAATAAACTAATTTTAAGGTTAAAAACATTCGCAATTAAGATTTAAACATCTTGACACAGGAGATTAAAAAATACAACAAAAATAAGTAAATTAAATAAAAATAATGAAATGACTGAATTAAAACTGAAAATCCACTAAACTGAAATCAAAGTCATATCATATATAAGTTATAAGTTATATTTGTACAAGTTTAACTGAACTTATGGAAGCAATAAGAAGAATTAGTTAAACCTAATTTTTGAAAAATAATATTCCAAATATCTTATTTTCCTCTTCTACCACAGGTGAAAGGGGTTTTTAGTTAATACATTAAGACACTAGGTAATATAAAACATTTATTTATTTATTTATTTCCAAGGAGAGAGAGAGAGAGAAAGCGAGTGAGAGTGAGCACAGAATGAGTGTGTCAGGGCTTCCAGACACTGAAAACGAACTCTAGATGCATGCACCACTTTGTGCATCTGGCTTTTATGTGGGTACTGGGGAACCAAAGCCTGGTTGTTAGTTTGCAGGCAAGCACCTTAATTGCTCAGCTATCTTACCAGCCCCACAATATCATATTTTTTGAAATTAAAATATAAAGAAAAAACATGTGATATGGCTGTAGAATCCTGACCTGCTTCAAAACAGAAAGCTTTCTATAATAAAGACATATATTAAGTATTTCTAGATTGTTGTTTTCCCATTTTCCACATAATAATTATGCATATATATATAAGAAATGCACACAGAAACACACACATATACACAATCCAGGAAAGCATCCATCAATTACTCTGAAAAAATAAATTTTAGTTCCAGAAATTTAGTTTAGTATTTAAAAGGATAACAACTTAAAAGATAAAATTGAAACACGTATAAGTTAAGGTATATATTAATTCTAACTAGAATTATTACAAATATTATCAATAGTCTAATAACTTTTGTGATGAACATATAAAACAAAACAATAGCTTTCCTTATTTCCTTGAATTTAAAGTGTTATCACATGTGACATCATTTCAACAAGATGGGAGATATTCTTGATGATACAGTGAAGAAAGACCTAGGCGACTAGTGTTTGAGCTGAGACACCTAACACCCAACGTCTTAGTTCAGATAATCACCATCTCACACATGGCCTAATGTGTCCTTCTCCTTCTTTATTAAAATCCCTGTGCCAGAGTGAATTACTTAAAGTTTACTTCTTTTTAAAAATAGTTTTATTTGCCAAGAGAGAGAGAGAGAGACAGAGAGAAAGAAGAGAGGAAGGAATGAGAATGGGTACTCTAGGACCTCTTGCCATTGTAAATGACCTCCAGATGTATGTGCATTTTGCACATCTGAATTTATGTGGGCACTGGGAAATCAAAGTCAGGCTGGCAGGCTTTGCAAGCCAGTTCTTTTAATTGCTGATCCATCTCCCAGCCCTTCAAGCTCAGTTCTTACAGTGAGCAGTGTGTGATGTATTAACTAGTCATCTAGAAGAACAAAGATGTGGCCACGCAGAGAGGAGAGAGGTTCTTGCTATACACACATGAACTTTCAGGGAATTCTGGGATCACTTGGTCTTTTAGTCATTGTAGCAATCCTTCTTTTCCTTTTTTGAACAATCCCCCCAAAAACCATGAGTTCACATCAAATCTGAGCTACAGGATAGTTATGACTTTTTTGGTAATTTTATGCATATGGTATCAGAACTTGCATATGTGATGAGAGGAGTAGGGATGAAGCAGGTTTATAAAGCCCCTTTAAGTGAGTCTTTAACATTTAGGCACAATAGTCTCTTAATCTAAAAGTAAATGGTGATAGCCTGTATATTTCTCTGGGCTGTTATAACTTTAAGGAAAATGAAAACAGATATTGAAAGTTTATGTAAATTATGCAGTACACATCAAATTCAAATGACGTTCTTTTGCAAATAATAGACAGTATACAGTGCACAGTTGGGGCATTCCTAAGGCAGGGTATCGGTGCTCGAACCTATAGGTGAAGGTTGGTTCTGAGAGTACGTCCTACCCTCTACTCACTGTCACCCTTTTCTCTACTTCCCGCAAGTTGATGGGTCATACCAGCAGTCTTGCTTTTTCTTGGAAAAAAGCAAATTCATTCCAACCCGTTGGCCCTTTTCTACCTGCCTTGCTCTTCTCTGAGATTCCTGTATGGTGATGTGTTCACAGCAGTTGAGTTCCAACTGTAATGATACCCTCTCTGAGACGCCCCCACTCATTATGTGAACTAATTGCACCACTGCCTACCTACTGCCTCAGGCAATCATGTTACTCTATTATTTTCTTCTTAGCATTCTTTATAGAAACATCTCATTTGCTTTTCTTGATTGTTGATGGAAAGACCACCACTAAACTCTCTTAACAAGGCATCAAGATCAAGCAGTTTCTCTCTAAGCTACATCATACTATCAGGCTTTGGGTGACAGTGGGGAAGTTCACAGTAACCTTGTCAGAATGCTAAAGTGATGAAGTGAAAGCCTGATTTCCCAGAGGAATGAGGTAGGATTAAGAAATGCATGCAAGACGTAGACATACTAAACAGGTTCGGGTTATGCTGATAAGTGTTGGAAGTTAAAAGTGGCCTAGCATGTTAACAAAAACAACAATTTGGAAAATAGTATTGTTTATTCTAAATACTTATAACCTGTATGTTGTGAAAAGCAGATTGAATTAGTCTGAGAGAAACAAACTTGACAATGTTTTGTACGGCACATTTGGGTATGCAATGATACCCTTTCACAATCCTTCCAATAGCTGCTTTGCTTGCAATGTCTATTCTATAACATATAATATGATATTTATATGGACATTTAGGTAAGTAATTATATCCTTTCAACAGTGCTTCCAATAACTGATTTGCCTGTAATATATATTCAACATCATATGAAATGTTATTTAAAAATTCTCTCCTGTAATTAGTTCTATCCTCTAAAGCAAAACTGTGGGGAAAGTCTCATGTCCTCAGAATTCTCCCACTTCTTTCAGTAAGGGCTTTGCCATTCTGGAGTGCTTTAACTCCTGGTGTACGTCTCCTCTCACTTGTTACCAGTGAGCAGTTGTACTGACTCCTTACTGCCAAACATAGTAGGCATTAAATATTTTCATCTCCCCTTTGCCTTACTGTTCACTTTTTCACTTTATACTATGTAACAAAAATCTCATCTTCCTTTTAGAAATAAAATCAAAATATCATGGGTGAAGTTTTGTTGTGTGACTGCACTGTTTGTTAAATGGCGTTGGTATTTTCTATTTAACTTTAATGAAAATCCTAAGAGCTAGGATGCAGTTACACGGTACAGCCCCTGCCTTGCATGTTTGAGACCCTGGGCCCAAAACCAGGCACTGAAAAACAATCACTTTGAGCTGAGTGTAGTAGTATATACATGTAATCATAGTACTGTAGAGGCGAATGCAGGAGTGTGGCTGTCAGTTCAAGGCCAGCTAGCCTAGAATACCTGAATGAGTTAAAACCAGCTTGTCACATATAGCCTAACAGTATTTCAGACCAAACAAACAAAAAATCCTAGAAAACAAATGAATCTATATATTTTCTCTTTTCCTACAATTAATTTGCCCAGTAACTTAAAGAAATAACCCATACTATAGAAGGATTTGAACACCAACTCAGGAATCTTGAATTTGAATCCTGGGTCTGGCCCCTACTTAGCTTGGATAAATTTCATAATCTTTCTGTTCTTTACCTTCCCCATCTGCAGAATGGGAATAATAATTGTACTAAATGAATGCAAATATTTGTGGAGGACATGTTACATATCAGGCCCTTCTCTCTTGGTACAAGGGATATAATATGAAAAAAAAATACTTCTGATCAAGGATTGCTTTCTAAGTAAGCAAGGCAAAACACAGACCACACACACACACACACACACACACACACACACACACACACACACACACACTAGTGATGATGGCTAGAGTGAAAAATTTAAAGAAGAGAAAAGCATGCACAAAGTAGTGAAGGTATGACAGATCTGAAGCCTTAGATAGGGTGGCTAGAAAAGACTCCACTGAAAATATATCTTTTCAGTAATGGCATGAAGAATGCAATGCAAGGTAGCCATTTCTCTGTCAATAACAAGACGCTCAAAGTAGAAGAAACAGTAAGTGTGGGGTGCGAGGAAGTGCAAATTTTGCCAGTGTGATTGAAGCAGAGCTGTGAGACAGAGACTGTAAGAAATAAAGTATGTGTGGGAAGAGTGGGCTTGTAGGACACTGTGGACCATAAACTGGGACTTGAGACTGGAATTTGCTCAGAGGGAGACAGCAACTCTTGAAGGAGTCTGGTCAAAACAGTGACATGGTGTGATTTGACCACACTCCTTCAGCTGCCTATGCAAAACTCCGTGGTGTGGGGGTATGGAGAAAGGACAGAAGTAAAGACTGCCTGGGAGGCTCTTTCCACATGAAGCTGGAAATAGAGTGGTGTTAGGACCTAGCAGGAAGCAATGAAGATGATAAGGGATAAGTATTTTCTGGATTTATTCTGAGAGCGGAGCAAACAGAACAGGATCTCTGTAGCAGTTTAAGAAAATAGAAGTCTAGAATGACACTACTGTTTCTGGCCTGGCCAACTAGAAATAATACAAATTATGTAATTTAATCTATAAATAATAATTATGATGCTATATTGTGTTAACATATTAATGAGTTAATACATGCAGAGCCTTTATTATAGCATCAATTATTAATCAAGCCTGACATGTTTGCTGCTATTAATAACACATTGTGATAAGAAAAACATCTAAATTCAGTATATTACTAAATATTAAAATATTATTAGAGTCATAACTTTTGGCTTTGAGAAATAAGCTGAATTAAAAAAAAACTATTGAGGCAGGGTGTGGTGACCCATGCCTTTAATCCCAGCACTCAGGAGGCAGAAGTAGGAGGATCGCCATGAGTTCGAGGCCACCTTGAGACTACATAGTGAATTCAGGTCAGCCTCGGCTAGAGCGAGACCCTACCTCAAAAAAAAAAAAAAAAAAAAAAAAAAAAAGGTGGCTGTAGCAGACAGCTTCAGGTTCGCTGAGATGAACTTCCAGACCAGGCACAGTTATGGAGGAAGGGATATTTATTGAAGCTTACAGATCCAGGGGAAGTTCCATAATGGCAGAAGAAACTGGCCTGCCTTCACAGGCCCAAGCAGAGAGAGAGAGAAGTACAAGCCTAAAGGTCAAAAGCCACAGCACACTTCAGGAACTCCAGCTAGGCACACTTTGCATATCTTTACATTGAAATCTCAAACCCACCACCACACCTTAAGATCCACACAATGGCATTGCCTCCAGCCAGATGGCTAGAGATGCAAACTACAAACAAACAACTGAATATATTGGGGGCCATCTATTCTATTCAAACTACCACAGTGGCACATGTCTTAATTCCCAGCATTTAGGAGGCAGGGGTAGGAAGATCACTATGAGTTTGAGGCCATCCTGGGACTACAGAGTGAATTCCAGGTCAGTCTGGACTGGAGTGAGGCCCTACCTCTAAACAAACCAAAACCCAAACTAAAACAAACAAACAAAAAATTGAGAGCTGAAGAGATGGCTCAGTGGTTAAAGGCTCTTGCTTGCTTGCCAAGCCTGAAAGCCCAATGACCCAGGTTTGATTCCCCAAGTAAAACCCAATGTGGCATGTGTGTCTGGAGTTTGTTTGCAGTGGCAGGATGCACAAGCACATCCATACACACTATCTTTCTCTCTGCCTCTTTCTGTCTCTCAGATTAGTAAATTTCTTAAAAACGACACTGAAAGATTTTCCACTGGCAGACAGTTCAGGAGAGAAGAGGATTTCCAAGTGATGACTAAGAGTTCTTTCTGCTTCAATTCCTCTTTCCACTTGCATGTCACTTGACATAGCAAGTATGCCCCTTGACATAGCAAGCATACCCTTCTCTTCTTCACTCTTGCCTCTTGAAAGTATTTTGTGCATAAAGGTAACACGTCCATTAAACATTTACCTCTTAAAAAACCAGCCATGGTGGTGCATACCTATAACTCCAGAACCTGGGAAGTAGGAACAGGAGGAGCAAGAGTTAAAGGCCAGCCTTGGCTATGAAATATATAAGGCCAATCTGAGCTGCAAGAAACCCTACCACAACAAGGAAAAGAAATAACAATAAAAAAATTGAAACAGAACAAAGTGTGTATAATAACAACATCAATGGCATTTGCTTCCAGTTGTACTCTTTTAAGGTCTATTGAAGTGCCCTGTGTTTTAAAGATTCAACCATTACATTTGTTTTTCTCCTCTTATTTTATGTATTGCATGTGTTACAGAATGTTCAGACATACAAATATGTTAAGTAGGTTATTTAAAAAATATTTTTTATTCATTTATTTATTTAGGAGAAAGAGGCAGGTAGAGAGAGAGAGAGAGAGAGAGAAAGAGAGAGAATGGGCATGCCAGGGTCTCTAGTTACTGCAAATGAACTTCAGATGCATGTGCCACCTTGCCACCTCTGGCTAACATAGGTACTAGGGAATCAAACCTGAGTACTCAGACTTCACAGGCAAGTGCTTAACTGCTAATCCATCTCTCCAGTCCTTGTCTGTTTTTATTATGGAAGAATTTAATATCATACAGTGGTGCCTAAGGTCTTTTCTGAGGTTTATTTTTCAAAAGAAAGTTGAAGAAGAAAGCTGAATACTTGAAACATTTTGGCAGGGAAAGGTATGAACATAGTTACATAACTGAATTAACTAATCTTGCATCATTTCTCCTCCATGAATGTATGGAATTAGGGCAAAGAACCCTCTCTCCATCCCTATTATGCACTGTGGTAATTTTCCTGGTGGGCATTACCTTATGCTTATGACTCTTCCTTTGGGAGGAAGGGCTCAGTTAAAATGCATGTTCATGTTTCTTCATTTTACATCTTTATGGATCACAGCAGATCCAGCAGACAAGGAGATAAGGTTTGGTTGTTCTGACTAAGCAACAAACACAAGCACATAAAGAACACTAATTGTTAGCACCTTCTGTCCTAGTCTTTTTCTTTAGGCAGTAGACAAAAGTGTCATGCAATGATTCCAGAAGTCAAAACAACCAGGATAAAGCTTTCCTTCATAAATGAACTTCTTTTAAATGCACTTAAATTGTCTCTTAAATTGAAAGAACACAGATACGAGTTGGAGGATCTACATCTTCTATTTTTAATGCCACGGAGGTGCTGTGTCCTGTGGTCTACTAATTCAATAAAGGACAGAAGCTATCATGCCCTGAGAGCCAAGATACAGAATATACAGGAGTCTAATGTGCAGGAAGTTCTCTGAAGATAAATTTTTACAGTTCTACTTTTCAATTTAAATCCCTGGTTAATGGATTATATCATCAGCAATAATAATTAAAAAGCTGAAGTTACCGTATTGGTTTTGAATGAATTACATAATCTCCTCTTGTTAACTTTTACTTCATATAAATCTAGTAATGTTTTGTTTAATATAGAGCCTTAAAATTTATAATTTAATATTATTGAGTCATTTTAAGAATGAGTTCATATGTTTCATTCTCAATATTTTACTGGTACAACACTGCAAACAAATTGTTCCAACACTTTTATGATGAGGAAACAATTTATATTATTCAAGTTCTTTAGATATACAATTGGAAGCTCTAAGAACAATTAGCACATTGCTTCATATACATAATTTTAAGGAGCAGAATCATAACTTGAATCTGCATTTTTAGTGTCAAAATCTTCCTTTTCCACTTCATTACAGTTGAATACTGGTAATTAAATTATTACTAGTAGTCTCTGAGTATTTTCTAGTATGTTCCAAATGTCCCTGAAGACATCTGGTATAAAGACAGACAGAACCACTGTGCACAATACCAGGGTAGAGCAAAGCAGAAAAGACAGACCAAACTCTAGTAGAGATAAGCCACAGAAGATAAAAAGAATAAGTTTGAATGTGAATTACACAGATTTGCATATTGAACAAGTTGTTGCCCTATAATATTTTTTATTGTTATTCTTTTTTATTTTATTTATTTATTTTTTGTTCATTTATTTATTTATTTATTTATTTGAGAGTGACAGAGAGAGAGAGGGGGGGGCAGATAGAGGGAGAGAGAGAATGGGCGCTCCAGGGCCTCCAGCCACCGCAAATGAACTCTAGACACGTGAGCCCCCTTGTGCATCTGGCTAAGGTGGGTCCTGGGGAATCGAGCCTCGAACCAGGGTCCTCAGGCTTCACAGGCAAGCACTTAACTGCTAAGCCATCTCTCCAGCCCTTATTGTTATTCTTATCAAATCAAATATACCATTGATTGTGTGATGTAACCTCAAGATGGAAATTTTTAAAAATATTTTATTTATATATTTTAGAGAGGGAGAGACAATAAGTGAGGAAGAGGCAGGGGAAGGAAGAATGGATGCAACAGGGCCTCCAGCCACTGCCAACAAACTCTAGGTGCATGTGCTACCTTGTGCATCTAGCTTACATAGGTCCTGCAGAATGGAACCTAGGTCCTTAGGATTCACAGGCAAATGCCTTAACCACTAAGCCATCCCACCAGCCTGAAGGAAAGATTTCTTTTATAAAGAGTAGATCAGGGTAGAACTTGGAGTTCAGCTCAATGGTATAGTACATGCTATGCTTAATTCCCCAGCACTGCAAATTAAAGAATAGTAGTAGTAATAATAATTAATAATACATAAATTTTAAGAGTTGACTCTTAGTCTCAAGGAAACACAGTATTGTTATTTCAGAAAGTATGAAAATTCTCCAAATCAGTCATTATACAGCCTTAGTAGACAATCAATAAACATTTATTAAGTGCGTATGGTTGGGTACAAAGAACCACAATGCATAATGGAGATGAAGATGCTTAAGTGCTGGGCATATGAAATATTTATTGCTCTCCTTCAGTTTCAGAGTGATGACCACTGGTGAGAAAACAGACCCATTTGTACAAAAAGATGTGTGTGTGTGTGTGTGTGTGTGTGTGTGTGTGTGTGTGTTTGTGTGTATACACATGTGTCATAAGGGTGAGGAGAACTAGGGAGGTGTTGGGGAGGACAGGAAGCAGCTGGAGGAAGGAAAGCTGGCATGGAAGAGAGGTGGGAAGGATGGAAAGAGGGACTCTAATGATGCAGGAACTTCACTGGAGTTTACATGTGGTCTGAATCCTGCTCATATCAAATCCCTCCTTCTTTGAGAATGTCAGTACTGGCCTGCATATGAAATGATATTAGCTCTGAAAAAGGCCATAGCTTCATGTTTAATACTGAAGATTCTTCCCCATTTTGGCCTATTTTAAAAACAGATAATTTCTATGTAGTTCAGATTGGAACTAAGTATAATTGATTAAATATTTGGTATTGCTTAGGAATTTAGTGCTGTGTGACTGGTTCTCAGCCTCCTCAAGGAGTGAAGAGCTTAGACTTTGTGATTAAAATTAGAATCATTTAGGCTGAAAGCAATCACCTACATATTTCTGGAAGATTTTGCATATATTAAGATAAACATCATAGTATCTGTGGGCTGAGCTAGAAAAATAAAAATAGATCATTATTTCTAATTAAAAACATTCAATTTCTGCAGTGGGAATTTCATTGGCTTATGATGTGAAATAATTGAAATTCCTCAAATGAGAAGAAAAACCTACTCAACCTCTTAGATTTTCATGGCACTTATAAATTTATTACAAATTTGAGAAAGATAATAATGTCCTATGACATTAAACTTGACTATTAATTGCAGAACTATTTTACACATTCTGATGTTGACTCAGTTGCTTGTGATTGAGGAAAAAACTAACTAGTTAATGGGAATTACTTCTTTTGAAAAGCAAAACTATAAATAAATAATAATGTTGAGCCATTTCATTTTTAAAAGTCAATAATGAATTCCATCTGCTGCTTGCCATTAACAACCAGAGGTTACTTATGTGCTTCAGTTCTTTTTATATCCTATTCCGTCCATTTAAAAGTACAGGTCGATCTATCAATGATAATGTTACTTTGGCTTGTTTGACCAAAAGCTTAAAAAAGTAAAATAAAATAAAATAAAAACAAGAAACAAACAACAACAACACAAAAACAGCTGAAAATGTGGGGGGGGGGGAGAGGGGATATGGTAAACAAAAATCCAAACCTCTTATCTACTTTTCTGAAGGCTACAAAACTTAAACATAACAAAATCAAACACAAAACAAAAATGAATTCATTAAAACAGAGTTTTAAGCGGTTGGTTAGGAGGTGGTTCATGAAATGTACTACCAGCCTTTGAAAGCCAGAATGCAGTTATACTAAGATATACTAAGGCAAGAGATAATGTCTTGATCACTATCATTACTTGATTCTGTACATTTTTTTTTTTTTTTACTTAAAGTAAGATAAGGCAGCATGGAAATCTTACTGATCAAGGCTTTCATAAAAGTGAATGACAAACCAAAAAAGCAGTATGACTTGTTACAAATAGCCATTGAACAAGAAAGAGACAAAAACCACATCTGATTCTACTTCTGAGTGTTTGTCCTTACGGAATCATAATTACCAGCAGCTCCTACAACAAATTATAAGGAAACTATGCATGTAAATATAATATAAAGTACTTTCTAAAAGGCACACTCCATTTAGATTTAGTACCCGCTTTTTCTAGGCAGAGACTATAGAACTTCCAATTACATTGTCACAGATCCACACAGCTTATCTGGATATTAAAAATATAACCCAGTGCAAGTATTTAAAAGCCTGCCTCATCAAAGTTCCCAAAATGGTTCGCTTTAAAGAGAGAGCACTTCCACATACCTTTACGCAGGGGGAACATTTCAGAGACCCTCCCTTCAGAGCCTGTCTGCCAGCACTGTGCTGCTCTTCAGATGAGTAGATAGGAATTTGGGGATGTGTACTTCCCTGGGTAACACAATACTTCCTTTCTGGACAAGTAGCCTCTTCTCTGGCCCAGCCCAGTCCCTGAGCCCTGGCAGCAGTGTGTAAGCACTGTGCACACAGGCAGCCAGTGTACCTGCCCTGTGATTAGGGACTTGTTCTTGCTCAGTGAGCACCTTGGCACTGGAGCCAACATGCTCTGCATGATAAGTTACTAAGTTGACCCTGTAAAGTCTATCATGGAGGGAGATAAGAGAACTCACTATCTTACTTCTCCATGCCTTTTAATCTCAAAGCAAATGAAAGGCATGGCTGCCTTTAACAAGTTTCTATTTTATAGTCCTAATTGCACCAATAGGCAGTAGATTTGATAAGCTGCATAGGAACCAGGTTAGTGTTCTAAACCTTTACACATACTTTAGTGCTAGCCATGGGCACAATATAAGTATGACTTTTCCATTCCCAGACTCTCCCAAGGTCTCATCATGATATATTTCACACCCCTAATATGATGGGTGTCTTCCGTTTTCTTCCCAGGGCAAGGTGAATATCCATGCCAGTCAGAGCACTGACCATTTAGTATGTAGGTGAGTGGGTAAGAGCAATGACTCTCTACTTCCTACGTCACCTTTTCTTAATGACTTCCTGTTAGCCCTGTGGAAGCAAAGACCAGCACACTAGTTCTTTCCTTCCCCGTTTAGAATCTTTAGAATCCTGGACACTGCTGGTTATTTCCCTCTATTTTCTCCTGTCATCCCATTTTTTTTTTTTTTGCGAGATATTTCAAAGGCAGCACCTTGAGGTATTCATGGTACAATACAATTATCAGGACTAGGATGCAATAATCATGAAGAGAAAATATTAACTCAGAGATGGAGAAGTGGCTTAGTGGTTAAGGCATTTTGCATGGAAGCCTAAGGACACTGGTGCTATTCCCCAGGACCCACGTAAGCCAGATGCACAAGGTGGTACATGAGCCTGAAGTTCGTTTGCAGTGGCTAGAGGCCTTGACATGCCCATTCTCTCTCTTTCTCTGTAATAAATATGTAAATAAAATACAAAAATCAAAAACATTAACTCAACAGGTAAAGATTCTTCTTTTACTGTTTTGTTTAATTTATTTCTTTTTTCAAGGTAGAGTCCTTGCTCTAGCCCAGGCTGACCTGGAATTCACTATGTAGTTTCAGGATGGCCTCAAACTCATAGTAATCCTCCTACCTTGGCCACCTGAGTGCTGGGATTAAAGGTATGCACTATTATGCCTGGCAGTAAGGATTCTTATGAGTTCAAATACTATTCCATGCCTGGTCAGGTAGGCTTCAAAGAGTAAGTGAAAATGATGACATCAAAATAAAAGAGAGACTAATGGAGAGAAGGAGGGGATATGATGGACAGTGTAGTTGTGAAGGGGAAATGGGGGTAGGGAGGGGCTTATCATGGTTTATTTTCTGTAAGTATAGAAGCAGTCAATTAAAAAATTTAAATAAAATTACACTGCAAAAAAGTAAAAAAGGTATATAATTCCTTGAAAACTATGTGCAGAGTTAGAACATTATGAAGAAATGGCAATGTTTGTACTAAAAATAAAGTTCCCATTTCTAATAGTTCCAAACACTGATGTGTCATGTCATAAAAATAATACCCAGATTTAAACATACCAAGATTCTGGTTTTTGTCAAGTAAATGATCAAGTCAACATGCCTTTTAGAGGAAGATCATATACATTCTCTGTACACACCATCCCGCGGTGTTTGGATGAGCACAGAATGAACACACAACAGGCAAAATATGATTTAATGGAGGGCCAGAGGGATGCCCTCTAGTGCGCGCCGAACTGACTATACTTGCGATTTTATTTAGTTTATTTTATTTAGTCTGAGCATAAGACAGGTCACAAGTTTGCATTAGATCAGATCATGAGTTGTTTGTTTACATTTATCAGGAAATCTTTAGAGAAACTGTGAGTTCCTGCCTTCAAGAAGTTCCACCCAAGGTGCACAGCCTTCCACGTCCTCAGGCTTAGCTTGTGCAAAGATTAGCCTGTTATGAATTACCTTGATAGTCACAATTCACAAGATGATGCATTCCCAAATGAAAAACTGTTATATCTTATCTTTTCTATAGAGCTGACTTTGAGTCCATAAGAAAGTCTTTACTTGACTCTTTTAATGTTGCACAGTATTTCCTGTGAATGCTATTGCATAAATAAGTTAACTTACATAAAACTTCAAGTTAAACTCCTGGCTCTGCTTAAGCAAGTGTTTAATAGATATTAACTTCCCTTCTTCCCTTCCTTAATGGCATGCCTGGCTCTTCTAGTCCTAGGTCGTCCTGAAGAGCTGCTCATGGGAAGCGTCTTACACATAAGCAATGCTTTATCACTTCCAGTGTGCATCCACTAAGATGCTCCTCCTAGACCCACACTCATCCTGGGAGATGTTGCTTACTCTCAAACTTCTGCTGAGCTGGCTATACATAGATAATTAATGACAGAATGTTCCCTCACCGCTTTATATGATGAGCAAAATGCAAAGGCAGAAGTGTTTTGAAGATATCCTGGTATTGAATGTCAACTAATTCATCATAGTTGCAGAGCCTTGAGAAACAATAGCAGCAAGCAGTAATCAAGAATGAATTCACAGGCTAGAGAAATGGCTCAGTGTTGAAGGCACTTGCCTGTGAAGCCTAAGGACCTAGGTTCAATTCCCCAGGACCCACGTAAGCCAGATGCATAAGGTGGCCCATGCATCTGGAGTGTGTTTGCAGTGATTGGAGGCCCTGGAGCGCCCATTCTCTCCCTCTTTCTCTCTCTGCCTCTTCCTCATACACTCTCTCTGTCTCTCCCTCTCTAAAAATAAATAAGTAAAAAATATTTTAAAAAGAATGAATTCACCCTTTTTGAAAGCAAGACTTCATGTTACATAAAGAAAGTATACACATAAAATGTAAGCATATGTAAGGTGTTTACATATTTTCATCTCAGATAGTGATACTATCCATATTTGCTTCGTGCTTGAAGATGAGTAAGAAAGCTATGAAACTACCGACACCCCCCATATTTCCACATCAAACACATCTGTGAACCAGTCATATGATAGCTAATCATTTAAGTACATACCTGTTGCTTGTTTTAACATATAAGTCAAATGTAAATAAGTTATACATTTACCAATATTTTGTTATTTACTTTTATTTTTTTCATTAAGAATCTGCAAAATATACTTGAATCATTGGTTTTAGCCCTTTCAAGATTTTGTAATGCCAATTCAATCTTTTAATCCTGCTTAGAGATGCACATTAAGAATTTAATGAATAGATTTTGTTGACTATTGACTATCCATCACTTTTGGATAGAATTTGCTAAAAAGCTCTGATTTAAGACATTTTTGATGTTGTGGTCAGTAATGTTGTAGCTTCTACTTCTCTAGCTTCTGATGTGGGTTACTTTTTTAGCTTAGTTCTTTGTTATCTTTATTTCTAAGACCAAAGAGATTGAGTATTTTGTGATATATTTTATGTACCGCCTAAGTTTGTCTATGTACTTGTAGTGCTGAGAATCAAACCCAGGGCTCGTGCATGCTAGGCATGTATTCTACTATGTAACTCCATTCTCATCCTCTGTATTTCTATATCGGATCATCATTAGTTAGCCCACATAGTCCTTGAACTTGAAGTGTTTCTGTCTCTGCTTCCTGTGTGTTGGGATTAGGCCTAACTAATTTTTATGAGATTGATAAATCTGATTAAATACATCTGCTTGAAACTGTTCAAATTACTCCTGCCTTTTTCCTTCTATTTTATTATGATTTGGTTTTTAGGCTCCTGAGGATTGACCTCAAACTAAAGGAAATTTTATGACAAGTATCCTCAAGGATTTACTAATTTTGGAATTAAGGAGCATCCCATAATCACAGATGTTATTTACTGTGAGGGGAAATTATAAAAATACCTTTGCTAATATCGCATTTCACTGTCCAGGATACAGCCTTATCCTAAGGTGGCTATTTTACTTGGAGTTGTGCACTGATCAAAACGTACTCTGTCTTTCCCTTTAGAAGCAGGGCACATGGAGAGAATAATGTGATGAAGGGGCTTACTGGCAAATGTTTTCATTTCTGAAGTGATATCCTCCTGGGAATGGAAGCAAGGAAAATCAACCTTCTTTGTTTCATTTAAAAAAATGTGGCTTTGCTCTATGAGAAAAATTAATTACTAATATTTAACTTTTTTCTTGGGAAGCAGAGTAGGTATTTAAGAGCTATTCTTAAAATAATATTTTTTTTGAGGAAGGGTCTCACTCTAACCCAGGCTGACCTGGAATTCACTAGGTAGTCTCAGGCTGGCCTTGAGCTCACAGTGATCCTCCCACCTCTGCTTCCCAAGTGCTGGGATAATAGGTGTACACCACCACACCAGATTCTTGAAATATATTTTAAATTATCTATGGAAACAATTACCATTGGATGTTATTTACAGAGCATATTGAGTGTGTTGGCCTTCATGAAACTAAACTCACAAAATTTCTGTATGCTTAGCTTGCATAAAAGACCTTTAGTCTGGTGATAAAAACAGATCAAGTGGCATATAATAAAATGCCACTTGATGTTAGTGTTGTGTAATGAGCAACTATGTGTCTGAATCACTGGAGTTACATGGTGACTCAACCACCAGGTAACACAGACTATTCACTTCTCTCTTCCCCATGTGAGTAGACTGTGGTTAAAAGGAAAAAAAAAATCCTTCAAATTTTCTGTGGTATTTCTTTGGAAAATGTAGGAATCACATTTTCCATTCTTTGCTTCTGTTGTCTTTCTCAGCAATCTGCTCCAAGTAGTATCTCTTGCCTTCCCTGGGTGATATAGGCCTATGCTTCTCTGAACACATGTCCTGCAGATTCATATACACTAAAAACTAAACCAAACCAAACAATAACAAAACCCACTGACTGCTGGCATCAGCTCAAGGCCTTAGGCTTCCCTTCCCTGAAACATCTGTCTCAATGTTGTCACCTATACAACTTGTAATATTTTGTATTTAAATATTGTATTTAAATTATCTATGGAAACAATTATCATTGGATGTTATTTACAGAGCATATTGAGTATGTTGGCCTTCATGAAAATAAACTCACAAAATTTCTGTATGCTTAGCTTGCATAAAAGACCTTTAGTCTGGTGATTAAAACAGATCAAGTGGCATATAATAAAATGCCAAAATCTTGTAATATTTTCTACAACATAGTATTGTTGCAAGGTTTTAAAAAGTTAATGTATTCTAGAAACCTTTCTCCCTTATAGCAGAGTAAATGATACAACTCTTAACAGAAGCATGCAGGGATTATCTGGTAAGAAGTCTCCTGGAGAGGGTGGGATGAAGCCTAACTATAAAACATTTGGCTCTGGCTTGTACTTCCCAGTACCAGAAATCGGTAACAACACACATTGTGATGTTGATCAGAGAGACCTACAAGGTCCCCAGAACAAGACAGCCTTCTGTTAAAGCACTGGATTACCACCCCGAGGTAAAAGAACCTATTGGTGAAAATACTACATGCTGTCAACACAGAACATTGAGAGATCTGCTTGTATCTAGAAAGAAGCCAGTCCCCAGATTGTCTGCCCATATAGTGCTGGAAAGAACTACATGAGCTGCTGGAGTAAAATGGCCAACAACCTTGTGTGCTAGCAGGGGACACTGCTATACAAAAGCATCAAGCTTGACGTGATGGACAGGCCTGTGCAATAGTGCCACCCAGGCTAGGTGGGTTACCAATGATTGTCTGGTTGGCTAAGAGATCCACTCAGTGGCAAAGGAACCCATAGCGGGACTAAAACTGAGTCAGAAACCTGTGGAGACCAAGATCATGGACTCCAGCGAGGTGATCCCACTAGTCTTTAGCCAAAAGAGAGACTACTACATCCATCAAAGATCAAAGATCAAAGTCTCTCATTCTCTCTCTCTCTCTCTCTCTCTCTCTTTATTTATTTATTTATTTTTTTGGTTTTTCAAGGTAGGGTGTCACTCTAGCCTAGGCTGACCCTGGAATTCACTGGGTAGTCTCAGGGTGGCTTTGAACTCATGGCGATTCTCCTACCTCTGCCTCACAAGTGTGGGATTCAAGGTGTGCGCCACCATGCCTGGAAAAACTCTCTTAATTAACAATTCTTATCCCATTGAACCTATGCTGACCTTGTTCTCTGTTGAAGAATCTGGTTTTTTTTTTTTTTTTTTTTTTTTTTTTTGCTTGTTTGTTTGTTTTTTTCAGAAGGAAGCAAGAAGCAAGGAGATAAATCACCCCTCACATATCAGCCCAAGGCCCAGGTGAAACCACAGAGGAATTAGTGAAATAAGCAAGAGTGCTGCTTCAATAGCATAAATCCAAGCAGAGAGACACCACCAAATAGCCAGTCCCACACGCAAGCACAAATGGAATAGCAACACACATGGAACCAGGCAGCTCAGACTGCTCTGCATACATGTGGCCTGGCACTCCGATCCACCCCAAGTAACACCTTAGGGCTGGACCTCAGGATCCACCCACAGTGACACCCCTTCCAGCCAGACATACATGCGAACTGATAACACTGTACCATCAAGTTACATCTCTATCTCTTATTTGCTTTTCTTACTGTATGAGGGTGGATAAATTAGAATTATATTGTATTTATTCTATTTTGCCCTTCTATCTGGGAATTGGATTCGTTTGCTATTTTTCTTTCAACCATACATAACACATCCTGATAGAATCCACTGCTACAGCCCAGAAGTGTTCTCCACCACTACCTCACAGCTGGACCAGAGCCAAGCTGCTTGCCTAGGGTATTTCTGAAATGTCAGAAATGAATGGGGTGTGAAAGGGAGGAGAGAAACTGAGCAGCACCGCCAATATGCAGTATATGTATGCTTTTGTACACCTAGTATTGCTTCTAGTGTTCCAGAATCCGCTCCTAATCCTTCAGGCAGTAACTTGGAGCTAGGAAAGCTATCTTTCTATGGGTTTTCATTCCCTTTCCTCTCCACAAATTATATGCCAGTTGGTGTTTTCCTTTTACATAGAAAATCTTCAGGGCAATTTAAATTAGCACACATTATAGCAATTACTTTCTTGTTGCTGGGACAAAGAGATGGGGTTATTTTGCCTCACCATTTGATGGGAAGTCTATCATGGTGGGGAAAGCATGGCAGGAACAGGTAGCTCGTGTCACATCTTCACAGGAGCATGGAGGCAAAAGAAAGCACCTTGGGGCTGGAGAGATGGCTTAGTGGTTAAGCATTTGCCTGTGAAGCCTAAGGACCCCGGTTCGAGGCTCGATTCTCCAGGATCCACATTAGCCAGATGCACAAGGGGGTGTGCACATCTGGAGTTCGTTTGCAGTGGCTGGATGCCCTCGTGTGCCCATTCTCTCTCTAACTACCTCTTTCTCTCTCTGTCACTCTAAAATAAATAAATAAAAATAAACAAAAAAAATTTTTAAGAAAGCACCTCGGCACCAAACTGGGCTGGACTTTATCACCTCAAGGCCCAGCCCCACTGACCACTTCCTCCAGCCAAGCTCTATCTCCCAAAGTTGCCACAAATTTCCCAAATGGTACCATCAATTTGGGAATAAACATTCAAACACATGAGTGTACAGGAAGTACTTAGAATTCAAACTAGCATACTGAGATTAAAATAGAGACAACAGAATGGATTCACTGCCCACCCTGCAGGTAAGGCTCTGGCCCTTAGAACTCCTTGCCATGGTCCCTAGTAGTTCATATGTTTGGGTTTTGTTGCTGTTTTTAAACACACACACACACACACACACACACACACACACACACACACACACAAATATGATTCTAGCTTGCTTTTGCACTTGCAGCTCTTTACTTAAAGAATACTCTTCTCTTGGACTTTGGCTGAACCTTGCTTCATCATTTTATTTAGACCTATGGCTCACATGCTTTTTTTTTTTTTTAATCATAGATGTCTTTTGACTACTGCTTTATGTAGGGAAGTGCCCCGGTACACTTATTTCTTTATAACACCACTAACTGATATAACCTATTTGCATATTCATGATTAACCCTTGCACAGAAGCCATGCTAATCTTCTTTGTATCATTCCAATTTTAGTACATGTGCTGCCAAAGTGAGCACCATATTCATGATTAGCCAACCTTACTAAAATTTCAGTACCCAGAATGTCAACCCTATTGCTCTCTGCAACCAAATCAGTACTTTAAAAGATCAATGAATACCTTGTTCAATGGTCCGTGTAAAACGTTTGGTGAATATTTATGGGTAATTTACTGACAGAATGCATTTATGCTAGTATAACCAGTATATGCACAACAATCCCATGATTTTTAAAATTTCCTCCTATATATTTGCTTGATAATACTTGGGAGTGTCATAAACACTTCTTAGAGAATGCTACCTAAATGGGGAGTTAGGGGAAGAATAAATCAGGTGAGTGGACATGTATGTTGAAAAGTAGTTGAGAGCAGAGAATGTGAAAGTACTTGAGAGAGATTAATGTGGCATGAAGTCCAGCGTGACCAACTGAGGCATGGTATGAGAGAGGCTAAGATAAAAAGTAGAGAAACAGGAGAGAAATGACAACCAGGGCCTTCACATGTCTTGTAATTTCTTTTAATGAGTTGATTTTAGTCATACGGCAATCTTGATACAATTAGGAATTTATGCAGAAGATTAACAAGATCAGATGTGAGTTTTAGAAATTAGCCACAGTTCAGGCAATGGATTAGAAAAGGATACATCTTGGATGCAGGAGACCAGCTAGGAGTTCATGATTACAATTCATGTGACCCATGAAGCTGAAGAATGGCAGTAGAGATTGAAAGAGTCAGATTAATAGAAGAGACTAACACTGCAGGATATAAGGATTTCGTGGCTGACTCTAACACTGTTTGGTGTGGCTTGGAAGGAAGAGGAAAGAATCTAACTTGACATTAGAGAATGCTGAAGGAAACTCAAGCATAAAGAGGAAATGGTACAGAAGCCACTTAGAAATGGTTAACATTGGAATACCCGAGGAATATCATGGTGGATAGGTCTAGGAAATGGTAATGTGGACCTTGATAACTTTATGATAACTTTCAGGGTTGTAACTGAGAATTGAGTATCATCCTTTCATGGATATGAATTGATATTGATATTGACTAGGAGGGATGTTGTTACATATACTTGTTACTTACCTTCAGCCATATTAATATTGTATCCCATTTGCTTGTGTTCTCTGCCCCTCAAATACATGCATATGTGTGTGTGTGTGTGTGTGTGTGTGTGTGTATTAATAGAAGCATACAGATATGCATAAGAAGACATTTGTTGCCCAATTTGAGGATAAATTACATGCACCTGAATCCTTTACCTCTAAATAGTTACATGTATATTTCTTGTGAATACTGATATTCTTTTATACCACACAGTAAATCTTAAAACATAATTTTACATAGATATAATATTTTAAAAATAATCTTGTTTGCATCCAGATTTTTGAGCTTCTGATCCAGTAATAAATTCAGGTAGCCTGTTAAATCATGTGGGTAAGACCTCTTGTTCAGCCTCTACCATCACAAAAAATGCATGAAGTGCATTTGTTATTTGTCTAATTCTAATTTGCATAAAAGAAATAATACTCTTTGGGTTTTGTGTGTGATGCAGAGTGGGGTGGCATCCCTTTTGCTCACCTGCACTCGGAGGGGTGGGTGCTTGCCTTCATGGCAGAAGCAGAGCATTGGAGGCACCACTCCATTGCTCTTCTGCCTGGTCTTGTTTTGAACCAGAATCTCTTTACTGATTGTGGAGCTTATAGGTCTCTGATGGATCTCGGGTCTCTGTTCCCCTGGCAGACTCAGGTTACAAGCACATGTGGTTATGCCCAGCTGTTTACATGAGATCTGGAGATTCAAACACAGAAGGTCTCAGGCTGCCTCGGGCTTTAATGCTTGTGCAGAAAGCACACTTAACCACTGATCCACTTCTTGAGCCCAAGAAATAATATTTTAATGGATAAAAGCCATTTCTTTGCAATGTGTCTTATCTATGTAGAATTACAGAAGCAAATAAGTTTTCAAAACCTCCCTCCTTTGTATGTATCATTTGCTTTGATGCTTTTCATGAGAAAGAAAACGACGTGCCTGTAAAGTGGTTTCTCATGATTAATACTACCTGATTGGAACTGATTCATGTTCTTCTCTCCTCAAGGCAAACCAGTCATGAAAGAATGAGCTGGAGGCATAATAGAGGTAGATACAAAGTATTCTACAGAGCAGACTTTATAATTTAGGTAAACTTTAAGAGTATCACAATTAGATTACTTTAAAAAAATGTGATACAGGGCTGGAGAGATGGCTTAGTGGTTAAGTGCTTGCCTGAAAAACAGAAGGATCCAGGCTTGACTCCCCAGTACCCATGTAAGCCAGATAAACAAGGTGGTACATGTGTCTGGAGTTTGTTTGCAATGGCTAGAGGCCCTGGTGTGTCCATTTTCTCAATATCTGCTTCCTCTCTCTCTCTCTCAAATTAATAAATAAAATATTTTTTAAAACATGCTGCATCAGGAATCAACTAGAACTAAATTTATGATTTTGCACCTGGGCATTTAGAGCATGGTACAAACCCCCACAGAACTGCAAACTTCACAAGGCCAGAGGCACAATGCGAAGCTTTATAGGAATAAATCTGCACCACTTGAAAAGTTGCTAAACTGGTTTCTGTTTCCTTTGTGGGTGTTTTGGTCAAAGAAGAAAAGCGTGTTTAGACCTGTTACTGGGTACGTAGGGTTGATCTTTAATGAAAATGAGAAAAGATTTATCAGGATTATTTACCTTCACAAGAACCCTATTTTACTGTGGCTCAAAGCCACCCACACCTGAAAACTTACTTCCATCTCTGACTGCCCTTGCATTTAGAAACTATGAGAAATGAGTCTGATTAAGCCTACCAGCCACCTACAAGGAAGATATTTGGCCAGTATTAGAACTTGGATGAAAACAACACACGTAACAGCCTTCAGCTGCCCACAAAAATCCAACAAGACGAACAAATCATGATACATCTGTCATTAGGTCATTGAAAGATTTTCCTCAAAGTACATGAGCTCAAGCAAACCTTGATGAGATGCACACATACCTTAACACCAATATTAAGCCATGAGCCTCCCAATGGAGAATTAAGACCATCTGAGTTTCAATTCTCTCTTTGCCACTTACCCTGCAGTGTTTGCCGGATAGTACAAAGCTTCCTGTACACCAGATACATTTCTAGTGAAAGAAGAGAGATAATATCTAACTGCTAAGGTATTAAATTAGGATGACACATCTAAACACAGTGCCTGGTATATGTTGAGTGCTTAAAAATAGTTCTTGGTGACTTTTAGCATACTGTCAAGGGCTGGTTCCATGCAATGCAGAAGGCTGACTGAAGATAGAATAACTGGGAGGGAGAGAACTGAGCCTTCCTGGGGTGATAGCACACATCAGTGAGGGAAGGAAAAGAGAGGCACGAAGTAATATCTATGGTTCAAAGAGGCAACACACTTGTACTGCACAGCACCAGTGAGGAAAACATCTCCAGAGAGTAGTAGGGAATACCGGGGATGTGGTGGCTTGAGTGTAAAATGTCCCTCATAGCCTTGGTATTTTAATATTTAGTCACCAGTTCATGGCCTTTTGGGGGGGAGGCTGTGAAGCCTTTGGGAGGTGGAACCCTGCTGGAGGAGGTATCACTGTGGGCCGGCCTGGAAGTTTATTAGTGAGCCCCACTGGGTGTTCACATTCTCTCTACTTTGTCCCTGCTGATGTGAAGATGTGACACCAAGCTGTTTTCTCTCGCTGTGCTTCCCAAACCCCTTCCCTGCCATGTTGATACTTCCCCTTAAAAATGTAAAGCAGGGACTACTTCTCACAAAAACCACTGCCTCTGAACGTTACTCAGCAAGAATACAATTGTGGCTCCTACAGCATAGAATTTAGAGTTCACAAACCCCGCTGCTCAGGTTATAGCAACAGTGACTCTCAAGCTAGTCATAAACATATGCATCAAAAAGGAAAAAGCACCTAGAGGAAGGCAGAGAAAAAAACTGAGAAAGCGCAGCCCAAGCATGAGAGAGAAAAAAGTTCTGGGGAAATGGATCTAAACAAATGAAAGAGCATACAAAGAAAGAAAACGAAGGGAGAAGCAGAAACTGAACCAGTCAGTGCAGAAAACCTTAAGAATCAAAAGAGAAAAAAAATCCGGGATGAAGTCTCTCAGAGAGAGGAGCGCAAGCACAGGAAAGAGAGGAAGAACACGGCAAAGAAAGGAAGGAGAAAGGAATGCTTTGGAACCAGTCTGTCCTTGGATTTTGAAGCTCTTTAATTGGTTCACCTGGGATTAAATTGAAAAATACTTGAGGAGCTTGGTTTCATGATAGTCATGCCACTTATCCTATGTCAAGAGGTACTTTAATTTCTAACAGTGAGTACAAAGTATTTAGCATGCTTGTTTTCCAATACGAAAATTACATTTTCTAAAAGCATCATTACATCTTTCTTACATATAATTTCCCTTTATGAGAGTGGCTCTGCCTTTTATCAAATTGCTGTGATGGAATTATTTTACCTTGGGAGACCATTTATTTTAAACTGGAGGATTAACACTTTGCAGAATCTATGTTTTGGTTGGGTTTGTTTTAGTTTTGTGTCAGATATTTTTATGCTCACTGCCTTTCTATGAAGTAATTTAGACTTCCTTTGTTATAGCTAACTTGCAGAGTTGGAGAGTGAAATACATTACAGTAAGCTTATCTTACTCATAGTTCCAGAAGTTTCAAAGAGTCTTCACATAAAATCAATTTCTAATCTGGGAATGTTTATGATAAAGCTCTAATTTCTGAAAAAAACAAAGCAGAATAAACCCTTTCCTTCCATAAGCTACCTCTGGTTGAGTGCTTTGTCTGAGCAAAGCAAAAGTACTGCTACAAGACTGTACTAATTCTGAGCACTCACATACAACTGACAGGAAATAGGCAGAACTAGCTTGAATCAAAAGAGATCATTTGGATTCTGGAGATGAGTACAGATACACGTAGAATATTAGGGGAGGTGACCCACCTCAAAGCTGTACCTATAGAGTTTTAAGTTTGACAGGTAGGTTAGAACCTGTATTATTTACTTTTCTCATTTCTGTACCCAAATATGTGAGTGAGACAGGAAGGGTTTATTTTGGCTTATAATCTGGGAATGCAGTCCAGCATGGCAATGAAGGCATAGTAGCAGGGGCAGGAATCAGCTGGTCACATTCAGCATATAGTCAGGAAGCAGAGAGACAGAGAGAGAGAGAGGGAGAGAGAGAGAGATGCCAAGGCTCAGCTTGTTTTCTCCTTTTCATGCAGCCCAGGGCCCCAGCCCATGGAATGGTGCTGCCCCATTTAGCATGGGTCTTCCCACCTCAACCAAGTTAATCTAGAAAATCCCTCATGGACATGACCGGAGATTTGTTTTCATGATGATTCTAAATCCATCAACTTGACAATCAGACTGGCACAGCACCCAACTTCCACTCTTGATGTGTCAGCTGCACTTAGTCAGTTGGTATCATAGCAGCAAAATATCCTCCACAAAGGAAGAAGCATGTATATAGAGAGAAGCAAACAGGAAAATTATAAAATATGACATGAGCTCAGACAACACTCCTGCTCTCTAATTTTCAGCTTTATAGGCAAAATGTCAAAACCACTGTTTGTCACAGGAGTTGAAGCTCAGTGAGCTGGGCTTTAAGCTCCAGTGGCTTCTGGGACATTAGTCAGCAGGCATCTTCAAGCCTAATGCACACAAAAGGAAGAGCCTTCTCTCCCTGTAGGCTAAGAGCAGCAAAGACCAGCTTTCTGTGGGTGTATGACTTTGGGGCAGGAACTCTGATATGGTACATACAATCATGAGTTTTAAAACTATCTTAATCACTGGAATCCATGAATGAATGTTAATTACCTTACAATTGCAAAGTAAAGTTGCTTCAGATGGAGTTAAGGTTGTTAATCAACTGACTTTGACATTTGAGACATCATGTTGGATCACCCTAGTAGGCCTGATATAATCACAAAAGTCTCTTCAAGTAGAAGAGGGAGGCTGCTGAGGATGGCACGTGACCTGACCAAGAACCACGTCATACACATGGAATCTAGAAACGAGGGAAAGTCAGAAAGTAAATTCTCCCCTAAAGCCTAGAGAGGGGAAAACACGCGTACTGAAAGCTCAGTTTTAGTCTAGTGAGATGGAGTCTGGACATTGGATTGCTGAACATTTGAATACATTGGTGCTATTTTAAGCTAGTAACTTTCCAGTATTTTGTTTTAATTAGAACAGGAACTTGATGTAACTGTTAAACCCTTTATATATCATATATGAGGCAGTACCTGTTATTATTACTACTTTCTGGAAAATAAAATTGAGGCATAGAGAAATCATATCCTGTCTGACATAAAAATCCATGCACTTTAGTAAATCTTTCTTCCTTTCTCTCTCTCACTCACCCTCCTTCCCATATTAAGCTTGGAACCCTTCATATGCTTAGTAAATACTATATCACTAAACATATTTTATATCACTCCAACTTCTTCCAAATATCTAGAGGGGGTGACTTAAGTCATTATCTTTCTTAGAAAATTCTACAGCATAACTTTCATCTTAAGATAGCAATACCATGGTGTCATGGGACAAGAATGGATTATAGACATACCTAAGAGAAACAGAATGCGTGCTTTTTAGGAAGACTAGCTGTTTTTTGACCAGATTCTCTCAATAATGAGCATTAAAACAGCCCTTCAAAAGTAACTAATTGTCTTTTTGTTGAAGCTTAGTGTTTATAATGTTTCAACCTAAATAAAAAGAGATAGCCTATTTGAGGTTTGTAGCAAGGCCTTTATTATCAACACAAAAGCCTACTTGTGTCCTAATTCCTTCTTATAGAAAGTGGTTGGTTCAATGAAAACAAACCAGTAGGTAAGTCTCAGCTAATTCTTGTTGGATAAGACAAAAGGTGATCTGACTACTGACTCAGACCCACAGAATTCAGATCATAGTGCAGGAAGCCAAACATACTCTATTTTGAGTTTGATTCCTAAAATTTTGATTCTAATAAATAAGTCATTTTTCTAAAATCTTGGGTATTTGGGGGTGCATGCCTCTGTGTCAAGGTGTACATGCCCCATGGACATATGTGAGGAGGCCAGGGGATGTTTGTAACATTTTCATCTCATTTCCGTAAGTCAAGTTGTTTTTTTTCATTGAGCCTAAAACTTTCCTGATTTTTAATTTTTTTTTGAATTTTGTTTAGACTTCCTGACAGAGAGCCCCAGTGATCTTCCTGTCTCTGCCTGCCTCAGCACTAGGATGACAATCACATGTCATCATGCCCAGCTTTGTGTGTGTGTGCACTGGGGATACAAACTTAGGTCCTCATTCTTATGAGCAAATTCTCTTACATGTAGAACATTCTATCCAGCCACTTACATTTTCGTTTTCAAGCATAAACTATGACAGAGGACTTATATGTAAGAAATATACAGTGAAAGTAGGATCTTTTTAGTATACCTATTTGGCACAGAAGAATAATTTTGCCTTAGTGCAAATGAAAAGTCCCAGGATCTGACCTCTTCAACTTGTAAGGCTTAACAGAATGTAAACTGAAGAGCATTTGACCCATGAACTGATTGCAATCTGACTCGACTTTCTTTCCATGGTGCTCTTTCACTGCCCACACAAGTTCAGTGTGTCTGTGTGACATGGCCCTTTGCCCAGGATAAACTACATCTCATGCTACCTCAAATCCTTTGTAAAAGGAGGTGACGGTGCACACAGGTTCACAGGCCCACAGAAATACACTCGCATGCTTTCACACATTAACTAGCTTAAATTAGTTTTGAAGTGCTTCCTTCTTGATAGAAGCTTCTGCCATATGACATAAACATTTTTACAAGCAACTTTAGTAGAACAAGCATGGAAAGCTTATATAACAATTAGAAAAAGTTAGGCATGTCACCCATGCTATTACAAACAGCTGCTCCAGCATGTGTTAAGCAGAGTTTTATTCAGTAAGATGTTTCCTCTTTCCTTTTGGTTGCTTGTTAATGTCATGCAACCTAACACTTTAACAGGCAGCTGAGTCTTGTAAGTGTATAAACTGTCCACAGGAAACAAATGAATGAGTTCAAAAGCAGTGATTTGTAATGTTGTAAGTGTATTTTTTTTTTCTGTTCACTTTTTTGTTTGTTTAAGACAGGGTCTTATGCTGGCCTTGAACTTGCTATGTAACCAAGGCAAGTCTTGAACTACTAAGCTTGCTGCCTTTACCACTTAAGGGTTGGGATTACAAGCATATGCCATTATGCTAGACTTTAATGTTTGAAGTCATAATGATACATAGATACAGAATATAACAAAAATAAATCCAATATCCAATGTAATTTACAGGGCAGGAAGAAATAAAAAAAATATTGATCTCTAAGGTCTGTTTTAAGGTTTAAATATAATATGCAGATTTTCCCAATGAATTACCTAGTTTGTGTTCCCTTCTGAAAGGCAACACTGACTTATGTTTATGAGGAACAAGTTTTATACCACTCTCTTTTCATCACTAATAGGAACTTAGTCTGGGTTTAGTGATTTTTTTTCCTTTTGCAGCTCTTAACAACTCAGAACTTACAATTTTCAAGTTATTTGGCAGTCTATGACAAAACATCAACCTCAAAATTATGCAGTGAATTCAAATATAGTGGCTCTAAAACTGACTAGTTCTAAACATTTACAAAGGAATTTTAAAATAACTTTAGAATGATGATTTCCTATTCTAACACCCTGACATTACCAAGTAAGTAATGAATGACCAGTGATAATGTCAACACCTGGATTACTAGCTTGCATGGGAATCATTCTTAATGCTAGCATGGGGGAGAAGAAAAATTGTTCTGTTAAATTTGCCATTGAAAATCATTAAATCATTCATACATATACTACGTACAGTTTAGTGTCTATAACACATGAGGAGAAATTCTTAAGCACATTACAGCTGCTTTAAGAAAGCAAACGATGGCAAGTAACATATAGACACGTGGGCATTCAAATTATGTCAACTTTAAGATAACTATGACTGGTGATTTTTCTTTTCTTTTCTTTTCTTTTCTTTTTTTTTTCTGGGTCAGGGGGAGTTTGAGGTAGGATCTCACTCTAGCCCAGACTGACCAGGAACTCACTCTGTAGACATAAGCTGTCTTCAAACTCACAGTGATCCTCCTACCTCTGCCTCCAAGTGCTGGGTTTAAAAGTCTGTACTAACAATCCAGGCTTTAAGATAACTGTGAAACTCTAGTGGTGAATTGAGCATGGATAGGGGATCTATGGTATTTTTGTTTGTTTGTAGGTATACTGTGCTTTCTAGGTTTGCTTTTTACGTAAAGTCCTACAAATTGACTATTTTTATTTATTATGGGGGGTTATATGATAATCATGCAAACTCATTCTTTCATTCATATATGGTTTAAAATATAACACATTTCTATATAGGTTCAAGGTGATACTTCCTTACAGCCACAGATGGTAGACACACCAAGGCACATTACACGACCTAACATGCTTGCCTTACTGTAGAAATGGGCCCATGTTGGCATATGGTTCTACATGAATGTTTCATTTGAGCAGATTGGGTGATGAGGTTCTACCTCACATTGTTCCAAATCCTGTTTCTCCATGGGAAGATGGTCTACGTTAGGTAATCAGATACCCTCTTAAACTGGAAAAAAGTGCTAGAAGCTAGAGCCTGGTAGAAACAAAAATCTAGAGGATAATTAAAATAAGAAATCACTTACAACAAAAGTCATCTGCTAGTGAATTGACAGGAGAGAAGCTAGTCTATAGACCAGAAAATAGGCAAGATTTGAGGTGAAAAGTGGATGTTAAAGATGTTGGGGAAGCAGGGCTAGGACACAAACTTTGACTTTCTGGGACCAAGTCCTATATCTATGAAGCTTGGCTTTTCCATGTCTAGACAGATGCTCAACAAGTTATTGCCATATCTTTCTTTGAGTTAGTTGGATTAGTTTTAATATCTGGTGACTCCAAAAACCCTGACTGGTAAGACCACTAACAGAAGATGCAACAAACGTGTCATCGGAAAATTTGCATTTTCTTTTTATGTGATCCTTACAAAAGCCCTGAAAAATTAAGGAAAGGAAAAAGGTAATATGAAATTTTTATCCTCTGCTAGATAGCTTTTTCCTTCTTTGAAAGAACTGGAATTATCAACTCAGGACTGTCCACCTACATTATGCCACATAGCCATAGTCTCTTCAGATGCTGGCACTTCTCATAAGCTGAGAAGCCTCTCTATAAACATAAATGCCTCCCTTTTTCCTAATAATTGACACACAGTTGAAAATCCCACTGAGATGGTGGAGCTTTTTACCCCTAACACAGTGATGCCAAAACTGATATTGGCAGCCTTTCTCCACCCACTATACTTGTAAATCTGATGGTGCTAGGGGAAGGGGCCCATGGACATGATGCAGAAGTGAATCTCTTTGAGACTATGGACTATTTTAAAGAAACAGGGGTTTTAACTAATCCCTAAATAAACTGAGGGTGGAAACACAGCTACGTCTTGCCTATCAGAAAAATTCAAATATGTGACTATTCATTTTATTTATCAACCTAATTCATAAACCCAATTACTTAGTCATATACCAGTCCAGATGCTGTGAAAGCATTTTGTATCTGTAATTAACATCAATGCCAGTACATATTGAAAACAAACAACCAAACAAACAAACACCATGCCTGAATATTCCCTAGAAGGTAGATAGGCCTTATTTAATTTGCTGAATGTTTTAAGAGGCAAGACTGAGGTTTTCCAAAAGGAAGGAATTTGATTTTAAGACTACAATGTTAGATGTCCTATCTGACTTTCCAGTTTGCCCTGCTGACTTTATGGAAGCCATATTTAAGATTAAAATATTAACTCTTACTTAAATAATCCAGCAGCCTACCCTATGGATTGTAGACTTGCTAGCTCCCATAATGACAGAAGCCAATTTATTTTATTTATTTCTTCTTCTTTTTTTTTTTTAAGGTAGGGTCTTGCTCTAGGATGATGGCCCAGGATGACCCAGGAATTCACTATGTAGTCTCGGGCTGGCCTCCAACTCACAGAGAAATTGCTACCTCCGCCTCCAGAGTACTGGATTAAAGGTGTGACCCACCATTTCTTAAAAAATTATCTCAGCCTGGTCTGGTGGCTCATATAATGTGTAGGTTTTGATGAGATTGTTATGCGGGAATAATTTGATTTAGGCAAAGCTTTAAAAATTCAAATTTCTGGTCAGTCTTTGGTAAAAGTAAAGGGGAAGATGGTAAGCAAGTGGCACTTTAGCAGAATACTAAATAAGTGAAATATGAAAGGGTCATAGTCTAGACCTATGTAGGAATGGGGTGCTAAACAGATGAACAACCTACCCAATTTGAGAGAGTTTTAGAGAACAGGACATGAAGATGGGGTTACTGAAACAACGTGGAAAAGAAAAGAGGTCAATCAACATGTCCAAAGAACTAATTCCAAGAAAAAATCCTGGCGGGGAGTTAACCCTAAATTCCTCTGCTCTGAACTTGAATTGTTTCTGGCTTTTTGCTGCAGTTACCTCCAGCACCTCTTCCACCCCGTGACTTCCAGTGAAGAGCAGCACACCCATGACATTACCTTCACTGTGCTTTGAGGGTGTGAAAGGAGAAAGGCAAGGTCAGGTAGTGAGGGAGGCTCTGCCCCCACTGCGTGTTCTATGAAGAGGGAAGGTTGGATGGAGACCACCATGGCACAGAAGCTGTGGCAGCACAGCATGAGTCAGTGACAAGTATTCTGCAGAAGTGCTGGAAGTTCAAACTGGTGTCAGCTAGGGAGAATTCAGATTGGAAAGCAGGCTAAGGATGAGGGATATTCACTGAGAGTAAGAGCAATGAATGGCATAATCTAGGGTCAAATCCTACCCCCCGCTGCTTACCAAGGGGTGATCATAGTAAGCTATAGCATTATCCACTATAAGTTTCCGCCTATAAAAAACTATTAACTTGAAAAAAACGCCTTTGGCTTTAAGAAAAGTGCATGAAAAGCATGTGCCTGACTACTCAGCTCATAGGAAAATCTAAATCAACAGATATTGTCATCATTAATAAAGAGAAGCCTGTGGGTCTTTTCACGTGGTTGGAAAACACCACTTAATAACTAGTGTATGTGCTTCACACCCAAATGCCAAGTGTTGCCTTCCTCTGTAAGCCAAGCTTTCTGACTTCTCCATCATGCTTAGCCTCTTAGAACCCATAGGAGTCATAGGACATGAAAGTTTTTCCCTGATCCATTTATAAAAGGCATTTGAAAACATATTTAAAAGGTAGCTTATATTTAGCTTTATATATATTTATTACATAAATATATAACTTATATTTAGATGTTTAATTTATTATTAATATAATTTAATGTAAATTAAATATTAATATAATTTAATGTAAATTAAATATATAATATATATAATTATATATCATTTACATATTATTTGACGTGGAGCCAAGTGCTATGCATACAATTAGCATTCAACATATAATGGCCTTTTCAAAGTAAAGTTTTTTTGGTTTTTCAAGGTAGGGTCTTGCTGTAGCCCAGGCTGACCTGGAATTCACTCTGTAATCCCAGGCTGGCCTCGAGTTTTTATCACATAATTTCTGCAATGTTTAGTTTGTTTTGGCTTGTTACTGGATTTCAAAACATTTTCCAAGATCTCCGCTCTGAAACATCTTAAAGTACTTATTTAAACTGAAAGCACAGGAAGGCCTGGTGACACGGGCCTGTACTCCTATCTACCTGGAAAGCTAAGCAGTATGATAGCAAGTTCAAGACCCTTCTGGACTACAGAGGGAATTCAAGGCCAGTGGCTTAGTAAGATGCTGTCTCCAAATAGTAAAATGAGGGCTAAGGATATAGCTTAGTGGTAGAGTGCTTGCTTAGTATGCGTGAAGACCTAAATTCAATTCTTAATAAATATAAAAACAAAATTGGAAACATTATTCAAATGTTTCTTTTGAATACAAAGGGAGAAGTGGTAAGTATCTATGGGATACATAAAATCAATAAAGGTAAAATAACAATCAGTCATCATGAGTGCATCACCAAGAAAAATGAATATTAAATAATATCTCCCATATGCTAAACATGTTTCCATTTCCTGATTCCTGAATATATTCTGAAGGTTCCACTTGACAGTTTTTTTTTTTTTTTTTCATCTTGGAAGGACAATAGCATTATTTACTTACAGCCTTTTCAAAAGTACAGAAAAACAGGACAGAGATGTGGAAAACTTTTTGTTTTTTACATAGTAATGAAACACCATAGCAAGTATTTTTATAATTTGCTTTTAAATTGGGAAACTCATTTGCAGTTGATAATAGCATTAGGGCTTCCTGAATCTAGACACAATCTTAGGAAATATCAGAAGCAATGCTCCTATCATATTGATAGCTTGGTACACACACATGACCTTAAATCTTTTGCCCTGTGGTGACTGCTCACAAAGGAATCTGACTCTAAGCCTAAGCACTCTGAATGAGGGAGAAAGATCAGATCAGGGCCAGACAAGAAATGACAAAGACACACAACAGAAATCTGAAGCATACCTTTGGGATACAGGGTTATGATAAATTAATGCAGAAGGGCAAAATGTTCACACATAAATTGACAAGGACGATTTAAAAATAATACTCAGGAAAGTGATAAACTTATATAGTCTATGGCAGAGAGTGCAGTTATGTCACCTTTCTAAAATGTGACATATTTGAATTTTAAAGATCTAAAGAATAAGAATACTCACTAGGATATCACCATTAAAAAAATCCTTTAAGGGCTAGAGAGATGGCTCAGCAGTTAAGGTGCTTGCAGGCAAAGCCAAAAGACTCAGGTTTAATTCCCCAGTTCCCTCGTAAAGCCAGATGCAAAATGTGGCACATGCATCTGAAGTTCGTTTGCAGTGGCTGGAGGCCCTGGCATACATTCTCATTCTCTTTCTCTGTATCTTCTTTTCTCTCTCATGCTCTAAATAAATAAATAAATAAATGAAATATTAAAAAATAACTTTTAAAAATGGATAAGAGCTGCCCAGGAACAGGGGAATAAGGCACTGATCAAATGCATGTTAACATCACACAGCAGAATATGTGAAGGCAGATATGCTGCTGCATCTCCCCTATGTATGTATATGTATTTATGTTCAAGTATATTTAGTTCCTAACTTGACTAACTATTTTACAAAACAAAGCCCCATCTTCTACGCCTAGCCCCGTGTCTTCAGCATTAATAAGTAACGCTCCTCTCCGTGCTTTGAGCATTTTCAATACAGCATCACTTTTCGAAGTTCATGGGCCTCTTTCCAGCTCTATTGCCACATGCTGCTCCAAGCTACCATGTTATCTTTTGCCTAACAGAGTTAATGACATTCTAATTGTTCTCCCCTCCTGTTCCTCTTTATTCTATGTGATCAGAAGGAGATCATGTGTTATCTTGCTATTGCTGGCAAACAAATCACCTTGAATTTAGTGGCTCACAAACAGCAAGAATTTATTATCATGGAATTTAGCACTCTGTTTTTCTGGGTCTGGAATCTACAAATGGTTTTGCTGGGTTCTCTGCTGACAGTCTCTTGAGCCTGAAATCAAGATGTGGATAGGGGTGAAATTTCATCTGAGCCATGACATAGCAATTTGTCATGATTCATTTCCTTTTACTTGTAGGACTGAAGCCTTCAGCAACTAAAAGCCACCTGCTGTTTCCATCACAGAGGCTTATGCACACCAGAACTGGTTACTTCAAGTCTACAGGAAGAAAGCCTAGGGGCTTTTTAACATTTTCCCAACTGCTGCATCTGACCTCTAGACCTTTTTCAAGGTCTTCCATTTATGCCAGGCTCACCCAGGATTATCTTCATCTTGAATAACTTAAAGTCAACTGGGGGCTGTACTAGGGAGGTGGCTCAGCATTTAAAAATATTTGCTTGCAAAGCCTGCAGACCTGTGTTTGCTTCCCCAGTACCCACATAACATCAGATTCATAAAGTGGCATATGCAACTGTGTTTGTTTGCAGTGGCTTAAGGGCCTGATTTGCCCATTTTCTCTTTCTCTGCTTTTAAATATAATATATTTTTTAAAATAAAATAAACTTATAACCTTAATTGTATTTCTCAAATCCCTTCCTTTTTTGCCATTTTTGTCAGTTACTTTTGTCACTGCTGTGACAAACATACCTGACAAAAGCAACTTAAGGGAGAGTTTATTCTGGATCACAGTTTGAGGGGACACAGACCACCATGGTGGGAAAGGCAAGGTGGCAGGAGCACAAGGCAGCTAGTCACATTATAGCTGCAGTTCTAAAGCAGAGATGAATGCCAGTGCTCAGCTCAGCTTGCTTTCTCCTTTTTCCATTTTACTCAGATGAGACAGTGTTCAGAATAGTATGGCAGCAGAAACATTTTTATTCAGTTTGGGATTCTAGCCATTGGGAAGGTGTTCCTCATGAGTTTAGCATGGGATGTCTTTCTTCACTTAAATTTCCCTCGAAATACTTTCACAGACATGCCCATAGGCGTGTCTCCTAGGTGACTGTAAATCGGGTTAAGAGTGAAAATTAACCACCATGCTCTGTAACATAATGATGAGTGACATGTCTCATATTCACATTGATATTCCCTACCCACAGTCTCAAGAGCAAGATTATATGGGAAATGCTTATCACAGGGTAGGAACCTTAGGAGCAGTTATGAGTTACAGAAGATAGCAGTACAAAAAATAGGAGTGCTCCTGCGAGATAACTAGTTGTGTATTGGTTACTTTCTCATTGTTTGGACAAAATACCTGACCAGAAATCACTTATGGAAGGAAAGAGGTTTAATTTGGTGTATGCTTCTTTCTTTTTTTGCTGGGGGGAGGGTTTCAAAGTTGGGTCTCATTTTAGCCCAGGCTGACCTAGATGTCACTATGTAGTCTCAGGGTAGCCTTGAACTCATGGTGATCTTCCTACCTCTGCCTCCCAAGTACTGGGATTACAGGCGTGCGCCACCATGCCTGGCTTGGCTTATACTTGTATGTGGAATTTTCACCACCATGGGGAAGTGGCAGGAGTGGGAAGCCAGTGAGTGCCACATGGCAGTACCCTAAGCAGAGACAGAACTGCATATGGGTCTCAGCTAGCACACCTCAAGGCTCTCCTTCAGGGACCCACAACCTCCAGCAATGCTCCACTTCCCAAAGGCTTCACAGCTTCTCAAACAGCACCACCAGGTGGGGTTCAAGTGTTCAAGGGTATTTTTTATTCAAACATTCACAGGTAGTATTCTTACAGCAATCTGAATGGACGAGGCAGCAGACATGCATTAGAATTCTGCCTACAACACCACCCAGAGAATATCATTCTTGCCACTCTGGGTGATTGTATCTTGCGTATTATATTCGCTTCTTTCCACCCTTCTTCCCTCCTTACTATCCCCTTCTTTGTCCTTCATCCCTCTCTCCCCTTTCAACCTCTTTTTGTTTACTTTTATTTTCTGAAACAGGGTATCACTGTATAGCCTAGGATTGTCCCAATCTTTCTTCAGCCTCCCTCATGTTTGTTTGCATTACAAACATGAGCCACCATAACCAACTACATTTTCCTTAAATATTGTCTATATTTACCAAATCTTCTTCTTTGAATATGTGTAAGTTTCCTCCTTCTGCAAACAATTCTCTCAAACAAAATCATTCTCCTGTTTAAACTCCTTTGGTGGCATCCCATTGAGATCTTAGGGAACTCCAACCTCATAGTGTCATGACATCCCTACATGACCTAGTTCCTTCCTCTCTGTCTTGCAAACCTTTATTTGCTCCAGATTAGAACGTTTAATTGTCATTCTTTTGTTCTCTTCCTTAATGTTCATTTCTCTGACTAGATAGTAAGCTCAAGGGAAGTAAAGCCCTGTATGTCTTTGTGTCAACCTATCATGAGGAAATTGCTCAGTACATATGTGACGGCATGAAAAAATGCTAATGGCAAGTAGACTTTTCTGAGGTCAGCCTACATGATGTAGGCCATGCAAGTAATGCAAGAATAATACAAAAAAGGATGATGACAGGAAGTGACTGTTTCATCTATGAAACAAAGATTTATAACCCTCTACCCTCAACAGTGAAGAGTTTCAAGTAACAGACACCAAACAAAAAGATGTCTATTGAGCTCTTGTTGGTGGTGCAATCCAGTGTGGATGTTCACTAATCTGCTGGGTTTTTTTTTTAATTTTTTTATTTTTTTGGTTTTTCGAGGTAGAGTTTCACTCTGGCTCAGGATGACCTGGAATTCACTATGGAGTCTCAGGGTGACCTCGAACTCACGGTGATCCTCCTACCTCTGCCTCCCGAGTGCTGGGATTAAAGGAGTGCGCCACCACACCCGGCTCTTCTGCTGTTATTTTTATCCTGAAGCATAAGAGAGTTGATAGTGACTATCACCACTAGCACAATCCACAGATCTAGAAAGGATTTGGCAGCTGCGAAAGTGGAAGCATTCTGTCACTGTAACTGTTCAAACAGAATTTGAACAACTACTGGCAGGAATGTTCTAAAAAGGATCTGAGCATGGATGAGAAGTTGGGAAGAAACCAAAGTCAAAGCTGGGCCAAAGTTGTGAGCCAGAGGCCACATTCAGTTTGCAGATGGGTTTTGTTTGAAAGGAGCACTATTTGCAAGTTGATTTGAACATCTTTAGATAGAGCATGTGCTCTCAAATACCCATGGTATCTGCCACTTCTATTTCTTGGAAATGATGGATACACTTATTTATAACAGCTGCTGGCACCAAAACAGCATATGGGTTTCTACTATTGTACTCTCTAATCTTTTCTGACAAGGAAGGCAAAGGACAAGCTCATAGGTTGAGTTGCTGTTATGGAGGGATATCAGTTTTACACCAAGAATAATGACCACCTTATGTCTTGCCAGTCCTTTCTCTACCATTTAATCCTTGACATTCTACTCATTGAAATGTAATTCCTATTACCTAAGCTTATGGCTCACTTTGAAGACTTTTATCTTTTATCTAAATATCAGCTTAATCTTTCTGAGTAAGAAACTTGTTAACAATCATGTAGACAAAAAGAAAACGAAAGATTCCCCTTTTGTTCCTAGTTAAAAAAAATAATAATAATGAGCCAATTCAGACATTAGAAGGAAGGTATATAAAGTAAGAAGCCTCTCTGATCACATAAATATTGCATGCAGCCTGAGTGTTTCTTTTGACTTTAGTTCATTGTTACAAGAGTATTTGATTTTATCCGTGTGGAATTTTAAACCAATGTGCTTGAGTAACTTTAAGTTCAAAGGCCATTTTTACAATTTGAGAAGCTGAATTAGTATCTAATGAAGCAAGCACTGAAAATCCCTTTCCATTATAAATAGCAACTGGGAAATATCAACACTAGCAACATTCTGTGTGGGAAGGGGTAATTCTACCCCCTAATCCTCCGTTCAGCTGCCTCCTCATTGAAATGTGCCTAAGATAAGCAATTGAAATTGTCCAGAGGACCTCTATGATACCAGGCTAGCCTTGAGCTCACAATACTCATAAGCCTCTTGTATCAGACAGCTTCAGGTTCACTGAGATGAACTTCCAGACAAGGCACAGTTATGGAGGAAGGAATATTTATTGAAGCCTACAGATCCAGGGGAAGTTCCATAATGGCAAAAGGAGATGGCCTGCCTTCACAGGTCCAAGGAGAGAGAGAGAGAGACAGAGACAGAGAGAGAAGTACAAGCCTAAAAGTCAAAAGCCACAGCACACTTCAGGAACTCCTGCTAGGCACACTTTGCATATCTTTAGATTGCAATCTGAAACCTACCACCACACCTTAAGATCCAACCAGTGACACTGCCTCCAGCCAGGTGGCTGCAGATGCAAACTACAAACAATAAAGAACTGAATATATTGGGGACCATCTATTCAAACTACCACACCTCCCAAGTGATAAAATGACAGGTATGTGTCACAATATATCACTTTCTAAAAACGAGGGCACAAGAAAAATAAATCTTTACAAAGTTAGTTTCAAATGGAATGAATTATACTTGCTTAAAATATCAGCCCCCCATGTTAATTTTCTGAGGGTAGGATACCCCACAGTTGTGAAATTGTTTTGGAAGGCTGTATTCAAAATGAGGTTTATTCTAAAATTTCATCCTGAATTAGTCCATCTGTACTATGAAAGTATGAATATTAAGTACTTTAAAATTAGCAGTGGTTCCACTCATCCATATTATATTTATAGATATTTTTATTCTTTCTAAAAATATTAAAAGGCACCAGTTAGAATTATTCATCAATAATATATGCACTGGAAAATAGATGTCTTTTCAATTTTATAATTTGTTCCCCTAATACAAAATTAAAACATAAGTCAAAATTAAACAAAACTTCAGATGTTCATGACTAATTTCTTGCTTATCTATCTGAGTTGTTAAAGATATAAATTCACATATTAATGATAATCACTTTGTGAACCCTTATATTATGAACTTGGAGAAAAGCTGACATGTTTGCCTATATAGATAATTAATTTAGAAAGTGTCCTAAAATTGAGAGATTAAAAAAACACATAAAGATATAAAATATACACATTGGTGAGTCATTAACATCATCATTTATGTTAAGCTTTTTCTTTGATTTAAATTTTGCTTATGATTGGATTGAATATTTGCATAATATTGGCATTTGTTAAATAAAGCTTTGCTTTTTGTTTGTTTGTTTGTTTTGAGGTAGGGGCTCACTCTAGTGTAGGTTGACCTGGAATTCACTATGTAGTCTCAGGGTGGGCTCGAACTCGTGGTGATCCTGCTACCTCTGCCTCCCGAATGCTGGGATTAAAGGTGTGTGCCACCATGCCTGGCAAGCTTTGCTTTTAATTCTTTCTTTTACTACATGCCAAGTGGTTCAAAGCCCACATAGGAAAACTGAGGCGCAAAATAATAATTGGAATTCTTTCTGTATTTTATGAAATTTGTGTATAACTGAATTGCTTGTTTTGCAAGTGTACATGAATGTGGTAGACATGTGTGCATGTCTGCATGTGTGTGGAGGCCAAAAGCCAACATCTGGTGTTTACCACAATCACTCTCCACCTTATTGCTTTTGAGACAGGTGTGCTCATTGAAGCTGAGGCTCACCAATTTAGTTAAATAAGCTGGCTAGAAAGTGTTGGGGAATGTCCTCTCTGCCTCCCAGCTGTTGGTATTGCAAGCATGCACCACCACAGTCAACTTCTATGTGGGTTGTTGGGACTTGGACTCAGACCTTCATGCTTGTATGACTAGTACTGGGGTCACAACACTCGCCTACACATGCACAAGGAAGACTTGAGTGCGGTCTTCACAACAGCAAAAGGAAAAGTCAGTTCTTTTTTTTTTTTTTTTTTTGGTATTTCGAGGTAGGGTCTCACTCTACCCTAGGCTGACCTGGTATTCACTATGGAGTCTCAGGGTGGCCTTGAACTCACGGCAATCCTCCTACCTCTGCCTCCCGAGTGCTGGGATTAAAGGCGTGCGCCACCACGCCTGGCTCAAAAGTCAGTTCTTAAAAGTAAGACACTCTAACTGTTTTTCTAACCAGTAGTCTGCTACTACTATACCTAGAAGAAGTGAACAAGAACAAGGATTTCTTGAAGTTTTATTCTTGTTGTTTTTCTATTTTTATCTGATTTTTAATATTTATACACAATTATAGAATATTGCTTTAGGTTTCTGTATATGAACACATTGTGTGATAACTGAATCGAAGTAGTTAGCATATGCACTACTTTACACATTTTTCATTTCTTTGGGTGGGGCATCCAAAATTCTCCTAGCTATTTTGAAGTATTCAGTATTTCATATGGTTGCCATGGAATATCATTCCATATAATGGAATACCACCCTTAATTCATCATCTGTCACTGTAACTTTGTAGTCAGTGAGAATTCTCTCTTTATCCCCTCTTCACCATCTTCCTCAGGCTCCAGGGACCACTTCAGTACTTTCTATGCCTAAAAACATCGGCTTGTCAAAGTCCTATCCCTACTGTGAGTGAGAAATAAAAATAACCTAGCAATATTAGTACACCTAGTATCAAACAGGTGCTGCAGATGAACTGGACGGCAGTGCTAATGAAATTTAATATCTGCCTCTAAGGTAATGAGGCTTACTGTTACTCATGCTGTCATGTCCACCTCAGCTATCCAGATAGAGACATTTGCAAGACCTGTACTTAGCAGAAGGAAGATGCAGCGGCAGGCAATTCTGAAAGAAGGAATCACACCCCAGTGAGCACCTGGGTTTGCTTCCATGGAGTGAAAAGACTACCATCAGCAGGGCCTGGAAATTTCCAGATACTGATTAAGTTGTTACCCAAACTGGAGTAGTTCTAGAGAGGCTAGGAGGTACCATCTATTCTACAGTGACAGAGCTGTGGCAAGTCCAGTAAGCATGTGACAGAAAGAACCACAGGTCAGCACACGTGAGTGTGGAGGAGACACCTTAGAAAAGTCATTCACCATAAAAATCAGAAGCAGCATGTACAGTCACTAAGCTGTGTTTGTCATGGAAAGGTGAAGTAAAAAGTTCCAAAAGTGGCATGGGTAATGTTGATTTGGGAAGATTAGGAGGTTCCCTCACCTCAGCAAGTTTAGAATGCTTAGATGAGGGACAAGAAGGACCACCATGTGACATGCTAAAGGGCAACTGGAGACAAACTAAAATGACCAGAGGCACATGAATGCAACAAGAGGTAGGCCTCGGAATTAGGGAGAATTGCATGGGAGAGTTTAGCACTACAGCTATCTAGGTAGTCTGAAACACTAAACAAATTTGTTTATTCGCCTGTTGAATTACACCTACGGGTACTAAATCAGGGTCTAAGCACAAAAGATACAGTGATGAGCAGGGCCAGTCTGTGCCCTCAAGGAGTTCACAGACAAGGAAAGAGGCAAGCAACAAATAATGGCTGATGCAGGGTGTTGAGGAAACAAAGGAATGGGGGAGGGGGACAAAGATGTCACATGTGGTGTAGTCAGGGAAGTCTCATCTGAGGAAGTCACACCCAAGAGACTGTGAGAAACTTTGCAGGGCAGCCAAAGGTGGTATTGGAGCATTTGCAAAGATACTAAAGTAAGAAAGAGCTTAGCTGCAGTGTGGACAGGGAAAGGTGGACAGAAGCCAGGTCACAGAAGGGCAGTGTGAGCTATGCTCAGAGGGGAGGGCAGAGGAACTACTGAGGCTGAATAATTTAAGCAAATCTCTAAGCTTAATTCTTCCCACAGACTATGAGAACTGAATTGTCTGAATGAGTTATCATGAACATGAAATAAAAATGTATGACAAGAATTCAACAAACTATAAAGCATGATAGGAAACAATGTAATATTCCTTTCCTCCCATGGCCATATGAAATATGTCAAAAATAGATACTCTGTAAGGTAGAACTGTTGATTTCAAATTTGTCGACTTAACTTGGTCTGTTCAGGCTGCAATAGCCAATACCACAAACTGGGTGGATTATACCTAACAAAAATGTATTTCTCATTTTTAGAGGTTGGAGGCTTCATTTCAAGGTGCTCATAGGATTGCTGTCTTTTTGTGGCCTACGGGATATAGTGTTAGATTTGAATACATATATACGTTTTCTAAAAATTGAATCAAAATATATAGTATATGCACTGCCTTATATCATTTCTATGTGATAAGAAGATTCCAAATTCTTCTAGCTATTGAAATATCCCATACAACCTTGTTAACCATGGTCACTATTCTATGCAATAGAACACAAGACTAGGTTCCTCCCATGTAACTGTGATTTCGTGTATGTGTGTGTTGGTATATAAGTGCATGTGTGCACATTCACATATGTACGTATGGAGGCCAGAGGTCTACCTTGGGCATCATTTCTCAGTTTACTATTGAGTAATCACTCTCTATCCTATCTCCCTTCATCGCCTCTTAAGTGGTCTATGGCTACAAGATCTGCTTCCCAAAGTTCTAGTTCTAATGTGAATGAGAAATGAAAATAACTGAGCAATACAGGCACAACCTAAGTCAAACAAACATGACAGATGAATTGGACCATGGTGATAATGAACTTTTAACATCTCCCTTTGAGGTAATGGTGCTTCCTGTTATTTACTTTGTCAAGGAATTCTCAGGGAAATTTTGCGGAAGAGGGGGTGGAAAGAATGTCAGAGCCACATGTTGGGTCATGATATACAGAGACATTTATCTTACCCATAACTGTGGGCTAACTCCACAATGCATGACCCATATACCTCAACAAGGTGGGGCAAAGGGGAGGGTGTAGGTCACGGATGAGCCTAATAATGGTACCAAACTGACTGTATTTGCTGAATACAAAATTAACTAATAAAGAAAAAAAAGAAAAAAAGAAAATCTCAGCTATTGATACACATAAGACACTTGTGAACATTTCACATATCATATCTTCTTTGTAGATGGTCATGTTTGAAATCATCTCAAGAGGTACAAAGATCGTAGGAGCATCTCTTCAGCCTCTAATGAAAATAGTGCCTCCTTCAAGAACGATTTGTCCTCAAGATGAATTAACTCCCAAAGGCCCCAACTCTGAACAACATCAGCTTGAAGGAGGACATATCCCCTCAGTACATGAAATACGTACTAATTCTTCACCATTAAAATTACATCTACTTGTCATACTTTATCGGTGGATTTTTTTCCTGTGTGCCCTATAGTGATGCATGGTATCAGTAAGTGCTCCATAAACATTAATTTAATGAAGAATAGAAAGGGAAGGGAGGTAGAAAGCTTTTTTAAAAATTTATATATTTTTTAAAATAATATGCACTGGAGAGATGGCTTAGTAGTTGCCTGCAAAGCCAAAGGTCCGGGTTCAACTCCCCAGGACCCACATAAGCCAGATGCACAAAGGGGTGAATACATCTGGAGTTTTTTTTGCAGTGGCTGGAGGCCCTGATGTGCCCATTTTCTATCTGCTTCTCTATCACTCTCTCTCAAACAAATAAATGAAAAAATAAAATAATATATGCTAAATTGAAATTACAAACTAGGAGTTTTGTAGCCCAGGATTTAACTAAAATGTGTAAGACCTTAGTTCAATCTCCAGTAAAGGGGGGAAAAATCACACATAAGGAATAAAAATCATGTAGAATGCCCTTCTCCAAAGTACAAACCCGTATTGAACACTTTCTTTTAAAGGGTTCCTATTAACTAGGCTCCTCCAATCTGGCTGTCTAAAAACCTACAGCTAGAACAATCATATTTCCCACTTCCAGAAGGTGTGCATGTGTGCTGAATTCTAATTTCTTCAGTTGTTGGGAATTTGCATACTGCTCTAGAAGTTTTATTTGTGAGCTTTATGGGCTATGCCTCATTCCTGCTCTGCCTTTGAGCTCATTTACAAGCCAAGAGGACAAGTCCATTTCCACTGTTATTGCATGATTAAAAAAAAAAAAGACCATAAAACCAGGTAAATGCTGCCTTTCTTGCTGCTTGTTTCCATGAGTTATAGTTCTGGCATTATTAGGGAAAGATGAGACCCCTGTTTGAACTGTAAATGTAGCAATGCAAGAGCTGTTAATGAAGGAAAAAGTAGTTCGGTGCACGTTCCTTTCTCAGAGCTCTGTCTAAACTTGTTTCTCTCTCTCCTTCTCTCTCTCTGTCTGCATATGTAGTTTCATGTAGGTGTGTGTGTGTGTGTGTGTGTGTGTGTGTGTGTGTGTGTCTAGTTTTATGTAGGTGCACATTTGTTTGCATTCTGTGCATGTGGAGGCCAGAGAAAAATGTCAGGTGGTGGTGTTCCAGGCCCATGCACTATTTTAAGACAGTGTCTCTCATTGGTGTGGAGCTTATCAATTAGAAATGGGCTGGTGGGCTGGTCATGGTGGAGCACACCTTTAATCCCAGCACTGGGGAAGCAGAGGTAGGAGAATCGCCGCGAGTTTGAGGCCACCCTGAGACTACATAGTGAATTCTAGGTTGGCCTGGACCAGACTGAGACCCTACCTCAAAAAAAAAAAAAAAAAAAAAAAAAAAAAAGGCTAGTGGGAGAGCTTTGGGGTTTTTCTCTGCATAGCAATTAGAAGAATGTGTAAACATGATTGACTTTCTTGAAATGTTGGCTCTCTCTATTTTTTTCTTAGAATGTGTACATGTGCATGTGGGTATATTGGTACATGTGTGTACATTCACAAATGTACATATAGAGGCGAGAGAACAACCCTGGCTATCATTCCTCAGGACCATCCACCTTTCATAAAAGAGGTTCTCTCACTGGCCTAGAGCTCACCAAGTAGGCTAAACTGGCTGACAAGGGAACTACATGTCCCACCTCTCCAGTGTGGAGAGTACAAACGTGCACCACCATATCCGGCTTTTTTTTTTTTTTTAATGTGAGTTCTGGGATCAAACTTCAGTCCTTATGCTTGCCAGATAAGAATTTTACAGACTGAGGTATCTCCCTAACCCCAAATCTAGTCTAATCTTAAAGTAAGAGTTTCAAGATAAAACACAGAGTGAATAAGTTTGATTTGAGTTACTTTAAATGACAAGAAGGTCCTATTACACAGAAATACTGCTGTTACCATGCCACTCTGTTGGGGACAAAGAAGAAATCACCCCTGAAAAAAGTCATAGCCACATGTCATTTAAATTGCCTGTTAGAAAAAAAAAATAATCTCAGAAATCTAATGGACACTTTTATTTAATTTCCCCTTGACATCCTGTGACCGTTTATGACAGTATGTTATCAGAAGTCTTAACAGAAGTCTCTAACATGGCTTGCTCCAGCTTCATGTACCTTTGAACAGATACATCACCTGTTTACCTCATCATATAAACCACAAACCGATTTGCAACTGCGATGTGGTGGCTTCTCAGTGGGGCTTTGTAAGTTCCCAGCCCCAGTCTTATTTGATTACAGCACTGGCAAGTGATCAGATACGCCAGAAATCTTAACTCTTATAACAGGACATAATAAAATCAGAATCAATTAAGCCAGGTTGATCTATTACCTACTGTCATTCTGGCCCCACTACCTGTGACACCTTTGTTCACATTAGATAAGAATGACACTCCTCTTGGCGGATGCAAGCTGTATCAGAGAGCTCATTTTGGGGGACAGAATTCACGTTGGGTAACTTCCATAAACTAATATTGTCAGGTGGCTTTATTAAGGGATCAACCCACACACTCAGGGGACTCTGATAATCCCAGTTCTCCATCTCAGATTAGACTCAAACAAGGATCAGAGCATCATGTTACATGGGCCATCATGGTAGAGGTCAACACAGGAGAACTACATGTGAACTAGCACAAAGTCCAAGTGATGTGATCATTATGCATTACAGAGAATTGGAAAAGATTTATAAATACTTCTTAAAATTGAACTGGAAAGGAGGTAAGGGTCCAAGAGGAAATAACTCAAAAGAAGGAGCAGGTCAGCGGAACATAAGGAACATTTAGAAAACATTACAAGGCCCAGTATTGCTGGTGGTCATGCGGCATTAACACAAATATTCAAATATATGGTAAAGCTTTAACTGTAGATTGCGTCAGTAATATGGAAGGTCTTCAGGCAAGACTGAGAACTCTGCTTTTAATTCAGTGGTCACTTTCTGAAATAGTCTTCAGTATGTTCAAATGATAACAGCTAACAATTATTAAGTACAAAGTTCTAAGTATTTTTGCTAAGCTTTTATCATTGGTTATTTAATATAAGTATCATGAGAGCCTTAACAATATATATGAGGGTTGGAGAGATGGCTTAGTAGTTAAGCGCTTGTCTGTGAAGCCCAAGGATCCCGGTTTGAGGCTCTATTTCCGTAGTACCCACTTAAGCTAGATGTACAAGGTGGCATATGCGTCTGGAGTTCGTTTGCAGTGGATGGAGGCTCTGATGCACCCATTCTCTCTCTCTCTCTCTCTGCCTCTTTCTCTCTCTCTCTGTCTGTCTGTCATTCTCAAATAAATAAATAAATAAGTAAAAATAAACAATAGGTATTATCGCTCTATTTTGCAAATTAGGAAACTGAGGTTAGAAATGTCACTGTTCTCAGGGCAGAATAGGCTATTGAGGGAGAGGTAGAAAGTCTCTTGATCACTCCAAAATCCTAGACTCTAAATGTACTACTTATTTGATAATTCAGCAGAATTCTTTGGCAATAGAAGGCAAAATGAATGGAAGTGGTGAGATAAGAAGAGAAAGGCCATGGCAAGGCCTAGGCAAGAGGTGATAAAGACTGAGTAGTAAGAAAGATGCAAACAAGAAAGGTAATTTGATTGGCATTTCAGAGGAAGAACGATTCGGATTTAGTAACAGATTGGCTGTCTGGAGCAGAGACTTTGTTGTAGTTATCTTCTTATTGTGAGCACAAAACACCCAACCTGAAGTAGCTGACAAAAGAAACATGTTTATTTTGACTTATAGTCCCAAGGGGAAGCATCATGATAACAGCGAATACATGGCATGAACAGAGCCTGGACATCAGTTCTGACACAGTAGACAGAACAGCAGCAAGAAAGCGAGCCATCTCTGGCAAGGGGGAGCTGGCTGTACTACTCCTAAGCCTGCCCCCAGAAACAAACCTCCTCTAACAAGGCTACACCTCCCCAGTTGCCGTGAGCTTGTGACCAAGCCTTGGAAACACATGAGTTCATGAGGGTCATCTGGTTCAAGCCACCACAGACCTGTCGGATAAGGAAAGTTTTAAAGTGGAATGCTCAGCAGAAAGTGTTAAAAATAATTCAGAGTTCCAGGGACAGAAAACATGGTGGGCTGCAAGGATTTTCAGGTGGCAACTGATAAGAAGTATATTGGCTTGAATACTAGCAGCCTCATCAAAGATGAAAGTCATGGCATGGCAGAACCAACCAATAAGAGAGAGAGTGATAGCTTTATAGAACTCAAGCTATTTACCTCTAATCATATTAGGTAAGTATAAATGATTTACCTAAATACTGTATGCATTTGATTCTCTGCTACCAGGAGCTAAGCATACTTCTTATTTATTTATTTACTTTGAGAGAGAGAGAGAGAGAGAGAGAGAAATAGAATGGGCACGCCAGGGACTCCAGCCACTGCAAACAAATTCTAGACGTATGTGCCCCTTAGTGCATCTGGCTTGCATGGGTCCTGGGGAATAGAACTAGAGTCCTTAGACTTTGCAGGCAGATGCCTTAACCGCTAAGCCATCTCCCTAGCCCTATATTTCTTTTTGACATACACACACATTATGTACATTTTCACTTAAAGGAACATTTGGTTTTTGTTACACAATTTTCAGATATCTAAAACTCAAAAGTAATAATCTTAAGGACTGTCTATCATTTCACTATAGTTCTAATGTTCCATGAATGCAATGGATATTTTATTCTCAAAATGATAAAGTAGCTGAAACATTTGAGAGACACTTCCTCAAAGTTTATAAAGAAGACTACTTTTAACTAAGGAAAAGAAACTCAGAAGCATTTCAGATTTGAAGTACACTCTGGTTGGGAAGAAAGCATAGGAACAAAGAAGCGATTTTCATCTAGAAACATGAGAGTTAAGAGTTGTTCATATATATATATATATTTTCCTAAAGAGAGGCATCAAAAGGAATCTATTGCTAAGTGCATGATGTGAACTTCTAGGCCATGTAAGGATGAAGATAAAGGCCTGGTGATTTAATTGGGCACAAGTTCAATCTTACCTCCTATGGGTCACATTAGAAATAAAAGCTGATATCCCCAAATTCGCTAAATGGTATGATGTGTAATTAAGAGAGTTGAATGTCCCTTTATCAGATGGTTTCTTAAAGTGGATGCCTTGTGCTAGGCCCACTCCAACAGAAGGGCAGTAAAAAGACAGAAGGCACATGAAAGTAGCCAGGGTGTGGTCACTTTTAGGGCTTCGTGTCCTCTTTGGTATGAGTGTATACTGCCTTACAATTTTGTTTGTTTCAGGTACATGTGAAGTAGGAAAGCTGTGTATGGGTCAGCAGAGGGCAGCAGTGCTTCGAAAAGGCAGTGGAGCTCTAAGTCCCACTTGCTCTTCTTACCATTAAATGAGTATCCCTGGATTGACATTTCTCATTAAATCCTTACGTTTTTGTGAAATAAGGAAAGGACTTATGGCTTCAGAGAAATAGAGTGTAAACTATTTGTTCTTTCTGTTACAAATGGAGCTTTATACTGAGGGATCAAGAAATATTCCTTTTTGCGTTCTGAACTTAACCAAATGGGAAGCAGGCAGTCATGGGATGTTTGAGAACTGGACTGTGTGGGCAGCAATGAACAGTTCTAGTGTCAGACTTTTCTGTTTACCAACGGTGTGACACTGGGAATGTTGGGAACAAGTAGTAAATAGTAACTTATACACAATTATACATACAAATCTCATACCAATTCTGAGTTAGATATTAAAGCATCAAAATGGGAGATTATCTAACTAATCTACCTGAAATCATGCAGCTAAGATATACCGTTCCTGATAGGAAACTATTAACTATTATTCCAAATTACTAGAAACAGCTTAGCTGAAATATAAATGAGGGATATATAAACTTCATACAGACAAATAAAGGCCAAGGAAAATTTTCCTTCTTGCTTAAAAAGCTGGATCATGGGCTGGAGAGATGGCTTAGTGGTTAAGCGCTTGCCTGTGAAGCCTAAGGACCCTGGTCCAAGGCTCGATTCCCCAGGATCCACGTTAGCCAGATGCACCAGGGGCGCACGCGTCTGGAGTCCGTTTGCAGTGGCTGGAAGCCCTGGCGCGCCCACTCTCCTCTCTCTCTCTCTCTCTCTCTCTCTCTCTCTCTCTGCCTGTTGCTCTCAAATAACTAAATAAAAATAAACAACAACAACAAAAATTTTTTTAAAAAGCTGGATCATTAGATATGAGACAGTGTTCAATTAACCTAGAATCTGGCAGCCCATCAAGGGAAACTCACAATAGTTTAGAGGTCCTTTGGGATAGACTGAATTTTCTATACCACCATCCTACTTCTTCTTTTCTGCTGTTTTTGGTTTGTATTAAGAACGTCATTCAGCTGGGTTGGCTTCATGGGTCTATCATTCTGAGTAATTTTGTTATCAAAATCTTTACCTTTCTCTGATTTTAGGCATTTGAACACTTTATTTTTCTTCTGTACAAAATAATATTTATGGCCAGAAGTATAGTTATTAATGTGCCCACGTGGATAATGATAAGAAATAGGAAATATGCAGGGAAAAGACAGAAAGAGGTTTCATGAAGGACAGAAGGTGAAAATCCAGGTGGTGAAAGCTAAGCTGGGCTCAGCAACAGCTACGTGAGCGCCCGAAGTCAAACAAACCCACACTGATGACTACAAGTTTGTCTTCCTGAACTGCTGTTGGAAATGCAGCTTAGTATAAGAGGACATTCTCTAGAGTCCATCTTAAAAGAATAAGCTCTACAAAGATTTCCTGGTATTTTCAAATGTAACTTACTGTTCAATGAGGACGCTTCTAGAGAAAGGCTTCAGTGGGAAGGTCACACATATCTTTAGTGCCACATAACGTCCGCACTGTAGATTTCATTGATCCCTCTCCCCTTTCCTTAATGATTTCGCATTACTTCTTCTCTCTTACAAGCCCCATCAACCTCTTCCTCCACCCTTTTTATTGATAATCTTGCCTTCTAATTTACTGAAAAAATAAAAGGTGAGACATTCTGAGAACTTCTAGGCTCCAAGAATTACATCAAGCCCCCCTCCTGCACCTGCCCTCAGTTCTTAATGGTTTCATGTGCTCCAACTTTTAAACTTCTGATCTTCTGATCACTTCCGTCCTCTACTTACTGTTCCCCTTTACAACAAAAATCTTAATATTTTCTGGATTTTCTACCATAAGTTTTCATTTTCCATGGTTTTTCTTAAATCTACATCAATTGGATATGAATGTTCACAAAACCATTGAATTGCTCTTGTTAGCTATCAATGATTACTACATTGATAAAAAATAGTTATTACAGTTTTACTTAAACACACTGCCCATTACCTCCTTCTCTGTCTGCTTTCTTCACTGGATGCCAGGACCTTACAAACTTCTTCCTCATTTCATTCTCAGCCTCCTTTACCAGGTCTACTTCTCTCCATTACTGGGGATCCCAGGGTTTGGGGTCTGATAATCTAGCCATGCTTTCTTCTCTGAGAAGTTAACCCATGTTTTTTTGTCATACACACACACACACACACACACACACATATATATTTATAATTAATATTACCAGCACAAATCTTCCTCCAATTTTAGATTCACGTTGCCAACATACTTACCCTGTATTTCCATTTGGAGAAGATATATAACACAACAAATATGCTCACAAATATACTGAGTTCTCCACAAAACTTACTTCATACTCATTATTCTTATTATTTAAGGGGACAACTCAGAGGAGGGCAAAACAAAACAAAAATAAAAGATAGATGAATTAGAAAAAGAAGGGGTTCAGTGGAAAAGGTTGACAGAAGGGGAATGGAAGGTAATGGGAGAGGATTATGGTCAAGTTACACTATGATCCTGGATAAAAATTCTCAATAAAAACGTAAGAAACATCATAGGAAAAAAACTTTCAAAGAATATTTAACTATTTTACCATTTATCCTCACTATCTCTATATTTTTCGGCATGCTACACGGTAACCATCAGAAAAATCAATCAACTACTTTAGAAACACACAGAATGTGAAAATTTCTCTCCTCCATTACTACCAAGTTGTTCTGAACCATCATTATTTATCTGCATCATGACTACCTTTCTTTCTATTCATATTCTTCTTGGTCTAACAGTTTATTCATTTTCCAGCTAGAACCAGTCTTTCAAAATATGATGACACATTTTGTCAATTCTTTGTTCAAAATCCCTAATCACTATTCATTTTACTTAGAATAAGTGCTGTAGTTACATAATTTGAAATAAAATACTCGAATACATTATATAATTAGGCCCTATTACCTATCCAAGCTCATTTCCCATTCATTCTCCCTTTTATTACTTCATTCTAATAGTTACACTTGCCTTGCTGCTCCCGAACAAGGTAACACAAGTTCCAGTTCCGAGGACCTACTTTGCTTCCTTGTTGCATTTGATTTCCTCACATATCTGTTCACTCTCCTGTACCTCCTTAAATCTTACCTACCCTTGCCATTTTCTCAATGAGGCTTACTCTGACTGCCTTAACAGAAAAATAGACCATATCCTCTGTCTGACCCTTCTGATCTCCTTTGCCTGGCTTGAGATTCTCATTCCTTTATATCACTTATCACAGAACTTGTTACACAATAAACTTATTTACTATGTTTATCCTATCATTCTAAGTGATCTATTTTAAGACTCTAAAGGCAAGTCTTCCTTCTTTCCTTTCTTCTCTCCTACCCTCTCTCTTCTTCCTCTGCTGATGTTTTGCTCTAGGAGGAGCTGATTTAAATTACTATACAAGTGAAATGGTGGGTAAGGAAATAACGTAAAATTTACAAAAGATCAGGTGGCAAATATAATTTTGATTTGGCACATAACCTTAAAAGTCAAATTGCCAAATTTTAGAAGAAAAGAAAATTAGCAAGGGAACATGGGATACACTGGCTAATAACAACACGAGTGGGTTTAAACAGTCCTAATAAAATAAGGGATTTGACTTGCTAATCTTTAATTTGAATAGAATGTTCTAGAAATGGCACTGAAAAGCCCTTCACTTGCAACCCAAAACTATGCCTACAGTTTCCATAGCTGACTTGAACTACCGTCTCCTTAGCTGAATGAGTTCCTTTTAAAGCAAGAAAATAAACTCAAAAAATGTGCAGAGAACAATAAATAAATACTGTTGAAGTTCCATGTATAGAGGCACACAAGATTTTTTTAAAGCACATATGACTTGAAAAAATAAGGGTTTTAATTATGACATTTCTCTGAATACTCCTTTTAAAATCAACATAATTATTAAGTCATATTTTGTTTTTGCTGCTTAAGTTTAGCTATAAATTTTATCAAAATCCCACAAGATCAAAACAAGAAAATTGCTAGTTTGCCTGAGTATCTTATAAAATAGACAATTCCTCCAATCCCTTGATCACATTCCCCAAAGCACATCTCGTTGAACTTTTTGCATTTTGTCCTGTTCCAACCTGGACTATGGTTGTCTAGGATACCTGTCTTATCAGAGTCTCCATTTGGGTGGATCCCTTTGTTGCTCCATCCAGACATCTCCCTTAGCTTAGATTGCATATCATTCTGTCTTGTTTTACTTTTTCATCTATGTGGAGCACCCAAGAAATTGAATATGGGAGAGGGTTTTTCTAAATGTATGTGTATGAAATTGGTTTGAATGTACTCTGACCTTTGATTCATAATGCTAGTAGAATTCTTGATAAGGGAAAAATTATCATTAGAACTGGAAATTATGTTCCATTGTTTTCCAAGTGTATTAGTATAGTATAGTATTATATAGTATAGTATTGCTATAGGGAAGTCTTTGTCATTGTGATTTGTAGTACATTGAATAAATTTCCTTGTCAGGATTTGAAAAACTGGTCTTTGGCACCAATATTGTGATGCTTCATGGTAATATGCCTACGTATGAATCTAATTTTATTCTTCGTTGTTGGTAGTAGGCTTTTGCAATTTTGAAACTTATGACTTCCCATTCTGGAAAATTTTCTTGTACTATTTCTATTAGATTTCATTGATGCACTTACTATTTCTTTGCTTGTAAAAAACACCCAATAAAATGCAACTTATGGGAGGAAAGGGTTTATTTCTGGCGTACAGATTGCAGGGGAAACTTCATCATGGCAGAAGGAGCTGGCTCATTTCATCACGCATCCACAGAAAAGAGACAACAAAATAGCCCAAACTGAAGCTGCTTCTGACCACACCTTAGGGCTGGAATCAACATCTGCTCTAGTGACACATTTAGTAGAAGGCTCAAGGAAAAATACCTTAGGCTTAGTGCACGCCTTTAACGCCAGAGCTCTGAAGGCAGAGGTAGGAGGATCACTGTGAGTTCAAGGCCAGCCTGAGAGTACATAGTAAATTCCAGCTCAGCCTGGGCTAGAATGAGATCCTACCTCAAAAATAAAATAAGATAAAATAAAAGTTCTTAACTAGTCTTATGTTCCTGTTCTCTCCTCTCCTGTCCTAGCTCTCCTCTTATTTTTTTTTTTATTGCTGTGTCCTCTTCCATATTTAGGAAGAGTTCCTCCAGGTAGTTTTGTTGTGATTTTCATTTGCATAATCATATTTTGAATTTCTTAGAGATTTGTTATTTTCTAAATGTTCCTTTTTCTATTAACCTACTATTGTTTTTTGGTTATGATATTGTATTAACAATATAAAGAAAGTATGTAGAAAGTTTTCTCTTTTCTTGTTTATTTTTTGTTTCTTCAAGACTCCTCTCTATGTCCTTAGTTTTGCCACTGTTGTTATATCAGAAGCTTCCTTTCCTCAGCAGCTTTTCTTAAAGGTAGAAAGAAAAAAAAAAAAAGAATTGAATGTGACCTTTGTTGATTATAGTTTGTAAAATACTCTGTAAGCTGCTTCTTAAGAGAAACTCTAATGTCAGTAGCTTTAGGTCTTTTTGTGCAAGAAGATTTTTATGTCCTAACTTTATTTTAAAATTATCAAAGTCAACTAATTCCAGAAGTTCTGTACTATTAACTTAGTGCTTCTCTGTTTTCCCTGTTAGCCTGAAATTTCACACACTTGCTGTCCAACTTCAATGTTTTATTGCCGTCTTTGCTCTTCCTTTTGGCTATTTCTCCTTCCGAAAATCATTTTCCTATCATTTTTGTAAATTTTAGAATAGGGAAAGACCTTATTAGTTGTATTAAATCTTTCATCTTACTGGAAATCATTCCAGATCTGAATTTAAGGTGATTGAAATATCTACGAGAACCTAATTTAATACATTTATAGATTTGGTTTTTTATTGTTAGGAGGTTATTTAAGTGCTTAGCAAAGATTGACTTTTTTCACTCTAAGTTCATCTGGAGCTTTAAAATATTTATTAAAAATTACACAGATAGTGCCTCATGCTTCTGATGCCAGCACTTGAGAGGTAGAGGTAGGAAAGCTGCTATGAGTCTGAGCCCAGCCTGAGACTACATAGTGAATTACAGGTCAGCCTGGGCCAGAGAGCAACCCTACCTCAAAAAAATCATAAAAATTATAAAATATAGTTCCAAATATTTAAAGATGTTTATGTAGAGGGCTGGGGATGTGGTTCAATTTCTAATGCTGACCTAGCATGCACAAAGCCTCGAGTTTGATCCTCAGCACTTCACAAGACATGGTGACACACATTTGTGAGCTTGTCTATAATCCCAGGATATAAGGAGGTAAAGGCAAGTGAATCAGAAGTTAAAGGTCATCCTTGGACACACATTAAGTTTCAGGATAGTCTTATCTACATGAATCTCTAACTAAAAAGGCTTGTAAGAGAGAGTCAATTTGGAGGGCTCAATCTGTTACACATACAAGTTAAAAGAAACAAATGGCTATATTTATTTTATAAAGAAATGCCTAGAGTTACCAATTGTGCTTAAAGTATAGGAGAAAAATGTATTTCTAATTAATATTCAGTTAATAGTTCTTATACATTGCAACACAAATAACCTGAAATAGTATGCTTCAAAAAAGACAAACCTTTATCCAACTACAGAGCTAATCAATAGGAACAAATAAAAAACAACATAGCTACATTATCATACCAGTGTAAGAAGCCAGGAAAATAGATCTTTATTTTAGTTTAGACTTACTGTTATGGATTGGATGTCAAATATAACCATAGCTTAAAAGTAATACTAAGAGATTTGACATTGGTCTGGCCATCATTAATCAGCCTACCATGCCCCTAAAAATTGTAAAACCATTGATGGGGGAAAAGCTGACAGAGAATTTCTTTGCAGAAAGTGTTCAGTACACTTTGCACCCACATTTCACCTCTACTCCCATATGAGTTAAGGCTAAGGAAAGCATTCCCTCATGTTAAAGTGAGCAGAGGTCTCTAAGGCAAATAACCAGAAGACATGGCTATAGCCATCTGGCTAGATTGAAAGAGACACGGCTGCATGCTGAGATGCTTTTCCACATCAAGTATGAACTAATGTTCTGGAAACCAGATGCATAATAGGGGACTAGTGGGAAACTATGGAAGATGGTCCTTTGGGATTGTTTGCAAAGGGGTCTCATGCAAAAGGAACATTAAGTAGTGAATGGGAAACTCAGCAGTTTGGAAGAAGTTGGGGGTGTGAATGGAGTCAATCAAAGGGGAAGTGTTTTCCTATCTACAGTTAGATTATCTTTGGCACAACTCCATAGAACTACATCTTTTGTGGGGAACAGTATTGCATAGGACAAAGTAAGAACAATAACTTGTTGGCCCCAGCATTAGTGACTAGATAACAACTGTCTTCCTTCACTGTGCCATGAGCACAAGATTCTGCTAGACTAGAAAGGAACAAACTGCTGTTATGACCAACTGGACTTTATTTTTCAGCTCTAACTATTACCTCAAAGTTCCCTACATAAACCCAAACTCTCAATGCTTCTTTCTTCACTCCTTACTTTATTAAAAAAAAAAAAATCTCCTACAAATCTCATGGCTACTTGTATTGTTATCAAGTCTAGAGCCTATTTCAAAATCTCCTCATGTTATAAATTAGTGATTGCTTAATAAGTTTAAGCCTGTTGTGAAGTGATAAGCTCCATCCTGTTATTGTTTTTGTAAATAATGGAAAAACAACCCTACTGTACTTAGTTTATTTTGCTCTATAAACTATGGTGGTTTTTCTAAGCTTCACTCATAAACTCGTATTTGCCTCTTTTACATGAACAAAGACTAGGTTAAAAAGTTTTAAAATGCTCTCTACTTTCCTTTTAGATTCTCCACTGTTGACGAAGCAACCAAGAGGAAATAAGCTGCCCTGATACTGGCAGGGGCATCTCTGAGTTATTCATCATGCTAGTTCACCAGCACACAAACGATGTGGTGAGTTTCCCATTTCTACTTGCCACACAGAACAAGTGCATTGCTTTTGGCTTATTATTAACTCTTACTCGTCAATTTCTACCAAACCTTATTTAAACAAAAAGATTATTGTATCTTTTTCTCTCCAATTGATCAGTCCTAAATTTGATCAATACTGGTCTCCATATAATCCACTAAAATATTTATGCATCTTACTATGCTTTTTTTTATTTTTTTATTTTATTTTATTTTTTTATTAGTCAGTTCTGTATTCAGCAAATACAGTCAGTTTGGTACCATTATTAGGCTCATCCGTGACCTACCCCCTCCCCTTGGCCCCTTCTTGTTGAGGTATACGGGTCATGCATTGTGGAGTTAGCCCACAGTTATGGGTAAGCTAAATGTCTCTGCATATCATGACCCAACATGTGACTTACTATGCTTTTTATCCATTACTCTTCTAAATTATCTGGTCTCCATATAATCCATTAAAATATTTATGCATCTTACTATGCTTTTTATCCATTACTCTTCTAAATTATCTTATACTTTCAGAAAAGTTGGTAGGTACTGGTTAAAGAACCTTAAATCTTGTGTTTTCTTTTTCATGCAAGCAACTCCTTAGAATCTCAATACTTTCAAAATAAACATGGGTGATATTAAATGTATTGTGTGATTTTATTCATCTGTTCTCATGGTTAGAATGAGAAAGGTATTTGCTTCTACAAATTTCTGCTGAGGAAGTGGGAAATGGAAAAAAAGAACAAGTAGATAATAATAATAAAAATAAGAAAACCGTTTTAAATATTTTTCAGACATTCATTTAACAAAATGATAATATTAAGTAACATGCATACAAGTAGTTTTTTTTTCTTAAAGCTAGACAATTTGCCCATCGACCACTATACAAATATCCATATTTGCTGTTTGCACAATATTCTATTACATGGTTAATGGTTGTGCTTTAATATTAGGCCTTAACTTTCCCAAACAGGTGACTGGTATTTTAGTCGAATGAAAACTACAGAATAAACTGGATGATTTTAGACACTTACTGTGCAGCTTCAGGGATATTGGGCATATTTCCTTGGATTTGAGCCTTCTTTAGCAGAAGCTTGTTGAGTTCTCTCTCAAATATTCTTGCTGTTGCACTGGGTTTATTTCTATCCTGGATTCTAAATCTCTAAGCAAAGAATTTCTTTCAATAGCTCAGTTCTTTTTTTTCTCTATCTTTAGCAGACTATTGAAGTGAGAAGTCTATACCTTCCCACTTATTTCCCTATGACTAACATTAAGACACTTTTGATTCTGAGTAAGACAGCAGTGACTGAAAGACTAAAGAAATAATATGAGTTTTAGGTTCAAAGAGCAAGTTATTCATTTACTTAAGGAATGTTCAGGGAAATATTTAGCTTAAAACCTGAAACATGTTTACAGGGTTGGAGACCATTTAAACACGTCAGTCCTGGTTTGTTCCTCACAAAACATTAGCATAAGTCCTATCATATTTTTAAACAATTTTATTTATTTGCAGGTGTATATGGATGTGTGTGGCATACATGTGGAGGTCAGAGGACATACTTGAGATACCTACCCCTTGCATCTGTCTTTATATAGTGCTGTGGAATTGAACCTGAATTGAAGCAGGCTTTGCAAGTGTGGTGGTTTAAATCAGATGTCCCCAAAACTTCATGTGTTTTGAATGTTTGGTCCCCAGGTCATGGCAATTTGGGAGGTAGAACCTTGCTGTAGGAGGTGTGTTGCTGGGACTGGACTTAGGGTTTTTAAAGCCAGCTCCCCCTTGCCAGAGTTCAGCGATCTCTCTTGCTGCTGTTTTCCACCTGTGGTACAGGTAGCAGAGGTAATGTCCAGCCATACTTTGCACTGCCATCATGAAGCTTCCATTTGAGACTGTAAGGCAAACAAAAGCTTTCTTCCCAGCAGTTGCTTTTGTTCCAGGGCATTTATCCTAGCAGCATGACGGTAACTACAACAAGAAAGCCCAGCTGCTGAGCCCTTCCCTTCAGACATATCACAGTGTCTGAAATCAAATTATATTCGTCAAAAGGGAGTAAAAATATTCAATGCTTTACACGTGTTGAGGATGTGGAGAAATCAGAACTCTTCAGCAACACTGGGGAGAAGATAAGATTATGCAAACATTGAAGTGCAATGGAAAGCAGTATGGTGTTTCTTCAGAAAAATCAAAACTTGAACTGCTCAAGGACCCACCAATCCTATAATGGGTACATTTTATCTAAAAGACTTGAAATGGAGCCCCGAAGAAATATTTCCCTATCCACATGGATATCAGCAGTCTTCATAACAGCCAAGAGGTAGAACCAGTTGAAACATCCACAAGCAGATATAAAAATATGGCAGACGTAACATATATAGAAATATTATTCAGCTTTGAAAATAAAGAAATTCCTATCACATGCTAAAATATAGATATACCTTAGGGGCATTTTAAGTGAAATAAGTTCATCACAGAAGGACAAATACTGTATGATATCACTTAATGAAACACAGAGAACACTCGAATTTATAGAAATAAAGAGTAAACTTGTGGCTATCAGGAAGAGGGAACAGGTGAAAGGAGAGATGTCGTTTAGTAGGCTTATAGTCTGTGTTCTGAACAGCTGGCACTTAAAATGGTTATAATCATGAGAAAGAAAAGTAAAATTATTTTAAGGATACTAGCTTATTTTTTCTGTGTGTAGTTATATTCATTTAGAATCATAGCTATCAGTCAATCACATGGAAAAAAGATGCTGGCTAGCAGTTATGTTTTCTATCCTAAATCATGAGTAAAGATTTTGTGCAGCTGGCTGGAAGTGCGTGGTCAGTCAGCATACACACGCTTCTACTGTGAGCCTGGGTTGACAACACCATCTTGGGATGCTGCCAAAAACCCAGAGAAACTTTTTGAAGTTTGAACCAGTCATTGCAGCTCCAAACTTCACTGAACTGAAGAGCTGAACAGATCACTAAGACTCAATTATATAAAATCAACACACATAGCATCATGATTTAGAAAGTAGAATCAGAGCTCAGCCTAAACCTTGGTTGTTCCACTTAATGACTCTGGACAAGTCACTCAGCCATCTTAAGCCTTAGGCCTTCCTTCTCATTTCTGTACAGTGAATGAGTTAATAATTACCTTATGGAGATCTTAGCAGCACTGCCTCAGAAAAGAAAAATACCTCCTGCTGCTCATTCATGGAATAAATCATAAGTCTTGGTTGTTAATAACAGCGACTTATTTTTCAAAGTGATATGTGAAGAGTTTTTCTTGTTAATAATATGACTAGGAAAATAAATCATCATACTTTATTGACTTTCTGAAGTCAAGTTTCATAATTACTCTGATCTTATAGATTATTTAAATATTTCATTTCTCTCATGATTATCAAACTCTTTGCCATCCTGTGAAGTAGCCAAACTGTATGTAATGGTTCATCTCTGCTTGCCAACTTGATAGGATTTAGAATCACCATGGCAACAAATTTCTGATTGTGTCTATGACGGATTTTCTAGATTAGATCAGTTGAGGTACAGGGACCCATGGGAGGCATCATACCATGGGCTGGGTGCCTGGAATGTTTACAAAGGAGAAAGCTAGTTGAGCATTTATTTAACTATTTTTGTCTTTGCTTCCTCCCTGCTGATGTTGTGATAAGGTTTTATTTGGGGATTCAAATGCAAACCCTATACCTGAGCCCATGCCTGTTTCTAACCTAGGAATTGGATAAACCAGACTGAGAAGGATAATTATTAAATTATTACATTTTTTAAGTCAGAAGTCAGGAGAGGTGAAAGAGAGCCCACAAACAAACAAAGAGGGAATGGCAGGGAGGTTAGGTGAGGAAGGGGAGAAAGTCCAAGAACCAAAGGGTGAGGCGCGGAAACATTCCATATGGTCTAAAGACCCATGTAAAATCCATGGTCCTAGGGAAACATAAAAATATCCTTCCCTACTCTGGCAGCAGCTTAGCACATTGTATAAGGGCAAAAAGTAAAGGCCAATTACATACAAGTTCACTATCATGGAGAAAAATGCCTTTTCTTATTGAATCCACATATCCAAAGTACAGAACCAGCAAGGCTACTAATTGACTAGCCCAGCAACTTGGTGTTATAACAGGCTGCTCTCCTCTGCTCACTGCAATTTCTGGGCTCCTATAATCTATGGATCTTTCAGAGACTGAAATAAGATTCTGAACTCTTTGCATAAGTGTGAGTTATTTCCTTTTTTTGTTGTTGTTTTTTGTTTTGGCTTATGGAAGTAGATGCAACATACAAATGGAGCAAATGACAACTGTGTCATAGAAGTCAGATCTAATTAACAGTGCTCCATAATTATATACATATGCCAGAAAGTGGCCATTCAGACATGATGCTCAATTTTTGGTATTAAGCACAATCATCAAATGCCATTATTAGAGGGAATTAAAAACAATGGTAAACATTTAAATAACTTCTTAAATGCTAGACATGGTTAAGATATTTACACTATTTTTGATATATATACATTTTTTGATATATTTACATTATATACACATTTTGATATATATACATTTTGATATATTTACATTATTTTACTATATATATATATATATATATATATATATATATATATATAATTGGTAGGCAAGCATGGTTTTTATTCACATCACAGGAATATAAACAGGCACAGACGTAAAGAATCTTACCTAAGGTCACACAACTAGCAAGTTATCAAACCAACACTTGACTTCAGTTCGAGTCTGGAGCCAGGAAGTCCAGTTGCAGGGCTTTCCAATACTCTTCCCCGAATCTTCCTCGGTGATCAGGCACCTTGTCCTCCTACTTTGCCTGGAATTTCTTGCTAACTTATTCAGCCAGAAAGACAAACTCCTTTACTTTGGCTGATCATGACTAAGCTTTTACCTCTATTAAGGTGAAAGGAAACAGGAAAGCCAGGAGTTGGAGTAAATCTAGGGTGAGAAGCTTGTTAACAAAGGATAGCAATTAGAAGATTTTAGGCTTGAGGACACAAGCTTCATGTAGTCACTGTATAACCAAGTACCACCTTAAAGAGGGAATTCCAATAAAAACCAAGCAGTAGGAAAATAATTCAACCTGGGAGTAGCCAGAATCAGTTAAAAAAAAAAAAAAAAGAAAGAAAAAGAAAAACTAGAATCAAATCTGACATGGCTACACACAGAAAAGGTGGAGAGAATACTGAGTTTCAGGATCTATGGGAAAGAAAGCTAAGTTAACAATACAGAAAGGGGCATTTATTTCAGGAAATTTGGTATAATTTTATCCTAGTGGAGAAAAAAGAGATCATTTACATGGTAGCCAAGGTCAAAGTTATCATGTAATAGTGGTTGAATAATAGCAATAAGTGGAAAGTAAATAGGGAGACTGGAACATTTTTAATGGAAAGAACATCCAAATATCACATGAGCACCATTGATGAATGCATAACCAGGCATTCCAAATATGTGAATAATGAAAGAATTCAATGCTTCAAGTCCACAACTTAGATGTGAGAGTAACAAAATGATTTGCCCTATAAATTAACAACTGATCTATTTCTACAACCACACTAAGTATATATTGTTTAATTTTTTATATTTCTGTCACAGTTTTATAGTTACACACATTAATGCAGAATACATGGCAAATTCTTCTATTTTACATGATATACATAGCTGTTTACTTTCTAATCTGGATGAAAACCTTTGGAAACATTTTATAACTTGCCTAGTCCTTCTTCAATAGTATGTGGGATCAAACTAGATTCTCTTCTTGATATATGGGCTAACATAAACACAAATTCTACTCTAATTTTACATGTTGGTAATATTAACAGTAACAGTGATCTACTTCATAACTTCTAGAGTACTACTCTCAAATAACTTAAATTTAATTATTTAATACATCGATGTATTAGACCATTTAGACTATTAAAAACCATAAGAAAAATATTATTACCTCTAAGAAAATCATAGTTGATGATTAATGTATGTACTTCCAAGAATTCATTTCAATTTTTAGAATAATATTTGTGATCAAGTCTTATCTACAAAGTTGTATTTATAAATTTGCCTTATCTTAAGAGGTAATTTTTCTGATATTAAACTAATCATAAAATAATATATTACAATTGACTATTTTTGAATAAATAAGCCATAATTGCACTATTATTATAAAGCATTAGTGCTTTTAAAACATAATCTCATACATATTAATGTGCATTTCCACCTCTCCTCTTTTTCAAACACCCTGTTATCACTGACATTATATGTTATATTTTTCTAATTTATTATTTGTACTTTGCCATAAATTTGAAAAATCACATAATCAAATGTGTTAACATTTCATCTAAATTTCAGTGTTAATTTGCTTTGAAATAAGAATTTAATGTCTAAAAATGCATTGGACTTGGCACATAGATGAGGTGCAATGCACTGAAGAAAATACTCATTTTAAACATATTTTTCAAGATTCCTGGCCTTATCCAGTTAGTAGATATCATTAAACATTTGTCATTAAATGTAGGTGTCATTACTGATATGTGCATATTTGCCTTGCACCTGCTTTAGTGCCTAACATAGTTGGGCATAAGAATTTATGTGTGTGTTAAAACAAGTAGATATGTATTGAAAAATAGCACTTAATGTAGCTATGAAAGCATCACTGATACATGCTCCAAGGTTTGATAAATGTCCTCCTTTCACATAACTCACTGAGTAGCTTGCTTTCTTCAGAGGTCCTGTGTAGAGTCTACTAGTTTTGTCCCTGATATCTGTACTTACTTTCTTCTATAAAGGGTTTAACTGAGCATAAACTGCCCACTAAAAGCCCAACCACTCACACTTACATAGTTCCAGTTGCTGCCATGTGGTTAATCTGGCCAAGCAAGAATGAGCATGAATGAGGTAGGCCATGTTCCTAAGGGAAACATTTTGTGCTCGTCTTTGCTTTTCCTAGTTTTTCACAAGCTGAAAGGCAAATGATGGAATGGATATCAGAGAAATCATTTTAGGCCAATAAATAGGGGCTGAATTCTAAGGAAGAAGAAAAAGCAGATTCATTTGGCCTTTACACTAAAACATCTGCCCAGAGGTTACTTATCCTCACTACTTTGCAGGACAGAAATAAATAATTTTTGGCCTTTATTACAGCAGATAAATTAGTATGCTAATGATTTCTGCTTCTGTCTGACAGAGGCAGCTGGGGTTAGTTGATTACTCTTAGAAGATCACCATTATTATTATCCCCATACTAAAGTCACTAAATTTAGTGGCCATTCCCCAATATTTAAACATCTTAAAAGCCAATTTCATAGGCCAATTTATACAGCTTTTTGAGAGTGAAGAATGCCATACTACTCAAAACCAGATGTCACCAAAGCCTTCCAAGTTTATTTAAAGAAAAAATTATTTTCTCCAAATTAAGTCATCAGTGTATCCATCTGACCCAGACTCAGTTGATGTAGAACATTCTAAGAATTTATTTACGAGGAGAATATTGGGTATGCTTTCAGATCATATGCGTTCCCATACAAATGTTGAAATGAGAAGTAGTTTTTCTTTTCTTTCTTTTTTTTCTGAGGTAGTGTCTCGTTCTTGTCCAAGCTGACCTGGAATTCACTATGTAGTCTTAGGATGGCCTCAAACTTATAGCAATCATCCTACCTCTGCCTCCCGAGTGCTGGTATTAATGCTGCGCACCATCATGCTCATCTGAGAAGTAGATTTTCAATTGACTGCTTACAATAGTGCCAGGTAATTCCCGTAGACCTTGTAAGCATACCTTGCATTCACTTCCTGTCCTAATATTCCTCGCTACCATCCTTTCTTAGAGAGACAAATCAGGAAGTAACAGCAATGGGAACTGCTCAAACATTTAAAATGACTTTCTTTGAAAGACTAATGGATATATTATAATCTATTTTAGATTATTCAAATCCTGTATATAAAAGGTCAGAATTTCACCAGTACTTCTGAGATTTTAGTAGAACCATTACTGCATATAACAATTCTATTAGGCAGATTTTTTAAACAATATTCACTTCAATAAATTTTTCCTTTTTATTTTCTGAAAGTATAAAACTCAAGCTTACCCACAGGGTACCCAGACATCTGTCCAAACATCATCCTTAGTATGTGTGTGTAGGGGTGATCTCAGTAAGGTTAACATTTGGCCTTATAGACTGGGTAAAGATTCCCTTCCTAATATGGATGGGCCATAGCCATCAATTCAATAGTGTAAGAGAACAAAAGTGCTGAGTAACTGAGCTCTTGGTTATTGCTCAAGATGGGAAACCAACATCTCTGGCCTTTAGATTTGGACTGAATCATATTCTTTTGTTAAGTTTTAAGTTTTCAAGTAAGTTTTCTTTTCTTTTTTGTTGTATTTGTGTGTGGTATTGTGTGTGTGTGTGTGTGTGTGTGTGTGTGTGTGTATGCGTGCGCGCGCAGAGGCCAGAGGCTGACATCTGGGTATACATCCTCATATACTCTGCACCATAGTTTTTGAGGCAGAGTCTCTCACTGAACCTAGTCAGCTGGACTAGCTAGCCAATAAATACCAGAGATTCTCCTGTTTCGCATCCCCACAGCTGGTATTATAGGTGCAATTGCCACACCCAGCTTTTACCTGGGTACTGGGGATCCAAACTCAGGTCTTCATGCTTATGTTGCAAACATCTGTTAGTTCCTCTTGACTAGACCTTCCATCCTTGATTTTCTAGGTTTTCACACCTTCAGATTCAAACTGGGACTAAATATTGGCTCGCATCAGTTTCCAGTTTAAAAGTACATGCGACTTCTCAACCTGTATAATTGCATGAGCCCAATTCTCTCTAGTAGTAAATTTTGTTTACACATACATACATACACACACGCACACACACTACATGCGTGTATATTATTTATTGTTTCTCTTTCTCTTAAGATTACCTAACTAAAGCAATCTGATCTGGGGTACTGTGCCAAGATGGGAGCACTGCTGTAACATATATATAAACATGTCAAATTTCACTGTTTCTTGCTCTAACTTATTCCATTTTGTGTAAAGCTCATTTCTCAGGCCATGCTTTGGTCTGGAAGACTCCATTATTTTTTTTATTAATTAGTTTTGTACTCAGCAAATACAGTCAATTTGATATCATTGTTAGGCTCATCCATGTCCTACCCCCTCCCCCTGGCCCCTCCTTGTTAAGGTATAAGGGTCATGCATTCTGGAGTCAGTCCACAGTTATAGGTAGGAGAAATGTCTGCATATCATGACCCAGCATGTGGCTCTGACATTCTTTCCTACCCCTCTTCTGCAAAATTTCCCTGAGCCATGTTGGGTTCATTTTTCGTCTGCTTCAGTGATGAGGTGTTGGGGCCTCTGGGTCTCTGGATATCTGATTTTGTAGGAGTTGATTTTTCTCTGTGTTGATCTCCTTCACCCATTTGACTTCATTTTAAGTATAAATATAGACTCAGGATGGTCCTGCACCCTGCACACATAACCATCACCTGTGCAGTTCCACCAATCAGAAACAGACCAATAAATAACTGACCCGTGAAGTAAAAAGTAGCACTCTATAAGCTCATGCAGTCATATGAGCTAGGGGTATTGTAAAAACATATCAGAAAAACCAGGCCCAAGAACTGATCAAACACACCAGTCCAGGAAAGCACACAACACCCTCACCTGATCCTCATAAGGAAAACAACTAACACTGCAATAGTTACAGCCCCTACAAAGCTGTCATCTGACCACCGGTGTGCACAACAAGGAAATGACAGACTGCAGGGACTTTAGCACAGTTAGGTCCATACTTCTGTCACAGCCTACTAGAATTTCTGTCAGTCTGTCCATCTGTTCATCAGGTTGGAACTGGTCCTATACCTTAACTCTAAAGCCCCCATCTTGTGTCTACTGATTGACTTAGCCCTGGGGCTCAGATAAAATCTGTGACCCTCTAACTTGCCTCTGTGACTGGCAGATGGAGAATCTAGCCAGCTCTCCAGGAAGGTTTGTATCCAATATCACCCCCACTCCACTCTCTTTACATCTCTGTGAGCCTTCTGCCTCTGCCTCCAGTAAGGCCTCTTTTAAACTCCCTGAAAATTGTTGTGGCCTCTTTGAAGTTATTCTGTAACTTCCACACATATATATAGTCACTGTAAACATTGGGATTAAAAGAACCGATGCTTTCCAAAGACCAGATACCAAGGGAAATAGGGATGACTTGAAAAACTGCATCAATGAAATTTATGAATTTATTCTATTCAGTAAATTCTGACATGAGAGAAAGACACCAATATGTCCACCTGGTCTTCTGACAGAACACAGCCACAAGGAAGCAGGTTTGCAAGTGGGTAGTTACAGGCTGGGAGAGTTTTGATATATGTTCCATAGATAAGTCTGAATTGGGCAGATAGAGGAATTATTGGAAACTAGAGGTAAAACAGTCTTTGTTATAGAGTGCCAAAGAGCCTGGTTACATCTCAGTATTTAGCGGAAAGTAGGTCATGAATGAGTTAAAACCGAGTATTTGGCAGAGATTGCAAAGCAAAATATTGAAGGTGTGGTTTGGGTGCTCCTTACTTATTATAGTAAGTTGTGTGAAGAGAGAGTGATTAAGGAAGGATTTCTAGACTGCTGAATTTCTCATAAGAAAGAGTGAAGAAGGTCTACAAACCAGGAAGAGAGACATCAAAACCATGGCCACACAAAACTATGGATGGTGGTTTGAATATAAAATGTCTCTCCCACACTCATATGTTTAAATACTTAATCCCCAGTTGGTAGTGTTGAGAAGACTGGAACCCTTGTGTGGTATAGCCTTGCGAGTGTGCTACTGGGGCATGCCTTCAGGTGTTACAGCCAGGTCCGCTCTTTCTTTTTCTACTTCCTCTTGCTGATGTGGCCCTGTGACATTAGCTTCCATTCCTGCCACCATTCCCTGACATAATGAACTCTAACCTCTCAGACTAATAAACCAGAATAAACTCTTTCCTTCCCTAAGCTACTTCTAGTCAGTTATTTTTTTCCAGAAGTGGAAAGTATTTGATACAATAGTATTTAAACATCTCTGAGATGGTGAATACAGAACCTAAGGTTCCCCATTCACTGTAGCTGCTCTAGTGAACATCTTCTTCTTCTGTCTACTATGTGCCTCTCTCATCCTTGGTAAAGCATCCATATTCTTGCCAATATTCCACTTCTTTCCAATGCACCTCATATACTTCTCCAACAGCCAGTATGACTCTATGTTAAAAAAAAGAGCATCCATGACGCAGGCCTAAGCCATGTGGATAACATCATACCCAGCTGTATTATTGGGTAAGGTGAGCTAAGTACTCTTAACTCATTGTTTAGGCTAAGCATCAGAATGTTGCTTTAGATTGGAAAATTTGTCACTTCTCTGCTGAGTATTACAGGGACAGGAAGTATGAGAGTCAGGTTCTCAGCTGTGCCCAGTAGAATGCTGGCTACTTTATATTGGACATCTTAATTGTGAAGAAGCCTGGAAGTGAACAAGATAGTTATCTTGGGGCCAGGAGGTAAGAATATCAAATAAAGTCAGTATACAAAAGCAGAGTCAAGAAACTGAGATGGTAAGAACATGTGTATGCTCATGTTTTTTTTTCCCCCCAAATCAGCTTACTTGTGAGTTTCAGCCAGTTTGCTTTCAAATGCTTACTGGTTTAAATAAATTTGATAGAATTTATTTGTTAATTGTAACTAAAAAGCATCCTGATAGATACAACAACAACAAAAAAAACTGAGATGAATATAAGGTTTATGCCAAACACTAATTCAATTTAACATTACTGGAAACATCAATCACCTCTCTTAAAAGGAGTCCTTTTTGTTTTTTGAACCAATGAAATTATTGAAGAATATGTTTAATTTCCTAAAACTCTGAAGGCATTTTTGTATTGTATAGGAATGTGGTAGGAGAAAAATTCACAGTAATTTTCTGTTTATTTTGAGTCCAGGCATTTATTGCCTTCTATTTTATTTATGTTCTAAACTGAAAAGTTGGGATACTCAATAGGGAATACCTGCAACCCCACTGAGGAGCATCCCCAAAAGAATGGGGCAGAGATTAAGGAAAAGAGGGTACAAACACTTGATGTATCCATATGAAATATGTTGTTGATAATAATAACAAACATTAAAAAAAGGTGTAGGGAATGAGCCTCATGGGCTCTGTCAACGCATCACCTATGATGGGGAAAGGACAAATGATACCCCCACACCTTCCGCAGTAGCTAATTGCAGCTAATGGTTGCTGAGGAGGAGTGTAGCAGCTGGTACCGTGACCATTTTATAGTAAATAACCTTCCACCTAAAATCATGCAAGCAACCCTAATTTTATTCAATGGGTAAAAAAATGAAGTATGAAAGTAAAACGGGGACTAAAGGTAGGAGAAGAGTGTTAAAGGGAGAAGGTCAAGAGAGAATAATTGGGGAGAATAAAATCAAAATTCATTTGTACATGTATGAAAATGTCAAAAAATACAAAAAAAATGCTAGAGGGCCAAGAGAAATGCCATATCTGAAATTTTGTAAAACTGGGCATGCCAGTCTTTGTATATTTGTCTAACACTTTCACAACTACAATTGGATCTTGAAAAGGAATGAGAATTTTCTACACTTTCTGAGATAACTTTAATATCTTCCAAATAAGATATATTTTGGGCTGGAGAGATTGCTTGGTGATTAAGACATTTGCCAGCAAAGCCAAAGGACCAAGGTTTGATTTCCCAGTACCCGTGTAAAGCCAGATGAACAAGGTGGCACATGCACCTGCAGTTCCTTTGCAGAGGCTGGAGGCCCTGGTGCACCCATTCTCTCCCTCACTCTCTCTCTCTGTATCTGCCTCTTACTTGCTCTCAAGTAAATAAATTAAATTCATAAAAGAGAAAGATTTATTTCATTGACTCTGCAAAAGAAAACAAAGTCTTAATTTTGCTAATTTGAACAGCTGACACATAAGTATTTTCTACTTACTCTTCATCCTCATTGACCTCGCATGTCCCACGTAGTCCTTTATTAATGAGCTCTTTTCAGGTTTCCCCATCTCTAAGCTAGTGAGAGCACCACAGTTAAAATCTACCTCTACTGGTAAAGCATGGTTCCCGATCACTGTTAAGCTTTCCTGCTGCCATTCCCTTGCTTTTCTGGCTCCTTCTTCTATCTTCTCCTTCTCCTTCTCCTTCTCCTTCTCCTTCTCCTTCTCCTTCCCCTTCCCCTTCCCCCTCCCCCTTCCCCTCCCCTCCTCCTCCTTCTTCTTCTTCTTCCTCTCTCTCTCTCTCTTTCTCTCTCTCTCTCTCTCTCTCTCTCTGTTTTTGTTTTTCAAGGTAGGGTCTCACTGTAGCACAGGCTGACCTGGAATTCACTATGTAGTCTCAGGATGGCCTTGAACTCATGGCCATCCTCCTACCTCTGCCTCCCCAAGTACAAGTACTGGGATTAAAGGCTTGCAACACAATGCCCACCCGGCTCCTTTCTTTTTCACAATAACCATCCTCTCCTGCTGGTGGAGGCCAGTCTCTTTGCTTATATTTTATCATTTCTTTCTAGCATGCATCAAGTTTAAGCTCTCATTTTTTTCTATTAATACCCCATCTAAATCTTCTATTTGAATTACCTTTGCTCTCCCATTTAAATCTCCACAATCTTCAACTTTCTAATTTTTCATGTTGACCACTTTGAAAATAGTAAAATTATGTCTGATAAGCATTAATTGTTTATATCAAACATAGCTTTATGCAACAGAAAAGGTTCAAAGCTACTGGCTCTGGATGCCCAGATGCTTAGAATTTTTTCAAGAATGAAAAATTCTAAGACTATAATAGTGGCTATAGCATGTATGATTGTCCCTCATGCCAAATCTTGAGAACACAAGAAAGTACAACTAGTTATTACAGGATTTCATAATGGGTTAAGAATGTTTTCAATGGGCAATGTCAAAATACTCAAATATGAAATCTGATTTACTCAAAATGACCTTAATGAGGAAGGTAGAATGTCAAAATTATTGTATGGATGTGCATGTCCATGGAAAACTGTCATCACCCTTCTATAGTAATGAAATCAGTGAGATAATATAGTACATTACACTGTTTTAATGAGGCCATACCCTTATGCAGTTAAGAGGATCTTGGAAAGACATTCTACATTAGCAAGAGAAAACACTCTTATAATTCAGCATTTGGCATAAAAATATATTTTTACTTATTGATGTGACAGAGAAAGAGACAGAGACCCAGAGAGTTAGTATGGGCATACTATGGTCACCCACCACTGCAAACAAACTCTCCAGATGCCTGAACTAATGTGTACAACAAGCTTTACGTCATTCCTGGGAAACTGAACTAGAGCCAGCAGACTCTGTAAGCAAGTACCTTTAACTGCTGAGCCATCTACCAAGAACCTGGTCCTCTTTTAAAACTTATTTTAAATATTTTTCAAAACAATATTTAACAAGACTGCATGGAAGTGGCATATCAGTGTTGGATGAAGTTTGAATTGATACAATCATTTGGAAAAATTTTGGCCACATGTAATATTTGCTTAAATTGTGAAATTATTTGAACTTAAAAATTATACTTTCACAAATTTATTTTTAAAAAAATCATTGAGAAGAAAGAAGGGCACAGGTTTATGGGAGGGCTGTAGATCAAAATTGTTATAGGCCATTCTAACAATGGAGGATCAATCAAGTTGTAATATATTAATATAACAGAAAACTAAAAAAATATTAAAAATGATAATGTGAAATTATAATCTCTTTACATACAGTCGCAGGGTTTATATTCAAATATACACTATGAGATTACATTGTATTATATTATTACTGGCATGTTAAATGCTGGTAAAGAAAGAGCAAGTTAGAATACAGCAGCTTCCAGCTTCTGAGGAACATGTTTCATGGTACTTATTTTGTAGCCATAGTGTATGATGCACCTTTGTTAATGTGGTATCTACGTTTACACGTGGTTGGAGAAAATGTGGCATATTATCTCCTACAGTTATCTATAGAGTGTATGTTTCTGCTTAATTTCTGCTACTAGCTTTCCTTATAGTATCTTATATAATAAACCAGTAGCTACACTAATCTTAATTTTAAAATTAAGTATAAACCACAGCCAGAAATAAAGGTAATATTGGTAAAAATGAGCAACAAGATAAGGTTTCATATACACAGGAAGTAAGCCATTTTTTCATGATTTAGATATATTTCATTTACCAAATTAAGGCTGCTGCTAGACCTCAATGACAAAATAAAAAAGGAACTTCAGGAAGGATAATTATATTCAACAGATGCCAACATTATTTATAAGACAAGTTAAAAGGAAAAAAAAATAAGATTTTCTAGGCCATGGCCTCATATCTATGTGGCAACATCCCTTCGGTGTATTCTTCAACACTGTAAACTTTTCTGTAGGCAGCAGAAGCAAGGGGCCAGAAGAAAAGGAAAATTGGAGATTTCTAAAATAATGCACAGTTTATTCCCACAATACACATGAGGAAAATGAGGTTCAGCATGGTGAAGTGACCTACTGAAAATTAAAAAAAAAAATTACCGGGGTTGAAGCCAGAATTGAAAGATATTTATATCTGATTATTTATCTATTTATTTTCTTTTTTTATTTTTTTTCAAGATAGGTTCTCACTGTATCCCAAACCGAACCAGAACTCACTCTGTAGTGCCATGCTGGCCTCAAACTCACAATGATCATACCTCTGCTTCTCAAACACTGGGATTAGAGGTGTGTGTCACCACATTTGCTACATCTGACTTTAAGTCACTGACAGTCATGTTAAATGTGGTGATGCACACCACTGAGACCATCATTTGGGAAATGGAGGCAATAGGGTCATGGGTTCAAGACCTGCCTTGGCTCATCCATACTTAGCTATAGAGATGAAGAAAACATGCCACACCTCAATATTCTTTTTGGTGTCAAAGTGTCTCATGTGATAAACTAAATAAAAAGTGCAATCTAGTTAAAGACCTGCTTTGTCCTGTCAGGAGCTGCTTAACAACAATGTTCTCCAGAAGAAAGTGGAATTCTCAGAAACAGTCATACTACTGTTCTTTCTATAAATTATTGGATGTGGGAAATCTGTGACTCAGATAAGCATGCCCAGGACTTGCTACTTATCTGAAATGACTTTCAATCACTATTATCATTAAGAAGAAACTTAAGTGAAATGCAAAGTCTTGATGGATAATGGTCCTTAAGTGTACTGCTTATATAATTAAAATTTCATTTTAAAATAAGCAGTAACATACCCACACAGGGAATATTTTCAATGCTTTAGCTATCTTATTAAGGACCACAAGGAATTAAAATGGCCTAATTACTATAAAAGATTAGGTTTCTTTAAATCCTACTGATCAGTTTTGCAGGTAATGGGTCATTTCTCCATTAGAAAAGAGGAAAATCTGAATTAATTGGAAAAGCCCAACATATAAAATGTCTCATTGACTACTATTACAGCAAATACTGAGGAGTAGAAAGGAATTTGTGTGCATAGGAGTAAGAAGAAGAGGAACAAAGTAGTTTAACTTAAGAGTTGAGAAATAAAGAAAACTGCAGGTAGGTATTTGTTCAGATTGCTTAACTACCTTCAAGGTTACAAAATTAATGACAGAAGGGGATTGTTCAGTCTTGGGTGAAGAGAACAAGCTATGGCCTGGAGCTATGGAAGAAAAGCTGAGCCTCACTGTTCGGAAACACAGTGAGCTAGAAAGAACATTTAGCAGTGGAGTGCATGCACAGAGAAGTGAACATGAGGCAGCACCAGCAAAGATCTTGCATAACCAGGCAAGAAGATTATGTAAAACGCAGGCTTGGTTTCCCAGGGTCGTCTTGCATAACTAGAGGCTTCTGTTCAGCTTCTCCTGAAGTACGTTTTCAAATTCCTTTTGTGCCTTTTATGTTTTAAAGACATCTGGCTCTCTATTAGGCTCAGATTTTTATGCATGCTCTCATTTAATTATAACAACCTAGAAAGTAGATTCTTCTATTATCTGTTTTACAGCTGAAGGAAAGGTGGCCAAGTGATTTTCAAGCATTCTCCCAGCTCACACAGTTATTGAAGCAGGAAGCAGGGTTCAAACACAGATCCTATCACATGATGTCAACACAGATGTTCATCATGGCACTGTGTGGCTTCAGATAGGTGGGCATCACCATGGACCAAGTAGAAAGCATTTGTAGGTTTCAACACCGCCAGCTATCAGTTTGTATTTTTTTTTCTGGAATTATCTAAATCTGATCTCATTGAGCAATAGCCTTATGAGTTGCACCCATAGTCAGATAAGAACCATCTGCTTCTTCGGTCTTCAGGGCATACAACCTAAGCTAGTGTGGCAGGTCCTATGCAAATGCTGTGCTTCCTCCTTTGTTCTGTAGTTTCCAGATGCTGGTACTGATGTTACTCAGAGAACAGAATTGCCAAAGAAAACAGGAATACACATATTTTTTTAATGCAATGTTTAGAAAGTTCCTGTCTTTGGAGAGCTACCCCTGCTGTATCAGTTAACACGTCCCAATACCATTTTTCTCTTTATACTCTCAAGCCAATTCAGGGAAATTCCTACTGCTCTGTTCGATTTTGCTCAGCCTCACCCTAAAGTTGGACTGAGCTGATTTTCAAATACGCATGGTACATGTTACTTAAGAGGTTTGGCTTGCCTTATAATAAATGAAAGTGCAACTTTTTATGTCATATTCTACTCTTCTCCAGCTGTATCAATTTTCCCTACTCAATTCATCTTCTGCAATAAAGCTCTTGATATTCTAATTTCATCTTTCTCTTAGAAGACACTGTCCATCTCTGTCCAGCATGGGAAGGGGATTCAGCTCCAAGATCCAGCATCATAGAAAAATAGTATTTTCAATTCAGAAGGGGTAATAATCCAGTCTTAGAAATAAGATATGTATGCATGTATTCATGAATGTATATACATATATATATATTTTCCCTAAGGGAAAACTTTATCACTGAATGAATCAGTCCACCAAGCCAACTTAGGCTTAAATAAATAATAACTGAGAAAAACCTAAACTTGAGGATAAAATTTTATTGCATTAACATCCAATATTTTGTTAAGTGAGTCAATGTAACACTCAAGTATATTGCTAGTCAGTAACATGACATCCATACTACTTACCATGACATCCATACTACTGATCCTTAACTATATCAGGTTCCCACAGTCCATTGGCAAAGTATTATTTCAAAATGTGAGTGTGTATTTAGGTCATAATTTGTCCTAGGCATATTATTAAGCTGATTATTAATGGAGGCTAGAAAGTCTTCAATGGACACTCACTGGAAACCATGGAAAAGAGTCAGATCACCTCACAAACAATGGAGAAAAATAGACAAAGCAAAAACTAAACACAAGACTCATTAATTATAGCCAACATATTCATGATATGCCCAGTCTGGGGAAGAGCATTCTTGCTCCATGTGATCCCATCAAACACCTGACTGAGTTAAACAGCCTCCTGAAGCAAAGCACTTTTAGGAGGGCAATTGCTTATTAATTTTTATAATATCAATTACTCCGGGGACAATTCATAATTCTAAGCATTATATGATAAGCCACTATGCTGGGAAGAAAAATTTACCCAGGATGTTTGGCCTTCAGGATTAATTTGATTCAAATTTATCATTATTAGAGAAAATAAGGATGGTTATCAGTATATACTGTCATTACTTCCAATATGTATGATGAATGGCACATACTGGAAAATTATTTTGGTTTAACAGAGATATATTAATTGATAAAGTATACACATGAATAAAAACTATATACACACATTTAAATTGATAGGCATACTAGGTATAAGCAGAATTCCTTATTACTACACAAATGGCAGGCAAGTTAAGCTTAGACAACTTTCTGACAGCAAAAATGTTATTTCACATTTATTAGTATGGTGTTGGTTGTTTCTGAAAGAAAAATGGTTGGTAAATCATTCTTATTGGATATAGAAAACTTGAATGTGCTCAATATAAGATGCAAAGCTTATTCTCAGATTTTTTTCATTTTAAGCATTAATAGTATGAATAAATATATTTTTAACAAGCATCATGGAGCCCAATAATCTTTTGTAAAACTCCTTTCCAGATATGCAGTTGCTATACAAATGACATCTCAGGGAAGTGTATTTATAGATGTGCTACTTAGTAAATGACTGTAACTTGCTGAAGACTTCTCTATTAGGGGAACTGTATGGCACAACTTCCTCAATGAAAAATGAGGTGAGCCAGGGGAGAGAGTGTATATGGCCTTCCCTTATACCCCCAGCAACCAAAGGTGAGCTTTCAGGTTCTTCCTCCTTCAAGCTCAGAGGCTATAAGTTCAAGATCAAGGACTGCAGTTCAAGAAGGGCATCAGCAATGCCTCTGCAGGGGTCATCTAATGAGCTCTTAATTGAAGAAGCAGGTACATACATACGGGAAGCTCTTAGGGTTCATAAGTGGCAGAGAGATGACCCCTAGTAGATCTGGTCAGGATGATATCTGCAGAAAGGAACTGACCTTTGGCACTATTATTTATTTGTACTCAAACTACATTATCACATTATCATGCATTATTACAGGAAATGTGGAAGCGAGTAGCATTTTGTATTAACCATTTTCCTTGATTAGTAATCTCTGCATAGCCCCAGGCACATAAGTAAACCAAAGAGCCTAGCAGAGGAGAAAAACAAACACACTAATCAAGGAGACACTTATCTCACCACAGTAGAACAAAATCAGTCATTAATGACACTAAAACAGGTGCACATCTTCACCATTCAGGACCTCCTAGGATACACTTGACATTGATCATCCAGATAAGATACAATTCTCCATGGCTACCCACACATTGAAGAGTATATTAGATACTCAAAACAAGCTCTCTTCCTCAAAATTCCCCTACTAAGCCCTAGGAAACTCAGGGGCTGGTAGCTTCTTCTCTCATTCATCTTCCATGCATGACATGTCCATATTTATACATCAATAAACCCTTCAAGGAGACCTAGAATCCATTCGCTTCTCTTTCTCTGTGCCTTTCTCTTTCACTTCCAAGGTATTATTTTTTTGGCCACAGTTGAATAGCTGGACTTTCTACTTCCAATCATTTGTCATACATACTAACTTTAAGATATATATGAGATACATATTTACTAAAGTAATAAATAGATAACTATATAAGTGATAGATAGGTATCAGATGTGGCTCTGTTCACAGCTCCTTACCATAATTTTTAAATCCCAGTAAGATTAATCATCTACTTTGCCCATCATTATGCTGGCTTTACTTCCTTTCATACGCTTAGCTCAGTTCAACCTTAGGCTCTGTGCACTTACTATCCTCTGCATTTGAAATTCTTATATACTTATTTCCATGTTTATATGGCTGGCTTCTTAACATTTGGAACTTTTAAAAATATTTTTATTCATTTATTTGCAAGCAGAGAAAGATAGAAGAGTGACAGACAGAGAAAATGCCAGGGCCTCCAGCCACTGCAAACAGACTCCAGATGCATGTGCCACTTTGTGCATCTGGCTATACATAGGAACTGGGGAATGAAACTCAGGTTGTTAGGCTTTGCAGGCAAGTGCCTTAACTGCTAAGCCATCTCTTTAAGCCCTCATTCAGGTCTTAAAAGTACTTCTTTGAGGCTTTGAATAGTACTAATCTATAGGAACAAACACACACACTTAGAAGATAGTTTGGCATGTTATCCCATTACTAAAACCACAACACTGGATCTCCTCCACAACCCCCAGGACATAGTCACAGTGTTTTAGCTAGATTTAGAATACCAAGCATTATTTCTATGCTGCAGAGTGAGCTTCAAATCCAATCAGAGAACAACTGGTTACCTCCATAACTCTCCTGACACTATTTCACTAGCGAACTCGTTGTGCTTTAGGTTAGTTGTGAAATAATAGGGCTCATAGCTGGCTAAGACTGCTAATGCCTTTTCTTCCCCTGCACTTTGCAATACACTCTGGCGCAAGGACAGCTAGGGAAAGGTAGGGAGTAAACTTCTAGCTCAGTTCCAGCTTGTCTTGTTTACTTCCCATAGCTGAAGTGTTAGGTGCGTCCACCAACAGGGACTTGCCATATTTGTATTTGTGGGCAATCAAGAGCCATGAAAACAGCCATTATTGTTTTTGGTTCCTCTATGGTACCTCTGACCAAAAACTCACTGGGACAGAACAAATCCCTGTCACTGGGATTTTCAATTAACATGACTTCTGGAAGCAGCTTTATCCACCCATGGAGTAGGACTTCATTTAAACACCTTTAAAAATCATTACATTTTAAGTTTGCTTACCAAATAGTAGGTTTTCATATGTGTCTTTAGTTTTAGTTCATATTCTCACCAGCCTCATCCCCCTTCCTTATCCCTGTTTAAATGTTTCCCTCTCACTATTACCCTCTCTGCTCTGGTGTCCCATGTGTTTTACTATCCTACAGGCCTGCAGACTCTGTTTAGCTTCTCAGCCTCTGCAGATGCTACTTCTGTGTTTTACTCATTAAGCAAGAAATCTGAAGTTACAAACACAGGAGTTTCATTATGTAAAAGCTAGAAATAAATTCATAGATCCACAGATGACAAAGTTACCAAGAATAAGCAACTAATTTGCACTCAGGCCTAAACAAAACATCAAAACCACACCATCCAAGGGTCAGGAAAACTCATGGGAGAGAGGGCAGAAAGAAAGGGCAGTAGGAGGAGAAGTGGAACACTGAATGCCATCTTTTGGATAGGATAAATCTGTTGCACTTATGAACTTATAGCAGATGGGGCTTCCTGAACATGATTGAGCCAGTCAATATCTCTACATAGATGAGGGGATCCATTAGTCCCCATAACCTTGAGGATACATACTGGAAACTGATGGTTGCTAGGAGAGTAGAAGTAACCATTTTTAGTGGTGTATCCACTAGAGGATTGTCCACTCTCCAGTAAATAGCTTCCCACCCATGATTATGCAAGTGATCCTAACTAAAATCAATACGTTAAAAAAAGGAAAAATAAACAAGGTATATGGTAATAGGATTGAGATCCAAGGCCTTTAGTGGGAGGAAAACAGGAAGGCAGCAGGTAAGTGGAGGGATGAAAGGCATTGCATACATGCATAAAATTGTCAAATTTTTATTTTTATTTTTTTTAATTTATAAAGTAATTTTTTATAGATGTTTTTCCTGATGGGCCAATCTGAAATATCAATTGACCCCTTAGTATGATGTCAAATTGAAGCTTTGGCATTCATCATCATTTTTATTTAGTTAAAATTTACATAACAATAAATTAGCTATGTAAAATGAGCCATCCATCTATGCATGGTGGTTCATTCTTGTAGTCCCAGCACTTATAGAGCTAAGGCAAGAGGTTTGCCAGGAGTGTCAAGTCAGTTTGTGATCCCTACTCAGCCAGGGCTACGGAGTCAGACTTGTTTTGTTTCAAAGCTGCAAAAAAACAGAAAGAAAGGTGAGGAAAGGAAAGGGAAGAGAACGTAGTGTAGAAGCAGGGAATAGAAGGGAATGGAGGAGAAAGGAAGGAAAGAGGGAGAGGGAGGAATGGATGGAAAGAAGAAGGGAGAGATGAGAGAAGGAGGTGGTGGTAGAGGGTATCCAATGATAGTGAAGGCATTGTAATGGTGTATAAGCACCACATATGTTTAGTTCCAAGGCACAAATCCTGGGATTATAGGTGTGAACCACCCTGCCTGGTAATTTTATGTGGTCATTGGAGACAGAACTCAGATCCTCATGTTTGTGAGGCAAGAACTTTACAAACTGTTATTTTCAATAGAAAATAAACCACTTAATATAGGTAACCTTTTACCTTGTAAAATAAGAGTAACAGAAAATCTTGAAATATGTTTCTCCTTTAAACGTGACCAGATTTGCTAGCAAAAAATAAAAGGAAAACTGAAAGTTTCACATACTGTTGGTTGCTAAGGAACTTCCCTAATACCTGTGTGTTACACATTTCACTTTCCCTTTGGATTTGTTTTGACAAGCATGCCATCTTGTAAATCACACAGAAGCTCGCCCTTGCTGAAAATAAGAGGCAGGATAAGAACAAACATGTAAACACTTAGAATGTTAATTTGTTCAACACTGTTCAGGCAGTGTCATGGGGAAAATGCACAATTGTAGGGATGACATGTGAATTATCCAGTGTGTTCTTTATAGCATAGATATCAGTGTGGTTCCATCTTGAGCTAATATAAGTAAACCTTCCATTAAAAAAAAGGTTCTTAGGAAGGGTTTGGAAGGGAGACCATAAAAAGTCATTGTTTTCCTCTTTTAGTGACAGAGGCAGAAGCAGGCACAAAGGGAAGCCTGTGTGAATCACTGCTGTCAGTGCTGTGGCAGCTGAGAGCCCTGGCAGCAGCTTCTGGACATACTGGCCCTTCCAGGCTTTTCCAAACCCAACAACCATTCTCCACTGCCAACTCTTTCCATAGTTCTGTGGGCATGTGGAAGGCTGTATGAGTGTTTTGTTGTTCAAATTTCTAGAGTCCTTTCTGTTTCCTAAGGAAGCTCTGGCCAAGACACAGCTCATAGTTAAGCATCTCTTGGGAAAAACTCATACATTTGTGTCTGTGCACAACCACTTTTCATAAAAATATAAACACATCATTTGTGACCCAAAATTTCACAATTTCTACATATTTTTTGCCTCTCATTGGGTGTAGATATGATGATCAGTATATTCTTTGATGGGAATCATTAAATTCTTTCCACAATAAGAATGAAATAATGACTCATTAACATGAAACCTGGGAGAGATGAAAGGGTAACCTGACTCCATCCAAGGTGGAAATGTTTAAAAAAATGTAAAAACGATGGAATGACCGTACTATGTCAAACCTACCAAACTGAATTAATTCCAAAGTAGGATATTTGACCAAAAAATTTTTTGTGAAATTCTGTGTGTGATGAGAGTGGTGCTCATTAGGTAGCCTCTTATTTTTCTTTTTTTCTCTTTTCTGTAGATAACTCCACTGTCTCTAGCTAGATTCACACACAGGAGATGTCTGGGAGAAATACTGCTATGCAACAGGCAGGTAGGTTTCTGTGCTTCTGAAGAAAGTCACAGATTTCTAAAGTTGCATCATATGAGCATAAAAAGTTATGAAACAGAACTTCAGTATAGGCTAACCCACTTGTCTACGTCTGTAATTATAGGCAAAAATGAATATGCCATACCCTCTGCCTTTTAGATGGAACACTGTCATAAAGTATTTATAAAAAACAGAACATCTGGGCACGGAGGCACATGCCTTTAATCCCAGCACTCAGTAGGCAGAGGTAGGATGCCTTTAATCCCAGCACTCAGGAGGCAGAGGTAGGAGGATCACAGTGAGTTCGAGGCCACCTGAGACTACATAGTAAATTCCAGGTCAGCCTGAGCTAGAGTGAGACCCTATCTTGAAAGACCAAAAAATAAAAAATAAATAAAATAAAATAAAAAGAAAAAAACAGAACAAACCATGGGTGGGTAAGGGCTGTCCAAACAACCAAAGAACTAAGACTGTTCTGAGACTAAGTTACTAAGAGTTCTATTTTATATGTGTGTATGTGTGTTTGTGGGCAGTGGTGTTTTTTCATGACCTAAACCTAGAGCCAAATAATGAGAAATTTAGCTTCTTGCTGTGGTATTACTTTCTGGTTATTGCTAGCAGCATGATATATTTGAAACATTTAAACAGAATCTTTATGCAGTAATGCTATGATAGTTTTATTGAAGGGAAAGGAAATAAAAAAGCAAAGAAAGCCTATAATCTACATTGGAGATTTACCAAAACAAATAATTTTTGTGGTTTCATTTATGCACACATATGCAGATGTATAAATTTTTCAAAAATCTTTGGCAGAAATATAGATTGGTAAGAAAAGTATGTCTTTTGAGTTTTAAAGTTGCTAGTAAGAATTCCTAGTTTGAGTAGCTTAATATCCCTAATTTCCTAGAGGTCCCAGGGCTTTTGTATTTTCTGCAAAGACCAACTTAATAAACACTTATTATAGGCCATTTAATGTGTTGTTTCCTTATAAAGTTCTTTCATTTAAGGATTTCAGATTGTATATTATTATATAATATTAATAATCTCCAAGATTAACTTTAGCTGCTAAGTGGTCTATCTCCAAGGTTCTTGGGAAGATCGGCTGCCTATTAAGCATGTGAATTGATCATGTTCTGTTTATAAATGACTGAAGGCAGGGGTCTAGAACCCACTTCATGCACAGAAAAGACAGACTCCCTTACTCCATCTCTTCACACTAGGATCTACAGCAAGCTATCTCACCATCATCTTAATCTTGTCCATTTACTAAATTGAGATTAAACCTACATACTGACCAAGGTGAAACAAAACAATGCATGTTGATAACTGCAAAGATAAACCATAAATTACTGGGCTAGACTGACGCCCTATGTCCTATCCCCACTGCATGTGATGTACTCCTGGTGGAGCACCTTTAAGGACTCTGTTCCCTCCCTGACACCCTTAGATCTCTGTGTTTAAATCTGTCATTTCTTCTCTCCAACATTCACTGACATCAGCTGTTTTCGTAGCTCATCACATCCAGGTCCTACTTCTGGATTGTTAAGTTACATAGCACTTACATTTCATTGTGTACAATAGTAATCAAGTGATGATAGGTTAGACACAACTGTCATGCTATTTTTAAAAATTTTTGTTATGTTTAAGGTACTGGGGATCATACCCAGGGCCTCATGCTTCCATTGAAGCATTCAAACCCACGTGTGGTGGTTTATTTCAGGTGTTTCCCATAAACTTCGGTATTCTGAATGCTTGATCCCTGACAGACAGCCGTTTAGGAATTGGGACCTTGTTGAAGGTGTATTGTTGTTGGGGGTGAGCTTATGGGTGTTATAACCAGCCTCATCTTGCCACTATTTGGCACACTATCCTGCTGCTGTTGTCACCTGATGTTGGCCAAGAGGTGATGTCCAGCATCTGCTCATGCCATGTTTTCTTCTGCCATCATGAAGCTTCCCCTCAAGTCTGTAAGCCAAAATAAACCCCTTCCTCCCAAAATCTGCTTTTGGGGAGGTGTTCTCTGCTAGCAATGTGAAGTAGTCTACAACACCATCATACCATTTTTATACAAGGGTCTTCAGCACTACTAGTTCATATGGAATCGTCCCCCTAGAATTCTTGAGGGAAGCTGTATATGGATCTATCATAATCATTAAAACATATAGTAGCTTCTGGTGCAATGTTTTAAATGCACCTCAATTCCTTCATTTTTATTTTTATTTTTACCATTTTTCTACTTTGGTTAGAGAATAATGTAAAGAAAAATGAACTGAACTTGGATTTTCTGAATAAATCTACAAAGAACATACTGAATTGCTCTACCCTTCTTGGGAAAGGAACTAGATTGGAGGTAAACAATTTGTTTCAGGTCTATATGATTTTACAAATGCTGTTCCTATTACATCACTGTACTAATTTGCTTCACATTATAACAGCAGTATATACTTCCTTCTATTTGTTACTTATTACGGATCTGACACACACACTTCTAAGTGTTATTTACTTATTACCTATTTGTATGCATGTGTGCACTGTATGTGTGCACTGGTGTGCACATGTGTGCCTGGCTGCCAAAGGTTGATGTTGGGTGGTTTCCTCAATTGCTTTCCAACTTGATTTTTTGTTGTTGTATTCTGTGTTTGCTTTTTTCTTATTTTTATTGACAATTTTCACATGAACATAATATATTTTGATCATAATTCCCTCCCATTACCCTTTTTTGTACCGTCCTTAATATCATGACATTTTAAATGGTGTCCTAACTCTAAAACATGCTCACATTTAATTCTTGGAATGACACAATGATGTAGACAATACCTTCGTTTTAATGTGGTAGAAACTGAGGTTTAGAATTCCTAACATCATGTACTAAGAGGCCCATCTTGGATTTACATCAGACAGTATTTGACTGTTTGCCCCAGGTGTTAAGCTCCTCTGCATTCCTTTATTTACTAATACATCCTCATGACAGAGGGAACGGATGCAAAAGCACTAAAGGGAAAGGAAATCATTTCAGAAGTCTATCAGTATGAAATTGAAGGTGATTTTGGTATCCCCTGTGTTTCAAACAATGGAATAATACAGATGGTTTTATTCAAAACTTAAATGTGAATGTAGAACTTAAAAACAGCAATAATAGCCAGTTGTGGTGGTGCATACTTTAATCCCAGCACTTGGGAGGCAGAGGTGGGAGGATCACAGCGAATTCAAGGTATGAGGTCACCCTCAGACTACAAAGTAAATTCTAGGTCAGCCTGAAGTAGATCAAGACCCTCTCTTGAAAAACCAAGAAAAGAAAAAAAAAGTGCTGTGTAGAATCCTTTGTTTTTATAACTATTATTTTCATATATTCTTTACATTAACTTGAATTCTGTTGATGAATACCTGACCTTTTTTTTTTTTTGTCAAAAGCACAGGTGAAATTTAGATGACAGTCCTAAATTCAGGCCTTGTGGCTTAATACTTGGAACCACTGTCTGATCTGATCCTCATTTTCTATTACCCTCCACTGAGACTTGTTTTGTCATTTCCTCTCTTTTAACTGATAGTCAAGAAATTTGTCAAAGGTTTCTGTTCTGTATGACATTTTCCTAATCCTAAACTTTCTCTTTAAAAAGGCAAGGTGTTTAGTGTGTTTTATTTTAAAGAATTCGTCTTTAGCCCCAAAGTAGAGCATTTTGATTATTTTACTTTTTCCTCAGCAATATGTCCAGGAAGCTTAATTTTGACCTCCATAAAAATATTGAAATTTTCTATGTTAATAATTTATGACAGCATAAAACATACAAACAAAGAAGTCCTACTCTGTTGTTATAACACACACACACACACACACACACACACACTTTTCAAGCCAAACAAAATCATATGAAGAGTTTTCAAACACTGAGGGTACTCTGCTTTCACTCAGAAAATATGGAAAAGGCATGATCAGTGCTTCAGTAGGAGCAACTGATTAATTACAAAACACTACTTCAAATATACACATGAGAAGTAAAATTCCATGAGCAAGATTAAGTGCATAACTGTGCTTATCAAATGTTTATTATTGCTCTTAGGAACCTGAAATGACTTCCCACTTCTACCAATGATAGCAACAGTAACTTTATAATTAATTCAGAGCTGACACAGCCATGGTTTTGTCTAATCAACTGGTGCCAGGGAATAGGACATGCATCACGGAGAAAATGAAATTTAATGAAACAACAGTCTTTGAAGCCCGATGTGAATTTAAATCCTTGCTTGAGCCCTTGTAATCCAGGTGATGTTTGGAAAACCAGGGGATAGCTCTGAAAACTTATCTGCAAGATGAGGATTTGAATACTGTACTCCCTCCAAGGTCTAATCATGACTAAGTGAGATGTTACTGAATATTCAGTACATCCAGTTCCTTCCTCCTCCCCTTACCCACTTTGAAGAACATTGTTCATATGATTTACTAAAGTATTTTTATTTCTTATTTATTTACACTAGAGAGATGTCTCAGCAGTTAAGGTGCTTGCCCTGCAAAGCCTAAAGACCAGAGTTCACTTCCCCAGTACCCACTTAAAGCCAGATGCACTAAGTGGCAAATGCATCTGGAGTTTGTTTGCAGTGGCAGGAAACCCTGGCATGCCCATACTCACTCTGTGTCTGCCTCTTCCTCTCTTCCTCTTTCTCCCTCCCTCATAAAATAAATAAATAAAATTTATTTGCAAGCAGAGGGAGAGAATTATATATAGTGCTGTGAGAGAGAGAGAGAGAAAGAGTGAGAGAGAGAGACAGAGAATAGGTATACCAGGGCTTCCTGCCATTATCAGTGAACTCCAGATGTCTGTGCCACTTTGTGCATCTGGATTTACTTGGGTACTGGGAATCAATCCTTACCCATCAGGCTTCAATAAACAAGTACCTCTACAGCTGAGTCATTTCTCCAGCCCATCCACACTTTGTTTCACTGCACACACAGTACCTAGCTTTATGCTATTCTTATCTTTGAATTTGTCAGAACTGTCTGTGGTTAAGAAACCAAAACAAAGGACACAACTTCCAAGGAAAGCCTTCATTCTATGAAGAGATTTAATTATTAAAAAAGTTGCTCATTTTAAAGCACAATACAATTATACAATATAAAGAAGTTTAGTAGATTGAAAAAAAAAGACAAACATGATGGATTAGTGGAATTGGGAACAGGAAATGAACAGATACAACTGGAAGAAAGTAGATATTATGTAAAAACATGAAGATCTTTTTGAAACAAATGCCATCTTGAGCTTTATTTAAAGAAGTGATGGCTAAAAAGTAATGCCCCAAATGATTTCAACTGAACAAAAACTTAAACATAAGTTAAAAATAATGAAATAACTTGGGGCTCTCAGTGGTCTTTGCAATGACAAGGCCCTTTCATCACTCAATTCAGCAGATGTAGGTGTTTGAAGCCCAGGCATATAAGAACATTACTGCTATGAACTAAAGGTTTGTGAATCAGACCCAGAAACACAAATTTAATTATGAGGAAATACAGGAGCAGTTTCAAAATAATCTGGTTTGGGTACCTCTCTTTTTCCTCTAAAGAATTACTTGTGATTCTGGTGCCTGCTGAGACCTCTCCATGCTAAGTGCCCATGTAGAATATTTCTTCACCATTCAAATAGCACACGTACTTAGGCCCTTCATTAGTTTCCATAGGAAGTCCCAGAAGTGCTAGAATTTTAGGATTTGTATACCCTTTGCTAAAAATTCAGGAGCCATGGATGATGAACTTGCCATGTCTCTTCTACCTCTCCCTTCCCCTATTCTGTTCCTCCTTTTCCTCTCTCTCTCTCTCTCTCTCTCTCTCTCTCTCTCTCTCTCTCTCACCTTTCTCTCTTCTATTAGGGTCCTTCTCTGAGCTTCACTCTCCCTTGTGGAATTCAGAATATATTCCCATCACTTTGAAGTATAAGAGATATAAAACCTCTTTTTTTTCCCTTCAATGTGGACATCTATGTCCATCTAGTCTTCAACATTGATCACTACAATGCTTAACTATTACTGTAATCTTTCTCCCAGTTGAAGACCCACCCCAAGCATTCCATATCAAATACTTGCTCTTTAAGCCTCATCTAGGGCAATTTGTCATAGCTGCCCAAACTGACTAGAATAATTGTTTTTCTGGTAACAGATATAATCTTCATTTTTTTTTCTTTTGGTGGAGATTGGAAATTTCCACTTGTGTTAGGAACCTTTATGACTTGTTTTGAAAACAAACAACTAAAAAAGGATGGCCTGCAACTGTGAGCAGTAAAATATTGTGGAACTTGTAAACTCTGTCAGGCACTGGGTTTTCTTGCTGTGTTTCTTTCCACTTCATGTTTTCAAATCCTTTGCTTCCAGCATTCTCTGGTTTAAAAGGTCTGCCTGGATTACTCTATCGACATGGCTGTTACCCTCTGGCTACCAGCTATAGCCATTGACTATCTATATGAAACGTGGAACCTTTCCTTCCGTATTTCTGCAATCTACTTCAACTTGTCCTTTAGCAATTTTATGGGCATTTTTATCCTTCAGTCATTTCTGGGTTTGGCTGTGGCCATGTGTTTTCTACAATGCTGTCACTCATGAGGCAGCAAATGCACAGCCTTGCTACTCAAAGCCAACGTGGTCTGTACACGGATGTGAAGTGTGCACAGCAGCTCCCTATCACTGATCTGGGTGTGTAAAGGCCAAACATGCAGACTAGAGGACAGCATTTTTCATTTCAGCAAATGTGCTTTCAAGTTTTATTATTATTCATAACACAATGATAGAAAAACTGGTGCACACATCAGGAGTCATTTAGAGGTATGGAATAATCACATGTATTAATAACGAAACATTTCAGGAAAGCATATAGGAAGCCTGAATTTTATTCCTTTTATGAGAAGAACTGGGTAGATTGGATTTGCTAGGGATGTTTTTACATTATGAAATGTGAGGAAATTAATAATTTTATTCTTTCCTATCAGGGCAACTTTATCGTTAGAATCATAACTGTTGGGAAAAAATAAGTTTCATGTTGCTGAGTGGTCAGAATTTCTAAGGAAAGAAAAGTGGCTTCTGAGTAAAGGCCATAGACTATAGACTTCAGGAGAGATACAGAGATGTATCTCTCTAAAGCTATGTGTTCACATTTCAAAGAAGACCAAACCCTGCATGTGCCTTCCAAAGGTTTGTGAAAACTTAGGGACCTTTCCCAGAGCAGATTCATTCACTACAAAGGTTTCTCTTTCAAGAAAGATCCAAATCCAATGTCCAAAATTGTAATTTCAGGGTTCCCACATCGCCATTCTCTGTGGATACAGTATATGCTGCCTCCTCAATACTGTGGCAGTGGTAAGGGTTATGGGGAAAGTGCAGTCTGTATGCTGTATGGACCCAAATTATGTCTGGTTAAGAACCTTGTGCTTGCTCTCAGTACACAATAAACAGGCATGGAGCCTCTTGCTATATTAACTAGGTTACACTGGATTCACAGTCCGCCCCTCCACAGCTTCCCAAGTGCAGGGTTACTAGCAGGTGCCACCAACACAGCTTGACGAAATTATATAAAGCATGATGAAATAACTCCATGGCTCCAAAGAACACCCCAGATATCTTGTGTCTCAGAATAAATAGGTTTAAGAGGCTTTAATGATGTCTTTACTCACTAGAAGTAACACTCAAAAAAAAAAAAATCTCCGGATCACAGCCATCTAATTGCAGAAAAAGTTCTTTTAAATTGGCTTGTAAGATGCTCAAAAGACAGTCAAAAGGTTCACCTCTATAGGGGCACTTATGATATTTTATATCTAATAGAGTAATGGAAATAGTTTTTGCCTCTTCTAGCCCAGAGTATCAAAATCAATGGCTTCTCTATCAATATGTATTAACATTTAAGCAACAAAATAAACGTGCAGGATTTCTGAGTGAAAATTCTAGAAAACAGGAAGTACTTAAATACAGCAGGCAGGCATGAATTTAACATCTTACCTAGTTCTGTGTTGATGGACTGTCCTCTATATACTCAACATTCAGTGTTTCTAATAGTTTAGGAGGAAACTTTATTTAAAATTGCTGCATGCGACTCTCCAAATATATGCAAATTTATCTGTCAGTTTAATTTAAATTAAAATAAAAGCTGAAGAACTAAAAAAAATTTCCGAATATTTCATTATCCATAGCATTATTTCTTTTTCAATTTGCTCATTAAAGAGTTGGCTGAAAACCTTCTTTCTATCTTCTTTATTGATTACTTGTTGTTTCCCACTCTGAAGCCACATCCTGCTTATATTATTACATTTCCTTTCATTCTAAGTATTTTTGCCCAGCACACAAATAAAACAACAAAAACAAAAGAATACAACAAATTATGAAAATGGCTTACCAAATGAATGTCCAAACATAATCAAGAGAAACAGAATTCTCCAACAGTTTGGCCATGACTGTGATGACAGTATTGCCTTTCTCATTCAAGAAAGACCAGTTCAGAGACTGAGGAGATGGCTCAGTGGATAAAGTAGTGTGGGACTAAGTGTGAGGAATGAGTTCAGACCCTCATCATCCACATAAATGCTGAATAAGTTTGGTGGCTTCCTGTAATCCCAGCTTCTGGGAGATGGAGTCAGGGTATCTCTGGTGATGACAGGCTAGCTAGAGTAGTGAAACCCTACTCAGTAAAGAAAGCAGAGAGCAACCAAGGAAGATACCTAACATCAACCCGTAGCACATACACAAGCATATGCACCCAAACACACACGTGTTCCCACGTGAATACACCTACCACATACATGTGCAAAAGAAAAAAAACACTAAAAACCTAAAGGCATGTATATATATATATATGTATATATATATATATATATATATATATATATATATATATATATGGTGTTAAATGGGACTATATTTTATTATTTTCAAACATATATGTTAACAGAGATTAAATTAATAGATGCTACTACTTTTTGTGTTATTTTTGTTTTTTGAGGTAGGGTTTTGCTCCAGCCCAGGCTGACCTGGAATTTACTATATAGTCTCCAGCTGGCCTGGAACTCACATCACTCCTTCTACCTCCGCTTCTGGCATGCTGGGGATTAAAGATGTGTCCCAGCATGCCTGGCAATGCTATTACTTTTAAGCCAACAAATTAATTTTCTGTAGGTATTTAAACTAATTATAAAGCTGATAAGCTAACTTGCTGACCCTAATATTGTCTATGTCCTAAAATCATGTGACCATTGTCAATCCACATTGAGTTTACAATACATTATCTTTTTATCTCATGGTTTGTCGATGCGACCACAGTGTTTGAATGGGTAAAGTTTTAAATTTGCTTACTAAGGCCCAGGATGTAGCTCAGCTGGAGAGTACATGCCTCATATGAAGGTCTCTGAGTTTGATCACCAGTACCAAAATAAATAGAAATAAATAAAATAAAAAGAGTTACTCATAACTTCTTTGTAATATGTATATTATTTAGATATTGGATACTATATCTATTACATATGGTCACTGAAACATGTGTAATCTTCAACTGATTTTATATGAAGTTTTTATATTTATTTATTTATTTATTTTTATTTTTATTTTTATTTTTTTTTTTGAGGTCGTGTCTCACTGTAGCTCAGGCTGACCTGGAATACACTATGTAGTCTCAGGGTAGCCTTGAACACATGGCAATCCTCCTAAATGCTGGTATTAAAGGTATGTGCCACCATGCCCGGCGCTATATGAAGTTTTTAATTGTAGGACAACTTTTTAAGAAATGTATAGAAGTGGTAAATTTTCTCCTCACATTTGTGCCAGGCTTTTAAATACTTTTCCAGTTTTCATATGTAAAGGGATCATAGTTATGAACATAATCTAAATTTCATTAAGAAACTTAAATCCCAAGGTATGTGTAATGAAATACCTTTAGATATCTTTAGATCATATCTTCAGATAACAGATGAGGAGAAAAAGTAAATATATATATATATATATGTTCCCTCAATTCGCCATTGTTCTGTGAAAGGCAGCATTTCTGCAAGTGTTGGTGGGCAGAAAGGGTAAGTACAGGTCATTGGTGGAGCTACAGGACTTGCTTTAATAGGGATTGAGCAACTTTCAAACATAATCACGATTATATCTCAATAACGAACAATGTCCATCTTCATTATTCCACAATTTAAACCAACAGTGGCTTAATTGGGTAGTTTTAAAATCATTAAGTAAGTTGACAATTATAATTTGTTTTTAATAAGTTATAAGACTGTTAGGTTCCAACTCAAACACAATGTCACCACAATTTGCTGAGAAGTAATCTCAAGGTTTTGACATTTCTTAATCCGTTTATCATGGCTCTGATTAAGCTGAGTCCCTTGATCCTGGTTTGATTGTTTCTGACAGAACAATCACATTATCAGAGCAAAACTAAATCAGGCAAAAAGACAAAACAAGGTGCTCACACCAGAGCTGGCCAGATTGTAGTATGTTACGGGAACCGTCAATCTGTAGGAATATCAAATGAATGTGTTTTTTATTCTTTTCAGTGGACTTCCTCCTACTTAATAAATTTTATTTAAAATTGTATAAATGTTTAGTTTGAAAAACATTTGATTTCCTTTGAAATAAACAGAGCATTTATATTTATTCTAGAGTTCAAACAGATTATATACTTGTGGGTCTTCTGTAGTCTCAATGTTTAACTGAATTTTAAATAAGATAAAATTACATAAAATTAAAAGCCAATTAAGTATGTTCTTAAACTTATGCTCCTAAACATATATTGATCCCAAGGTCTGCTTAGTCTACAAACGAACTGAAAACCTGAGCTTGAATTCTTAATATATTCAAATTCTACTATCTTCATCAACATCATAGTTTGGATTTATATATTTTTTCTTTAAATTTTATGAAAGCCAAGGTCATCATAGAGAATTGTGGTTTTCATAAATGACAAAGAATGTCAACAAGGAAATAAATTCCCTTAAACATTCCTATGATTCTTAAAATATAAAATGTCATCAAACTATCAGAGCAAACGTCAATTCAAAACAAAGTCGTTTATTTTTCACCAACATAATTTAATTGAAGCCCTCAGAACTGTTACCATTTTAGTTCCTATACTTACAGTGAACTGTCTGCCAAAATGGTTCTGCTGATTCAATCAGAGAGACTTCCTGCTCTTCCACGAAGAATCTTCTAGCCTGGAGAGGTTCCAAGGTCAGTGTTGACCTAGTTTCAAATGGCAGTGTCACCTCTGGTATTATTAGTCTTTTCCATTTTTATGTAAACTTCCAGCTACAGCATTTTCTTTTTACAGTTGATTTTTTTTTTCTTCTTCTAATTAAGCAGTCTGGTTTCAAAATGAAAAGCATACCAAGAAGGTAATGATATTCTAAAATGTCTGCAGTTAAAAAGCAGATAAATTAGCTGGGCATGGTGGCACACGCCTTTAATCCCAGCACTCAGGAGTCAGAGGCAGGAGGATTGCCGTGAGTTCGAGGCCACCCTGAGACTCCATAGTGAATTCCAGGTCAGCCTGGGCTAGAGTGAGACCCTACCTCGAAAAACCAACGCCCCCCCCAAAAAAAGATAAATGTGTGCCTTGCTTTGAGACCTTTCAAGCTAGTTATTACTGTTTTAATTTTGCCAACCACAAGGAACACCTAGTTCTGTAGACTCTCTTTTCAATATGCAAACAGTGGGGAGAGTGAGGTTACATTGGGCTTTTCTGTGCTTCATGAGGCTTGGGATGTTGAGAATATTCTATCCTGAAGGCAAGCAAAAAGATAAGATCACTGGACTTGAAGGTGTTCAATTTCACAGATCAGTAGAATTCCAAAAGGATACTTCTGGAATCATATCTTGGCTTAATATTTGGCAAGTAAGGGAACTTTAAAGGAATAAGACACACACACACACACACACACACACACACTTGTGCATGCACACACCCTTACGTAACTAATACCATGTGCTAAGCCACAGTTTCCCAAGTGTCAGTTTATTTTAACACAAAGAAGAGGATAAAAAGAGGAAATAAAAGAATAGATAAAAGGAAAGAAAGGATAAAAATGGAAGAAAGTATGAGGGACAGAAGGAACAAAAATAAGGGAGATAGCAAGAGTAGAAGAAAGGAAGAAAAATAAAAGTACACTTTAATTGCAAAAGTATGGTGTCATAGAAAACTAGTATTCTTTTAATGAATCTATTTTATCAAGGGTTGGGATCATTACTTGGGAAAACATTCAATGAGACCTCCATCAGTGATCTAATTTTATTTTTGCTTTTGATATAAGATCATGACCTGAAAATCTGTGTGTAGAGTGAGTACTTTCCCATTGTCAGTTGGTCTATATTCTTCCTTCATACATGTGTACACTTTGATCACAAATGACTCATCCAATGTTTAGGGATTTAAGTCAGTAGAATGATATATGGCGGTCATAATAAATGACCTATTTATTTTATAGGAATATGACACACATTTATTGGATTCAAATAACATGTGTTAATCATTTAAAACACAGTGTGTATGTTAAAATGCTTCTAGGGATGGGGTAGTGGTTCAGTTGATAAGGTGCTTGCCTCATAAGCATGAGAATCTGAGTTCTGCTCCCCAATACCCACATAAAATCTGGACTTGGTGACATGCAACTATAATCCCACTACTGGAGAAACAGGGACAGGAGGATCCTTGGGGCTTGCTAGCTGGCTAGTCTAGCTAAACTGGTGAAGTCCAGGTTCCGTGAGAGACACAGTCTAAAACGTTAGGTACAGAGTGATTGAGGAAGATCCCTAATGGTGACCTTTGGCCTCCATACTGACATTCTTACACGTGCATTCCACACATATGAACAGGTGCACACAGATGCACACATACCACACAAAATAAAATAAATGTTTTACAGTCATTTCGGTTGGTCAGATGTACAGAAGGTGAGACTGAGCATATGAGAAGTTCAGGATGAATCTTCACAAACAGGCAGTTGTTTAGAAAGCTATAGGAGAAGGCGAACGTGCTACCATACTAGAGAAAAGGGAAAGCCTACATAATGCCCTGAACACATCTTAAAAGATGACACTTTTGGGATACACTGATAAGTGCTTTGACTGTTTCAGGTTCCATCTGTGATAACGTTCAAAGGTAAGCAAGGCCATACCATGAATGGCTTACAGAGGAAGAAATTTATCTTGTTAGGAATGACGAACCACTGCAGGATTTTCAAGAGCAGATGTGATGCTATCCACAAGGATCAAGACAGGAAGCTGGCTTCACACACCCTCTGTTGTATTCTTTATGCGCATCAACAAAGTTGCTACCATTTGCTGAGGGTAAGTCCTAGGCACCATTATAAACTTATCAGAGAATACAATACATCATTTATATGTCAAGATAACCCTTTTGTGAGCACCAGTTTTACTAGTTTCATTTCCTTTTACAAGTGAAGGCATGGATCTTTAAGATCTTAACTATTGTTTATGGTTACTTAGTAACAAGAATGAAGAAGTGCAGTTTAGACATTAGACATGGGAGGCCAAGTTCTTTATTGTTGATTTGTCTGCCACTGTGAGCAGCAGAGTGGACTGAATGACCCCCCTTGCCCTCACGTTGTCTGATAAAATCACATCGGATATTTGACTGATAGCTGATCTCATTGCCACTCAGGCAGGTAGACACCAACAACACTACAATTGAAAACAGCTATATTTAAGATAAATCCCTTACAGCATATTCAAAAATTGTCTAAATTTTTCCTAGCATTCAATTTCATTATGTGGCATACCAGTTTAACCCACGTGCCTTAGTAATTTCTTGCTTGAAATGAAGTACATCTGTATATTGCTTCTTGGAAACAATACAGGGTACATGTGTTTTAATTGCCCCTCAATCATTTTCTTCTTCATAATGAAAATATCAACCTCATTTGTCTTCTCATAAACTAATCCTATTCAAAGGAAAGCAAAAAACAAAATTCTTTTAAAAATCCATTATTAATACATCAAATGACCTGTAATTGAAACAAGCCTAATTGATTTCTCAGTGAGAACAGATAATTCATTTGCTTGAATGTTTAACAAAATGTGTAAGATTTAAACACATTTACATGAAAAAACCCACCAGTTTTCTCCTTTAGCCTGCTTTACTGTTCTTTAAAAACCACCATCCCTTGACAATGTGGGAACTATTGGATTGTCTATTCATTGTCCATCTTCCTCACCTGAATATGAGCATGTGACAGTGATTTTGGTTTCATTTTCCTGTACATTTGCAGTACTTTGAACCAGGCTTGGCATCAAGAAAGCTTTCAGTACTTACTGAATTGACAAATGAATAGATGCATAAGGGAAGAGACATATTTATATATAGGCAAAAGTTTGAGTTTCCTATGCAATCCCCCCAATAAATCCAGAATTCCTTTCTCTAACCACAACTGTAAAGGACTGGGCATAGAAGAAATGAATGACAGATAATACATGGTGTCTTACAAGGAGGTGTTAAAGTCAGATGACCTTGGGATCAAAGGTAGAGACCATTCTATGAGGACAAAAAGCAGATCTTAAAGGGAGAGCAGCCTGACCATTCTACATGACAAGGTGAGCCCTTGAGAGAGGGAGAACTCAAAGGTAGTGCTAAGGTGTTACATAGACCCTCATCCATCAAGGAGCCTACCAACCTGACCTGCTTGCAAACCTTATGGAGAGAGGAACCTTGTGTAGCAGACAGCTTCAGGTTCGCTGAGATGAACTTCCAGACCAGGCACAATTAAGGAGGAAGGGATTTATTGAAGCTTACAGATCCAGGGGAAGTTCCATGATGGTAGAAGAAGTTGGCCCCCTCTTAAGGGACCAGGCAAAAAGAGAAAATAAAAACAACTAAACGCCAAAAAAGCCACGCAGCACAGCATACTTCAAGAACTCCATCTAACACACTTTGCATAGCTTTAGATTGAAATCTCAAACCCACCACCACACCTTAAGATCCTATCTGCCCAGTGACACTGCCTCCAGCCAGGTGGCTGCAGATGCAAACTACAAACTAATAAAACACTGAATACATTGGGGGTCATATATTCAAACTACCACACCTAGCAAGCTCCAGTGTTCTATAAGCAGTGCTTACACACTTGTGGTTTGACTATAAAATGTCCCCTAATAGGCACATGGGACCAAAACTGGTGGCAGTGTTTGGAACCCTGCTGGAGGAGATTGCTCATGGAGAGGGAGGGTAGATCTTGTTTTTATTTCTATTTATTTTGTGTTTACTTATTTGAGAGCGACAGACAGAGAGCAAAAGAGGGAGAGAGGAGAGAGAGAATGGGCGGGACAGGCTTCCAGCCACTGCAAACGAACTCCAGATGCATGCGCCCCGGAGAATCGAACCTCGAACCGGGGTCCTTAGGCTTCATAGGCAAGCGCTTAAACGCTAAGCCATCTCTCCAGCCCAATAGCTGGGCCCCACTTCGTGTTATCTGTCTGTCTCTTAGTTGTGGATGCAATGTGACCAGCCATCCCTCTGCTACTGACACTATGCCTTCCCTGACTGATGGAAAGTGCCCCTTTGAACTAAAGTGAAAATAAATCCTTCCTTCCTTCAGCTGCTTCCTGTCAGGCATTTAGTCACAGCAGCAAGTAAAGTAATACAGCAGCTCAGGCAGTGGGAAAGACGCCCTAACCTTTTTATGGGGACAAAGACTATATTATCTTACTTAGGTTTCTCCACCGCAGGAATTCTTGTTCTTCTTAAGGCTTTGAGGCTTCCAAAGCTCTTCCTCGTATTCCTCTGTATTGTTGTTCTTTTTCCAAGGTGGAGTCTCGCTCTAGCTCAGGCTGACCTAGAACTCACTCACTAGTCTCAGGCTATCTTTCCACCTTTCTCTCCACTGAGAGAGGCAATAGGGATACAGCAACAACTTCTAACCTCTCTGGGCTCACCCAATCATTTACTTAGCACCTAACTATGTGTTTAAACTAGAAAATTCTGCTTTAATAATATGGAAGGCATCAAAACCTCATCATAGTAACCGAAACATAGTAGATCTAGAGGCACATCCCCCCCCTAGAAGGCAAGATGGACAGTAATCACAAGTATCAGAGTTCAAAATTGATGGCTCAGGTATATCATTTAGCACAAAAGTTAAAGCAAATCAGCATCATTTTTTGTCTATTTACCCATTAGAGCTAGTCTGCTCAGTTAATGTTTTTCTTATAATTCTAGATCCAATTAATAGTTATATTTATTTTCAAAGAATGGAGTTCTAGGTATTTGAATGACTTTATATGTGGAACAGTGATATTTAAACACTGGGACTCAAATAATTAACCGAGACTATGAAATTAATGTAGTGAGCTGAGAGTCCATTTAAAAAATAAATAATGGACAGCAAAGGAAATTGTTAATTAAGCGGAGAGGCAGCTTATAGAAGGGGATAAAACAAATCTTTGCTAGCTCTACATAGGAATACTATGTCAAATATATAAAGAACTCCCAAAATTAAACAATAAGAAATCAAATGAACTAATAAAAACTGGGCTAAGGGCTGGTGAAATGACTTAGCAGTTAAGGCATTTGCTTGCAAAGCCTAAGGACCCCGGTTCAATTCCCCAGGACCCACATAAGCCAGATGCACAAGGGGTCATATGCGTCTAGAGTTTGCTTGCAGTGTCTAAAGGCCCTGGTGCACCCATTCTGTCTCTCTCTCTATCTGCCTCTCTCTCTCTCTCTCTCAAATAAATAAATAAAATATTTTTTAAAAATGGGCTAAGTACATGAACAGAGAATTTTTGAAAGAGAAACACCAATGGCCAATAAATTTTTTTATTATTTATTTGAGAGGAAGAGACAGAGGGGGGGCGGAGACAGAGAGAAAGAGAGAGAGTGAGAGGGAGACAGAGAGAGAGAGAGAGAGACAGAGGCAGAATGGGTTTACAAGGGCCTTCAACTACTGCAAATGAACTCATGTGCCACACATGAGCCACCTTGTGCATATGGCTTACGTGGGTCCTGGGGAACTGAACCTGGGTCCTTTGGCTTTGCAGGCAACCACCATAACCATGAAACAATTTCTCTAGCCCAGCCAATAAATATGTTAAACATTGTTCAATATACTTAGTCATCAGGGAAATGCAAATGAAACAATCTTGTGATTCTATCTCACTCCTGTCATAATGGCTACTATCAAGAAATAAATGACAAAAGTGCAGGTGAGGGTGTAGGGAAAGAGAATCCACTGTTAGTGGCAGCGCAAAATGGTGCAGTCTATGTGGAAAGCAGTGTAGAGGTTTCTAAAAACGCAAAATAGGACTACCATATGATCAGGCCATGCTGCTCCTAGGCATGATTTACAATAAACAGGAAGTGGAATCAGCCTGTCAATCAGCTGATTAATAGATAATGAAGATGTGGTACATATACACAATGAAGCTTTATTTGGACGTAAAGTAAAATGAAATCAGGGAAATACACTAAGTGAGGTAATCTTGGTTCAGAAAGACAAATGCCATATGTTCTTTGTCATATGTGGATCTTAGCTTTGATTTCTTAGATTTGCAAGTGACTTGGAGTAAAAATCAGTGGACGAAAAAACCAGGAAACTAGAAAAGGTCCACTGGGGAGAAGGGTTTAAGGGGAGGGTAATAGAAAGCATATAATAAAAAAGTAGAGGAGCAGAATGCTGGGGGTAGAAAAGCTTAAGTGGGGGAGGGATGAAGGAGAGGATGGGTTGGGAGAAGGGCTAACCAAAACTAAAATGCTATAAATAAGCCATATGAAATCTTACTTCTTTGCTAGCCTGTGAAAAAGTAATTTGGGGGCTGGAGAGATGGCTTAGCAGTTAAGCGCTTGCCTGTGAAGCCTACAGACCCAGGTTCAAGGCTTGATTCCCCAGTACCCAAGTTAGCCAGATGCACAAGGGGGCACACGTGTCTGGAGTTTGTTTGCAGTGGTTGGAAGCCCTGCCACACCCATTCTCTCTCTCTCTCTATCTGGCTCTTTCTCTCTCTGTCACTCTCAAATAAATAAATGAAAATGAACACAAAATAATAATAAAGGCATGTGCCGCCATACCTGGCCTGGATAGATTTTTTAAAAAAGTAATTTTTATACAACAGTTTGAGTGGATACTATATATATATATATATCAGTTCCAGGGATGGGATACCTCCCAGTGAGTTGTTGGTCAGGGAGGCTTGTGAGATGCCCAAACAATCAAGGGCATTTCTAATACTCTTGGTTGACCACGAGAATGAGATTGTAAGATCATATTACTGAAGACACCACTTGCTTTAGTTGCAGGACACTGAAAAATCCAGCAGGAATCGTGCTAGAAGATTCCTTCCTAACTGCTAGCTATTATAGTGCTGGAAGGTGCTATTTAGGCTGCTATGGGAGAAAAAAATCATCGACAATCTTACTCAGTGGCAGACCCTGTTAGGTACATAGCCATGTAGCCTGACAAGATAGTTTTACTGGTTCAATAGTGGCATTACTATTAAGGGGTAGCAAACTGCTTTTGAGTGGGTTTGAGGGAAATTATGCCTGGTATTAAAAACCCAGTCAAAAGCCTATGACTAGGAATGACATAAACCCTAATGAGGATGCTCTTGCTACTGTTTGGCTAAATGGATATGTTACTCATGTCAAGTTGCCCTCTTGTTTATGTTTTGACCATAATTAGGGCTTTTCTCTTCTTTGCTTAGAGAAACTCCTTTTTGCAGATGGCAATGACGACTAGAGACACTCAAACTAACTTGTCAGAGTGCTGAGAATAACTGACATTGGAGTGTTCAGTGATGAAAAAAGTGTTTAGAAAGTCATTAACAAATTGAGGCTTTTCAATGGTGTCCAATTTTCTAGTCTGTTTTTGAATTTGAAAACTATTTAAGCCCTAATTACTGGTTGAATTTAAATACAATGGTTAATAGCACAGAATTTCACTGCTAAATTCAAAATGTAGTACTAAATGTTGCCACCAGGTGGCTCCCAGGGTCTCCAGTAATTTGAACCCTAAATTGAGATACCAAAAGATATCTTTCAATGAAAGGGCAGTGTCTGGGCTAGTTGTCATGATTTCCCTCCATATAATTCTCTAGGAATTGTGGTACAAATGTCACTCCATCATGCCATAGAAATTCCTGTGAAGAAGGGCAAGGATTATTTGGAGTGACACAGAAGGCTGAGTCAAGCACTGGAGAGATGGCTAAGGAGTTAAGGCACATGCCTGTGAAGCCTAAGGACCCAGGTTTGATTCTCTAGGTCCCACATAAGCTAGAGGCACAGGTGGCACAAGCATCTGGAGTTCGTCTGCAGTGGCTAGAGGCCCTGGTGTGTCCATTCTCTCTCTCTCTCTTTCTCTCTCTCTCTCCCTGTCTGTCTCTAACAAATAATTAAAAATGAAATCTTTAAAACAATTAAAAAAGAAGGTTGAGTCATGTGCAGAAGAAAAAGTGAACTTCTTAAATTTATTTTTAAGATAATTTCATAATGATTTCATAATGTTTATATTTTATCATATCCACACCCATTATCATCTCTTATGCCCTCCCAATCCTTCTTAACCCCTTGTGTGAGAGAGATAGAGGGAGAGAGAGATCTGCTGAGTTTAATTAGTGTTGCTTGAATGAGTTGTGGGCTTCTCATTTGAGCAAGAACAACTAATCAGTAGCTACAACACTGAAAAAGAAGAAAATAACTCCCCTCTCATATATCCTGTGGAATCTGGATTCTATGGCCCATGTCTCTTTTTAACTTCTCTGAGACTTTTCTCCTCACCTGGAAAAACACCATGTGCATCACTTGTTCTGAGGATGAACTGAGATAGAAGATACAAACTTAACTTGTTCCTGGAATATGAGAATACTGACACATGACATGCAAAAAAAAAATGTTATCACCAGTACTTTTATGAAGAGATACTGAGATAGATTTGTTTTGTTAAATGAACTTTCAATTACATGCTTACTAATATTTTAGCCTTAAAAATAATATTTTCAGGGATGGAGCAATGGCTCAGTGGTTAAGGCGCTTGCCTGCAAAGCCAAAGGACCCAGTTCAATTTCCCAGGACCCACATAAGCCACAAGCACAAGGTGGCACATGTGTCTGGAGTTCATTTTCAGTGGTTAGAGGCTTTGTTGCACCCATTCTCTCTATATATATATGCCTCTTTCTCTCTCTCAAATAAATAAATAAAAATAAAATATTTTTAAAAAGAAAAAATAATATTTCCAGGCCAAAATTAGAAGGGGGGAGGGAACAGCCTCACTCCTGCTGGTCTCAAGGCGAGATCTAGGCCTGCTGCAACCTACGGTGGTGGGGAGATGAGGGGGTGAGGGTGGGTTGGGTTCCAGGACCCTTAGTCATGCCTGATAGCTCAGGCCTGCTTAAAAGTCTAGTGGCCCGGGGCCCTCAACCCTGACAAGGAAATGTAAGATTAGATAAAGGCACAAAGGGAAAGCATTGCTCTTTTATTTATTTGAGAGAGAAAGAGAAACAGATATATAGAGAGAATGGGCACACCAGGGCCTCCAGCCACTGCAAAGGAACTCCACATGCCATCCTGATCCTGTGCATTTGGCTTATGTGGGTCCTGGGGAATTGACCCTGGGTCCTTTGGCTTTACAGGCAAGTGTCTTAACCACTAAGCAATCTCTCCAGCCTGAAAGCATTATTCTTTTGTTTGCTTGTTTTTTACCAGTGATTCTGAAACAGCACTAGACTTTCACAAGGCATCTCTTAAACCTGAAGGAATTTAACACAAAGACAACAGAAAATATCCTGACAAAGTCACATAGGACATTTGTACTAGAAATCTGGTCTCCTGGTTTAAATGTTTAGATATGGATACTAAAATACCTGATAAAAGTTCAATTATGTTCAATCAAGCATCACATATGGCCTAATGGGTATCAGATAGTAAAATATTCATGACTTCCTTGATATAATTGGCTATCCCATCAAGCAACAATGTCTAATATTAAGACAGTTGAATATGACCAAATTCCTTCAAAATTAAGTAACATGTAAGGACAAAGCAGCCATCTTCTTGCTCTATGTCCTCAACTCATCAACTTCCATAAATGGCATGTTTAAAAACTTTTGTCTCAGGGCTGAGGAGATAACACGAACAATGACATACTTGCCACCACACAAGAGGATATGAGCTTGGATTCCAAGTACCCATATAAAAGCTTGGCATGGTGAGGGTATGTCCAGGAGAGTCCTTGGAGCCCACTGGCTAGCTAACCTTGCTGAATCCATGTGTTCTAAGTTCAAGGAGAGAACTTGTCTCAACAAACAAGGCACAGAACAATTAAGGAAGGCACACACATGCATGCACTGACATTCCCTCTGGGAGTGGGGGGACCTGTGTCTCAAGTAGACCTAAGGCACTTAATTATTATTTAAAAGGGTATTTGTTCAAAGAACTACTAGAAATACTGATGTAAAAATTTACTAAATCAACTTACTTATTAGTCTTATTACTGGCAATTCTTTGACAAAGCTCAAAATTATGAAATACTATTCTTTCTGGGAACCAAAGCTCATGGTGCCTTCAAGATACATTTCAGAGCCTATTGCTTTCTCAATATGAGCAATTCTGGATTCACTCTCTCTAAAGTTTTCAATGTGGGCAGCCTAAACACACCCACCATGTAATGTGTTGTCCCTGGGAATGAATGCAAAAACTTTCTACCTTCTTCATGGCTTTGTTAGTTATAGGCTGGTATCGGCCACAGTCTTTACAACATGACAGAACAGGGTCAGGGCTGGGGAGCCCAGAGGGGAAAATGAAAAGAACAAGATCAAAACGAAGGAGCCATGCTGGCTAAAGAATGGCTAAAATGAAACTAGTAACACAGAAGCTAAAAGAAAAATTTGCATAATGTATAAACTTCTTTCCCTTGGGCTAGGGTCCCCTAAGCCTATTTACTTATTTAACATCGTTGAAGGATTTCAGTGGTTTTCCATTCCTGTGTGGATCATGTAAGAAACTATCCAAGTCAGCAATCACCAAGAAAAGAAATTATGTAACTAAGAAGATCCCCAGATCCGCAATGCTGCACAGGCCGACTTGGGCAGCGCACATGCACGGAACCTCGCACTCACCAATGGTGTTGAACCTCTTTAGCCCGCTCCTCCGGGAAGGCTGCTTCTCAGTTTTTGCTGTGCTGTCCTGCTCTTCTTCAATGATGGGGGTCTTGGGTGCTGGTGGCTTGCTGGCTTGTGGTGCTGGCTTTCCTGCACCAGCTAAGGGGTTGAACCCTGCAGCAGTAATATCCACCGACTGGGACTTTTTCTTCAACCTACAGATAAACGATAATGACTTGAGATATTTGCTTCAAGTTTATCTCTAGCCAAAGATTTTTCAGCAAAATCAACTTGCATTTGTGTTGGAAATAGAACCAGGTCCATTCAGAAGTTACAGAACTTCCTTACAACATTTTAAGATAATTTCTTAAATTTTCTTTAACCAACCGGGAAAAAAAAGGCTTCTGTCTAATAATTCTGAAAGAAGTCTCATTAAGATGTGTCAGCATGTAAGTTGATAATGGAAGAACTTCTGTTTTTCTAAGCTAATTAAAATTGGGCGGCCAGACAAGAGTCTGAGATGGCTGCGCTGGCACATACCTGTAACATGAGCACTTAAGCAAAAGGATTCCAGGATTGAGGGCAATGTGAACTATATAGCAACACAGATTTTTAGAGAGGCTGGAGAGATAGCTCAGAGGTTAAAGGTACTTGCTTGCAAAACCCAATTGAACCAGTCTGGGTTCAACTCCCCAGTGACCATGTAAAGCCATATGCACAAAGTGGCACATTCATCTGAAGTTCCTTTGCAGTGGCAGGAACCCTTGGCATCAATTCTCTCTCTCTTTGGTTTTACTTTGCATTTCTCATGAACAATATTGTCTCTGTCTGCCTGTTTCTCTCTGTCTCACATGAATAAATGAATAAAATTTTACAAAATATTTGCATCAGACAATTTTATTGAAGTTAATTTGTAATTATACCTCTGAAAAAGGTACTTCTAACATATGTACCTAAGGTGAATAATTTCATCTCAGTGAAAAAAGATGCACTTTTTAAATTAATATTTTTATTTTATTGTTTATTCATTAATACATGTACTTAGTTTTGTTTAACCCTTCTATTCCCCTTCCTCTATCCCATATCCCTGGCCCACTACCCTGATTTCACAATCCTATCCCCTGCATTATCCCTCTCAATTCCATATCAATGAAGTCACTATTTTAAACTATAGGGTCCCAGTATATTTTAGTTTAATTTACAGCAGCATCTAAACCATAAAATTGCAATTCACATTATTTCTTCACACACTGTAAACAATGCATGAATATACGTGCCAGTTCTACATTTTACTTATTTATTTTTAAATATTTTATTCATTTAATTACTTGAGAGAGAGGCAGAGGAAGAGGAAGACAGAAAGAGAGAGATTGGGCACTCCAGGGCCTCCAGCCACTGCAAACAAACTCCAGACGCATGCCCCCCCCCCCGGGTGTCTGGCTAACATGGGTTCTGGGGAATCTAACCAGGGTCCTTAGGCTTCACAGGCAAACGCCTTAAATGCTAAGTCATCTCCCCAGCGCAGTTCTACATTTTAGAGAGCTCGCATTAATCCTAACTTGAAAAGGAAAATACTACCCATGAACTCTTTCCACGCATGCACATTTTTTTGTATGTATAAAAGTCACAGGTCAATGATAAGTTAAATTCCAACATTTCAAGCCATGCAACTAATTTAATTAAACCTTAAACCTAGTTTTCTACTGGCTCTTGGTATTTCTGGAAACTAATGTACCATTTGTTAAGATTTAATTCCCTATGAAACTTGTGGGGCAACTGCCATTATTATTTATGATAATCAAAACTGAATACTTGCAATTAAAAAAATCATTACACTTGTTTACATTATTTAGGCTTTCTAGGACCCTGGCTTCCATGTAATACCACTCTTTTAGACCCTGCTCAGGCTTTCAAGTTCCAGCTTGAAGGCAACTTCCTCTAAAGAACTTTCCTCCATCAACCTTGCTGGCTTCAGGCCATCCATCACAGAGTCTTATTCATGCAATGTGTCATAAACATCTATTGAACCGACCAAAGCACAAACCTTGTAAGGTAAATGCACTTTACTAATTAGTAAATTCTATTAATGAGAACAGTATAATAAATTTCAGATATTTAATGATTACCACCATGGCCACTGTCTTATTCACATATCATCTATGTTGTCTATTTGAATATTCATGAAAATATATTCACTTTATCAAAATCTTTAACAGGTACAAGTGTAAAACAGTATTATTCATGAGAAATGAGAAGTAAAACCAAGTTTCACTCATAACACACCCACTAGAATAGCTGTACTATAAAACACAAGAAGGTATGGTGTTGAGGAGTAATTGGAATTTTCCTGTCCTAGTGAGAGTATATGTAAACAAGACCACTTTGAAAAAAATATCTATTTGTCTTATGGTTCAGGTCATGCATCTTTACATGTTAAATAGAAGTCATATTAAAGAATTTTCATAACAATATAGTTCATGATACACAAACTTGAAAGCATCCAAATGTCTATCAATAGGAAAATGGAATTTATATATAGCTGAAGATCTACAACTACTTATAAGCCCCATGGGTCATTTTCAGAAAAATAATGTGGAGCAAAAGAAGCCAGGCTTAACAGAGAACACAGAACATGATTCTCTTTACATATAGTTCAGGAACAAACAGACCTATGTATGTAATTAAAAGTTTGGAGAGATTCATTGTTGAGGAGTTACATTAGTGAACATATGAGAATACTGCTGGGATTCTAATAATGTTTTTCTTTCTGATCTGAATATAGTGTCCAGGATACATTAACTTTGTGGAAATTTAACATTCTATGATTTGTGCATCTTTCTAGGCATATACTATACTCAACAAATTACCACAAGAAACCATAGAAAACTGAATGACTTTTCAATTTACTCATTAATAAAGAGTGTATATAGTTACTGAATGGCTAATACCAAAAAAAAAGTGAGAATAAGAAACAAAGAGAATTAATCTCTTGGCCTTCAAGACTCCCAAAGACTGACAAAGAGGATGACATTAGTAAGGAGAAATGCTCTCCCACTGGGAATAGGTATTTCCCATGTACATTCATCCCCATTCCCATATTCCTGCTTTTGATGAGCTGAAAGGGACCCCCAGTCATTCTTCAAAGGCTTCTCTGAGTCACTTACTGTCAGGGCACCGGGAACATAGAACAAACATAACAGAGCAAAAGATCCACCAGCATGGAAGCCTTAATCCTAGGACAGGAGACCAGTAACAAGTAAATAAACCTATCCATAGCAAACTAGGTGGCAGCTTCAATTCCAAAAATGCTTGATAATATAATTGATGAGATTCCACATCACTGACAAGTGTCTAATGGCCCACAATCCTTAATATAGCCTCTTTCAGAATGAGCAAAAGATGTAGAGTTAGACTCTAAAAGACCAAGGAAGAAGAGTCACTGGAGTATTTTACTTTTTTTTCTCCCTCTGAACTTTTCCTTTTTTATAACCAAGGTGGAGGGCAACATTCTTTGTCACTGCTGTTGAGGTCTAGAACATTACTAGGTTTCTTGGCTTACTTACAAGTCTTCCATTTGTACATTCTTAGAAAGCAGAACTGTGTGGGTAATTGAATTGCTCCCTAACAGTTCTAAAATTGACTATTATAGTTGACAAGGAAACCTGTTAAATGCTACTTTCAATTTCCAAATATCGTGGAGGGGAAATCTTTCTAAATTTTAAACAATGCACTTAATTTAAACTGTTAAACAAATGCAAATATAGCATAATGAAATATGTAGGTGTGCATGAGATAAAATACCCTTTAATAATAAGTGGAACATTACAAAAGGAGACAAAAAGAATCTAATAGGCAATGAAAGGAGCTTTGGTTTAATGTGCTTTGCATTTCCAACAAAATGAGTACTAGTGACTTGGATGGAAAATAGGAAATAATAAATGAGCCATTCCCTCTTTCCCTGGCTTCTAAAAGTCTAGTAGTTTAGAATGCTGCTTTTTCTTGTTAGTATCCTTAAGAGGAGGAAAATAAAAGAAAACAAAACAAACAAACAAAGAAACAAAACACTATTCTCTTCCTTCCCATAGGCATTCTGATGCTTATTTCAGCCTGGTAATAATGTCAGGCATTTTCTTCTGAAACTTGATTGTTTTCTCATTACTAAGTGGAGATCAACCATATTCAGAAGATCAAATAAGCATTCTATGTGTTGGTACCTATTCTAGCACCCACACAAGAAACTCTCATTCATGAAGTTCTAAGCATTCAGTGAGCATGTAGAAGGTTAGTACACTTTATTTAAAAATTCTCCTTTGCTGCTGCATGGTGTTGGGTCAATATTGAAGCATAGGGGCCACACGGTGCTTAGTATGGGGTGTCTTACATTCTGGAGTGTGGTTTTTGCAGAAAGAGTGGAGAATTCCAGGAGAAGAGATTCAATGAGAGTCTTGTGCTTGGTGTGCAAGATGACAATTCTGTGATAGTTCCAGATCATTTAGAAAACAGGCACATCAGATCCAGAATTCCTTTCTCTAACCACAACTGTAAAGGACTGTGCATAGAAGAAATGAATGACAGATAATACATGGTGTCTTACAAGGAGGTGTTAAAGTCAGATGACCTTGGGATCAAAGGTAGAGACCATTCTATGAGGACAAATAGCAGATCTTAAAGGGAGAGCAGCCTGACCATTCTACATGACAAGGTGAGCCCTTGAGAGAGGGAGAACTCAAAGGTAGTGCTAAGGTGTTACATAGACCCTCATCCGTCAAGGAGCCTACCAACCTGACCTGCTTGCAAACCTTATGGAGAGAGGAACCTTGTGTAGCAGACAGCTTCAGGTTCGCTGAGATGAACTTCCAGACCAGGCACAATTAAGGAGGAAGGGATTTATTGAAGCTTACAGATCCAGGGGAAGTTCCATGATGGTAGAAGAAGTTGGCCCCCTCTTAAGGGACCAGGCACACACATCAGATCCTGTGTGTGTGTGTGTGTGTGTGTGTGTGTGTGTGTTAATTTTAATCTTCAGTGGAATGACTCAAATCTACAATTTGGAAGCAGAGGTTAAAAAAAACAAGAACAGGGAATCAAGAGGTATGGAGAACAGACAAAAAGTATGAAGATGGCTTTGACGTTGTTATTCTATAAAAGGGGGTTCACGTACATTTTACCTAAGGAGCAGGAAAAATTTAATATGCTAAGGTTGCAAGGTAAAGTCACAGAAGCTAGAGAAAAGAAAAACTGGCAGAAAATCTCCATTACCAAACTATTTAAATGGAACCACTCTTGCCGGGGACCAGCCCTGTTTTGAAGGAGGGTCCCAAAGGGAGGTGTGAAAGGGAGGGGTGCAATAATGACTCAAAGTCAAGTTCTGGTGCAAGCTGACAGGCTAATGCTGAAGGCAGCTGAGTTTCTCTCTCTCTCTCTCTCTCTCTCTCTCTCTCTCTCTCTCTCTCCTGCCACAGCTCTTAGCCTCAGTCTTTTATTTTCTGATAATGTCATGCAAGAGCAAACTTCAAGAAAGGTACAGTTCCACAGAATTCATAGAAACCTTTTGCTATTTCTTTACATCAAACAATCCCATAGTTATTTACCTCAAGTACAGCCATCAGGCCCCTATAATGATTAACTATTTTCATACTTTCCCCATGTACGTGTGGTCAAGCACTTGCGGTTTCATGAGCTCCTACTTTCAATTACTATATTAAAGGTGAGAGACAGAACAACCACAAAATGGGGGTTCCCACCATTGACCCTTGATCCAATAAACCCATTCATCCCCAAACTATTTCTTTTGAATTTCCCTTTCCATGTCCCTCCAATACTTAGACTTTGGTCCCCCGATTGAACTCTTTCTGACCTCGGCTGTTTTTCCTGTAAGGATTCTTGGTAAAGAGTCATAGTTTGCTGCAATTGCCACCATTCAGAAAAATTGGTCATAGAACAATTCTTACATTGTTCCAGAAGGTTCATTGTTTCCTCCTCAGTGTACAGTACTCCATGCCTGACTTCTTTTAAGGCCTTTAAGGAAAACAATTATTTCTGACCCATTTTCTTGTTTTCCCAATTCTATGCCAGAGCTTCTTTCAGATACACTGACCAACACTTCACTAACACCCATTTTTGCTGGAAAAGTAAACTTAGAGATTGGTGCACTAAGTGAAAGACAGAAGGAGACAAACATTATACAGAAAACCATAGATATCTGTAGCGTAGAGAGCCAAAGATGTTTCTATAGAGGGGCCACATTGGACTCCAAGGAAGAAACAGCTGGGCTGGAACTGTGTCATGCAGCTCTTCAGTACTTAATTCCTCGTGATCCTGAAATGGCATGCTTGCCGTCTCCGGCACACTCTCATAATCAGCAGTGACATTTTACTCTTAAAATATTAATTTACACTTTATTAGAGTAATGGGAAATCCTCTACTCATTTTTTTGGTTCACTTTTTGTGTTTAACACAAGCATCATTTCGGTTAAAGGGCTTGAGCCAACAATAAAGGAAATTGGCTTTGCATTGCCCATCTCAGAAGAAACAAGACTCTATTTCAATATCTCTGGCTTTGGAGAAACTTTTCTTACATTCAGCCTTTGTTACTACCATTACCTATCACTTGTCATATTGTTTGGGTCTTATCTTCCCTTTTCATCTCACATTGTGAGGATGTCTTATTCTAACAATATTCACACCTTCCTTTCAAGTCATAACCAATCAATGTTCTTAATTTTTCCTTAACTGTTATGCTCTGAATTATGTAATAGTTGTTATCTTGCTGAACAAACACATGATGTCACTCTACCTGAAGCATAAAAAAAAAAAAAAAACAATTTCCAATGAGCTAGAAGAGTTCTTAAGCCTTCACATCAAATTATGTCTACATGGCAAGTTTTTGGGTACATCCTTGAATTCCATGCCTACCAAGAAAAAAATCAATCTTCTACTGAGTATGATAATCCTAGCTTTTATTTTCTAGTTGTAATAGAAGCAACAGTTAAAAATATCTATATCTATATGGTATATGATGATATCCCCTAGGCTTTAGGAATTTAAAGTGGCGTAACACTAGTACATGTTGTGATATTAATGTAAAACGTTTTTGATAACTGGGTGATAGCACATTTTCTGGAACCAACCTAGCAGAAGTCGGTTGCTAGGGGTAGTTCCAAATGATATCTACTTCTGAAGTGGGTTGCTAAGGGTAGTTCTAGATGACATCTCCTTCTGTTTCAGGCCCAAGCAATATGCTACATGATCTGCCAAGATGTGAGGAGGTGCCACCTCACACTCCTGCCACCATGGATACTGTCATCTTAGCAATCATGCCTTCTCTCGCCTTAATGGACAATATCCTGTATACATGCTCCAAAATAATGCCCTCCTCCCATTAAGTTCATTTTGTCAAGTATTTGGTCACACTAACAAGAAAAGGAACTAATCCAATAAGTAAAGGTCACATTTCCACATATTAGACAGTTTACCTTGAAATGGTAGTACAGGGAATAAGATTGTAGACATGAGGACCACACTTCCTGGAAATGAATACTGTTGTGGGAAACATTTTCCCTAGGGAATTGCATGCACACATCCATTCATCCCTGATAGGGCAGAGAGAGCAGACTATAGCTGCCCAAAACACGTTTTGGTGAACTGAAAAATTTACTGGGTTATTTACAGGGTAGGGTGAGAAATATGGGTGACTCAAAAACAGCTACAACACTGTAAAGAGCACTCCAGCATAAGTGACCACCTAGAGTAGCTATATCTCTGGAGCTCACTGCAAGACCTGCAGACAGCTTCGCTTGTGGGAGTGTCTCTGCCTCCCCCATGCAGTTGTTTGCCCTTTATCTAACCTTGGCGAGGGAATCTTTTTAACTTTAACTCTCACATCTTTCACTGCCTGAGTCTCCCCAGCCTTCCTCCTTCCCCTAAGAAGGAATGTTTCAATTCAGAGAAAATTGCTACACAGTACTGATCACAATCTTCCTCTCAACAGTTGTGTACTGGTCCTCTCCCTTTGGAGTGTGGTCCTGTGAACTTTGAAGTTTCAGTTCTCCCAGATGTGTTGACTTCCTGCCTTTCTCCTTCCTCCAGGAACGAGTACTTCAATTTGGTGGAATTTGCTATACATATCCCAAACATTACATGTAATAGTTGAAGCCTTGGGGAATTTTTTCTCTCTCATTACTTCAGATTTTTTTTTTATTTCTAAAATGGGAGGATATTAATAACATATGTGAGATTAATAATATCAATGTAAACTTTTGTGGTAAAAGTCATGGAAAAATATTTGACATGTGTTTTAAATAAGCTGTCGCTTTGAACACACAGTGGGCTAACAAGAGAAAAGCTATTGCTAATTTATAACATGTAATGGTATCAGTCACCTTTTCCATTCTGTAACAAAACATTTGACCAAAAGCAGTATATAGGAGGAAGGAGTTTGTTTTGGCTTATAGTCTTGAGAGGAAGTCTTACCATGAAGGGAAATAATGGCAGAGCAGTACCTGGATATGACTTCTTGCCACATCAGCTACTAGGTAGCAACAAGAATGAGTGATCTCTGTCAAGGGGGACATGGGCTATAACACCCCAGCTCCAAGTAACATACCTCTTCCAGCAAGGTTCCACCTCCCAAATTGCCACTAGCTAGGGACTGAGTAGAAGACTTAATCAAAAATAAGTGAGAGCTATTGGAGACATTTCACATTCAAACCACCACAGGATTCAAGGCCATATAATATACATACATAATTTTATTTATTGATCACAACCCCAATAATAGGTAGGTATCATATTTCTTATTTGCAGAGGGATGAGCTGAGGTTGTCACAAAATTTTGGGACTAAAAAAAAAAAATAGGAAAGCTAGATTTCAACCACAACCAGGACTCTTAGATATAACTTCCACACTTTAGAATTAAAGGAGACAAATTTCAGCTATTTTAAAGCAGGTGACATTGAGCAAGAGCTTGAGCAATCTAGGTCTTATATATATTAATGATATTCATGATATCTGTTTTAGCCAAGAAAGCCATTTTCAAAACAGCATGTGCTAATTCTATGAAATCAATTAGTGAAATTCCACAGACTAGTGGAATTTCATAGTACAAGGGAAAGTTACCCAAATTCATACTTGTCCAATCATTTCTTATATAGCACACAACATGCAACTATATGTATGTAGATACAGGGGAACAGCTGTACCTCATAAGTCCAACACATATAGTCCTTTCAGTCATTTCCAGCAGAAGGCCATCTGTGGTTTGGACATCTCATTTGAGATTGGAGATGCTGTCTCCTATCTTCCTAAAAAAGCTAATGTAAGGAAATTATTTAAAGCAGTGTAGTAGCTGAGAATGCAAGTTTTCCAAGTTGGATATTGTGCCTACTGCAAAAGTCTCAAGTCACTCAAAAAGAGCTTTTGGGAGCAAATGCCTAAAAAAAAAAAAATCACTTTGCAAAATTATGGGGTTTTGTTACATCTCCTATATTGTTTAACTGAAAAATCAGCTGCTACAATCAAAGCATAGTCATCAATAGGCAGACATGCTCAGAAGTTCAACAGAGGAAATGCTAGCCTGGGAACTTATGTATTAAAACAAAAGCAATCTCTTGAGGGGTATAGAAAAATGCCAATTCTAGCTTATTCTGTGATTGCAGTAGCTACCCTCTTCTTCCTATTGAGTCAGAAATCATGAGCTTTCCCCTTACAACTTCCAACTAATGAAAATGCTTAAAACAGACGTGTCTTTGGGGAATGCAAATTAGTATTGGAACACTTAATGGGACATCAAAACTATAAAGTGCATTATAATGAGATATGCACCTAATCCAATATTCATTCTAAGAAATTACTGCTTTTCCATGTCTCACATATTGGAATAAGGAGAAATGCAAGAATCAAACCACAGATGAAATGATACATAGGAATTGTTTGCTTGTAGTATTAGCATGAACAAGAAATTTTCTTATAAAATGTGACTGAATTCAATTCTGAAAGGCAAAGCCAGTATACATAGCAAGAACTGTATAGGAGGATATGGAATTCATTGTGCTTACTACACATGCTATGCTATATATACCAGAAATTAAAATTGAAACCAATTTTGCCTTTTTCCAAAGTTCAATAAACCCTAATATAAAATGTTAATACTTCTTACTGATCTTTCATGAGGATAGCCAAGTACTTTAAGCTTGCCAGCTGGTGTATCAACACCCCAAACCTTGCAATAGCTCTGAGAAAAGAAGCAGATGACTTCTGTTACAATTCTTCTCCAGTAGATCAACTTATTGGCTACATATATGGGAAGTCTACTCTGCTTATCATTTGATTCCTAAGTTCTAGCATAGTGATTACCATATAAGAGGCATTTATTAAATAAATAATTTAATGAATAAATACATAAGGTAGATTTTGGATAGTCTATGTAGCAGTTACCTTCTCACTGCCGGGATGAAACCCACCAGAAGCAGCTTAGGGAAGGAAACAGTTTTGAGGGGAAGTTTTATAATGGTGGGGAAAACATAACAAATAGCTGGGTTCACACCTCCACATGAGCAGAAAGGAAGTCATCTAAGTACTGGGTTATATTTCCCCAAATCCCATCTTCAGCAATCCATTTCTTCCAACAAGGCTCCACCTCACAAAGGTCCCACAACTCGTTCAAATTATTGACAGCTGGGGACGAAGTTTTCAAAACACATGAACCTATGTGGGACATTTTATTCAAACCACCAGTCTGTAGGTGATATAATGATTCATTTAATAAAACTATAAACCACAGCTTTCTTCCCAACCTTATCAGAATGTATATAGTAGTTTGGACAGAACAAGCAAACCATGTATCCTTCCTCATTACTACTATGATGAATTCAAACAACATCTCAGCTCTCTATTCACTGAGTCCACTTGTGTGACTTTTAAGTATATACTCTGCAGCTTTCTAAGTTTATATCCATGTGCAGAAGGACTCTAAAATATGAATTCAAGTTCAGGCTGAACTGCTTTTAATAACTGAACAATAAGGCAATCAGGATGTATTCAATAAAAACGTATTTATTCTTGGAATATGAGCCTATCCTCCATTATCAAGCTTCCACCAATCGTGGGACAGAAGAGGACCTAAACCTATTAAATTCTCTCTAAAAAATAATGGTTATCCCATTTATCTTGTGCTAACTTTACTCTCTGTAAGAGTCTGTTTCTCTTTTTCAGATACATGCAGATCCTAAGGACAGAACCACCCCATCATACCTCAAAAGGGCCCCAGTTGGAACTAAGAATAATTGGAGAAACAAGCAAGAGTGCTGTTTGCTTCGTGAACCTGCTACCAGCACAAGGGTGAAGGAGATCAACACAAAACAATCAACTCCTATCAAACCAGATATCCAGAGACACAGAGGCTCCCAAGACCTCATCAATGAAGCAGACCTAAAATGAACCCAACATGACTCAGGGAAATTTGTGGAAGATGGGGGTGGAAAGAATATTAGAGCCACACGTTGGGTCATGATACACAGAGATATTTTCTCCTACCATAACTGATGGCTAACTCTACAATGCACGACCCACATACCCCAACACAAATGGACCCTGTGGAGGGGGGAGAACAGGGAGGAGGCTAAGAATGGTACCAACTTGACTGTATTCACTGAGTACAAAACTAATAAAAAAATCTATGCTTGATCCTTTTATTTGCTATAAAGTTTTTGTTTTTGTATTTTACTTGTTTTTATTTATTTGACACACAGAGAGAAAGGGAGGGAGGGAGAGAGAGAGAGAGAATGGGAACATCAGGGCCTCTAGCTGCTGTAAACAAACTCCAGATGCACGTGCCACTTTGTGCATCTGGCTTATGTGGATCCTGGGGAACCAAACCTGGGTCCTTTGGCTTCTCAGGCAAGTGTCTTAACCACTAAGCCATCTCTCCATCCCACTATACAGTTTTTAACCTAATTTAGTAGTAAAATTTTTGTGAAATTCCTTCTCCATTCCCTTTCTGACTGAGTCATTATATTGAAAGCACTCACTTTGAAATTACACAAATATCCAATTTATTTCTGTTTTTGCCTTGGAACATCAGGGGCTTTCAACCGGAAAAACTAGAAAGTAAAAACACATTATGTAAATCCAAAGATTAGGGCTTGAAGGATTTGGAAGTCAAATTCTAGTAATTTTAAACAGCCTTCTGCAATAACTCTCAGCCGAAATTTAATTTCATTACCTTTGATGAAATGATTTGTAACATATGATTGCCACATTGACCTCATTCTGTTTATTCATTTGAGGAATAAGAAATCAAAATACATGAGACTAGTTTAAGATATTTAGGCACATATCCAACACTGATGATTACTGACATCTATTTTTAGGAGGGCTTATTACAATCTCTCAGAATAAAGCATATGTATCCAGATTACAGTAAAATGTTGGCTTATGTATAGCATAAGGCAACTGCCATCTTCATCAATTTTGAACGTTAGCAATAATCTGAGCCAAACCCAGTGGTTTATGGAAAAGATGACAACTTAACCCAAAACTCTCATCTATCTTAATATTTCCAAAGACACAAGAAAAAAAGAAAAGAATTATAGAAAAAGAGTGTATTACTTATATATAACTTAGGAGTTTGATATAAAACATCTCTCTAATATATTATCTCTCATTATCTCTTTATACTAAATCATCCTATCAATGGATATAGGACAGTCTTAAGTCATCACAAGTATTTTTTTAATGAAAGTAGTATTTTTATTCATTTTTAATTATCAGATTGCATTATTGGTTACATACTGACCGAAAGAATACTTGTTAGAAAACAACAACACCGAGATACTGATTAGCTACTCCAGATAGGATTTTCTGTGTCCTTTTCCCTAATATGAGATCCTGTCAGTATACCTGTCAAGAAGTTTTCTGTTTGAATGACATCAACTTAACAGATGATCATTATGTAGTGCCCCAAACAGCAAAGATGAGTATTACACTTTCCTCAGCTAAACACATGATCTCTTTTCAAGTTCATTAATTCACATTTTTGGAAAAAAAAATTGATGGCCTCCTGTACATATATATTTTGATCTGATCTTTTCCTTTATGCTCTAATCTCTCTGCCCTATCTTTTCTTCCTCTTCTTCCCAATTCTTTCTAATTAATTTGTATTCTACTTTCATGTTTTTATTTGTTTTTCTTTTTTTGATCCACTTAATTAAATTAGGGTTGCTTACATGAGGATGGGCGAGAGGTTATTTACTAGAACAGGAACAAGTTTCCGGGGACTACAACACTGATGAACATGACTCCCCTTCCTTCAACTATTAGCTGCCATTAGCTACTATAGGAGGCATAGCGTCTTATCATCTCTTCCCTCATCCATGATGAAATATTTACAATCTTGTGCAGGAAAAAACAGCAGTCTCCAGTTCATGAATGTAATGGCCATAAACATAGAACTTTGGAAATTATATTTAAAAAGTCACTGGCTTTTTCCAAACAGCGACTTTTAAAACTACATTTCTCTATTACCATGATTTAAAAGCTTTTCCCCTCCTATTAAAATAGAGAATTGCATCTTCTGTTGGTCAAAAATCAGTCGATCCATGTGACCTCTGAATCCAGCTGCATCCTCTATTTGTGTTTGGAAGTTTGATGTATAAACACCTCATTCCCTCAAGAATGTCTCTTAACTAACTGTAAGCCCAGTAAAATAAAACAAGAGTTATATACTTCTAACACAAAATGGCAAAGAGTAAACATTCTCACTACAAAATGGAGGAATGGGGCAGGTACAACAAGGGACTAAAGTAATATAACCTTGAAAACCAGCACGGAAAGTATCAAATCCTCCAGCTCCATGTCTGGCATCCATGACACATGATGAAATTCTCTGGGCTCTAAAGGCCTGGGAAGCTTCACCCTCTGAAAGTGTTACCTTCAGCTGCCTCAGGTAATATCTTCCCCATGCTCACAACTTTCCCCATCACTTCTCTCATTGCACTGGCATCTCCAGTATCCTGACGTCTCAGCTACCACATACGGTTCATCTTCAGAGCTCTACACAATGGCTTCAGAGAGCCTCACTGCAGGGACATCAACTCTGTATCACATGGCCCAGCCTCAGTGGCTCTCTAGAACCATGGTACAAGCCAGAACTCACTATCTTCCACCTTCTTCTTACCTAAAAAATCAGCATCACTTGGGCAAAGCCTCCAAGCTAGTGTGCCTGCCTGGTGGAGATGAAGCTCAACCTTCAGGAGCAGAAAACTCCTTCAGCATTTTTCCTTCAGGCCCTTTTCATTCAAAATAATCACATTCCTACTAAACACAGATTTAATGGACTGGGTCTTAACCTCATGGCTTTTTTTCCTATTGTCACAATGCAGGGCAACTGACCCATCCTCATTGGTCGTAGTAGCTTTTAACATCTGCAGCTAAAGCAGGTGTGGTCTATGGGCCTAGAACTTGAACTTGTTCACATTTCTTCCTGTACCAAACTTCAAGTTTTTCCTACCGTTCCTCTTTATATTGCCCTACACCAAACACAGTAGGTCATTATTATTAAATTAAACTTTGTTCAAGTGTGTAGGACACAGGCTGAATGTAGCCAGTTTCCTTGCTGCAATGTCACATGAACTGCTTCTAGCCTAGTTACTGATAACAGTCCTCCCCAACCCTCTGAAACCTCATAAGCCAAACTTTCACAGCCCAAACTTCCCTCAGCATTTTAGTCTTCCAAACTCTCATCAAAAGCATTAATGTCTGTTTATGTCATTGTAAAGCTGATGTAGTCCAAAGCTCCTAATCTTCCCATATTCATCCTACAAACCAGTTCCAAAAGACTAAAATCCACCTGGTTAAGTTTACCACAGAAATGACCTCACTTTTGGTGCTATTTTTCTATGCATTCAAATTGCTGCATCCAAACACCTGACCTTCAGAAGCAGCTATGGAAAGAAAGGGCTTATTTCCAGCTTAAAATTTTGAGGGGAGTTCCAGTCAAGATGGCATCCACCTAACCATACTTCACCTCTCAGGGACGGAAAGGCAAAATGTTTGGGGTTCTGTGGGGTTGTAGATCCTAGTAGACCTCCAGTTGGATGGCGTGGAGGAGAAAATTAAGGAATATTCTGATTCCCATGCTCTCAGGTAGCCCACCAGTCCCCCAATCCCCTCAAGCAGCAGTCCCAGCCACAGTCCCAGGTACTGAGCCACCAGATTCCTCCTGCACAACCTGCAGGCTAAGCGGACCCAGGTCAGCAGGCAAGTGTTCCTCCCCACTTGGTATTCCCCATCACTGGGCACCTTCATGCTTGACTGCCTACCCACCCGCTCCCCCGCCAAGTGTGTACCAAGTCCTTATGCATGACCAGCAGGCTAAGTGGACCCAAGTCAGCAGGCTAGCATTCCCACTCCCTCAGTTTTCCTGCCACTGGGGACATCCTACCTCCTGACCACCCATCCCATCCACAGCCAATTCCCGCCCCCCAGTGCATCATCTGACCCACAGCATTCCCATATCCCTGCCCCACCATGTCACAGGACCTGGCAGGCCCATATACCCCCTGCTACAGGGTCTCAACAGGATACTGCTGTCCATCCCCTCACCCCTCAGCATGGCAGAACCAACACACAATTCCATCCTCCCCCCTCCACTGCCCAGCCACAACACAGTCTGTTTGGTCCTATTCCTCCTTACCCCCTTTCCCCTTGAGTCACCTAAGCACGCACTCCCATATCACAAACCACTAACCAACAAACCCCTTCATCAGGTCCTTGGGGCCCCATCAGAGCCTCATGGGCTCCTTTGCTCTAAGAAGACAGAACCCAATGCCATGAGAAGCCTAATCAAGGCAAACATAAAAGGGAAAAAAATCACTGAAGACACTTCAAGGGTAAATAACAGCTTCCTTCTAAATTAAATAAGATTCCTACACTGTGCTGGGCAGACCACAGCACAGAAGGAATAACATGAAAAATCAAATGCAGGTAAATCCAACAAATTTGCCCAGCTCCACAATGGATGTCTCTAATCAAAACATAGAAGAGACAATAGGATCAGAATCCCAAAATGAAGATATAAGGCATGCAACCCTGCCCAAGCAATTAGCAGAACTTGGAGAAACTCAACAAAGGTCCAATAATTATATGAAGGCTGTCCTTGCTAGATTAGACCTAATACAAAAGAACCAAGAAGGGTTCCAAAGACAGTTAAATGATCCAAAGGAGAGGGGGAAAAAAAAGAGGACCTCAATAATCAGCTTGTAAAGCTCAGTGAAGGCATAAATAAATGCAAGGATGAATTCTAGGAAGCACTAAGAAAATAGTGTGAAAAGGGAACTCAACAGAGGGATGGATACTATACATAAAAGGTAGTAGGAAATACAAACCAAACTGAACAAGTCAAAACCTCTATAGAAGTTCTCAAGAATAGAGTCAGCCATATTGAGGACAGTAACTCAGAACTGGAAGACAAAATAGAAGAAACAGTTTGTGAGTCCAAAAATTTGAATAAGTTCAAAAATTTTGGTGAACAGAACATGAGGGAACTGTGGGATACCCTTAAGCATTCCAAAATTTAGATCATGGGAATACCAGAATGGGAAGAAATTCAGACCAAAAGCATGGAGAACTCATTTAACAAAATTATCAAAGAAAACATCCCCACCTTCTCAAAAGAAAGTCCCATCAAGTTACAAGAAGCTAACAGAACTCCAAGCAGACTGGACCAAAGGCGAAATTCTCCCAGACATATTATCTTTCAGTCTCTAAACACTGAAGCTAGGGAGAAACAATGCATTACATATAAAGGTAACCCCATCAGAATTACTTTGGCCTTCTCAATGGAAACCCTGAAAGCCAGAAGAGCCTGGAATGGACCACTGGAAAGGCTAAGAACCTGTGGTTTCCAAACCCAACTACTCTACCCAGTGAGAGTATCACTCATAATAGATGGTGAAAGAAAAAACTTTCCAATAAAAGTCAGCTTTACAACTATATGAACACAAAGCCAAACCTTCAGAGAGAACTTTAGGGAATTCTCCACACAGAAGAGTCAAATAACCAACCTCAAGTGCCTACAAGAAGCAGCTCACAATAACCCAACTCAAATAAGGAACAAAAACTACAAAGTCCAAGAAAACACCAAACCACATAAACCACCACAATATGGTAGGGATTATATCAAACCTCACAGTTATTACCCTAAACATTAATGGACTTAATTCACCCATCAAGAGACATAAGCTAACAGGGTGGTTCAGAAAATTAGAACACCCAATCTGCTGTCTCCAAAAAACCCATCTCACCACTAAAGACAACCACCTCCTCAGGGTGAAAGGGTGGAAAATGATATTCCAAGCAAACAAAAATAAGAAACAAGCAAGTGTTACTATACTAATATCAGATAAAATAGACTTCAAATCAAAAGTAATCAAAAAAGACAAAGAAGGCTACATATCAAGGGAATGATCCAATAAGAGGATATCACAATCATCAAGCTTTATACAACAAACACAGGTGCACCACAATTCATAAAACAAAACCTAATTGACAACAAAACATAAATAACCACAAACACCATAATAGTTGGGGACTTCAATATTCTACTATCAGCAATATATAGATCATCCAAACAGAAAATTAACAGGGAAGTAAGAGAGCTCAACAATACCATAAATCAATTAGACCTAATGGACATCTACAGAACATTCTACCCCAAAATCCACAGACTACACATTCTTGTCAGCAGCCCATGGAACCTTGTCTAAAATAGATCATATACTGGGCCATAAAGCCTGCCTCCATATATTTAGGAAGACCTACATAATTTCCTGCATGATATCAGATAACAATGATATATTGCTAGAAATTAATAACAAAAGATATGCCAGGAATACCACCAGCTCCTGGAAACTGAACAACACACTTTTAAACAATAAAAGGGCAGTGGATGAAATAAAAAATGAAATTGCAAAATTTCTAGAATTTAATGACAATGAGAACACATCACATGAAAACTTATGGGACACAATGAAGGCAGTCCTTAGGGGAAAATTTATAGCACCAAATGCCTTCATAACAAAGACAAAGAGATCCCAAATCAATAACCAAACCATCCACCTGAGCCATTGGAAAAGCAAGAAGAATCAAACCACAAAAGCTCCAGACAGAAAGAAATAATGAAGATCAGAGCAGAAATTAATGAATTGGAAACTAAGAAAACAATTAAGAAAATTGATGAAACAAAGAGTTGATTCTTTGAAAAAAATAAACAAGACTGATAAATCTCTGGACAATTTGATCAAGTGAAAAAAAGAGACACTCTAAATTAAAGAATTCAACTCAAATTAAAAAGATATCACAACAGACATAAATGAAACTGGGAGAATCATCAGGACTTACTTCAAAAACCTCTATTCCACAAAACTGGATAACACAGAGGAAATGGATGAATTCCTCGTTAGCTACCACCTACCAAAACTAAATTCAGAGCAGATTAATCTCCTAAACAAATGTATCACACCCTTCAAGATTGAAAAGGTAATCAAAACCCTCCCCAAAAAGAAGAGTCCAGGACCAGATGGCTTCTCAGCTGAATTCTATCAAAATGGAAGAACTGAAACTGATTTTTCTCAAACTGTGCCCCATGGTTGGAGAATAGAGAAAGCATCCCAATTCCTTTTATGAAGTTAGTATCACCCTAGTACCAAAGTCAGGCAGGGATGCCACAAGAAAATAAAACTATAGGCCTATTTCCCTGATGAACTTAGACACAAAGACCCTGTACAAAATTTTCCCAAACCGAATTCAACAACACATTAAAAACATTATTCCCCTTGATCTAGTAGGCTTTACCCCAGGAATGCTAGGTTGGTACAACATAAGGAAATCTAGCAACATAATACACCACATAAATAGGCTTAAACACAAAAAACACAAGATCATCTCAATAGATGCAGAAAAGGTATTTGAAAAATACAACATGACTTCATGATCAAAACATTGGAGAGAATAGGCATGGACAGTTTATATCTCAACATAATGAAGGCTATATATAAAGTTCCTAAAGCTCAAATAATACTTAATGGGGAGAGATTGAAGGAACTCCCATTGAGATCAGGAACAAGACAGGGGTGTCCACTTTCATCTCTGCTCTTCAACATAATACTAGAAGTCCTAGATCATGCAATAAGGCAGGAAAAATAAATAAAAGAGATACAAATTAGAAAAAAAGAAGTTAAGGTAGCCCTAATTGCAGACAATGATTCTATACATAAGTGACCGAAGAACTTCTATCTCAAAATTCTTAAAGGTGATTAACTCCTTAAGCAAAGTAGCAGGGTACGAAATTAATGAACAAAAATCAGTAGCCTTTATATATGCAAAAGACAAAGATATAGAAAAAGTAGTTAGCAACATTGTCCCATTTTCAATAGCAACAACAACAAAAACAATAAAATACTTTGGAATAACATTAATCAAGGATATGGAAGACCTATACAATGAAAACACAAAAATACTCAAGAAAGAAATTGAAGAGGACTTGAGAAATGGAAAGACCTCCCATGCTCCTAGATAGGCAGAACTAACATTGTGAAAATAGTAATCTTACCAAAAAGCAATATAGAGATTTAATGCAATACCAATCAAAATTCCAACATTTTTCTTCACAGAGATAGAAAAAAAATGATCTCAAAATTCACATGGAATGACAGAAGACCTCAGATATCCAAGCACATCCTCAGCAATAGAAACACCTCTGGAGGCATGACCATATGTTATCTAAAGCTATATTACAAAGCCATAGTAACAAAACAACATGCTACTGGCATAAAAACAGCATTATAGATCAATGGAACAGAATAGAGGTCCCGGACTTTGGGTCAAGCAACTACAGCTACTTGTTATTCGACAAAGGCCCTAACAATGTAGACTGGAGAAAAGACAGCATCTTCAACAAATGGTGCTGGATAAACTGCATAACCATATGCAGGAAAATGAAACTAGATCCACACATATTGCCATGAACAATAATCAAGTCCAAATGGATAAAAGATCTCAATGTAAGACTGAAAAATGTGCTACTACTGGAAGAAAAAACAAGAACTTTCCATGATATAACAGTGAGAAAAGCCTTCCTGAACAAAAACCCAGTAGCTCAGGAAATAAATAATCACTCAAACATCGGAATCTTATGAAGCTGAAAAGTTTTTTTCACAGACAAATACACAATAAGCACAGCAAATATATTACCCACAGAACGGGAGACTTTTTTTTTTTTTTTTTTTTTTGGCTATACAACTGACAGAGGCCTAATTTCTAGAATCTACTAAAAACTCATAAACCTAAACAAAAAATCATACAACCTATTGACAAAATGGGGCAGAGAACTGAACAGGGAGTTCTCAGAGGAAGAAATACAAATGGCAAAGGCACATTTAAGAAAATGTTCAACACCTCTAACCATCAGGTAAATGCAAATTAAAACAACTATGAGATTCCACTTTATGCCAATAAGGATAGCAAGCATTAAAAAAGCAAGGGAAAACCAATAATGGCAGGGATGGAGAAATAGGAACACTCATTCACTACTGGTGGGAATGTAAGATGGTACAACCACTATGGGAAGCAATATAGGGGCTTCTAAAAAGGTTGACTCTAGAGTTACCAACAGACACAGTTATTCCCTTACTGGCATTTACCCTAAAAGCTCCATGACTCAATTCAGAGAGATTTCCTCAACTATCTTTATAGCTGCTCAATTTGTAATAGCTAAGAGCCAGAATCAACCCAGATATCCATCATTAGACAAATGGATAACCAAGATGTGGTATATCTGCATGATGGAATTCTACACAGCAGTAAGGAAAAATGACACAATGAAATTTGAAGAAAAATGGTCGAACTTGGAACAGATCATTCTCAGTGAACTCACCCAATCACAAAAAGACAATCACTGCATGGTCTCACTCATCTTTAGCTCCTAACCTGAATCTGCTTGAGATGCTGACATACGTAATAGGCATCTTGAGGACCGGACAATAGGGAGGGTGGGGAGGGAGGGGAAGGTAAGGGTGTGTGTGGGGGGGACAGAAAACTGGACCCAAATGTAACTGGTACCATAAAATCCTATATCCTGAAAGACAGACTGAAAGGTTGAAACTTCATCAGGTCCTTAGAGGGAACACCTGAATCAAAGGGCCCTGGAGAGGGTATAATGAAGACTAACCTTAATCTTCTTCTGTTTCTCTCTCTCTCGCTTTCTCTCTTCTCTATTTTTCTTGTATATTACCTTTTCTGCCTTCTTTTGCCTTGGTGCTGGCCTGTACCTCCAAGTACCAGGATGTGGTTACATCCACAATGAGCTGTGGGTCAGAGAGAGCTACAAGATTTCCCAAAAGAAGACAGTGTGTGACAAATGGGGCTTAACTATAAAATCCCAAGCCCATCCTTATTGACAAGATTCCTCAAACAAGGTTCTACTTCCCAAAGACTACATAATCTTTTTGAATGGTGCCACCAACCAGGGACTAACTATTCAAATATATGAGGCTGTGAGGGACACTTAACATTCAAACCACCTCATCTTATTTCTTGAAGTGTCCTCTTTTCTATCAATCTTTGAAAATTTGAAAGAACTAAAATTGTCAGTTTTGCTTCCCACTGCTGTATTTCTCCCTAGATATTCTCATTCAATTATCTTAGATCAAATACTTAAAGGCTGATATTTCTACACAAATACCCTCAATTTTCCTCAGATTTTTAAACCATAATATCCAGCTAGTAGTTGGCATTGTCCACATATTTCAAACCTTAAACTTAGAATGCCCTGAAATTGTTTAAAATTCCTATGCCTTGGCCTTCTTTCATGCTTTCCCCATTTGTAAATAGCAGTTCTATTCACCTGTTTACTTAGGATAACTCTCAGAAGTTACACTCAATCTGCTTTCCTTGGCAACAATCTACTTCTAATCCATCTATAAATTCTCTTTCTCCATTACCTCCTCCTTTGTTATACCTTGTCTGGAATATTACTAGAGCAGCCACATTGGTCTCACCAGACAGACTTTTGTCTCCTAATACCTATGATTGTTATAACAGCTATAACAAGTATTTCAAAGAAAATAAAACAAAAAAAGGAACAAAACCTGTCCATTCTCCTTAAACATCTACTGTTCTGAAAATGTAATTCCTCATATCCTTGGATTGTCTCCTCCTCCACTCCAGGTTATTCTTCGGTATTGCTTCTTACAGCATTTCTCACAAAGTCTAATGATCTGTCTCATTTTATTATACACTCTGGTGGGACTGAATGTGAGCATCATTTTTTGCATATATGACAGTGACTTGCACACACATATTTACACTAAAATACATATAATACAAGAATGAACTGATATATCAATAAATCAGTAAATCAGTCACTCTTCTCATAGGATCCAATCTCATAGATTTCTTCTACTTTGTTTCTCTCACTTAAGTTTTCTTTTTTGGATATTTTTATTTATTATAGACAGACAGAGAGAGAGAGAGAGAGACAGACAGACAGAGAGCGACAGAGATAGAGACAGAGAATGGGCATGCCAGGGCCTACAGCCACTTCAAATGAACTCCAGACACATGTGCTACCTTGTACAACTTGCTTATGTGGGACGTAGAGATTAAACCTGGGTCGTTAGGCTTTGCAGTCAAGTGTCTTAACTGCTAAGCCATCTTTCCAACCCTGATAGGTTTTCTTAGTCACAGTGTTCCAAGTCTTTGTCAAGAAATTACTGTGAGATTAGTTAGAAAACTACAATATTCATACTATTATATGAAAATGTGTTTATTCTATAGCCTAGATTATTTTTTAATCCTGAAAATATGGTTAAATAGGGGGTCTAAGAGATAGGTTTGGGATAGAAGAGCCTATCAAATGTGTGTTGAAGTCCTAGTAGTATGGTAGTGAACATTTTCCTATGTTTTCTAGGCTTCATACTTGTGAAGGTGGACTATTGCAACAGATGACAAATCAAATGTAAGTTGAAGTCAAGAAGCTAAATATAGGCCCGGTGGTGGTGCACGCCTTTAATCCCAGCACTCGGGAGGCAGAGGTAGGAGGATTGCCGTGAGTTCGAGGCCACCCTGAGACTGCAAAGTGAATTCCAGGTCTGCCTGGACTAGAGTGAGACCCTCTACCTTGAAAAAACAAAAAAAAAAAAAAAAGAAGAAGAAGCTAAATATTAATACATTAACAAAGGAAGGAGAAATAGGTAATAAAAATTATATATCCATGTGCTTCTAGTTGCATGAAAGTTTGATAAAAGTTCTACATACCTTTAAAAATGTTTTTATCTATTTGAAAACAGAGACAGAGAGAGAGAGAGACAGACAGGCAGGCAGGAAGAATGGGTGTTCCAGGGTCTCGAGCCACTGCAAACAAACTCCAGATGCATGTGTCAGTTTGTATAACTGGCCTTATGTGGATACTGGGGAATCAAACCTAGGTTGTTAGGTTTTGCAGGTAAGAGCTTTAAGCCCTAAGCCACCTCTCCAGTCCTAATTCTTTTTTCAAAGACCACACAGTCAGTCATAATTAAAGAATAAGAAATAAAATTTGATGATTGATAAAAGCAGCAATCTATACTTAAATGTGGATTGGAAGCCTTTTAAAACTATAAATATTGATAACTCAACTATTCCTATGACAGGACAGGAATGAAGCCAGTATTTATTGAGTTCATACTATATGTTAGTAAATGACAAATCATTACCTGTTATCTACATAGTAGAAAATACTTGAGGTCAGGGAGTATCTTATTCACATTTGTATCTCCAGTGCCCTGTATCCTCCCAATCACATAGTGACCAAAACTAAAAACTTTACTTCAAATGAAA